>CM076575.1:1824311618-1824911618 GCA_034641835.2 Pinus albicaulis | reverse complement strand
TGAAAACTGGAATCTAGATCGAATGGAAAAGGGGGTAAAGAAATCGAAAGGGAAGAGAGAGGCGATCTGCTCAGCACTAGAAGGATGCTGGTACAGATTGATGGCTAAGGAAAGGGACGTCAGATAAAGCTGGGACAGAGGCACCGTTTTATTTTGTGGAAAGATTTGATGCACCCAGTACGCATAAATTTTACCCAGCAACTTAGAATTTAAAAAATTTCCGTCAAACTCTGATTTGATACACTTCCTCAATCAACTAAATCTTAGATCCTTGTGCTCTTTTAAATCAAATAATGTCCAGGTTTGCCCACAGTAGTAATTTGAGGCCAGATCTGGCCTTTGGAGGCTAGATCTGCCTCAGATCTTTAAAAAAAATTCGATTTGAACCCTGGATCTGCAAGAGACCAGCCAGATCTGAAGATACACAACAAGAAACGTTTAAACCCTTACAGTCCTAAAAGAAAATTTACAAATTTACAACTATTTTACAGAATTAAAACCCCCATGGTTAGATTTGAATCTATTTTAGCACAGTTTAGAAATTAAATTTTTTTAAAAAGATAGGCACAAGCCTTTGAAACCCTGCAAAATCACAAATATCGTAAGATAGACCTAGAATTTAACAAATAAAGAGCTTATCAGATTTATGTTTATTGGGAGTTGGCTGGTCCAACCGAAGACTTCCCCAGACACCCAATCTTTAAAAAAAAAATTCCCTGCACACTTAGATCTGAATCTTAGATCGATAGAGATTTAAGAAAACAACATGAGACCTTTGCAAAAAAATCAGAATGTTATTTTATAAACCCAGAAAACTGCACAAGATACCTGTATACAGATTAATCCATGAAGGCCATCAACCATAAAATACAAGAAACAAAGTAGCAGAGTTTAGAGACAATTCACCACATAGATCTGAGAAGGAACATCCAGATTTTTAACCCCAAAGTCTTTATGCTTTATTCCTCAAAAATTTACAAGAGCAAGTGCACGATCCTGAGATCGGATGATTCAAGACTGAAAAAGACCTCTAAATTTATAGGACAAAATCTCCAACGGCTAGTTTGGATGATCCTCGTAAAAATAATCTCAACTGTCCAAAAGATTTAATTATCTTTTAATCCGGAGTGTTGAAATTAAAATTTTGGGGAAAAAACGAATTTATCATTTAATTCAATTTTAATTAACTCAAAAATATTATTTTTGAGTTAATTACCCCAAAATTTTGACCGTGACTTAACCACCAAGGCCCAAGGGTCCAATATTTCTTAAAATTATCAATATTCCCTTGGCCTGGGGCTGTCAAAATCATTTTCCAAGGACCCACAAATTTTGCCTTTAAAAATTTAATCCTAATTTAGGACCCTAAATTAATTAAATTTCTGGTTTAGGATTAATTAATTGACCAGAAAATTTAATTAATTGACTAAGAGGGGATTATAATTATTTTTCCAACCCTCTTTTACATGAGATAATACATTTACATACATGAAGGGGGAATACCCATTCGTATAGACCCTTAAATAAATACCTAGTTCTGCGACTCAAAATATGATCTAGTAGACCAAGTAGCTCAAACTACTTTTACAAGGACTCGATAGAAAACACTAGGACTCACTTAGCATGCTGATGACAAAATCCACCCTAGCTTTGGGGTGAGGCTGGAGGGAAAAACTCTATCGATCACTTTCATGAATCAGTGAGACAAAAAACCTCCTAGGCTGGAAGTCATCAACAACATACTAGGCTTACCTAGGTTGTTACATACATGGAAGGTCTTACTTAGATCATTTACATCATAAAATGCAGAATGGGTTTACATCATATAAAAACTATCGATCGGCGATGAAATATGGATGACACGAGCCTCGAACATGATAAGTCCCATTTGAAAAAATGGGGGTGTACTGCTATGGGGTAGTTGACAAAATGCGGTCAACAGAGTCTTCTACCGATTTGGTTACAACATACATGGAGTTATCTCTCGCTCAATTCAAACCATCCACCCTCCTCGGAACATACCCGGGTGTTAGGATGAATTCTAATCGCAAGCGTACAAAAAGAGTGTAGAAATTATATGCACTAAGTATGCATATGTCCAAGATCCACCTGATCTCACACTATTTAACTTTATGCAAGATACTGAATCTATTCCACTTGTTAATCTTTTGTGGAAAAAATTAATTGCACACACATGTGAAGCATAAACAAAAAAATATTCAATCGCACATAACACAGTTTTTAACGAGGAAAGCCTAAAGCTGAAAACCCCAAATATATATTATGTAACATGGAGATCATATGACAATCTCATACAAACATACAAAGCTTATCACAAGCTCTCAGTACAGTACAATCGTCATACACTAATCAGGCCCAATCTTGCAAATCCATGCACCAATCTTTGCCACCTGCTAGTGTGCCTCCACTGCACAATCTCTGATGAAGAATAGCACTAAATGAATTCGAATTACTCCATCCTTGACTGCGCAATCCTCATTAGCATCTCCAATATGTGTTGGATGCAATCAATGCATCACTATATTCCCAACAGATAGTCTATCTTGCCCTTTCACCTATCTCTCCACTGGTCTCCACTGAAACTGACATGCATTTTAGTTAAATGTTGTTTTTTTTAGTTGATTAATGAGGTATTATTTGTGAATTAATTAACTAATTAATTCACTCCACTCTCGCTAGTGTATCAATCAGTTAGACTAGATACAACTAGCTCAATTGAGTCTAACTGAGCTAAACTGAATACAACTCCATAACTACTTCTTCCAACTGTGTCATAACTCTGCCACTTGAGTTCTAACTGAGTCCTCCATGCATTAGCTCCAGTAAGCCCTCAGGAATAGCGTAATTCCTTCTGTCAGCTGTTGTGCCACATCTGTGCACTGAACTGAAGTGCTCCAAGAGAATAAGTTGTTGTTTAGAGTCTAATTATTATTAAGAGCTAATAATAATCAACATGCATCTATTTTTAGATTGACAATCTAAAAATAGACTTGCGCCAAAAATAGCCTGCGAGCCCACTTAGTGAAGGCGACTCTTTTCAATAAGCTCATCATCTTGTTGAATCTCAACACTCCCTCTCAACAAGATAGGGATTATCCTTCACCCCGATCCTGCCTCTATGGTATTCGAATTTGCTCCTAGTGAGCGCCTTCATCAGAATATTTGCATCCCGATCCTCCGTAGGAATTTACTGAAGCAACATGATCTTCCACTGCACACAATATCTGATATGATGATACCGGATATCAATATGTTTAGATCTATCATGAAACATAGGATTAACCGAGAAATTAATGCAACTCTGATTATCACAACGAATCACTGTGGGCTCTAAATGTGAACCGAACAAACCAACCAAAATCTTCCTCATCAAGATAGCCTCACATGCAGCTAAACTTGCTACCATGTATTTTGCTTCCGCTGAACTGAGTGCCACAGATCTTTGTTTCCTCCTGTACCAAGAAACTACCATAGATCCGATACTAAAAATCCCTCCTGATGTGCTCTTTATGTCTGTTGGGCTTCCTGCCCAATCTGCATCCGTGAAGCCATGCAACTTCACATCATCCATCTGTCTGTACCATAAACCATACTCAGATGTGCCCCTGAGATATCTCAGGACATGCTTGTCTGCCTTCCAAAAGAGCTTGGTAGGCTTAACCATCGCTTGTAAAAGTTGGCTCACCGCATATCATATGTCCGATCATGTATTGACTAAATACATGAGCGAACCCACCAATTGTCGATAAACAGTGGCATCCACTACCTCTACCAATGCAGCATCCTCTTTCTTGTAATTTCCTGGAAGAGGAGTGTCGATAGGCTTGCAGCCTTGCATGTGAAACTTCTCCAGTATCTCTCGGGCATACTTGCATTGAGACACAAACATTTCACCTTCCCGCTGCCATATTTCCAATCCAAGGAAATAATGAAGGAGGCCCAAATCCTTCATCTCAAACTCCTTTGAAAGATCAGCCTTGCATGAGTGTATCAACTGCTCATCACCTATTAGTATCAAATCATCAACATAAAGTACAATGATAAAAGCTTACCCTCAACCACAATCTGGTACAGGTTTGCATCCGCCTCACTCTTGGTGAAGCCAAGTCTAGTGAAATAGTTGTCGATCTGAGTGTACTAAGCACGAGGTGCTTGTTTCAACCCATACAGCACTCTTTTGAGCCTACACACATGCAAATCGCTGCTGAAGATCTCAAATCCTTCAGGATGCTCAATGTACACCTCTTCCTCAATGATACCATTAAGGAACATAGTCTTCACATCCATCTGATGAATGTTGTTGAGTCCCGAATTTGCCTCTTTTCCATACACTTTTCCATATCTTTTTCACTCACCTAAACCTCCAAAATTGTCAATATCATGTGCAAAAGGGTATCTAACATGGTTTTTAATTATGTTTTTGTGTTTTCTATTTGATCTAGATTTTGTTCATACAGCTGTGGAAACTTGCCACTTTCCGCAGCTGCTGCAACTTTCCGCAGCTATTTTGTGGAAATCTATGCTACAGGTGTCTACAAAGGAAACGAGCCACATGGGCAGGCTAGGAATGACGAGGACATGGTTCGTGTCCTATTGGTTCAAGTAAATTTGTCAAAGGAAGCCGCGGTCAAAGCCATCCACGTGGAAGTCAACTATGGAGTTTCATGTCGGTTGGACTCTGTTTCGTGGCATATAAACATCCATACGGCCGTTTCTAAGCTTGCGGAGGTTAATTGACATCTGTGCAAAGTTCTGGAGTTGAATTCAAGCATCCACCTTCCATAGATCCGTTTTCCAACATGGCCATACTCCTATATCCGTGGCCGTAGTGGTCTACGTGCTGGCTGCTATCATAAACTTCAGGAGACAGTTACAGTTTATTGTTTTATATAGAGCGTTTGCATACGCACGAAGAGTTAGTTGTCAAGTTGTTAGTTGAAAGTTGATGTGCGTACTCTGTTATGTTTGCTTTGTAGTGATTACGCTGCCTTGAGCCGTAATACTACCAGTCTGTAATGAACTGCTTTTTAATATGAGAAAACTCTGTTTTACAACTTAATTCGTGTTTGAGGATCGTACCAAAGCTGTGTAGAGGGCCCCTGCTCAGCCGAGGTTCTGTGTATTAATGTATATATATTTCATTTCATTTCTTTAAAAAGTCATTGTATCATAATCCATTACCTGTTCATATTTCATAGTTGTTTCATTTCTGTTTATACATTTCTATAATTTCCATTGCATTCCTGTCTTTCATGTTTTTATAATTGTTAAATCACTGATCAGTTTTCTTGTGCAGGTTTTAGGTAGACAGCCCGGGCATTTTCATAGTATTTTGGCTAATGATATGAAACTAACATTATTCTGCTGCTAGTTTTCTTTCCATAGCTTTTGTTTAACTTCAGTCTTGCTTTGTACACTTCAGTTTTGCTTATCTGATTCAGTAGTTAAAATTAGAGATATTAAGCTGTTCATAGCGTCTTCAGTTGCCTCCGAAAGCCACAGTTGGACTGATGGTGAGGGACTGCATGATGAAATGTGTAGTTTAGTATTAGTTTCTTTTCTGCAAATTTAGATATATTAAATCATGTATGACATCTTCAGTTGCCTCCAAAAGCCACAGCTGGACTGATGGTGAGGGATTGAATCATGAGTGTATGGTTTAGTATTAGTTTACTTTTTGCAAATTAAATATCAGTTACACAAGTTGTTTATGATTACTTCCGAAAGTCATAGCTGGTCTAATGATGAAGGGTCAGAAAATGAATTGATGTAATCTGATTTAGATTTATTTTGTTGCAATTTTGAATTTCCATAAGCATAGTTTCTTTTGTGTTCAGTTGGCAGCAAGAATAGTTTGGTTTTCATGTTCACTAGTTTCCTGTTTTGATTCATTAGATTAGCAGCACTTTTTCATTTCAGCAGTACACTTTTACTTTGTTTCAAGTCTTGTCATTGTAATTTCAATTTGCTTTTAAAAGTTTCAAGATTGGTAAATCATTATAGGGGATATCACTTCCTTGAACAAATATAACCAAACTTGTTTTTCATTTTAGAATTTCCATTTCACCTTAGAAAGACCAATTTCAAGTCTTGTCATTTTAATTTCAATTTGCTTTTAAAGTTTCAAGATTGGTAAATCATTATAGGGGATATCACTTCCTTGAACAAATATAACCAAGCTTGTTTTTTTTTCATTGGAGAATTTTACTTCACCTTGTTAGTTTTAAACGACAAAAGTTAAGAAATAGGTTATCTTGCACATATAGTGCGCCGCACTTCATCAGCTTACGATTCCCTGATTGACAAATTAAATGCAGCAATTTAGGACACACTAAATTTACCAAACATTTTGGCGCCGTTGCCGGGGAAGTGTAACTAGGTAGCCAATTTCTAAAAAAAAAAAAACACAAAATCATAAAAGAAGGGAAAACTTGATAACTTCTTGAAGTATGCTCTCCTCTTGCACCTAGTGTGATCTGGAGGATCAGAAAAGAGAGTTATTGGTTTAATAATTTCTTAAGTATGCTCTCTTCTTGCACCTAGTGTGTTCTGGAAGATCAGAAAGTGAATTATTAGCCCAACTTTTTAGAAAAAAAAAAAAAATGACATGCATAGAGCAAGAGATTCTAGGGGAAGGTATATAGCTAAAGCCAAGAGTTCGATTTTCATAACTCCATCTTCTTCAAGGCATAGACCAGATTCACCACCATCTACCCCTAGCCTTAAGATTTTTGGAAGCCAAGGAACAGCTGAATTAGAGGATTCTCCTATACCACCTACTAAAACCCACTTAGAAAACAAAGAGACTTTCTCTCATCCTTCCTTGGTAGAAGAACTAGAGGACTATAAGGACTCTAAAGAAACTATCATGGCAGAGGAAGTAATAAATAGAGGTGGAGGTAGAAGAGGAGGAGATAATGAAGATAACAATGGTGAAGGAAATGATGGTAGAAATAGGGACAATTTGCTTGGATTCCCTATAGTTGATGAGGAAACTCATGCAAAAATGAAAAATATCTCACCATCTGTTCTCCCTAACTTTTATGGATTGCGAAGTGAGGATCCTGAAACATTTCTGTTTGAGTTTGAAGTAGTGTGCCGAACTTATGACTACATGGAAGATTCTCAAAAACTCAAACTGTTTCCTTCAACATTGAAGGGATCTGCTTTGAAATGGTTCATGGGATTAGCCACTCAATCTATCAAGACTTGGAATGATATGAAACAAACATTTTTGGATAGATACTTGGACTATTGTATGCCCACCAATCACAAGGATGAGGTATTCAAAATGATGCAAAGAGAAGATGAAAATTTGGAAGACTTAATTGAAAGATTTCAATACAACTTGAAAAGAGCAAAGATGAGCAACTTAGATAATGAAACCTTGAAAGCCCTCCTATTAAAAGCCATTAGAGATGAATGGATAGACATTTTAAACATGATGGGGAAAGGAGACATTTCTCAACTTCCATTTCGTGATATAACATAACTATGTATCCATCTCTCAAGGGGAAAATCTAAAACAAGAAAAGGGCCTAGGGATTCTTCTCTTATTAGGGCTAAAAAATCTGCAACTGGATCAGTAAGTAGGGCAGAGATTGGTAATATGCTTGATGAGTTCAAAACTGATATCTTAGGGAGCCTTAGTGAACAACTAGACACCCTTAAAATCCAAAACAAGCAAAAAGCATAAACAGATGCTTTAGCCATCTTTTGTCCGAAATGTAGAAAGAAACATGCTTTAAGGGAATGTCCCTTGGATGCAAAAGTTGTAGAAACATGTATGATTTGCTCAGAAAATCATGAGATCAAGGATTGTCCTTCAATCCCTGGACTCAAAGCCGTTTTTCAAGAAGATCCAAATTCAATAGAATCTCTCTGTTTTGTCGCAAGGAGACCTTGGCAGGGACAACAATCTCAAGGGTTTAATAACCCTATGAATCTTCAAACCCCACCAAATTGGACTCCTTGGCAACAATATTGGCCCCAACATCAAAATTCATATCAGTCATGGGTACAAGGGATGCAAAATCCTTATGGGAGATTTGCTCAATTTTATCAATATCCTCCATCTTTTCAAAATCAACAAGCTCTACAATTTCCAAACCAAAATCCACAACTTTCATTGCCATTTCCACAACAACAACCTTCTCAACAAAATACAAATCCTCAATTCATGCTCCCATACCAACAGAAGACAAATTAACTTCCAGCTCAGCCATTGCCAAATCCTAACAATAAGAATCCTCAAACTACTTATATGGTAGAAGGACAACAATTTCCTACCTATATGATTGTTCCTCTCAACGATGTACAACTCAGATTTGGTAGAGTTTTAGAAAAACCTTCTATAGACATTCAAGAGCAAGATACCTCTGAGGAGGACTCTCTTCAAGTCAATAAGGGTTCCGAGGAAGAATCTCTTCAAAATTCAAAAATTCAAAAAGAAAAAGAAAAGCTAACATCCACAACTCCTATAGTTGAGCAACCTGTATCTTCATCTACACCTCCTTTTCCGTAAAGACTACAAATTGATAAGGGGGTGGAAAAACAAATCTTGTTGCCTAACTATGACTTTCTAGATGAATTGAAGAATGTTTGTATCAAGATTCCATTGTTACAAGCCATTCGAGAAATTCCTATTCTAGCAAAAACCATAAAGGAGTTGAGTTTCAAAAGACCAGGAAGAAAGCTAAAGGACACAAGAAGAATCCACCGGGTAGGAAAGATTGCAGACATTATGATGGGAAAAATTGCCATGCAGAAGTATGTAGATCCTGGAAGTCCAATTGTCAAGACACATATAAATGGGATAGAAATTCTAAACACATTGATTGACTTAGGGGCTGCTATCAACATTATGAGTAGACAGACTATGGAACAGTTAAAACTTCCTAACCTTCTTTTTACACCTACTTTATTGCAACTTGCAGATCGATCGGTTATTAAACCATATGGTGTATTAGAAGATATTTCAGTCTCCTTAGATTCTTGGGAATATCCAGTAGACTTTATGATTTTGACTCCCAAAAGTAATCTAGGAGGAAATCCAATTATCTTAGGAAGACCTTGGCTGGCCACAGCTGATGCTTTTATTAGTTGTAGATCTGGAGACATGTACATTTCTAATGGTAATTCGACAAAGAAATTCAATTTGTATCCTCCTGCAAGAGCAATTACAAAAATAGGAGACAATGAATGGGTCGATGATGAGAACACTATACAACCTGTCTTTACCATTTCTGAAATTAGTGAGGATAGTCAAATTCTAAACACATTAGAAAATTTTGAGATAACTTCAGAATATGACCCCACACAATTTCAGTTGGAATCTGACATAGAATATTTATCATCAAGACAAATGTCTCTCTACTCTATGGAAGAGTTTGGTAATTCTGCTATTGAGATTTTTCCAGAAAAAACATTAAATATCAACAAACATCTAGAGAAGTCACAACAAGAAGAACTAACCAGAATCTTGCAAAAAAATTCTACTGCATTTGCATGGGAGTATACTGACATGAAGGGTATTGATCCTAAGACTTGCATCCATCATATCTATATTGAGGAAAACAGTAGACCAATCAGACAACCTCAAAGAAGGATGAATCCAAATCTTATGGAGATAGTGAAAGAAGAGCTCCAAAAACTTCTCAATGTAAACTTCATTTATCCAATTTCAG
This sequence comes from Pinus albicaulis, assembly GCA_034641835.2. Lineage (NCBI taxonomy): Eukaryota > Viridiplantae > Streptophyta > Pinopsida > Pinales > Pinaceae > Pinus > Pinus albicaulis. The sequence goes on along the minus strand of CM076575.1, from coordinate 1,824,901,911 downwards.
ATAGCCGATGGGTTTCTCCTTTGGTTATAGTACCTAAAAAGAATGGTAAATGGAGGGTATGCATTGATTACATGGAATTGAACAAAGCAACTTTAAAGGATCACTTTCCTTTGCCTTTTATTGATCAGGTTTTAGATACATTAGCAGGTAAAAAGTACTTTTCATTTTTGGATGGTTTTAGTGGCTACAATCAAATTCAGGTAGCACCTGAAGATCAAGATAAGACCACATTTACTTGTCCATGGGGAAATTTTGCCTACCGAGTGCTTCCTTTTGGGTTATGTAATGCACCCGCAACATTCCAAAGAGCATTACTAGGAATTTTTTCTGATCTAATCCATGATTGTGTAGAGGTTTATATGGATGATTTTACAGTTTATGGTAATTCATTTGAAGAGGCATTAGAAAATTTGGAAAAATTTCTTATAAGATGTAAAGAAACAAACCTTTCATTAAGTCATGAAAAATGCTTAAATGATGTTTACTGAAGGGATTGTTTTAGGACATCATATTTCAGGAGATGGGATTAAGGTTGATAGATCAAAAGTTGAAGTCATATCCAAGTTGCCTATTCCAAATTGTCAAAGAGATGTTAGAAGTTTTCTAGGATTTACTGGTTATTATAGAAGATTTATAGAAAACTTCACTAAAATAGCACCTCCACTCTTCAAGTTGCTTACAAAAGATTGTGAATTTAAATGGGATCCTGATTGTCAATCCGCTTTTGAAACTTTGAAAACAAGAATATCTGAAGCACCTATCTTGAGAGGACCAAATTGGAAACTTCCTTTCCATATTTCTACAGATGCTTCAGATACAGCTCTTGGAGCTGTGTTGGGTCAAAAAGATTTAATTCCTCATGCCATTTATTACACCAGTAAAAATTTGACTCCCACAGAGTTGAACTATACTGTGACTGAAAAAGAGTTTTTAGCTGTTGTTCATGCAATTAATAAGTTTAGACATTACATAACAGGTTATGAAACTTTTATTCATACTGACCATTCTGCAATTAGATATTTAATGAATAAACCTGTTACTAATGGCAGAGTGACAAGATGGCTTTTACTTTTGCAAGAATTCAATATTACTGTGTTGGATAGACCAGGAAAACAGAATACAGTAGCTGATTTCTTGTCTAGAATTCAAAATACTAAAGAAGATTCTCCTGTAGAAGATAAGTTTCCTTATGAATATTTGTTTGCAGTAACTATTAAGACCCCTTCGTATGCAGATATTGCTAACTATTTGGTTACAGGGAAACTACCTTCACATTTATTTCCAAGAGAAAAACGAAAAATTATTCAGGAGAGTTCAAGATATTCATGGATTTCTAACGAATTGTTTAAAACAGTGCCAGATCTTGTGATCAGAAGATGTGTCAGGGAAGATGAAATGCCTGATATTCTTAAGGCATGTCATGATGAACCATGCGGCGGACACTTTGCGGACAAAAGGACGGCCTATAAAATCCTTTCCTTGGGATATTATTGGCCTTCTCTCTTCAAAGATGCAAAACAATATGTACAAAGGTGTGATAGCTGCCAAAGAGTAGGGAAACCTACCCTTTCAAATGAAATGCCACTGCAAACACAGGTACTCATTGAACCCTTTGAAAAATGGGCTTTAGATTTCATTGGACCGATTAATCCACCATCTAAGCAAAAGAAGTATATATTGGTTTGCACTGATTATGTTACTAAATGGGTAGAAGCTAAAGCATTAGTATCCGCTACTAAAAATTCAGTTGTTCATTTTCTTTATGAGGATATTTTTACTCGCTTTGGTGTTCCAAGAGAAATTGTGACAGATCAGGGGAGCCAATTCACATCAAATTTGGTGGAGAAGTTGATGGAAGAATACAAAATCAAGCACATAAGATCTACTCCTTACCATCCACAAGCAAATGGTCAAGTGGAGTCCACAAACAAAGTTCTTGAAAGTATCATCACCAAAACTGTTCATCTACATAGAAGAGATTGGGCAGAAAGTCTTCCAGAAGCCTTGTGGGCCTACAGAACTACATGGAGGAATACAACAGACATTCTCCCTATGAACTTGTTTATGGGAAAGAAGTCTTGTTCCCCATTGAGTTCCAAGTCAAGACCTTCAAGATAGCAGTTCAGTTGGGAATGGACTTATCAGAAGCCCAAAAGCATATAATGGAGCAGTTGAATGAGCTAGATGAGATCAGACAAGAAGCAATTCTAAGAACTGATCTAGTTCAATATCAAAGAACTAAGTGGCATGACAAATATATCAAAGAAAAGAAGTTTCAAGAAGGAGATTGGGCATTGTTATTTGACTCCAAGTTTAAAGATTTTCAAGGGAAATTTCAGACTCATTGGCTTGGGCCATATGAGATTGACAAGATCTTCAACAATGGAGCTGTAAGAATCAAGACTATTGATGAGTTTCAAACTCCTCTTATAGTGAATGGCCATAGATTGAAAGTTTATCATAAGCCACTCTCTAAAGAGGATTTTGTCAAGTTGTTTCAAGAAATTTCTGCAATCAGGCTGGTACAGAAGAATCCTTCTTCTCTACCAAGCTAGTTTTTGTTTTTCAAGTTAAAAAGAAAAGAAAAAAAATGGTATAAGCCTGAAAACCAATCATTGATTGGCAGTCTTATACAGAAAATATGGGGTGAAAATCAGGGACACCCGACACTCTATATTTTCCAAAAAAAAAAAATTTGTCTTTCATTTCATTTCATCTCACCACCCACTCCATTTCATTCCACTTCATTTCATTTCATTTCATTTCATTTCACTTCATTCCACTTCATTTCATCCATTCCATCAATAAAAATATTTTTATGACCATTTCCACCTGGTCATTTGTCATTTTTTCATTTCTATTTCAGCCAAGTAATAGCTGTGTCAGTTTCCGCAGCTGACATCTGTTTCCGCAGCTGACTCCAGTTTCCGCAGCCAGAAGCAGATTCCGCAGCTACTACTACTCTGTTTTCAAAGAGAATGTACAGTCAGTTGTTATTTTCATAATTATGAAATAAAATGCAGGAGAGAGGATCAATGGAACATTCAAGACACTAATGAAGATCAATCAGATGAAGACCAAGGGCAAAAGCAAGGATTCCAAAGGTATGAATAAATTTTATTTCAAATAGTATCGAAAAACACATTTTTATATAATTTTAAACTATGAGCTCTACCCATAACGCGCAATGATTATGTTGACAGTCCTGTAACCTTCCACGATCTCCATGTTATCCTCTTGCATTTATTCACCAACGGTTTCATTATTGAAATTCCGACTCTCACTCATGTTCAAATATCCCACCGTAAATAATGATACGTATTTGAGTTGACAAAGGACTCTTACAAGCCGCATAACTTCATAATCATTGATTGAAACGTGTTTATATTTATTACACAGCCACCAAAATTCAAAATGCGGCCGAATACATTATACTTTGTTAACCTCTTTTGTCGTGTCTCTGTCGTGTTTACAAAACCCCACTCTACTCATTCTCACTCCCTGTTTCACTCCATTTCGTTCCTTTTGCTCACTCTCACTCCCGTATATCCACCCACAGTCTTACTCCATTCCGTTTATGGTGCTCATTTCCATTTTATGATAACATCCCCACAGTATTGTGCTCGATCCTGTGTATTCCATCGTTCCATTTCCACTTAAAACCTCACAGAGGCAAGCCTGTGAAGCACAGAGAAGTAAAATGGGAAAATTATTAAGGGCAGAGCCGGAAGGACCGAAGTTTATAGAGGGATTTCCACAAGCAAAAGAGATGTTGAGGAAAGCTAAATGGCTGCGTTTTATTCAGAAATTCAGGGGTTACCACAGAGAAGTTACAAAAGCGTTTGCAAGATCATTTGATGGCTCGGAAGCAGAAGTGGGAGACCTCAAGTTTTTGGTCAATGAAGCATCAATAGCAGCAGCCACAGAGCTTCTTCAGAAGGAGAACGTTGGTTCAAAAATAAAAGTATCAGTGATGAGGCATGGAGAACAATCCTTCGAAATCAAGGTATGGATATCACTGTTTTCAAAAGAGGCATCCCTGTACATGCAATAAAAGATGAATGGGCCACTTTACTACTCATTCTTCAGAAATTTATTACATGTGAAGGCCGTTTTGGCTCTATGTACATGTATCATACTAGGCTATTGATGAATTTTCTTGAAAACCAAACTCTCAATCTTCTTTATTTCCTATTCAATAGCTTGAAGAAAATGGTTGTGACTGTGCAAAAACACCTAGGAGATGTAGAGCCTCATTTATATCACCATGGGCTTATAAAAATTCTGATTGAAAAGGAGCTAAAGGAAAGAAAAGATACATGGGAACAATTCCTAGTTAGAAACTTCTTTGAAGAACCTCAGGAAATTCCTGAAGGTAGTCCAATTAGAAGGAGTAGAAGAAAGAAAATGAATGTTGAAACCCAAGTTGCTCCTACACAGGAAATTCCCGTAGCTAGCACAACAAAAAGAAGTAGAAGGAAAAGAACAGTAGATGAAATCCAAAATACTTCTACTACTACTATGAAGAAAACTGATAGGGAAGAGAGATTGGTAAAAAGGAAGAAGAAGGAAATCAAAACCAAGAAGCCAATAATACCAAAAGGGAAAGAAATTATTGAGGCTGTCCATAAAACTCCTTCTTCTGAAGAAGAAGATCACCAAATTCTATCTGAAAGATTAGTTTTTCTTCAAAAACAGTCATCTCTATCCAATGTGCCAGAGATGTGAACAAGAACAAAAGGGTAGTGTACCACAGCATGTGAGGAGAAGCAGCAGGCTTAAGGGAAAACTGAGAAAAACACAAATTCAAGGTCCTCATTTCATTGATTTGGGTGAGGAGACATCTGAACAGTCTCCAACTGACCATAGTCCATTTCAGTCAGTTAGTGAACCTGACTCCTTTCACTCCCAATCAGACAATGAGCGTACTCCATCTTATTCTCAGCAAAATATTGATGTAAGTTCTCCTCGGCCAGATTTTGAACATAATTCTCCCTTGCAACACTTTGGGGACAGCCCAATGAAAAAGACACCGGAAGTAGACCCCAAACAGCAGAAGGTATATGACTATATAGAATCCTTGGAGAAGGCAACCACAGGTCCAAGTACCTCTTCCATTCAGCCTCATACATTGCAGGATGATTTAGTTCAGTCATTAAAACAGGAGATTTTTGAGCTTGAGCTTTTGAATCGGCATATCAAAAATGAAAACGAAACACTGAAAGAGCAAGGCAAACTGGACAAGATTATCCATGAAAATACTATGTTACATTTGGGTATTTGGCAAAAGAAGAATAAGAAGTTAAAAAGGAAATGCCAAAAATTGAGCAGAGCACTTGTGAATATCAAATTCAGGTGCTTAATGAAGAAACCCAGAATGATGGCAGTACCAAAGAAGAAGAGAAGGGGGTTGGATGTGCTGGCTGAAGTATCAAGGCACATGAATTGAACAAAGAGTATCAAAATTTTGGTTCCATGAGGACATGCAACACCTTCACAGTGGGGGTATGTTGAGTCCCGAATTTGCCTCTTTTCCATACACTTTTCCATATCTTTTTCACTCACCTAAACCTCCAAAATTGTCAATATCATGTGAAAAAGGGTACCTAACATGGTTTTTAATTATTTTTTTGTGTTTTCTATTTGATTTATATTTTGTTCATACAGCTGCGGAAACTTGCCACTTTCCGCAGCTGCTGCAACTTTCCGCAGCTATTTTGTGGAATTATATGCTACAGGTGTCTACAAAGGAAACGAGCCACATGGGCAGGCTAGGAATGACGAGGACATGGTTCGTGTCCTATTGGTTCAAGTAAATTCGTCAAAGGAAGCCGCGGTCAAAGCCATCCACGTGGAAGTCAACTATAGAGTTTCATGTCGGCTGGACTCTGTTTCGTGGCATATAAACATCCATACGGCCGTTTCTAAGCTTGCGGAGGTTAATTGACATCTGTGCAAAGTTCTGGAGTTGAATTCAAGCATCCACCTTCCATAGATCCGTTTTCCAACATGGCCATACTCCTATATCTGTGGCCGTAGTGGTCTACGTGCTGGCTTCTATCATAAACTTCAGGAGATAGTTACAGTTTATTGTTTTATATAGAGCGTTTGCATACGCACGTAGAGTTAGTTGTCAAGTTGTTAGTTGATAGTTGATGTGCGTACTCTGTTATGTTTGCTTTGTAGTGATTACGCTGCCTTGAGCCGTAATACTACCAGTCTGTAATGAACTGCTTTTTAATGTGAGAAAACTCTGTTTTACAACTTAATTCGTGTTTGAGGATCGTACTAGAGCTGTGTAGAGGGCCCCTGCTCAGCCGAGGTTCTGTGTATTAATGTATATATATTTCATTTCATTTCTTTAAAAAGTCATTGTATCATAATCCATTACATGTTCATATTTCATAGTTGTTTCATTTCTGTTTATACATTTCTATAATTTCCATTGCATTCCTGTCTTTCATGTTTTTATAATTGTTAAATCACTGATCAGTTTTCTTGTGCAGGTTTTAGGTAGATAGCCCGGGCATTTTCATAGTATTTTGGCTAATGATATGAAACTAACATTATTCTGCTGCTAGTTTTCTTTCCATAGCTTTTGTTTAACTTCAGTCTTGCTTTGTACACTTCAGTTTTGCTTATCTGTGATTCAGTAGTTAAATTTAGATATATTAAGCTGCTCATAGCATCTTCAGTTGCCTCCGAAAGCCACAGCTGGACTGATGGTGAGGGACTGCATTATGAAATGTGTAGTTTAGTATTAGTTTCTTTTCTGCAAATTTAGATATATTAAATCATGTATGACATCTTCGGTTGCCTCCGAAAGCCACAGCTGGACTGATGGTGAGGGATTGAATCATGAGTGTATGGTTTAGTATTAGTTTACTTTCTGCAAATTAAATATCAGTTACACAAGTTGTTTATGATTACTTCCAAAAGTCATAGCTGGTCTAATGATGAAGGGTCAGAAAATGAATTGATGTAATCTGATTTAGATTTATTTTATTGCAATTTTGAATTTCCATAAGCGTAGTTTCTTTTGTGTTCAGTTGGCAGCAAGAATAGTTTAGTTTTCATGTTCACTAGTTTCTTGTTTTGATTCATTAGATTAGCAGCACCTTTTCATTTCAGCAGTACACTTTTACTTTCTTTCAAGTCTTGTCATTTTAATTTCAATTTGCTTTTAAAGTTTCAAGATTGGTAAATCATTATAGGGGATATCACTTCCTTGAAAAAATATAACCAAGCTTGTTTTTTTTTCATTTTAGAATTTCCATTTCACCTTAGAAAGACCAAAAACGACAAAAGTTAAGAAATAGGTTATCTTGCACATATTGTGCGCCGCACTTCATCAGCTTACGATTCCCGGATTGACAAATTAAATGCAGCAATTTAGGACACACTAAATTGACCAAACAAATGTGCCAACCCATATGCGCTGAGAGAGCAAGGATGGAAGCACAGAATAATGTTTTGCAGTGCGGCCAATTGAAAGGTTTCTTCATAGTCAATCCCCTCAATCTGTGAGAAGCCCCGGGCAACAAATCTTGCCTTATACTTCTCGATGCTCCCATCAGCAGCTTGCTTTACCTTGTAGATCCATCTTGATCCTACAACTGATTTCCCCACCGGCCTTGGAACAATCTCCCAAGCACTGTTTCTGACAATGGAGTCATACTCCTCCACCATGGCATCTACCCATGTGGGCTCCTGTGTTGCTTCTTCAAAAGAAGATGGCTCTATCACAATACACTTGCTCATAAGAGCCATGTATCCAGTATATCGGTCAGGTGACTGTCTCAGTCTGCGCTGTGATGTAAGGACTCCTACATTCTATTTCGCATCCACCTTCAGTCTCTCAGCTTCTGTGGTACACTTTCTGCCTTGTCTGATGTTTGGTTTTGCATGAGTGGACTCCTCCACTCCATGAATCTCCTCCTATGGCTGATCCACATCCAGAGGCTCATCTTTGGGAACAAGAAGTTCCTCCTCTGCATGCAAGTGTAGCTCCCTCTCAAGTGACAACTTCATGGCTTTCACCTCATTGAATTTTATATCCCATCGCATAACAGTCATCCGACTGTTTGGAAAATACACACGATAGTTATGGGGTGTTTCTGTGTACCCCAAAAATATCCCTACTTCTGCAGTCGGCTCCAAATTCTTCTTGGCATCCTTCATCACATGAATGTAAACAGGTGAGCCAAAAATCTTCAAATGAGAAATATCAGGCTTCTTACCAGTAAAATCTTCATCGGGTGTACTCATGCCAAGTACTCTATGAGGACAACGGTTTTGCACATAAACCACAGTGTTGCATGCTTCCTCCCACAAGTGCATCGGTAGGCCCTGGTCATGCAGCATCACTCGTGCAGCACCCACGATTGTTTTTTTCTTTCTCTCCGTGACCCCATTCTGCTGTGGGTTATGAGGCACAATGAGTTCTCTTCGAATTCCTTCTTTTCTACAGAAGTCTTTGAATTCGCCAGAGATGTATTCACCACCATTATCGCTCCTTAAAGCTTTCACCTACTTCCCCGACTCCTTCTCCACCAATGCATTGAACTCACAAAACTTTGAGAGCGTTTCACTCTTCTTCTACATGAAGAAGATCTAGCATCTACGAGAAAAGTCATCAAAAAATATCACATAATACCTGTGTTTCACTGTTGAAGCAACCAAGAATGGTCCACACACGTCTGTGTGAATTCTCTCCAGGATCACCGAAGCACGGTTCTCCTTCTCATGAAAGGTGGTCTTCACAAACTTACCCATTATGCATCCTTTGCACTAATCTGACTGCGCAAGAGTACCCTTGGGAAGTCTAGTAGAAATTTACTGCAAAATTTTCAAAGCGCCATGGTGAAGATGGCCCAATCTCTTGTGCCATAATTCGCCCTCATCTCGACTCACCACTTCTTCTGCTTTGCCTACCATTGCAGCACAGCCATCTACCTCTAGCTTGTAGAGGTTCTTAATTTGAACCCCTATCTTCTTGGTTTGGCCCATTGTTTTATGTCGAAGGAAGGCTTTTCCCTCACTGAAAACGACACCATAACCCCTGTCTTCCAGCATTACGACTGAGACCAAGTTCTTCTTCAGACCTGGAACATGCATGACATTCTTCAACAAGAATGGATTACCGGACTCCCTCTCAAAGGTAATGTTCCCAATGCCAGTCGCACTGTACCGACCATCGTCGCCCATCTCTATATGCATCTGGAGGTCCTTCTCCTCCAAGTCATTGAACAACTCTTTGTCTCCCGTCATATGGAAAAATGCACCACTGTCAAGATACCATAGCGATCCCATGCAGCTTGAAACCAAGCATGCGATCAAAGAAAAATCCAACTCAAATTGTGAGGCTAAGGCCTCTCCAGCTTCAAATCTAGCAGCCTACTTATTATTCTTCTTCTGTGGACAGTTAGTGGTGAAATGTCCATGCTCGTGATAGTGAAAACACTTCACTTTGGACAAGTCCTGCTTCTTGCCTTTCGCACCGGATTTAGAAGAATTTTTATTCCCCTTCCCTTTCCTTTCTTTGGAAGCCAAAGCGCAATTCTCTTCATCTTCATTCTTCGATGAAGATCCATCCCTGGTACCTTTCCTTATCTCCTCCTGCACAAGATCTGACCAAAGTTTCTCCCATCCTAGCAGTTTCTCTCGTCCATTGACATAGTCTTCGTAGCTATGCCAACTCTTAGGAAGACCAAGGAGAGCCAAACTCACCAAGTATTCTTCATCAATAGTAACCCCCACACTTCCCAGTTCATCCTTGCAGTGGACAAACTTCATGAGGTATTTTGGAATAATGTCGCCTTTCTCCATTTTTATTTTTCTCAACTTGTCTTTAAGCGCCAACTTCCTCTGGTCACTTCTATCAAAGCCTTCCAAATTAAGAATGGAGTGGCTTTCCCATGAAGGCTGGACATAATGTGGTCCTTCACACCTTCCAACAGAATCCTCCTCGCCTTTGCAGTCTTATTTTTCCATGCATCAAGTAATGCAGCATCGCTAGATCCCGACTTAGGAACATCACTATCGATGAATTCCTTTAGCCCATTATCCTCCAGCCCTAACTCCATCCTGTCCTTCCATGCTATGTAATTTGAGCTCCCATCAAGGGAATACTCCAATCTCAACCCATTGAAAGACATTTCAAGGTATACTTGATTTCTACACCAAGAATCTTCTGTAGCAAATTCGAATTGTCCACCAGCACAAACTCACTTCACAATTGCAATATTCAATCAACAATGCTCCAATACCATGTAGAAATTATATGAACTAAGCAGGCATATGTCCAAGATCCACCTGATCTCACACTATTTAACTTTATGCAAGATACTGAATCTATTCCACTTGTTAATCTTTTGCGGAAAAAATTAATTGCACACACATGTGAAGCATAAACAAAAAATATTCAATCGCACATAACACAGTTTTTAACTGGGAAATCCTAAGGCTGAAAACCCCAACTATATATTATGTAACATGGAGATCATATGGAAATCTCATACAAACATACAAAGCTTATCACAATCTCTCAATACAGTACAATCTTCATACACTAATAGAGCCCAATCTTGCAAATCCATGCACCGATCTTTGCCACCTGCTAGCCTGCCTCCACTATGCAATCTCTGATGAAGAATAGCTCTGAATGAATTCGAATTACTCCATCCTTTACTGCACAATCCTCATTTGCATCTCCAATATGTGTTGGATGCAATAAATGCATCACTATAGTCACAACAGATAGTCTATCTTGCCCTTTCACCTCTCTCTCCACTGGTCTCCACTGAAATTGACATGCACTGTAGTTAACTGTTGTATTGTTCAGTTGATTAATGAGTTATTATTTGTGAATTAATTAACTAATTAATTCACTCCACTCTCACTAGTGTATCAATCAGTTAGACTAGATACAACTAGATCAACTGAGTCTAACTGAGTTAAACTGAATACAACTCCATAACTACTTCTTCTAACTGTGTCATAACTCTGCCACTTGATTTCTAACTAAGTCCTCCATGCATTAGCTCCAATAAACCCTCAAGAATAGCATAATTCCTTCTGTCAGTTGTTGTGCCACATTTGTGCACTGAACTGAAGTGCTCCAAGAGAATAAGTTTTTGTTTAGAGTCTGATTATTATTAAGAGCTAATAATAATCAACATGCATCTATTTTTAGATTGACGATCTAAAAATACACTTGCGCCAAAAATAGCCTGCGGGCCCACTTAGTGAAGGCGACTCTTTTCACTAAGCTCATCATCTTGTTGAATCTCAACAAAGAGCTCACTTTAGCTGTGCATAACAAACAACCCTAACATCAAAGATGGTTGCCACTTTATTTATATCTGCAGTTAGTTGACCAAGATAAATGCTACAAAATCCAGATCTATGCAGTAAAAGACATTAAGCAGTAAATCAAAGCAAGAGTTGCTCAATGCATCCAATAGACGAGACAATAATTTTTTAAATAATTTTTGTATTTTTTGACACTTGGGAAGGGAACATAGAAAGATGTTACCAATCCCCCTCAATGGGATGGGTTCTTGTAAGTCCTAAGCACTTTAGATCTAAGATCTCTCTCTCTTGATGATGCTGAAAACCCAGACAAAAATGGAACTCAAAGGGAGTTCACAAGAAAAAAATGGTAGCAAAATATGACAATAATGGAGGATCAAAGTCAAACCAAAATTAAAGATCCATAGTGATCTTTTGGCAACCGGGATAGTGAGTGAATGGAAAAACCCTTATATTTATAACAAAATATTGAGTTAGTCTAGATATTGGTGCATAATTAAAATATTATTAACCAATTCTAGATTCAACTTTTATGGAATATTTTATTATATTTGTTGGAGGGAAAAAGAATTTGAAGTTGGTCAAATCCCTTTATTTGTAAATAATAAATAAATAAATGATTTATTTATTATTTTAAGGATGTGGTTGAGTAATAATTAAATAAATAATGATTTATTCAATTATTTATAAGTGATTTAGTCAAATTTAACAACAAATATTATTTAAATAAGGTTTAAATAATTATTCTTACAAAATAATAAGATAAATAATGATTTATCTAATTAATTTTCTTGTTTTGGGTTAAATATGACCAGGAATATTAATTAAACTATTTTTTAACTAATTATTCCTTGAGGAAAATCAAACAAATATGGATGTATTCAATATTTCCTCATGGGGTTTCCTATTTAGACCATAAACAACTTAATAAATATGGATTACTAAGTTATTTTCATAGTGAAGTCAATTTTACTGAGGGTAAAATTGGTCTTAAATGGTGTACTTTGGTCCATCTAATAGTAATAGGTTAGAGGACCAAACAATGGTGTAACAAATTTTCCCCCAGCGTGTGAGCGTTAGGAGCTAATCGTATGACCGAAGTATGTTGTAAGAACTCAATCACTAGACATCGAAGGGGAAGTCAAAGAGAGAGAAATATAAGGTAGATCAAAGTGTTAGAGGACAAGACCCTGAGGAGGTGAGACTTACAGGTGTGACAAGTCTCTTTTATGAGTGAGTACCTATGCTATAGGTGGTGGGGGAGGCATACCTATGTCCACCGAGACAAAGTACAAAGAATAATGCGTCCAGTAAACAAGGGGCTGAACTATATAGTACATGATGGCATGAACATGAGCTAGATAAAAACATGATAATGGATCCTACATAAATATTGTGCCTGGGATAACAGCCAGGACTTATACAATAATATCTGAGTACATGAGATATAAGTACAACCAAATAGGCCCTGTAAACAGGAAAGGGCTCTGAAAATTTAAATGATACATGCAAACTAAAAGGCGTTTCAAGCGGCTGAAGCCGACATCATCAAATCTCTAGAGCTGCATTGAAGGCTGTAATGAAGAGGTCATTCAAGCATGTGGGGGGCTAGCTGAAGGGCCACCCCCTCATGAGGTCTGAAACATCTCGCACACACCTAGGAATCATCGGTACAATCTGCTGCATCACTAAACCATCAAGTATATGGATCTCGATCATGAGGTAAGGAGATGGAACTAAGAAACAATCAAGTCAAAGGGAAATAAGGAGTCCCTTTGCTTTATCTAAGGCACCGAACAAGAGTGGAAGCTGGAACCAAGGTACAATGCCCTCTAGACCTATCTTTTGGAATTAATGAGTTGATGTCGACAGAAGGAAGTCCGCTATAGGTGAGGCAATAAGGGATCGTCAACTAAGGCACGAGAGAAAATAGTAGAGCGACTAATAGACTGACACTAGGGATGATGATGAAATGGGGGGTACTGAGTAGCAGACTAACGACTTCCCTTGTTAGAGAATAAAGGGCATGGATGATTAGGCAGCAACTGACACAATATCAAAGGGGAGAGGGGACAGTAGGACTGAAGGCCATAATGTGCGACACGAGACAGGAACCAAGGAATGAAGGATGGAGGACAATAGCGGGATACAAAGGGACTCGGGATAGACTCCATGGATGCGAAGATGACTCAAATCGGATGCTCTAAACAAGGGCGACTCGATGATGCTGCCACACAGAAAAGGTCCAATGGGGAACATAAAAACATGATTACAAGATGGTTACTCATGACAAAATTTGACACAAGCATGGACAAGTATGAAGGAAAAGTGGTGCCCCAAGTACAAGTGTTGCAAGTGAAGAAATCTGATTTTTAGGAGTGGTGAAGTGACCCTTCTTGGACAAATGTGTCCTGGTAAAGTACCAAATCACAAAAAACTAACAGATACCCATTTCAGAGCTCGGTGAGAGCTTTCCAATGGTACAGATGGTTTGTCAAACTGAACTATGGTTTGGTCCCAACGGGCGAAAGAAAAATCTGGGGTTTCTCTTTTAATAAGGCATTTTCCCTCCAAATTCACTCATTTGCAAGTGTAGCTGTGGTGAATGTAGAGAGGAGAGAAGGCCTCGAGATTTGTCAATTGCAGGTAAGAGGCCTAACCATACTCTTTCAATTAAGGGGATCAAAATTTCAGTTTGGGCACCCAGAGCTCATGAACAGGCCAGGTCGCACTTTTTTGGGTCTGTTCTGCAACCTGGGTAGCAGGTACTGGGCAGAAAACTGCGACCTATCCCAGGAAATCACCTGAAATGTGCGACCTGTCAGAGAAAGGGGGTTTCAGTGTTGTTTTTGGTTGAGATCTGGGATTTTTATGGTTGAGGACCATAGGTGCCCCCAAGCATGCTATGGTCATGCCAAAATGTATTTAGAAAGAAGGAATCTATACACATTTTTATGATGTGGTGCACCATTTTTTTTCATTATGGTTATGCGGTTCGATAAAGGGAATGGAGGATTACCAATATCTTTTGGTAATTCATATATGAAGAAAATGGACTAAGTTTCTAGGTTGGCATACATGGTGTCACTATCACAAAGAGTGGATTTGGAGATAATGACCTGGTTCTCTCCTAGAAAACCCATAGGTTGGTCAACAACCAGGTCTAGGGGACTTGGTTGCTGATGTAAGATGAAGGAATGATGAGGTGGTATCATCCCTATAGTGATCTGAAGTGATATGGGACTCTATAGGTTCTTATAAATGGGGAAGAAATAGGGTACTAGAGTTGACATGACCAGATACACTAGGAGAGTTGTGGAGAATTGCTTCTCCTGGTCTCTCAAATATGGGTGCCCCCTTACCAAAACATTGTGTGTCAATGTAATGGCCACAAGGTGTATGTGGTTTGAATGCACAGGTTCGATGTAAGGGGGGGTAGATAAAGTCAGGAGTGGTGACTACTTCCATAATGTCATTATCGTAATAGAATATGGGGTGACTGGTGGAAGAAATACCACCTGAAGCGGCGAAGCTACCTGACTCATCATCATGAGGAGAGAGGTTCACATGTGCATCGTCACAAGGGGTGACAGAAAAACAAGTAGATGAAGGATCCACCAATGTTGATCCCAAGGTGATCACTGAAGGGAGGTCACGCAAAATAGAGGGGGAAGTCCCAGGGGTGTCTTCCACCGTGGATCTCATAGATGATGACAGGTAGTGGACAGTGGCTGAAGACTATGTCATTTTGACATCCAAAGGGGGAATTTCTATGGGAGTGGATGTTTCCTCTGGTTCTGCTGAAGCAAAATGCACAAATAATGGAGTGGTGAACTCGTTGTGCTTGGCCTCGAATTGGCAAACCTCTTCCAAAGAGGAGCGGTAGTCTCAAGGCAGGGACAGAGGTAAGTATAGTGGCCATGGAAATCACACAAAGCACAGGGGTGATTTATGTGTAAATTATTGAGTTTCTTGGCTGAATCAGGTAATGTAACATGGACTTCTGGGATATCAGACTCAAGAAACACTTTGTTGACCATGGGCTTGAGACGAGGCAATTCAGGACAATTATGGGTGGCATGACCAACAACATCACACAAAGCACATGAAGGTGTACACTTTGGAGGCTGAGGAGGAGCAAGGTTTGTTGGGGATGCCTTGTCTTTAGGTGCCTTCTTGTGAGCTTTTCCCCCTTTACCCGAAGCTACCGCAACAAGAGGAGGTTCCTGTTGAGGTGGCTAAAGCACAGTAGCAGAGGGAGGGGGTCATGGGGACCGGTTGGACACGGATAAAATAAGATAAGTTTTGGGCTAACCAGGTAGGGTAGAGGTTGGGGGATCAATGTACTAGACCGGAATCCCCAGGGTCAAGTTAGGAAGAGATAAGGTAGCCATAACAGGTACCAAGAACACTCCAAGAGGGGGAGCTAGGAATGGCATCTGACCAGAGGGGTAATGACCAGGTGAGACAGCTCTGAGATGGTTAAGGCCAAGAGGAACCGTTCCAGGAGGGTAGAGAGGTTCATGGATACCAGCTGCAGGTGAAGGGCTAGGAGTTGGGGTTCCAGAAGGCTGAGTCGAAGTGTTAGGAGCAGGTTTCGAAGGGCGGGGTTGCTGACTAGCCAAAGCGGGCCACTTGAGGGAAGCCCGAGACGATTGTATCATGCAAACATTTGATGAGTTGGGATTAGAGGCAGGAGGAGGAAGAAAAAGGAATGAATCGATCAAAGAGGAGTCTTTCTAGACTCTGGGTGAGACACTAGTCACAAGTTTGACAGTTTGCTTACTGGCCACCGAAGAGATGATGGACTGAGGGGAGGTCTGAGACTTCGGTTCGTAATATGTCAACTGGTCGATGGTGACTATCTTTCCATTATGGGGAAAGGAAATCTTGTGGTGGACCGTAGATGGTACAACAGACATCGCATAAGTGTAGCTACGACCTAATAGAATGTTGTAATCTAAGGGGGCATCAATGACTTCTATGTCAACGCAAACAATCTTGCCCGCAAGAGTAATAGGAAAATTTTGGAACAAGACAATGGGCTGGGAAGAGTGGCCATCCCACGCTCGGAGGGTGATAGTGGAAGGGGCTAACTCAAGTGATCTGAGTTGCTTCCAAACCAAAGTGGACATCACGCGGGTGGATGCCCCCTCATCAATGATACAATGGGAGACATTGGTATTCTGAATCTTGACGGGGATTTGGAAGGCAACGGAAGTAGGTAAGGGAGGATATTCTAACCGGTCAACATCAAAGACGATCAAATGATCTTCTGAAGGATCTACAACGCCCATGGCAGTTAGTAAAGATTTTATTTGTGAAGGGCACGACTGGAGGAGTTCCAGCATTGAGATGGAAGCAGGAGATTGCGCCAAATCATCTACTATACTATACGAATGGGAAGCTTTTCCAGAAGCAGTTTTTTGGCATAATGGTCCCTTAGGGATCTTGGTATGAACCTCTGTCTTAGGCTAAGGGATATGTAAAGGACCATAGGTTATCGAAAGAGGCTCTATAGAACCTAAAGAAGGGGGCTCGAGGGTAGACGTAGCGGGAGGCTTGTTGTACTGATGGGACCGAGTCTGAAGGTTGAGGTCAACGGTAATGGGTTGGTCAGATTTCATTATGAGAATATGGTAATCAAAGGTACCAGATGGAGGAGGTTGAGTGGCCACTTGACCTTTAGGTGGTTGGGTAGCCACAAATCCTTGTCGAGGGAAAGGATTGGTAAACACAGCCAACTGGATAAGTGCAGCATTGGGAGGAACCAAAGGGGAGGCTTGTTGTCCTCACGATGTTGCTTGAGTCCCCCACATCTAACACATCTATGGTAAAAGAGGACAATCGTGGGTGTGATGACCATAGACACCACAACAAGAACAAGGCTTATTCGTGCGAACAGGCTTGTCCTGCTTGGGTTGAGTGCCCTATTGTTGGTTAGCAGTGTTAGGTGCATTCCCTTGGGGATTAGGTCCTAGATTACCTGTGGAAAATTTATTTTGGGTGCATTTCATATTCTTTTTTGAAGTAGGAGGATTAGTCGTGCCCTGTTGTGCATACACCTACCCCTAAGGGGGTGGTCATTGATGTTGCAAGGGTTGAGAAGGCAAGGGAGGCAGGGGTGCTAATGCTGGAGGAGCTAGAGCACCAAGTTGTGGATACGAATAATAAGGAGGTTGGGTAACATTGTGGTAAATAAGTTGGGAAAAATGAGGAGGCATGTCGTATCCTGGATACATGCTACTGGGAGGGGGGGAAGTGTTGGAGGAGCTGGCCCCTCCCTGAGGGAAACCATAGCCCATGGAAGGCTGAGCGTATGGATGAGAAAGGGCTCCAACGATATCATCATCGGCATGGGATGCCCCCGGTGCATTGACACCACCAAGTCTAGGGAGATCAGGTAAGACGGTATAAACATAACTAGACTGTGCATAGATTAGGTCATATTTTAATGCAATCTGGATAGTAGCTTCTTCGGTTTGAGGGAAATGTGATGCGTCATCTTTGCCTATAGAAGGAAAAAGGGATCTAAGGGACCAGTCCATGTAGACACGGTCTCCGAAGGTAGGGGCTCGACATAGGCTCTTTCTTCTCAGCCATTTCTGGACATAATCAAATAGGCAGGTTGCAGACGATTGATGGAAAGAAGTCAAAAGTTCAGTACCAGTGTCATAATGAAGGTGAAGGTGGAAATAAGACAGAAAAGACCGGGCAAGATTCGCAAAGGTGGTATGAGAGGAGGAGGCCTGATCAACATACCACTTAGAAGCTTCGCAAGTAAGCGTACGTTGGAACAACCGAAGATAGATGAAGTCATCGGTAATGGAGTTAAAAGAACACCACATGTGGAAAGATCAAACATGGTTTGTAGGATTTTCTTCGGCAAGACTTTCAAAATTGGGGATGTCGGAAGGGATCTTGGTTGGCATAGCAGGCCAAAAAGCATCATGGCGTATGGGGTCATTGATCAACTGGTTAAAATTGGGAAGACTGAGGCCTGCCACATAGCGGGGAAAGGGAAGATCTGAGATAGTTCCTATAGCAGTCCCACTAGTAGTATTCCCAACATTAGGGCCAGGGCTACCACCAGCGTTAGGTCTTGAACCAGACATGGTGAAGATGACAAGGGGAGAACCAAGGATGGAACTAGACTCGGAGTGCGAACTCTGTTGGGGTTCCCATGTTTTGGCAGTTTGGTATTGCCAAAAGATGAGACAGCATCAAAACCACTTTCAGACCTCAGGATCTAGCCCTCCTGGGTCCAGAGAGGGATCTCTCTATATGAGCAAAGGTTTTATGTCTTTGAAGCTCTTTGTTTGAGATATTAGGCTAGTTATAGGCACAGGGTTTTTTTGTTTGATTTTTGGTTGGTTGTTGGGAATCAGGAAAGAAGGGTTCAGTATGAGACAAGGTTGAGCAAAGAGGATTCTAGGCAAAGGAGAGAGAGTTCAGAGAACATTCAAGACCATTGGGCAATGGAGTCAGGAAAGGGTTTACTTGTTATTCAATATGCAGGCTTTCAGTTGGGCTAGTCATCTAAAGCATTGGATCTTAAAGATGATAGTGAAACATGAAATGGTAAGAGAGAAGGTGAAAGCAAGGAAACCTCCACGGTGACCTTTCAGAAGTCAGATCCAGGGACAGGGCATGCCATTGGACACCTGTGATCCAAAGCCTAAAAGGTGAACTCTTTAGACAAGGAACATTAAAGATTTAGAACACAAAGTTAAAGACCTGAGATCAGAGAGAGACTTTGAACTCTCAATGCTTCGGCCTCCAGCTTAAGATAACTTAGAAGGGTTTAATTAATTGAAAAGGATCCTAGTGAGATAGAGACAAATTTCTAGACCTCCCAGTGTTCCCAATTCATTCAATTAAATCCTAACAATAACATCTAAAGACAGATTTTATTAATTCATACATCAACTAGCAATATATTATATCGCTACACTGGTTAAATTAACTGAAACCAATCCTCGGATAACACATATAGCAGAAAACATTGAAGGCAAGGAGAGCAGAAACATAGGGTACCTAACAAGGGTAAATCCTATGCCATATTTCTGATGCAAGCCAGAAGAAATAAAATGAGATGAATTACAAGGTAAAACAAGTACAAAGATAGAAAAACATCACCACCTGCTTTAAATCAGGATCCAAAGAAATGTGATTTTCATATTAAGAGCAACACCAATCATGTACAATATTTCCAACAGCTTGATATTCAGTCTGGAAGATCTTCCTCAGCCTATCTTACAACTTTACACAGAGACTATGTCTCAAAAGAAACAGCTTGCAATTCTCAGATATCTGATCAACAACAATGCTTACAATGAGTTTCTTCATGAAATTTATAGCTCAAGAGGAGCAGAGAAGGTAGATGGAAAACTAAATGCAACATTAAAACTCAGAAGAGGAAGAGGGCCGAGGCCTCATTCTGTTTTAAACACTGGGCATTTATCTCTGGTACTCTTTGCATGAAAGAGTGGTCTTCGTCAGGCTTCCATTTACTCCAGGTATGTCTCTGATGTACATGTTGTAACACTCTGATGAATTAAACAAAAAGGTAGAATAATGATGCTAGGGACTACCATACTGCGAAAAAAATGCTCTGATAGCCTAGGACTGTTGTCAGGGGATAAAACTTCTCATGGACACGAAATAGCATGCAGACTGTATGGGCGCTTTCCTTTTTGTGAAATGAACATTCTGCTGATGTGAAAACATGGTAATATTATTTTCTGTGCACTGGACCTTCTGTGTGATCCATGATGTCTTCGATCTGGTGCCTTCCTTTAAATTATTGGATTAAAGCTCATAATCTTCAATGAAAGGCCTTAAACGTTCTGTTTTCCCACTAATACTCTTTTCCGCTTCATGATTGCCTCTGCCTGCAAGGACTGCGCTTTAATGGCTTCGGAATGGTTTTACAGAGTTTAAACCTGTTCCTTTAATGGCAGTCATGTCATAACACCTTCCTAGACTTTTCTTCATAATTTCAATCTCTGCACCTGATCTTCCCTGTGTTCTCTGTCGCTGTAATAGAGACTGTGAATCATGGCGGTTTTTCACTGCCCGTAACCCTGCAAAACACACAAACATGGTAATAAAACCATGCATGGGAAGGGTGGATGCGGTGGGGACAATGATAATGGTCGTGCAGACTGGTGAAATGGTGGAACAGTGCAGGGTGATGGCGAAAAACGCAGTGAAACAATGGAGGACGGTCTGGTGAACGTTGGTGGACTGCGGCAAAAATTTAAATGCAAACCTTCGAAATTTGACCTTTGAATGAAATATAAGGAGGACGGAGGAAAACGCGACAAAAACACGTGGAATGGTGATGTGGTAGGACCCCGTCAATGGCGGGGCATGCGGTTAATCCGGGCGGAGGACGACAGATGGTGGGCCAGGGGTCCCTTTGCCTTAGACTAACTCCCGCGTAGCTTGTGGCACGATGACCGTCGTATGGACAGCTCTATATTGGACGGCATATGTGCATATCGTGCGGGGTCAAACGCCGAACTTTAACACGTGATGGGGGGCAGTTTTTAAACAGTGCTCGGTGACACGTGTCCTGCGGTGAGTGGAATCGCTACGAAATGAAAAATACCGCCCACCCTTTGAAGGCGATGCGATGGAAACCTGCGGTTTTCTACACGGTGTTTTGGCGCGGGGACCACCGGGGCGGGTGAACACGGACCATTGATCTGCAGGTTAAATGGACGGTTGTAATGCGATCGGAGGGGCGAACGGAGTGGGCCACGGGCGCGACGCTGATCTGCGAAGACCGTCCGATCTGTACAGATCGACGGTTAATACTGCGCCCGATATCCATCTGCGATAAGCGCTCTCCGAGCTAGCGCTTGGTTCTAGCGCCCAGGTCACGTGGAGAAATAGGTTGAGGGGGCTAGGGCCAAAAGGTGCTAAGCCCACATATATGGAGAATATGGTTTTTGGCCCATTTTTAGTGCATTTTAAGGCCAATAAAGGGTAATGATAGGGGAAAAAAGGGGAAATTAAACCAAACCAGGGGTGTGTGTAGGATTTAGAGGGGATTTTGGGATGATTTAGAAGGACTAAGGGAGGGATTTTGGGGTGAAAGGGAGGCTTTGAAAAAGGGGAAAAAGGGATGAAATGGAGAATTCTGCAGGGGTACAATGGGAAAATGAAGGCCTTTAGGAGCACAATTTTTCATAATCAGTGAGGCTTATTGACTTAAGAATAGAAGAGGGAAATAATAAAAGGGCAGAGAGCATGAAGAGGCTTCAGGGATGATGTGTTTTTAGGAGAAATGCATTCCTTGAAGGCTCATAAAACAAATTAGCCCCTGTTTTCTTGTCAAAAAATTCATAGGGGGCTAACAGTGGCTCCACATGGGGATGGCTTCTTCTTGAAGGAGTCAAGAATTCAAAAGATGATCTTTGGTGTAGGCCTGATGCCTGCTGCTTGAGACATCTTTCTTCTTTGATTTTCAGCTGCCACAATTGTGAAGACATCAATTTAGCAGAAAAACTCTCCCAAACAATATACCTACCCATCCTACAATCCAAGCATTTTTTCTTCCAGGGTGCATTTGGAGTTGCGGACCCTTTACATCACTTATTTTTACAACAAGAAAATAAACCTATTCTATTTCTACCCTTATTACTCCATGAGACCAGATTAAACTGTTGGCCTCATATGTTTCTCTACCTAATCTAATATCTGATGGGATTATACTGTCCAGCAAATTTCTTCTCTACATTCTACAACATAAATTTAAAAACAGTCAAACTAGGATTAGACAGTCTAGTTTTCTATGGGTCCAAGGCATAAAGGCAGTTGCACATGGAAAGAAATTTGCAGAAAACTGAAAACAAAATCTTGAAGGCTTGAAATCTGAAATTTTGAAGCATCCTTCTTTCTTTTGTGACTCAAGTTTTGAGCTTGTTAGAGTCACTTTCTCTTCTTCATTCAGCTCTGGTTTTGGGCATGTTAGAGCTGATTCTTCTTCCTTAGTTTTTGGTTCAGATTTTGAACATGTTAGAACCAGTTGTTTTACTTCTTTGGCTCAGGTTTTGATCATATTAGAGCCAATCCTTTGCATTTCTGAGGTTCATGTTTTGAGCATGTCTGAACCTCTCCTTTCTCTCTGTTTTTTGAGATATTTTCTCTTTTTCTTGAAAAAATAACACGGCAATGGTATTTACATTGGAAATCGAAACTAGAAATTGGAAATCAGCGGAAGTAGTGTTTGAGCATCCTGCCATTGACAGGACTCCCAAACAGCTCAATACCATCTAGTTCTTGTAGAAAAAAGGCGTTTAGACCCACAGTGGCCTAGATGATGTATGGACCTTGCCACAAACTGTCAAACTTGCCGTGCTTTCCTTTGTACTCTCTCCTTGAGTCCCACTTCAGAACTTTATCTCTGATTTGGAAATCAGAAGCTTTGGTTCTCTCGTCAAACAACTTCTTTATGTTTTCCTGAACTTTCACAGCTCTATTATAGACCTCTTCCCTTAATTTCTGGAGATGGATCGTTTGGTTTATTCTCCTTACCATGTTTTCTTCTTCTGTCTGGATTTCTTGGACAAGTTTGATTACTAGCACTACAAGGCTGGTAGGAAAAATTGCTTATGTTCCATAGACAAGCTGATATGGTGACATGCCAATGGATTTCTTTGTTGTAAGCCCGTCAGCCCACAGGGCATGCACTAACTTGTTACGCCATAACTTTTTGTTCTCTTACAGCAGCTTTTGATGATGGTCACCAGGCTCTTGTTTGATGATTCAGCTAACCCATTTCCTTATGGGTAATAGGCAGCCGAATGACCAAGTGCTATTTGATACATGTGACAAAAATCAATCATTTTCTTGGATCCAAAAGCAGCAACATTTTTAGTGATTATTTTTCTTGGGAAACCAAACTGAGAGAGGATATGGCCTTCGAGGAACCTAATGATGACTGAATCTGTGGAATTCCTAGTAGGTATGGCCTCTATCCCCTTAGTGAAGTAGTATGTGGCTGTTAAGATCCACTTGTGTTGTGCAGAAGAAGTAGGGTGTATCTCTCCTATGAAATCTAGAGCCCATTGCATAAAGGGACCTTCAACAATGATGGGTTGCAGAGGAAGGGGTAGGAGCTTTCTCTTGCCGTCAAAAATCTGGCATTTGTGGTAGGAAATTATCATCTTATGGATGTCATTGAAGAGTGTAGGCCAATAGTAGCTAGCTCTGAGTATTTTTTTAGCATTGGCTTTCCAGTTCAAGTGGCCTCCACACTCTCCTGCATGGAACTCTTGTTTAATTCTCTCTTCTTCAGTTTTAGGAAAAAATTTAAGAAATAGGCCATTTTTATTTTTCCAGTATAAGCATTCATTCATTATGCAGTAGTTTCTGGCTTTAAGCTTCAGGAATCTGGCCTTGGTCTTTGACAGTTCAGGAGGGGCATTGAGGTTTGTGAGCACATAGAGAATGTCAGAATACCATGGAGAGTTTTGAAATTTCTCCTCAACAGTGGGATCAGGAAATCCCTCCTGCTCATCCAAGGCATATACCATGTTTATGTCAAGGGCTTGTAAATTTGATTCAGCCATTAACTGAGCTAAGCCTTGACCTTTGATCAGCTTTGTGGGTTTTATCTCAAGGTCGTACTCTAAGATCACAGCAATCCATTTGCCCCTCTTCCCATCTGGGTCTTGGGACAAGATGTCTTTAACCACTATATTTGGCACGTAGGCTATGGTGTGGGAATGTAGTATGTACACCCTAAAGTCTTTCAAGGCCTTTACAAAGGCATAGGCCTGTTTTTCCATTACGTTGTATTTCAAGGGTGCATCCCTCAGTGCTTTGCTGAAGAAACAAATGGGTTGTTCCATTCCCTCTGGATTTTTCTGTAGCAGAACTACAGCCACAGTATGCTCAGAGGAAAATGAAAATATCAGGAAATCTTTTGAGAAATCTGGGCTGATTAGGACAGGAGCCTGGGTGAGTGAAAGTTTAACTGATTCAAAAGATTTATTGGTTTCAACATTCCACTTAACTCCTACACCTTTCCTTAACATGTTTGTCTTATTCCTAAGGTGTTCAACCAAGTTGGGAATAAACCTCCTGAGGAAGTTGATTTTCCCAATGAAGGACTGTAACTCTTTGATGTTTCTCGGGTGTGATTTTTAGTATTCCCTCAAATCTTTGTGGGTCTATCCTAATCCCCTTCTCATATGGCCAAGAAGCTTACCTTGTTGCAGCCCAAATACATTATTTTTAGGATTCAATGACAGACCAAACCTTCTACATTTTTCAAACACTCTTCTCATATGTTCTAAGTGTTCTTCTTCAATCTTGGAATAGACTGTTATGTCATCCAGATAGATGACAATGAAGTGCCCTATTTCATCTGAAAATGCTATGTCCATTGCTCTTTGGAAGGTTGCACCAGCATTCATCAGTCCAAAGGGCTTCTTTACATACATAAAAGTGCCCCATGGAGTGGTGAAGGTTGTCTTGAGTTGGTCTTATGGGATTAATAAAACTTGGTTGTAACCTGAAAAACCATCTAATAGGGAGATCCTTTTTGAGCCTACTACCTTCTGAAGAATGTGTTCCATTTTGGCAAAGGGTAATTGTCTTTAAGTGAGGCTCTGTTAAGATTCTTGAAATCAATACATAGCCTGGTCTCCCCTATTTTCTTTCTCACAGCCACTAGGTTTGAGACCCAATCAGAGAACCTCACAAGAACTATTATGCTTGCCTCATACATCTTCTTAATCTCTTTTTCAACTGCAGGCAATTTTTTTGGGTTTATTCTGCGAAGTTTTTGTCTGAAGGGCTTCTGATTTTCTTTCAAAGGTATTTTGTGTTGTATGATGTTCGTGTCATAGGCCTTTAGGTCCTCATATTTTCAGGAAAACACATCAATGAATTCCTTGAATAGGTCGATGTACTTCCTTTTCATGTTTGCAGACATGGACTTAGCCAATCTAATCATCCTGGGTTTATCTTCAGTGCCTATGTTGCATTCCTAGACATCAGAGTCTGCATGTTCTATAGTGGGCTTTTTTGCTACATCATCAAAGTCAAAAGGGTCCTCTAAAGGTGCCAGACCTCGAGGTATGTTCTTATCTTTGGTCTGCAGCACCTCTATTTCCTCACTATCTACGTTTTCACATTTTTCGTTTGGATCTCCAATCTGTTCATTTAAAGCGTTTATTTCTATGTTACAGGGTGGTTCTTCATCATCTGAGGGCTCTTCATTTAGGCAGCTATCATCTGATTTTGAGTCTAAATCGGAAAATTCAAACTCGTTCCTGCCTATCAGGAAATCTTCAATTTGCTTATCTCCTTCAAAAACCTGCCAGTATTTTTCATTATCCGGCACTACAGGTCTGAATTTGGTCTAAATGATGATTTTTTGGTCACTGGGAGGATTATGATACGAACTAGCCATGCAGGCTAATACATTTTCAATTGCATTCTGACTCCTAGGGACAAACATCAGTTCGTACTCTACAAAGGCTTTCAATAGATCCATAGAGTCATTCCTGTACGCCCTCAGCCTAGGATGTTTCATTGTGTATTCACCATTCACCTGTTTAATGATCAACTCAGAGTCTTTGTGCACGGATATCCTACGGGCTCCTAATTTTTTCAACAGATTTAAGCCTAGGATTAGAGCCTCATATTCTACGATATTGTTTGTACATTTGAAGTGCAGGTTACATGCATGGCTCTCTACGTAATCACTCTCTGTGTTATGCACCCACACTACTGCTCCTGCAGTTCTCTTGGTGCATGACCCATCGAAATTCATTTCCCACAAGGGGTCGTGTTCGAGTTTATCATCATTTTCTTCTTGGTGTGGTGTATGAACTTGCGAAGGGTGACTAATCATTTGACTGCATTTTATTCCTTGTTCACTCTGAGCTTCGTTTTCAGTGCACTGTCCAAAGTTTTCTACATCGTTTTCTTCCGAGTCTAGAGTAGCCATTATGTTAAAGACTATGGGCCCTGTTTCATTGTTTGTATCTCTGTTTTTGAATCCTAGCGCCTCCAAAGATTCATCATTGCAAAGGATGAAGGAGTCAAGATCTGTGTGTATAAGTTTAAAGGTGAATTTTCAGGCTTTTCAGGGCTACTGACCAGGAATTTAATTTGTGCCTCTCTATACAGTCTTCTAAGTTGGCTAAAGACTGGGATTGTGGCATATGCCCCATCCATCTGCATTGTACCTTCCAGCTTGGCTCCCCATGACCTTGACAGCAACATGCCATACTTAGGTAGCACATCTGCCACTACAACATCCATGACCATGCATTTAGCTGGAATCTGGGTTAGACTTACACATAAATCTTTGATCGGGCCAAGACACTTTACTCTGCTAGAGTCAAATGAATATAGGTCTTTATAGGGACGGGTTATCTCTAGGCCTAATCTTTCCATAACTATCTTAGGCATCAGGTTGTGTGAGGCCCCAGAGTCATGCATTGCATTGTCGAGGATCCTATCATGGATATTGAGACTGATATAAAAAGGAGGTACTACCCCTTCTTAAAACTTCCCTTCTATCTTGGGACCAAACAGAAGTGTTGGTTGATCATCACTCAAATTGATCGTGTCACTATTCTCACCTAGATTTAATGCTTTCAAAATTTGGTCTTTATATACATCCTGAGCGGCCAGCTCAGAGAGTGGTACAAAGATTTTAATTTTTTCAATCTCACTCTCCAAATTGAAAGTGGACTGACTCCTTGGAATGTTCAACTCTGTATTGTTAGCCACCACCCTAGTGGTAGAATCAGTGGATTGATTCTCATTATGTACAGGCTTAGGAACTGTTTTATCAGGAGCACTAACTGCAGTGCTAGTGCTGCTAGTTGGTTGACTTTGTTTATCAGTGTCTTGGTTGTCTTTTTCTTTGTTCTTCCCAAAACTCTCAACTGCTAATTTTTTACTTTCAGCAGTTGCTTTAGAAGATTTCTCAGGCCTTTTCTTGATGGTAATCTCAGAAGCTTTGGGTTTGGAATTGTCTAGGCTCTTTTTGCTTCTAAGCTCATACTTTTCTCTGACCTTCATGATGGAATTTTCAAATCCAAGTCTGTAATCCTCAGATTCTAATCCTTCCTCACCCCAATATGAGGGTGAGGGCTGATCTTCTTCTGCAGAACAGTTGTGGATTGAGTTTTATTGTGTTCCCTTCAGACTCTTCTATGATTCCCTCATCTTCATCAAGAAAGTTCTCTTTGAATGGGGGAATAACTTGCTGATCTGATTCTCTTTGTCTGTTGGGAGTGGTGTTGTTTCTTCTAAAGTTCTGGTTCTAGTTTTGGTTTTGCTTTCTGTTTAGATTACTAACTGTGACAACCATTTTTTCCATCATTTGTTGTATCTTTTCCATGTTTTTAGATAGACGATCATAATTAGGATCAGATGTGGAAGCTACATTGTCATCTCTATATGTTACCCTTTTCTTGACTCTTAATCTTGATTTCTTCTCAATCAGGTTGGCCTCTACACTCACTGCTCCTTTTTTCATGTCTTCCAAAGTGTTGTAATTTCTCTCCCTAAGCTGGTAGGCCATGTCAGCATCAAAGCCTTCAGAGTATTTCACTAGGGCCAAACCTTGGGGAGGTTTCATGTGTGGAGGAAGAGCGTTGTAAACACTATTAAACCTTGTAGAGTAGTCATGAACACTCTCTCCTACGTTTCCCTTAAGATTCTTGTATTCTACTAGGATTTGGAGAGGGTTTTCCTTAACTTCCTATTTGTTTATGAAAGTCTGATATAAAGCAGGAAGGTCTTGGATAGTATTAGGAGGTAGGATTTTGAACCATTTCTTCACATAACCCCCTAAGCTCTGGGAAAAGATTCTCATTTTGACTGTATCATCATCTATTTCCATGTAGTCAAAAGAATCTTCCATCCTATCTACATGGTGATGAGCGGTGGTGGACTCCTTTGCAGTGAAGTGTGGGATCTTTGATTGATAATCATTGGGTAGGGACACTAGAGGTTGGGGTAATACCAGAGGTGCATACCAGGCTGCCATGATGATGTTCTGAGGAGGTAAGGGGTTGGCTTGAGCAACTGGTATATGGATGACAGGGATACTAGGACTAGCAGAAGTCTGTTGAACTGATCTAGAGTGGCAGAACCCCAAGTTTTGAATGAAGTGAATATCAGGAGGTGTAGATGGATCGGTTTCTCTGTCCCTAATGTGTTGACCACTATGAGATGGTGAACCGGGAAGCTCAAGGTCTGGCTGGTTATAACACTGAATGACCTAGTTTTTGGTAGTTTGTTTGGTAGGTCTAGGTCAAAAGGTGGGACTAATAGAGCTGTAAAGTCTTCCGACGCAGAGTTAGCTCTATGGATGTGGCTGGAAATAGTTGGTCTTTTAGGTGTAGGAGATATCTTAAGGATTCTCTCAGGGTTGTCAACTATTTCAGGTGGGTTTGGGTTAGCGTAAGCTCTTGTGTGAATGGTTCTTGAAGCCAGAATGTTATTTTTCTAATCAAGCAGCTTAACCCTACTTGTTACTTCTATTGTGGTTGATGTTGTTATGCAGACTGCTCTTCCAGTAGAGTCTTATGTGCACCAAGATAATCAGCAGGCCTACTGAACACCAGTGGAGTCTTTGGTCTTTAAGGAACTATGGAGTCACCAGGTGGAAGGTTTAGGATGCTTCTGGAGGGTACACTGTCCACCACAGTGCTTATGAGATGTCCCTTTTCAAGGATATATTCAAAACATAGCAAACTAAAACCAGAGATTGACTGGGAGGGCTTTTACCAGATATGTCACATCTGAAAGAGAGTGAGATCCAGAGGCTACCTTGCCCTTTCCAGACTCTTTCTAAGAGTGTGGGAGAAACACAACAAGTGGATATAGCAGTTAAGGGTATTCAAAGTTTCGGGTCCCAATGTTGGTGACGACAATGGGAAATAGACCAATGTTTGTAGCTATAGACTCTCAAAATTTGTTCCCCAGCGAAGTCACCATTATGTTGGTGACGACAATGGGAAATAGACCAATGTTTGTAGCTATAGACTCTCAGAATTTGTCCCTAGTGGAGTCGCCATTATGTTGGGGTTCCCATGTTTTGGCAGGTTGGTACTACCAAAAGATGAGACAACATCAGAACCACTTTCAGACCTCAGGATCTAGCCCTCCTAGGTCCAGAGAGGGATCTCTCTATATGAGCAAAGGTTTTATGTCTTTGAAGCTCTTTGTTTGAGATATTAGGCTAGTTATAGGCACAAAGTTTTTTGTTTTATTTATGGTTGGTTGTTGGGAATCAGGAAAGAAGGGTTCAGTATGAGACAAGGCTGAGCAAAGAGGATTCTAGGCAAAGGAGAGATAGTTCAAAGAAAATTCAAGACCATTGGTAAATGGAGTCAGGAAAGGGTTTACTTTGTATTCAATATGCAGGCTTTCAGTTGGGCTAGTCATCTAAAGCATTGGATCTTAAAGATGATAGTGAAACATGAAATGGTAAGAGAGAAGGTGAAAGCAAGGAAACCTCCATGGTGATATTTCAGAAGTCAGATCCAGGGACAGGACATGCCATTGGACACCTGTGATCCAAAGCCTAAAAGGTGAACTCTTCAGACAAGGAACATTAAATATTTAGAACACAAAGTTAAAGACCTGAGATCAGAGAGAGACTTTGAACTCTCAATGCTTCGGCCTCCAACTTAAGGGAACTTAGAAGGGTTTAATTAATTGAAAAGGATCCTAGTGAGATAGAGACAAATTTCTAGACCTCCCAGTGTTCCCAATTCATTCAATTAAATCCTAGCAAGAACATCTAAAGACAGATTTCATTAATTCATACATCAGCTAGCAATATATCAGACCGCTACACTAGTTAAATTAATTGAAACCAATCCTCGGATAACACATATAGTAGAAAACATTGAAGGCAAGGAGAGAAGAAACATAGGGTACCTAACAAGGGTAAATCCTATGCCATATTTCTGATGCGAGCCAGAATAAATAAAATGAGATGAATCACAAGGTAAAACAAGTACAAAGATAGAAAAACATCACCAGCTGCTTTAAATCAGGATCCAAATAAATGTGCTTGTCATATTAAGAGAAACACCAATCATGTACAATATTTCCAACAGCTTGATATTCAGTCTGGAAGATCTTCCTCAGCCTATCTTACAACTTTACACAGAGACTATGTCTCAAAAGAAACAACTTGCAATTCTCAGATATCCGATCAACAACAACGCTTACAATGAGTTTCTTCATGAAATTTATAGCTCAAGAGGAGCAGAGAAGGTAGATGGAAAACTAAATGCAGCATTAAAACTTAGAAGAGGAAGAGGGTCGAGGCCTCATTCTGTTTTAAACACTGGGCATTTATCTCTAGTACTCTTTGGATGAAAGAGTGGTCTTCGTCAGGCTTCCATTTACTCCAAGTATGTCTTTGATGTACCTGTTGTAACACTCTGATGAATTAAAAAAAAAAAAGGTAGAATAATGATGCTAGGGTCTGCCATACTGTGAAACAAATGCTCTGATAGCCTAGGACTGTTGTCAGGGGAGAAAACCTCTCATGGACACGAAATAGCATGCAGACTGTATGGGCACTTTCCTTTTTGTGGAATGAACATTCTGCTGATGTGAAAACCTGGTAATATTATTTTCTGTGCACTGGACCTTCTGTGTGATCCGTGATGTCTTCGATCTGGTTCCTTCCTTTACATTATTGGATTAAAGCTCATAATCTTCAATGACAGGCCTTAAATGTTCCGTTTTCCCACTGATACTTTTTGCCGATTCATGATTGCCTCTACCTGCGAGGACTGTGCTTTAATGGCTTTGTAATGGTTTTACAGAGTTTAGCCCCGTTCCTTTAATGGCAGTCATGTCATAACACCTTCCCAGGCTTTTCTTCATAATTTCAAACTCTGCACCTGATCTTCCCTGTGTTCTCTGTCGCTGTAACAGAGACTGTGAATCATGGCAGTTTTTCGCCGCCCGTAACCCTACAAAACACGCAAACATGTTAAGAAAACCATGCATGGGAAGGGTGGATGTGGCGGGGACAATGATAATGGTTGTGTAGACTGGTGAAATGGTGGAACAGTGTAGGGTGATGGCGAAAAACACAGTGAAACAATGGAGGACGATCTTGTGAACGTTGGCAGACTGCGGCAAAAATTTAAATGCAAACCTTCGAAATTAGACCTTTGAATGAAATATGAGGATGGAAGAAAACGCAACAAAAACACATGGAATGGTGATGTGGCGGGACCCGGTCAATGGCGGGGCATGCAGTTAATCTGGACCATCCGATCTCAACAGGAGATTGACGGTTGAGAACACGGCGGAGGATGACATATGGTGGGCTAGGGGTCCCTTTGCCTTAGACTAACTCCCGCACAGCTTCGTGGCGCGATGACCTTCAGATGGACAGCTCTAGATCAGATGGTGTACGTGCATATCGCACCGGGTCAAACGCCGAACTTTAACGCGCGATGGGGGGCGGTTTTTAAATAGTGCTCGGTGTCACGTGTCCTGCGGTGAGTGGAAACGCTATGAAATGAAAAATACCACCCACCCTCCGAAGGTGGTGCGATGGAAACCGGCGGTTTTCTGTACAATGTTTTGGCGCGGGGACCACTCGGGCGGGTGAACACGGACCGTTGATTGGCGGGTTAAATGGACGGTTGTGATTCGATCGGAGGGGAGAACGGAGTGGGCCACGGGTGTGACGTTGATCTGCGAAGACCGTCCGATCTGTACAGATTGACGGTTAATACTGCGCCCGATATCCATCTGTGATAAGCGCTATTCGGGCTAGCGCTTGGTTCTAGCACCCATGTCACATGGAGAAAAAGGTTGAGGGGGCTAGGGCCGAAAGGTGCTAAGCCCAAATATATGGAGAATATGGTTTTTGGCCCATTTTTAGTGCATTTTAAGGCCAATAAAGGGTAACGATAGGGGAAAAAAGGGGAAATTAAACCAAACCAGGGGTGTGTGTATGACTTAGAGGGGATTTTGGGATGATTTAGAAGGAATAAGGGAGGGATTTTGGGGTGAAAGGGAGGCTTTGAAAAAGGGGAAAAAGGGATGAAATGGAGAATTTTGCAGGGGTACAAGGGGAAAATGAAGGCCTTTAGGAGCAAAATTTGTCATAATCAGTGAGGCTTATTGACTTAAGAACAACAAAGGGAAATAATCAAAGGGCAGAGTGCATGAAGGGGCTTCAAGGATGATGTGTTTTCAAAAGAAATGCATTCCTTGAAGGCTCATAAAACAAATTAGCCCCTGTTTGCTTGTCAAAAAATTCATAGGGGGCTAATAGAATTGATGGAGGATTAACTTAAATCCTACGCGGAGGAGTAAGTCTTCCTACCGGAAATTGAGGATGAAGGCTAAGAAGTCTCAGGGATAAACGCCTTAGGGGCTCAATGATGAAAGCACAAACACAGCACAAAGGGAAGAGAAGGAGGTGCAGGATCAAATGATTACAATGTCGAAACAAGGGCAGAACGGTGCAGGCTCAATTGATTACAATGTTATAGTATTTGTCTGGCGGTGTTAACCAAGCTCTTCTTCACTTAGGGTGTGTGTGTTAAGTGTGTAAATTTTAATTTTTAAACCCAGACGTTTGTAGAGAAAAAAGAAAAAGTGTGATGTATAACTGTAAATAAATCTGGAGATAACATTAAATGAAATTGAATATAACATAAAATAAACAACTAATTATGCATTAATCTAAACCCAAGGAGGCGGGCCTCTCAAAAAGTAGCTTATGGGTGGCAAAAAATATAGTCAAAACACACAGAAATAGCCAATGGATCTAAAGTCAGGAGGGACAATGATCTAAAGGTCAAATTTGCTGTAAATAGGTGCAGACAACAGCAAAAAACCAGAGGGACAATTGCCGCAAATGAGGTGGCGAAAGGCTACAACCTGGAGGGAAATAGAGGGGACCCTAGAGGAAGACCCAAACAAAACTAAAAGGAGGTGATTTGAATGGATGAATAACCAATCTGAAATGGATCTGAAGGTAAGGAATCGGATTTGAAAAAAGGTTGAACACACTGAAATTTCAGACGACCTGCTGCAGCTAAAACTCCTTGTAGAAAATTGGAGGTACTGAAGCCCTAGGGGGATAGGTTCCCACATTGACGAGTAAAAAAGAGCAATTAAAATTCCAAAATGGGCGGAGACAAAGGTCAAATAACCTTGAATAGAGGCCCAGACAAACCCAGAAAAATCTCAAAAAAATTCCCGCAAAAAGTTCAGGTCACAGTTTCTGACCTATTTTCTGCAGAGGTCACAGGTTTTGGCCTATTTTCTGCGCCTTTAAGCTCTAGGTCACAGGTTTTGGCCCAAAAAGTGTGACCTGCACTTTTGGCACTCTCGGGAATAAGTTTCAGAAAAAAAATTTCGTCTCAGCTGCGGTTGATGCCTGTCACCTGCGCAATAGGTCCGAAAACACACGGAAGTTGGAATTTTTAATGTTTTATGGTTTTGTAGGTTAAAAAAAACATCAAGAAAAGAAAAACAAGAAGCTGAGAAGAAATCCTAGGGTTTGAAGCAGCTGGTCATGCAAGGATCTAAAAAACGATAGAGGCCGTAATCGTAAACCCCTGTGGAGTCGCCAATTGTTAGGATGAATTCTAATCACAATAATACGAAAAGAGCTCACTTTAGCTGTGCATAACAAACAGCCCTAACATCAAAGATGGCTGCCAATTTCTTTAGATCTACAGTTAGTTGACCAAGATAAATGCTACAAAATCTAGATCTATGCAGTAAAAGACATTAAGCAATAAATAAAAGCAAGAGTTGCTCCATGCATCCAATAGACAAGACAAGAATGTTTTAAATAATTTTTGTATTTTTTAACACCTAGGAAGGGAACATAGAAAGATGTTACCAGTCCCCCTCAATGGGATGGGTTCTTGTAAGTCCTCAGTACTTCAGAT
Source organism: Pinus albicaulis (assembly GCA_034641835.2). NCBI lineage: Eukaryota > Viridiplantae > Streptophyta > Pinopsida > Pinales > Pinaceae > Pinus > Pinus albicaulis. The sequence continues at coordinate 1,824,867,658 of CM076575.1, read as the reverse complement.
CTAAAATCTCTCTCTCTTGATGGTGTAGAAAACCCAGACAAAAATGGAACTCAAAGGGAGTTCACAAGAAAAAAATGGTAGAAAAATATGACAATGATGGAGGATCAAATTCAAACCAAAAGTATAGATCCAGAGTGATCTTTTGGCAACCAAAGGTAGTGAGTGAATGGAAAAACCCTTCTATTTATAACAAAATATTGAGTTAGTCTAGATATTGGTGCATAATTAAAATATTATTAACCAATTCTAGATTCAATTTTTATGGAATATTTTGTTATATTTGTTGGAGGGAAAAAGAATTTGAATTTGGTCAAATCCCTTTATTTGTAAATAATAAATAAATAAACGATTTATTTATTATTTTAAGGATGTGTTTGAGTAATAATTAAATAAATAATGATTTATTCAATTATTTATAAATGATTTAGTAGAATTTAACCAGGAATAGTATTTAAATAAGGTAAATAATTATTCCTAGAAAATAATAAGATAATTAATTATTTATCTAATTAATTTTTTGTTTTGGGTTAAATATGACCAGGAATATTAATTAAAATGTTGCTTAACTAATTATTCCTTGAGGAAAATCAAACAAATATGGATTTATTCAATATTTCCTCATGGGGTTTCCTGTTTATACCATAAAAAACTTAATAAATATGGATTACTAAGTTGTTTTTATAGTGAAAGCAATTTTACTTAATGTAAAATTGGTCTTACATGGTGTACTTTGGTCCATCTAATAGTAATAGGTTAGATGACCAAAAAATGGTGTGACACCTGGAGAACCCCCTATGTTACTAGGGGAAGCTCCAGCAACTACAAGAACAATGGAGTGCATGATGAGTTCATCAAACACCCAACCGAGTCAAGAACTAATGCCCGATACCACGAGTGTCACCACTACTGACTCATCATTCCTCCCATATTCCATCACCCAAACCCCTTTTTTATATCCCTCTCCCAGTTTTGTCTCGCACCAAGTCATGGAAACACTTAAATTTCCAAATATGGCTCTTGCGATACTAATCTGGTATTTGGACCCTCTGGCCATTTCAGGAAACTCAGGTATCCCTTCGACATGTTTCATTCCTCTTACCTCCCAAACGGACGTCATAACTCAAGAAGCACCTGTATTGACATCAGCAGGTACCACTAAAAAGGTGAAGAAAAAATGGAATAAAGTGGATACCCCCAATATTCCTAGGACGCCTCTACCTTGTGCTTTATGCAATGTAGTTGGTCATCCTACCAACACTTTCCGAGAGTTAGGAGTTAAAATCCCTCCTATGTAATATTCCTAAATTAGCATACAGCTAATTGGAATATTAATTTTTATTTTGTGTCTTAGTTAGAAGAATAAGAGGGTATGGAGACCCATAAATCTCCTTAGTAGGAATAAAAACACTCCTAATGTGAAAGGAGGTCATCTAAAAGCTGGATTGAAGACCCTTATGTGTGAAAAGGGGATGGAGCATGTAGATTGGGTCAACTTTGACCAAATCAAACAGTGCTGATATGGAAGGGGTGGCATTCATTGAGGGATAGCGCATTTTTGGAGGAAGACTCCATGCATGGAAGTAGTGGCTTTAATGAGTGGGGCCCAAGGTGAGGAAACTCATCAACAATATAAGGAAGGGGATGGCAGCCATTGTGGGCATGATTGGATTATTATTTTGTGTATGTTCTGTATGAATTTTTCTCTCTTCAGTTGTTTAGCTAAGATTGCAGTGTTGTTTAGCACAAGGGTGTTCCTGAGCGAGAATCCCACCTTCATCCTCGGGGGACTTCGAGTGCCTACTCAGGAGAAGTTATTGCGCATTATTTCCACATTCTGGCATCAGACCAAGCTCCATCTTTCTTCTACAACGTAGTTTCTATTGAGAGATGTGCTGAGTTGCAGGGTGTAGCAGTGGAGAGTTGATTTGGGTCATTTCAAAGCTTGTTTTCAGTGGAGGAAGGCTTCTTTCCATTGGGAGGCCAACAAAGAAGACCCTTGAGATTTATTTCTACATTTGGCACCAGGAAAAGGTGATATTATCCCCTACAGCGCAGTTTTAGTCTGGATCTGCATTATTTTAGGGAGGATTCGCAGGGGTGGTTGCAGTGTATGATTTGGGAGGTGATTTCTTCAGTGGAGGGGACAACCTTTCATCTGGAAGACCTATTGGCAAAGAGATACTTATTTCTACATTAACTTCAGCCATATCTTCTCAGTTATTTCGTTGCAAAAAACCTTCAGCCCTAGGGCTGCAGCTCACATTTGTGTATTTTCCGGAAAACCTCTTGGGTTGTCTTGGAAGGGTGATATAGTGCCTAGATCTTTATGTATTGTATCTTTTGAGGCATGTATCAGTATTTTTATATCATTGTATGATCTCTAGCTATAGTTATTCTCAATATGATTGCGATGTAGAAGCTCTCCATCATTTTGTGTAGTAGCAGTATCTCACTTTTGTTAGTGATTGTTTATGGGAGGCTTGTTTGCTCATATCATATGATTTGTTCCTCACTATTTGGTATTGATTTTTTGTTCATACTCATAATATAATGGCTCCATATTGGTCTCCATTTTTATGTAATGATTTTCACTTATATTTCCATTTTTGTGTTCAAATTTTGCTACTTCCCTATTTTGGAATATTACAGTGGTATCATAGCATAATCTTGGCTCAGCCTGTGGATCTTAGCCATTATGTTATCAGGAGAGTAAGAAGAAGGAGAAAGAGATTAGAATGATGGAAGGAATGATTTTTATCTCATCTCTTTTCATATCTACGAGGGACCTCACCAAGGAGGTCAAGCAAAGGAGAATGGAGAAAATCCATGAAACCACAATAGGGTTTCAAGATGAGGAAGGTCCATGCACTTCCTATCAGCAGAAGAGAAAATCGGTATTGCATAGAGCTCCAAAGCAATACACTATGTCCACTTTCTTTGAAGAGGAAGGTGAAAGACATGGATATGGAGGAAACTTAGATCATGAGATTCTAAGTGGGTATCTTTCAGAATATAAGTCTCAATCAAGAGCTTTCAAGGAGAATCTAACTCTATAACAGCTTATTCAGATTAAATAAGAAATAAGACCTTGCAGCAATAGAAGAAGGAAACGCAATAGATTCCTATTGTGTATTTTTTATGGGTCATCTACATGCACAGCAAGGGCTTGGAGGAGAAATTTAGATGCATTTTTCCTGCGACATCCTGTAGTGGAAAGAGAAGTAGTTGAGATTGCAGCGCTGCACCTTGAGGGTGAAGCAAACATTTGGTGGTTCAAACATTTGAGTCATGTCGAAGTGATAACTTATGCAGATTTTGCTAAAATTTTGATCAAGAAGTTTGACAAGAAGAAATCAGAGGAAAAGGAACTTCCACCACCACTCGCTGCAGGAGTACTTGCATCAAGAGAAGGAACACTTGCACCTTTGCAAAGTGGTCTTGATCTCTTGAAATTTAGAGTCCCATGCACTATTCAAAAGATGCATGAGGAGGAGGAGACTTATATCAACATTGATGCAACCATAGAGGAGAAGCCATCATCACCAGTAGTTGGGGAAGTCATCACACCGGTGGGAGGAACCCTTGTAGCAGTACAAGATGTTCCCAAGAAAAACCAAGGTATGCAAAAGTTTCCACTTTCTATTATTTCAGCACATCATATGGAAGGTTGTGGGGACATGCCATTGCATGACCTAAGGTCAAAACACACTGCTGATTTGGAGCAACAGACTATCACTATGCAGAAGACCCTTGATAGGATCAAGGAGGAGATATACATTCATCCTAGTATATCATTGATGAGCCGCACATGACTCTTTGGGTTGGAGTGTATATTTTTGGAGGATAGGATGAGTATTGTCCTAAACAATCCAATGCAAAACTATATGTTCAACATTGAGCATGATCATGAGATAGAAGATGCACCATCATGGACATCAGCGGCGTTGTCATGGAGCAGCAGTGATGGGTTGGGGGCCTAACCATTATTGGAGCATTCCAATGGCCATTCTACATGTGTATCATGGGATAGGCAGATGGTAGATGAGAGGCATCTTATCTCCCATTACTATGATGGATCCTTCTTGATGAGCACTTCACAACTCAATGAGAAGACTTTGCCTTAAGTATACTTGGATCCTTATGGGATCAACATGGTCATTGATGAGTGGTATTCATATGGATATCTCCAGGAGGCTGCACTTCAACATCCCATGAAGTGTAGGGATAGTGATTTGATTTGGGGGGATGGTATTCTCCATTGGAGGAATACCAATTTGGAGCATGACAGTAGACACTCACCATTGGTTGGATGGGTGATGTTGATGAGAAAGAGGCTGGTGAGCCACTTGCATATCTATGACATAGGGAACACGAAATTTATTACATAAGAAAGAAATTATATGGGCCTGCATTGAAGTATGATCCAGAAGAAAAAACAACCTTAGCTCTAGTACATGCAGTACAAAAGCTTCAACACTATATCATCCTTCAAACTGCCACTGTCATAGCAGTTATCAACCCCATGTGATATTTTCACACTCGTCATATGATGAATCATAAACACGCCAAATGAGTAGTTATACTGCAAGAATTTGATCTACAGTTTAGCTCTCCTAAAATAAAAAAGGCACTCATCCTCACCGAATTCATCATGGATCTCCCAACAGACACCCAAGGATCCCCCATTAATGATGCACTACCATATGAACATATTTTCTTAGTTTCAATCGATGACCCTTGGTACAATGATATCTCACTCTTCCTACGAACTCAAAAGTTCAAACTTCATCTCACTCATGACGACCGAAGGCGCATGCACCATCAATCCCCCCAATACCTTCTTTTAGGGGATGTCATTTATCAACGGGACGTCGACACCATCCTTCGTATATGCCTCACTCACGAGTAAGTTGAGAAAGTCCTGAACGACTATCACAATGGGGCTTGCAACGGCCACCTCTCAGGGATGGCCACTGCTCAAAAATTCCTACATGTCGATTACTTCTGGCCCACCCTATTTCACAATTGCGTCTAAGCATTCAAGAGATGCGAGTGATGCCAACGCTAAGCTCATAAGGCGCGAGACCCTCTAGCACCCCTGCACCCTGTCATTGTAGCAGGCCCCTTTTGAAAATGAGGCATAGACTTCATGACATGCAACCCCCCATCATTCGAAAACTACAAATACATAGTTGTGGATGTCTATTATTTCACCAAGTGAGCAGAAGCCATACCTACATACAACAACACCAAGGAAACGGTCATGCGGTTTTTCTTCAACCATGTCATCACACGGTTTGGTGTCCCCAAAGAATTGCTGCCAGATCACGGGAAACATTTTGAAAACGAAAAAATCCAGGAATTATCCCAACACCTTGGTTTTTCTCATGATTTTGCATCACCATACTACCCCTAGTCTAATGGTCAAGTAGAATTTCTCGACAAAGTCCTTAAAATAATGTTTTAGGGTATGGTGAACAATCACAAAACCAATTGGCACCACATGGTGTTCTCAGCCCTATGGGTGTACCGCACAGCGGTAACAGCATCAACCGAGTTCACACCCTTCCAATTAGTCCACATGGTGGAAGTTGGGCTTCCCACTGAACATGAAATCCCCACCCTTCACTCAGTTATCTAACTTCTCACCGATATTGAACCCCTAGAGAAAATTTTGGTACAATGAGAACTTGTCGAAAAAATTCAGTGAGAGTCTCTCCAACACAACGAAGCCCACAAGAAAAGTTTCAGCGTCGTTTGACCGCAACATCACCCCTCAATCATTCAACGAAGGAGAATTAGTCCTACGCTATGATGTCGCCCAAGAAGCTTTAGGACCTGGGAAGTTAGAGACATTATGGAAGGGTCCATATATTTTAAAACATTGTCTCCTCAAGGGGGCATACATTTTATAAGAGCCCGATGGGACATGCCTAAAAAATCTCGTCAATGTGTTCTACCTCAAAAAAATTACCTATAAATAAGGTATTAAGTACGCTATAATAAATATGTATGCACCATAACTTTTTTATGATGATCACCTCATCGTGGAATTACTCTAAAAACATTTCTCTCATCTTGTGTCGTAGATGGATCGTCCACCAATCTATCATCACGGATTTGGTGGTGGCGCTTCTCAATGATCGCAAAACCTCATTATTGCCGCTTAGGCCATATACTCTCCTGACCGGTCATCGTACCTCACTAATGGAATTTGTATCGAGTCAGCCACCAAAAATCAAGCTGAATATGAAACTATCATAGGAATTTTAACTGGTGACTCCCTCCAAGGAATCCACCATCTACATGTTTTCCTTGATTCCCATTTGGTTGTATCATAGTTAAACCAAAACTTTCAAGTGTGTGATCCATGCCTCTTTAGGAAATACCTGCATGCACAAATATTAGCCCAAAGTTTTGATCACATCACATTTACACATATACCAAGAGATCAAAATCATATAGTTGATTGCATAGCTAACCAAATCCTTGATTGGAATGCATCACATGTATACCATCGACCATAAAAGAATCAATATCCATCATACACATAAAAAACAAAACATGAAAAACACCATAAAAATATATACATGTACACATCACGAGAGTCGTCAAAATACACCTCTCATATATATATATATGTGTGTGTGTGTGTGTATGTGTGTGTGTGTGTGTACCAATATACAAAAAATAATCCCATTGTCTCATAGCCAGGAAAAAAATATGTCATCAAAAAGATAGGGGAGCATCCTCATAATGGGTGTTTTCTCTGGTACATACATAAACCAAGTCTAGGGTTGAGCCACTCCCTCTCGGTCTTGTGGATCGATATCAACACCAGGAGCCACAATGGGGCCAATTGTGGCCAATGCCAAAGCTATATGGTGCAATGCTTGATGATGTGCTCGCTCGCATTCCATCATCGTCTCCACGACGAGCTTCACCAAATCATCATAGCCCCCAGTGAGCATACCTCTAGTCAGAGCCTCCAATCTGTATCACAGTAGTCATGCAGCTGGGCCTCTATTGTTGTCAATCGAGTCATTGTTGCCTCAGCATGCTCTTGCCATGGCTTAACATCCCCAGCTATTTTTGCAATTCCACTCTCCCCGGAGGGTTCACAAATCTCTAATCGGCGCTCTGGCACCAGTCGCGCAGGCCTAGGGTGAGGCCTCGTATCTCTCTGTCTCTATGACACGAGTGTTGCTCCTGCGACACCCATGTGACTAGGGTCGTTGCCTACCAAGTAGGCCAACGATTTCCACTAAGGCCCTACATCTGCAAGTACATAAGCATGGTATCAATGTCGTCATATAAAACACATACATATATACATGTAAAGAAATACTAAAATGCATAAAACACAAATGTCATAATTATTGGTCCCCATGCATCACCAGGAGGGAGACCCATGTCTAGATCCCCTCGGAAGTCCACAATATGGTATGGATACTCCAAAATAAACTTAGGGTTGTATTTAAAACAACCTCCCATGATGACGTTCCAGTAATGCCTCGCATCTCCACCATCGGCTCGTGGAATAATAGGCTCCCATCTTCGTATCCTCAGGTCCCTGGGAGACCTAGCTGGCACTAATAGAAAGGGTCGGAGCATGACCACCCTCTCATACATGATGCTACACAAGATGCTCGCATAGTATAAACCCTGAAGCATGCCCCGCTTCACTTGCGTGAGCTGGGACGTCATACCCCTATAGACGAATCGGGCCTAATAAAAGAAATGGCCCACCTACAACTACTAAAGGACTGTTATCTGTCACCTTGAGACTATGTGGGGGGAAGTCGACCCCATCAAACATAGAAGCATGGATAGAGTCACTTGCTTTGTCATATCCTATTCAATAGGGGCTACATTGACACAACCCTCCTTCGTAGCATTGGGCCCGCAGTGGCCCTCACGCTCCGCCCATCGGCAGATGTACACATGCCCATCTAGGAGTGGATATGCTAACGCCTCGCCACAAGGTAGCAATCCAATAATGAAATAGATATCTATCTAAGTCTATATGGGTAAATTAGCTCACCTCACAAGCATCACCTATTGATCATCGTCCTAGCAGCGAATGAAGAATCGTAGGAACCTATCCTGCAACCTTAAGTTGGGGTTATGAAGGAAATTCAACAACCCCCACCGATCCAAGGCCTAGCCCACTACATGGCATCCCGTAAGGTCATCCAATTCCTATCCCTCCAAATCATCTTGCCATCACATACATCAAAAAATAAATTTTTGGCCCCCTAGGCTGGAAAAAAAAAAAAAAAACTCATCTTTCTTACCAAGTGTGCGCATTTGACCAACACAATCGCGCGTAGCGCGTGCCTTTGGCATGCACAGGCACACGCATCATGTGCATGTGTTATGAACATACATGGGTAGTGTGGGTCTGTTCGAACATAGGTCACGTTGATCGCCATAGCCTGTCCGTGTGTCTATTTTTCTCACAGACACACAGTTTGCGCGTCTAATTCAAACTCAGACGCGCGGACGATGCAACTAAGAGGAATTTTTGCATAGTTGTCGCGTGAAACTCATAGCTTAACACGGTGACTACACGACTCATTCTGAGTCACCCCTCAAAATAAACCATAAAAGGTCATACATAGGACCCTTATACGGCCTACCTACCCTACAGCTAGAAAAAACAAAAAGGGTAGGGCATCAACTCCTACCTGTATCTCACGATGCACATCCCCAGTACTCTGGTTGATCGCAACGGCAAGAAAAGCTCCAAAAGCAGCCTCTGAACTCTCAAGCTCAATGGTACAAATGAATTAAAATTGGGCCCTTTTGCCTTATATATCGCCATTTTTTCCATTTTCGGGATCCCATAACCATGAGAGACACAAGGATCAATACCACATCATCTTCATCATGGAACTCTATGTTCCAGTTATTACGAAAACCCATTTTTGGACCCACCACATGCCCCAAACATCGTTTCAGGTACGCCTTCTCTTGTTTCTTAACTCATCATCGCACAATGTTCATATGTTTTAAAATGATTTGTTTCACTTGGGGTATTGATCGCAGATATTGTAGGTACATCAGAAACACCATGCTTCGACCAACACCCCGACAGATAAATAGAAGAGCAGGTATCATTCACCACTCAGCATGATAGGCTTCCTTTTAAGCTTTGCATATCCTGGCATCATTCTCCCAAATGCACCCTAAGTTCCATCATCTCGACCATGTTTATCACCAGTACCTAATCTTGCATATGATAAACACCCATGTCGGTCGATAAAGCCTTCCCACTCATGGCTCCCTTCATATTCATAGACACCCACCCATTATCGGAATCCATGACCACCCACTTTGGCCCGTGAACACCTCATATATACGCCTTGATGATCAGCCTCATTCTTCTTAACCCATCACCTATTAAAACCCATTCCTAGGCCACCACTAATATTTTATGATAGATCAAGAAGGACGCATTACCACGTTCCACAATTGGCCTATAACACACCCACTTACGTAGCCCATGTGTGTCACTTCATCTGCCTCATCAGCCCCACACCGAGACCAACCAATGGGGCATTCCACCCTCAAAAAAAAATACCATCCTCGAATCATTATGCAAGACCAGCAAATGTTTTTGGGGCACCTGTCTCTGTGTTTGTATGTCCAAACCACCTTCACATTCTTTTGGCAAGTGTCCAAATATTTTTGAGGAAAAATATTCCCACCCATATTTTTATGTTTCATACCTAGCGGCAGTTTCTAGTCACCCTTGGTCGGGGCTCACACATTCTTCACCAATCCCTATTACGTCAGTCAGAGCATACTTACACACACCCTAGATGCCCTACCGACTCTAGGGCTACTCCTATCACAAATTATTTTGATTGTCGCTACTTGCATTAGAGTTCTAACCTCGGGCTAGTTGTCCATAACCATTACTATAGCTAGCTCTCGTTATCATGCCTTGTTAACACAACATATTACAATCTGCTTTACCAGAAACCTTGATTCCCTTTATCAACACTTTTTTCTATGGTCAACACTTCTTTCCTATTGAATTCACCAATCATATTCCAGGATTTATGTAGTACCTTGGATAGGTTCCCCCTTTAAGGAACATCCTCAGGTGGCACAATGGGAATACCATTGTCCATTGATGTCATCGAGCCACCTGAGATTCGACATCAGCACCAACTTTCATGTCAAGGTGGTTTCGTACTTCATAACCGTTGCAACTCTACCATTTAATCGAAGACCTGTGCATTACTAAGCATCTCTTTCAGCAATGCTTAAGCCATAATGAAAGGGAGGTTCCCAAAGTCGAAGACCCATGCATACATTAGCACCTCACTCAAAAAGTGCTTCACCTAGACAATGCATGGGGGCACCGAATTTAGTCTATTTGATCAAAGTAAAACGACCTTGACGGCATCAGCAGTTATCATCACCAGCCAGTAACATGTCACTTATCATAATGTGACTTGACAGAACCAATATCTATCATATTGTATTAACCAGTCATCAGAACGAGCATGGGATATGTTTGCCTCGTATAAAAACATTTCTTATTTTATCACTCAATTTTCCTACAGAGCATGATTACCCTTTCTCCTCAGTCAAGGGGTTCCTATACTCATCTTCGCGGCAAGTTATTCTCTCTCTCTCTCTCTCTCTCTCTCTCTCTCTCTCTCTCTCTCTCAAAATGTTACACAGACTCTCAGTCAGAGCAGAAAAACGTGATGTATTTCAGCCATACGCTTTCTCCTAACCTCATACTTCAAGGGGAAATTGTTAACACCAGAAAATCATACACTAAAAAAAGACATTAAAGATTGTCCAGCAAAAGGTACAGAACAAGATTTTCCAGCCGAAGACATCATGGAAATAACAAAAATTAAACTTTCCCTAAGGTCATCGGAGGAAATTTTGGACCGCGCACTAAAAAAAGGGCAGAAATGCGCGACTGCGTGACTTTTTCTTCAAAATCCACGCGGTCGAAGGAAAGGCGAACCCAGCAATACAGTACCACTTCCCACACTTGGGGAGAGGATTCCCTGACATGGCCAGCCAAGGATAGTCGAATTGGAGTCACTCTAAAGATATGCAGCCCTCAATGGAATCATCTTGTCCTACTCTTGAGTCACTATCACTCTTGAACCAAGAGAGGAAATATGGGTTCAAATATTTTATATAAACAAGCCATAGGAAGAGGAAAACATGAGACATTGTTATGCTATCCAAATTTCTATCAGAGCAACACCACATTTCATTTTTGAAGCAAAGGAAGTGAGAGCACAAGCATGTTGGCCATATTGCTTCTTAGCAATCCAGCATCTTAGTGAGAGCAGAAGATTCCACCATTGGAGAGTATTCATACTTCTTTTGAGAGAGAAGAGAGGCTTCAAAAGCGACTGAGGAAAGGAACCTCCTTGCTAATGATATTTGAGCACCATAGCTCAAAGGATTCTTTGTAAGTGTTTTTAATATTGTATGGTATTCTTCTACCACCATCTGTCAATAAAGGGGATTTTTTCCATTATTGTGTTGATTTGTTGCTCCATTGAGCATTGTTTGTATTTGTCTCCTTTGTTTAATTTCATGTTTGCAGATGCATTTTTTTCACTATTTGCAATGATTTGTTTTGTTTAAGTCTGTCCACTAATAGCACCAACTATCTTTGTGATCCTTTGCAGGGAACAACCAACTGTTAAGGAGGTGTTAGTTGGTATTCCATTGCCAAAAAAACACTAACACAAGGAACATATAGGATATGGCTCTGCAAATTACATATAAACTAATCAGGGGGGAATGTTGACATAGAAAGAATGCTAACAAGAAAACCATTTATAAACTCAAGTAAAATAATCTAGGTTGAAATCCTAAACTAAATAGATTCTCTTTTTTCATAAATTATCAACCAAAGTCTTGAGTTCCATGTAAACACAATCAAAAGATGTGATCAAATCTAACTTACACTTTTTCCCATTTATAAATAATGCATTTTATTCATAGAACATAAATATGTAAATATATGTAAAAATTTAAAATAGGCCTATTTGATAAACTCCATAAGACAAATTCTTATAAATATTTGAATTTGACACATGCCATGTACTAGGTGCAAGCACATGAAGAAAATGTTTCTAGTACAACGCACTACATAATGAAACAATATGGTACAAAATAGAAAAGAGTCAAAATGCTTATATTAACTTTAAATGCACTTTTCATCATGGATTTAATGTATGTATCAATGATGAATAGTTTAAATTTGAATATATATATATATATATATATATATATATATATATATATATAGTCATGTTATGTTGTGTTATATAGTTAAATAAAAAAATAGGAAGTCCTTCAATGCATCAACACATTGAAACTCTTGTTGAGTTGTTCACGACTCCACTTGTGAACAAATTTCATCTGCCTACTACTACTCCTTATCTACTTAGGGAGTTGTGCCCACTATATTCTTCATGCGTTGCTCCAACGAAGACTAACATAGGGCATGGAGGGTTACCATGTATCACTTCTAGAAGTCTTTCTCCAACAATGAATACGAGCTAGGAGGATTTCCCTTCTTCTGTTGTAGATGTCCTTCTCCACAAGGCAATTTTAGGGATAAAAACTACTCTTGGCTTATCATACCTATAAGCTATTATTTTTCCACTTATATCAATCTCTTAGTCCTTCAAGATACTTGTTCCCGGCTTGAAGAAGGACTCTAAAATCCTCCCAAGTTGTTCTTTAGGTTTCTCCAACTCTGCCACTCCTAGCAGCCACCTTAGTCCATCAAGGTAACTGCACTTAGGGGTCAAACTTGGACACTTTCATGTTTCCCTCCATCAATCCACAAGTGATCAATACAAAAAAAAACAAACTATCCTTTACTAGGACTCCATCCACCTAGCAACAATTACCATGAAGACACCTCAACATACCTTTCCTGGGTTGATGATTATTATTGTTGTGACTTGTTAGGATATTCCAACACATAGGAAATAGTGAAGTATAACTTGTTCTAGCGTAGAGTTAGGTAAAATGTGTTTCTTTACTATGTACATTTGTAACTTATAATCTATCGGTCACGATATGTAGTGATCCGGTGGTCCACTCTCCCCGATATTACTGACACTTGATCCGTGGCTTAACACCCAATTGGTTCATGATAACTATTTAAATAGCATGAAGGGTCATTTTTCTAGTAACGGTTTATGAGAGAATCTTATGTAAATTTTCTTTTTATATTAATAAATTGTCTGAAGTGGCCGTGTTGGCTCAGGTTGTGGACTGTTTCCCTCTTTGAGCGTATAACCACGTCAAATACTGGTGTACTGATTTGTGATATGTTTGTGAGCAGTGACCTTTGGTTTTTGATCTAAGGAACTTACCCTGTAAATTCCTACATGGTATCAGAGCCATTTTGAGAGCCGCATCTGTTGTTAATCCAAATATGAAATCAGTTTGATTGCATGTGACTGTTGTTTTCCAGATCTACTATTTCTGACCACTTTTGAGCCGGGATAACTGCTCTGTTGTGTTTGGAGCGTCTGTTACAGTGAGGAACCCCTTTCGTTTCATGCGAAAAGGTTTATGGTTGCCCAAGTTATGTCATTTTAGATATGGAGGTATAGAGTATCTTTTTTTGTAGTTATATTTATTAATCCTTCTATTTATTTCGGTTCCCTCTATTTATTTCAATTTATAGTTTTTCTTGTTGTCGTATTTGTACCCACTTCTCTATGTATGTTCTTTGCTCTGCGCTACGTGCGATCTCAGTAAGTTAGAAATAGGAAGACGGGATATTTTTCTGCTACATATGTTTTTTCCCCGCGTCTTTGTGCGATCTCAGGAAATCAGAAATAGCAGAAAAAAAGAATGTTGTTGGTAAGTCAAACTAGAAATCTAATGTTTTTCCGTAAGGCTTGTATTTTTTATTTTTTTTTTGCATGGATTTTTGTGTTTTTTTGCAGGAAAAAGCACGCACATCGACATCGATTAAAAAAAAAAACCCCTTCCTCCTTTCTAACAATCACATAATCATTTTATTAGCTCACTTGGTGTAAAATTAGTTTATGAGAATAGAGGTATTGGGTTCAAGCCTCTCTCTAAGGCTTCTTTTTGTAAAAATATTTTTGTTAAGTTACTTTTTCTTATAAAGCCCTTAGCAAGTTGTCGGTTTTGAAAAGAGGGTTTTATTTCAAAAGCACATGTAAAAGTAATATTGTAAAAGTGACTTTCACTTATTTATAAAAGTGGGTCACATAAAGTAGTTTGTTTTTTTAAAGTGAGCTTATTGTATTAAGTTTGGAAAAGGGGGAGCATTTTTTTTTGAAGTAAAACTTCATTATCATCTTTCAACCTTTTACATAAATATTCGGCATCTACAACACATTTGTTTCAAAAAGGCATAACTTCTTCATCCAGAAGCCGTTTTTCGAGCCATTTTTTTTAACCAGCCTAATTTTTCGAGATCTTTCCCTTGGAGCAATCAGTTTCAGCCTTTTAAGCTTTTATTTTATTTTATTTTTAATGGAAAGTGCATGCCCGGTTATTCTTAACAGCACCAATTATTTCCAATGGCTATCCTACATGATAGACTTACTTAGAAGTAAAGGGCCTTATAGAATAGCTACAGGACAAGAAACTAAACCTAATGTTGGAGATAAAGCTGCTAAATGGGGAAATAAACAATATCAAGCATGAGGGTTGATAGGAATGTCCATTGCTCAAGATCTTTGATTTCATATCCAAGAAATTGACACCCCTGATGCAGCTATGAAAACACTAAATATTGTTTTTGGCATTCAAAATGAAATCAGGGACCACCAGCTTGAAAATGAGTTGCTTACTTTGGACCCCAATAATTTATCCTCTACTGAAGATATTTTGTCCAAATTCAAGACCCTTAACTTCTTTTATAAGGTTGTAAGGTCAAAAAGGAAGATGGTAGCCTTATCTATTCCATTCTTGCTAAGCTTGGCCCTGCATGCTATGTATTTGTTTCCACCTTCCATTCCACTAGAGAAGCCCTAATTTCTCAAGGAACAGCCTACAAGTCCCCCTCTCTTGATGCCTTTTGTGATTCTTTGATAAGAGAAAAAGAAAAACTCGTACACCTTGGTCTTATTGATACTGGAAAATCTTCTATGAAAGCCTTAGCAACCCAACAGCAACCATATCAAAATAATCCCAAGAAGAAGTATCCTAAAAAGAATGGTCCTAAACCAAACAAGGTTCTTAAGCAATTCCAGCCACGAATTGAAAAAGAAACTAAACAAACTGATAAAGCAAATAAAAAAAAAGGGAAGAAAACAGATGGACATTGCAAATTTTTTAATCGTGATGGCCATGTAGAGTCCAAATGTTTTAAGAAGATGGAAGCCTTGGAAGCAGCAATGAAGAAGCACCACATCAATTTGGAGAAATCTTCAACTTCATCGTCAGGAATGGAACTTTTTGCTTGTCGTTGTCAAGCATCAAGATCTATTTATGCATTAAATGTATCTTCTTCTTCTCATTCTCATGAGTGGCTCATTGATTCCGAAGACTCTTACCACATGGCCAAAAATAAAGCCATGTTTTCTTCTTTAAATGATTGTAACACCAAAAATATTTATGTTGGTGATCATAGATCTCTTAGTGTTGTAGGATCTGGAACCATTCATCTAAATAATGGTCAGTTTAATGATGTATTATGTGTTCCTACCTTGTCATGAAACCTTCTATCTGTTTATCATAAAACTCATTCAAGTGAAGGGAAAACAATAGAATTCTCACCTCATGATGGTGTAATTAAGGACCTCAAAGATCCTAGACATATTTTAGCTACTGGCATTGCTGATGATTCCAAAAGGTTGTATAAGTTTGAAAACTTTGGGTCATCATGTCTTCCCTCCTTTTTTGTTGCTCATAATGATGAAGTGAGCAAACTTTGGCATGAGCGATTTGGTAACTTAAACTATCACTCTCTTCAAACTCTATGTAAAGAAAATATGGTGACAGGTCTTCCTATGGTATCTTTCTGAGATGGTGATTGTTCCGGATGTGTACTCGGAAAACATCATTGAGATAGTTTTGACAAACATTCCTCTTGGCACACTTCAGCCCCTTTGCAGCTTGTGCACAGTGATTTATGTGGTCCACTTCATGTTGTTTCTTTCTCTGGCTACAAATACTTCTTAACTTTCATTGATGGTTTTTCCAGATGCACTTGGGTATACTTCTTAAAACTCAAGAGTGAAGATTTTAACATGATCTTGGCCTTTAAGGCCTTTATTGAGAAACAATTTGGACATCAAATTCTTAAGTTAAGATCAGACAATGGAGGAGAATATGTTAACAACAAATTTAGCAACTTTTGCACTGAGCATGGAATTTAATTGCAACATATTGTTCCATATACTCCACAAAAAATGGTGTAGCTGAAAGGAATAATCGCACCTTAAAAGAAATGGCTAATTGTATGATTCAATCTAAATGACTTAGTCTTAATTTTTGGGCAAAAGAAATTAATTGTGCAAATTACATTGTGAATCGCACTCCTACTAAGGTTTAAGGAATATAACTCTAGAAGAAGCTTGGAGCTCAATCAAACCAGATGTAAGTCACTTTCATGTTTTTGGAAGTGAATCTCTGGCCCATATTCCATATGCGAAACATAAAGCCTTAGAACCTATGAGTGAAAAATGCATTTTTGTTGGATATTCTGAAGATGTCAAAGGATATAGACTTTTTCAACCAAAATCCAAAAATTTAATCATTAGAAGAGATGTAAAATTTGATGAAAATATATCGGCCTGCGAGCCTAATTCGGCGAGTGTGTCACCTTTGGCCTACGAGCCTGATTCGGCATATGTGCCACCTCTCCCTATCTCTTCTATTTTTTACAGCATTCCTTACAATTCGGATGATGACAGTGAGGATGAAAATCCTCCTCCACCTCCTAGAGATATTCCTTCAACTCAAAAACTTCCAAGATGGGTCCGCTCTACTCAGGATGCAACA
This sequence comes from Pinus albicaulis, assembly GCA_034641835.2. Classification (NCBI taxonomy): domain Eukaryota; kingdom Viridiplantae; phylum Streptophyta; class Pinopsida; order Pinales; family Pinaceae; genus Pinus; species Pinus albicaulis. The sequence continues at coordinate 1,824,850,654 of CM076575.1, read as the reverse complement.
GGTTCTTTGGCAGGTGACCCTGCAGATCAACGTCATACACGTTCTCAGTTCGAAAGATCCTCTTCCTTATTGGCTCAAGTTCTAGAAAATCCTGATCCAGACACCTTTGAAGAAGCTTTAGGTCATCCAGATTAGGATGAAGTTATGAATGAAGAATATCGTTCCTTATTGGAAAATGATACTAGGGATCTTGTTCCTCTTCCAAAGGGAAGAAAACTTGTAAGATGAAAATGGTTTTACATAACAAAGTCTGGACCAGATGGAGAAGTGGATAGACATAAATCTCATCTTGTTGCTAAAGGATTTTCACAAGTTGAAGGCATTGACTATACTGAAACCTTCTCCTTTGTTGCCAAAATGAATTCTATCCAACTTGTTCTTTCCCTTGTTACCTCCTTTAAATGGGAAGTCCATCATATGGATGTTAAATCCGCCTTCTTATATGGAGATTTGCATGAAGAAATCTACATGGACCAACCCCCTTGTTTTATCCAAAATGAATCTAGCCTTGTTTGTCGCCTTAGGAAGTCTCTCTATTGTCACAAACAAGCTCCTCGGGCTTGGTATGCCAAAATGGATTGATTTCTCTTAGATAATGGCTTTTCTATGTGTCATTCTGACAACACTGTCTACGCCAAGAAAGTGGGTAAGTACTTCATCATCCTTGTTCTTTATGTTGATGATTTCTAGGTGTCATTTTGACAACACTGTCTACACCAAGAAAGTGGGTAAGTACTTCATCATCCTTGTTCTTTATGTTGATGATCTTATCCTTACTAGTAGTGATCCCAACCATATAAGCCATGTGAAGTGTAGCCTCAAAAAGAAGTTTGAAATGACAGACTTAGGACACTTTCATTATTTCCTTGGTCTTTAAGTCTTTCAATCCAAAGAAGGTATTACCCTTTCTCAGTCCAAGTATGCATGTGATATTCTACGCCACTTTCACATGGAATACTATAAGCCATCCCCTTCTCCCTTTCAATCTGGATTCAAGCTTTCAGTCACTTGTACTACCCCTGAAGTTGATTCTACCTTATACCATCAACTTGTTGGTAAATTTATGTATCTAACCCATACTCGTCTTAACCTTTACTTTATCGTTGGTCTTGTTGCTCAGTTTATGCACCAACCTCATGAAAGTCACTAGAAAGCATCTAAAATAATTCTTCGATATATTCAAGGTACAGTTCAATTCGGGATTCATTACAGTACAGGAGCATCTCCATTGTTGATTAGTTTCACTAATTCTGATTGGGTTGGGGACCCTGATGATCGAAATTCTATTGCAGAATATGTATTCACTCTTGGTTCAGGACCTATTACATGGTATTGTAAGAAACAAAGTGCAATCTCTCTTTCTTCGACAGAAGCAGAGTGTCGTGGTGCAGTTGAAGACAAAAAGGAATCTATGTGGCTTTGTCAAATCCTGTCTAAATTTGGTCTTCATCAACAACATCCAACTACACTTTGGGGTGATAATCAGAGTGTCATTCAACTATGCAAAGATCCATTTCATTATCAACGTATGAAACACATTGAGATTCATAGAAACTTCATCAGAAATCTCATTCATGATCGTGTTCTTGAAGTGCATTATTGTTCAACCAATGATCAAGTTGCTAATATATTTACAAAGGCTCTCACACAAGCAAAGTTTATCAAACTTCGATCTATGCTTGGAGTTCAGGAAAGTTATCATTAAGTTGGGGATAAGCTCTAATCCCTCCTTCCTTCTCCTATTGTGTCACCTTTGTAAATCCTTCAATCCTATCCCAAGTTGTTCTTAACAAGGGATGTTAGGATATTTCGACACATAGGAAATAGTCTCCTTTTGTGTCACCTTTGTAAATGCTTCAATCCTATCCCAAGTTTCTCTTAAGGGGGGATGTTAGGATATTCTGACACATAGGAAATAGTTAAGTATAACTTGTTCTAGCATAGAGTTAGGTAAATTGTTTTTCTTTACTATGTACATTTGTAATTTATAATCTAGCGGTCACGATATGTAGTGATCTGACGGTTCACTCTCTTCTTGGTATTACCGACACTTGATCCTTGGCTTAACACCCAATTGGTCCATGACCTCTATTTAAAGAGCATGGAGGGTCATTTTTCCGGTAACCATTTATGAGAGAATCTTCTGTAAATTTTCTTTTTATATTAATAAATTGCCTAAAGTGGCTACATTGGCTCAGGTCGTGGACTGTTTCCCTCTTCGATGGTTTTAACCATGCCAAATACTGGTGTACTGATTTGTGATATGTTTGTGAGTGGTGACCTTCGGTGTTTGATCTAAGGAACTTACCATGTAAATTCCCACATGATTGTAATCACTTAGGCCCTCTTCCCTCTACTCCAGCTCCAACACCTTCCTATAGTTGTGGCCTACCTTCCTTAGGTTTTTCCTCCCATATGTTGCTCCTTTAGCTAGAATCCAACCCTTGTTTAGGCCTTCCATCCCACTACAAAAGCTCGGCTCTCCTCCCAAACAAGATACGGGACTGCAACTTCCTTTTAAGAGGTTGTTCACACACAATACAGCCCAGAAATCACTTATGCTAGCCTTGGCTTGCTCACTAATTATCTCACCCTGGTTAGGGAAACATTTTCCACTGCAATAACCCTCCAACTAGCCACAAGTTATTTTTTTGTCCCTTCCTAACAGGTCATCTAGTCCTTATTGATGCTCGATCACTTTTCCTGGTATGTGGCAGCTTGATTAGGCCTACAAACTAGCCTTCCGACCTCTCAAAACTTGCCACCTCAAATCTCGGCCCTTAACTACAATAAAACAAGAATTTAGTTCCTAGTTGATGAAAGAATATTGCACCAAACAAGCCCAAACTATGCCTAAACGAACTTGTCCCTAATGTAGATTATCTCAGCTCCCAAAAACAGTCATGAATATGTCATACTAGCCCTCTTCTTCTTTTTTGGAATTTGCCTCTAACCTGCGGCCCAAGTAGATATCTCCTTCTTCTAATGTGAGCTACATTTTTTTGGTCAAGTATGTGTAGTAATGCCTCACATCTCTCCTCCTTTTATATTTTTCTCAACGACTCCAATGAATGCACTTGGTTGGCTTGTCCAACTATGATGAGGGCTAATCTTTCCCTAGCCGACTTCAACCATAAGCCACAAGCCCACGCAATAACTTCAAAAATTAATTTCTTCATTTGTAGAGCTCGGATTTTGATGATTTCCATTGCTCCTGGTTTCTCTCGAGGTCCTCTATCATCTCCATCACTCATGTCATCAAATATCATCACAATTTCACACCCACATGCTTGGGTGAAAATCCCACATGCTTGGGTGAAAATCCCACAGGCTTGGGTTCTAAGCCCACAAATATTTTTGTGTGCCCATTCCTCCAAAACCCATTAGGCTAAGGTTTGGAGTACCTCCAAAGCTACAAATTTCAACACTCCCTCTTAGCGAGGGAGGTACTTCCAAAACTATGAAGTCTCCATCATCATCATCATCGGTGACACTAGCAAATCTGACATCCATCACTGCAACATGCTTTGTAGAATGAACCTTGCAATCTCGGTAATGTCTTTGCCTCATCTCATCTGAACCTAAATACTTCATCACTTCCATAAGGTTGCTACCTCTGAAGCTAGACTCCCTCTGATTTTAAACATTCTCCATTGGCTCAACATGTCATTGATCTCGTGTCCTCCAAAGTCAGTCTCAATTGCGGTCAAACACAATCCACCATCACCGCAACCCAGTCTTGCAAGCACTCATCCTCCCATATCAAACACTACTCGTGCACATCCCTCCAATCTCAGATATGCAACATCATGATCCAATGAATAAAGTAGTCTGCCAATTTGTAGTCCATCACATGAAGAAATCTCGATCATGCATATCTCATCCATGCTAAATAAATCCTCAAGTTGTCTCAACCATCTATGACGATTCATAGGAATTCCATGATCAAAATCCCTCCACACAACATATTGTAGTGCACCATGTTCACCACCGATCCACCAAAACTCACAGCCCATCTCACCATGTATCTTATCGAGACCACATCTCCATGTCCTCAGTTGAACCCTCTGCTCCATGATCTAGACAACCAAAACTCCCTCTGAGTTGCTTCGTTATGAACACTTTGATTCACTAGTAGTTCACTGGGACTTCTAACCACTATAATATTCATGCACTGCTCCAATGAAGACTAAAATAGGGAATGGAGGGTTTCCACCTATCACTGTTATAAGTCCTTCTCCAACAATGAACACGAGCTAGGAGTATTTCCCTTCTTTTGTTGTATATGTCCTTCTCATAAGGAAATTACAGGTGTTGGTCCTCCGTAATTTGTAATATTGGCAAGAAAAAATGACAGAGGACAACATCAAACCACTTTGGAGTCCAGGACCTGGCCTTCCTAGACTCAGGAGGGTTCTCTATGTTTTTATGGTTTAACTTGATAAGTGTAAGTGTTGATATTAGGCTAGTTATATAAATTGTGAGGGTTATTTTTTTTATTGACTGTGTCGTTGGACAGATAGAGCTGTGAGACTTAATCCATTGGGCTATGGAGTCATAAAAGTTGAATTGTGCATCAACTTTTCAAGGGCATTCACGGGGCAAGCTAACTATGCAGATTGGATCTTACTGGCAATGTGAATATGAAATGGGAGAAAGTACTGAGTTCAGTAATAGCTAAAGAGTAGTTAAGAATTATTTAACTAAACTTCGGAGGAAAACATTAAGATAGCAAACACAGACAAAATCAAGGTGCTCTCTTAGCAAATCTTAATCTAAATTTTCTATTTTGCAATCACAGAAGTTGATGCACAGCATGAAAAGACAGAGGAAAAAAAATTAACACAAAGGAAATAACATCACCATTAACATAGCTCAAGAATCCTGTGAACGGTCTCTTATTATTGATGCCCATCTCAAACAGTTACAGTTCTCCAATACAATGATCTTCTATATGCAGAATCTAACAAGTTCCAACCCTTGATAATGAAAATTCTAGCAGTATTTAACTAAAACTTGAGTCAGTTTCCCTAATCTACTTTGGAAAACTTCATTAATTACAAACAAACTGAAACTAGACAAGTGTGGCCATGCAAGGCCCGAGCAAAGAAAATTTCTAACAAAACACCGCCTATAGAATTATTTTTGGTAACTCTTCCAGAATCTAAAAGCCTTGATGGCTCTTCGTAAGATCAAAGGTAGGCTTGAAGGTGGCATGTGATGATCCCAAAGAGGCAACAAATGATAGCTCTGACATCTAGCCATGTTTTTCAAAATATCCGCGTTGGGTAATTAAGTCAGGTGCAGTGCCTACCACTTTTCATGGATTAGTGACTGTGTCGAGGATCTTGCTGCCTTTTCCGTTTCTGCTGTTAAAACATAACAAGTTTGCAAAAACTCCTTGCCCGACTTGACCCTTGGTGTCTTTGCGCTACCCGAGTCCTTTCTGCCATGTTTCACCCTTTTTCAAACAAAACAGCGTAAAAACTCATATACCCGGATTTGAAATTCGGTATATTTTAGTTAGGAACTTCATTGCATCCACAGAAATATTACACATTGTGATATTTACAGTTTATGATAAGAGAAAAGGAATCGATGATGCGATGTGAAGGGGGAGGTGACATGGCAGGTAAGGTGGGACCGACCACATCGCAAATCAAAAATCTCAAGGTTTTTGCTATAAGTAATGGAAGGTAAACTCTAAAACACGCGAAGTGCGAAGTGCGAGGAGAGAGAAGTGACGTGGAAGGTAAGGTTGGACTGACCGCGTTGTAAATCGCAAATCTTAGGTTTTACCACACATCTCAGAGTTTGAGAGTTTGGGAAATGTGGTAAAGGCTAAAATCAGCGAAGTGCGATTTGCGCCAGTAGAGGATGATGTTGCATGGTAGAGATGGAGCCCACTACATCGTCGGAGTTTATAATCAATTAAAGGGTTCTACGATAAGTGCATGAGGTTTCATATTATATGATATGTATTGCAAGCGACCGGAAGTGGGGGGCGGAGCTGTTGTGGTGGGGCCAACCGCATCGTAATTTAAACAAAATACATTGCAGGTGCTTCAAATGGTAAGTTAAAAAAATGTGCGATGCGATATATCGCAAATCGGCGATCGCAAGTGTTAAGGTTTTGTTGTGATGCGAAAAGTTACAATCTGCGAAATGCGATGGATGGTGGGGGAAAAGGTGACGTGTCAGGGAGAATGGCCCCACTTTAATTGCAATCGGGGAAATGGGAAGGCGAAGGTAAATCAATGATATAGTGATGAAAACGTAAAGTAGAAATATCAATCGGAAAGGCAGAAAAGGGTGAAGTTTTAATGATTTTAAGGGAAATGAAATGGAAAGGAAGTGTGGCGGGTGAAATGGTCCCACTTCATCTCATATCGCATTTCGCTAACTTTACCATTTACCCTTGTGCTCATCCTAAAAAACTTGTGATCTGCGATTGCGATTGAATCTCCGTCGTTGATCGTTGCTCAGATCCAACGGTCCTCACTCCTCCCTTGTTGTGGTTTGCTGACTTTGTTTCTTTGATTGCGCCCGTGCATTTCTTAGTTATTCGTAGAATACTTGCCTCGCATTCACGACTTGACCTGCTTTAGCGTTCAAGACTCGACCCAAACGTGCACTACTTGACCCAATCATGTTCAAGACTTTTCCCTTACTATTTTTCTGCCTTAACTGCTTCTCTGTTGCCTTTGCTTCCTTTGATTCTAATGTTGCTCCTTTTTAACTATAAAATTTGGGTATTAATAGTTGAAGAAGGGGTTTGAAAGAAATAAGGTGTATAACTTTAGAACATGGAGGAAATGAGGGGCATAGAGGGTGAATGAAATCGAATGAGGGCGGAAATGAAGTTTGATCACCTTCACACCCTATCAACAACACTTTCTTCCTTCTTTTCTAAAAATAAATGACAGCATGGAACATCATTTTCAGTCATGACAAAATCTAAGCAATAATCATTCACCTGGTGATACTGTAAATTATAGGGTTCTAACAGTGGCTCCAGCTGGGGAAGGCGGCTCCTTCAGGAGGTGTCAAGAACATTGTAGCATAGAATCCTGATACATTGGGTTGATCCCACAACTTGTATCTTGATCTGTCAGGAAACTTAGTGACTGGAAACCAGCTGATTGTTCCTCCTACTTTGACTGATAAACATAGACCACATGCTTGGCCAGCCAGCTTATTAGCATACTGAAATCTAAACTGAAACTACAATTGAACTTATCCACTGCAATGCATCAAACTAAACATATTGCTGCACCTTGAAAACTTGAATGGTGAAACCAAAACTAAGCTGGAACTGAAGTTTGAAACATACTGATCTGAAAATGAAAGTAATCTAAAACTACAATTTGAAAGATGCTCAGAGTGTTGAGATTATTTTCACACCTACCTACCCTAAACTAACTTGGAGATGATATAATATACACTAAGTGAACTCCTTTCTCCAATGCAACCAATCAAGTAAATGACTACATGATTGATTCTTGTTCACCTTTTTGAGTATGCTGAAAAAACAAAAGGGCCACTCCCATTTTACTTTCCTTTGAACAGAAGTGCTAAAAATGTTCCTTAAACTCTACAACAAACCATTCCTGGCATAGCCTACTCCTTCTTTAGATAATTCTAAGAAACCAACAAAAGGATCTTGGAACAATCCCTGGCCCTGAGGATTTAAATAACAAAATTCATCTAGAGCTGCTCCTTGTTCCACTTTATCATGCTCAGGATCCTTCTAAAAGGGAATATCTACATATTCTTCATGGTCATCTGACATGGAATCCTCATTATATACCACTATTTTGTCCTCAATCAAACCTGATATGTCTTGACTGAGTTAGCTAAATTATGTTGGAAGGCCATCATTCTGATGAATAGGAGCACTTTCTGGCAATAGGCCTTCTTGAGAAGGTAGAACACCATCAATATCAATATGTTCTTCTGTTTCTTCATGAGGAAATGCTTCAGTACATAAATCAGCAGTAGAACAAGTATACATAATCTCTTCATTACATAAAAAATAGAGGTTGGTTGCATGCTTAGAATCTGATTGATTTCTTCTTTAGTTAAAGGAGGAGGGAGTCTTTGTTTTCTTTGGATTGAACAACAATTTTTTTCTTTCTCTTGTGAAGACTGATCATGAGGTTGAATGTCTTATTTAGCCTCACACAAAAGAGAAGATGAATTATCATTTTTCCCCACAGAGAGATTTTGTGGATTTTCTTTCATTTCATGATTGCTTTCATTTTCAACTAACTTCTCTTGGTTGTCATGATAGTTAACTTGAGAATGAAATTCATGAATTGCTTCTAAGAGATCCTCAAGATGCCAATTTCCTAAATCTTCATCAATATTTACAAGGTATTGTATGATATCCTCAGATTGATCACAACAATTTTCAGCTAATGATAAAGATGGAAAATTTTCTTTATAATGCTCATAAAACACCTTGTGGAAATATTTTAAAGAAAACAAACTACCAGGGTTCAAACCTTCATACCATTCCCTTGCTTTCCCTTATAATGTTACCATGAACATCTTCATGAGGCAATCCTCATGTCATTCGACTTTCAACCTCCATGAGTATATATGAAATTTAAAGAGATGTAACCAAGCATCATCAACCTTCTCGTCTTGAAAAATAGGAAGATTTATGTCCCAATTTACCTGAGGCATTTTGTGTGGGAATCCAGGAATGTGGTCTCCATTCATTGGAGCATACTTGTGTTGTATTCTTGGATCCATATTTTCAATCAGTCAAAGAGTGGGGTCACTATATATTCACAACCAATCTGGATTCTTCTACCAATGGAGTCTTTAGGTCAACTGAAAATTGTGGAGTTGCCAGGTGGATGATTTCAACTTTCTTATGTCTGATTTTTTTCCACCATCAACAACCAAATACCAATCTTGGAACATACTTGAATCATGCAATATTTTTACTGGGGTTTCTGAGTTCTGATGAAATATTAAGCTTTTTCAATAACTCATTCCCCAGTGGAGTCGCCATTATGTTGGTCCTCCGTAATTTGTAAGATTGGCAAGAACAAACGACATAGGACAACATCAAACCTCTTTAGAGTCCAGGACCTAGCCTTCCTAGACTCAAAGAGGGCTCTCTCTATTTTTTATGATTTAACTTGATAAGTGTAAGTGTTGATATTAGGCTAGTTATAGAAATTGTGAGGGTTGTTTGTTTGATTGATTGTGTGGTTGGACAGATAGAACTGTGAGACTTAATCCATTGGGCTATCGAGTCATAAAGGATGAATTGTGCATCAACTTTTCAACGTCATTCACAGGGAAAGCTAACTATGCATATTGGATCTTACTAGCAGTGTGAATATGAAATGGGATAAAGTGGTGAGTTCAGTAATAGCTAAAGAGCAGTTAAGAATTCTTTAACTAAACTTCAGAGGAAAACATTAAGATAACAAACACAGACATAATTAACAAATCTTAATCTAAATTTTTTATTTTGCAATCAGAGAAATTGATGCACAGCATGAAAAGACAAAGGAAAAAAAATTAACACAAAGGAAATAACATCACCATTAACATAGCTCAATAATCTTGCGAACGGTCTCTTATTATTGATGCCCAGCTCAAACAGTTACAGTGCTCCAATAAAATGATCTTCTATATGCAGAATCTAACAAGGTCCAACCCTTGATAATGAAAATTCTAGCGGTATTTAACTAAAACTTGAGTCGGTTTCCCTAATCTACTTTGGAAAACTACATTAATTACAAAAAAACTAAAACTAGACAAGTGTATCCATGCAAGGCCTGAGAAAAGAAAATTTCTACCAAAACACCGCCTATAGAATTAATTTTGGTAACTCTTCCAGAATCTAAAAGCTTCGATGGCTCTTCATAAGATCAAAGGTAGGCTTGAAGGTGGCATGTGATGATCCCGAAGAGGCAACGAATGATAGCTCTGACATCTGGCCCTATTTTTCAAAATATCGGTGTTGGGTAATTAAGTTTGGTGCAATGCTAGCCACTTTTCATGGATTAGTGACTGTGCCAATGAGCTTGCTGCCTTTTCTATTTATGCCTTATAACATAAAAAGTTTTCAAAAACGCCTTGCCCGACTCGAACCTTGGTGTCTTTGTGCTACCCGAGTCATTTCTGCTGTGTTTCACCCTTTTTCAAACAAAACAGTGTAAAAACTCATATAACCAGATTTGAAATTCTGTAGATTTTAGTTATGAACTTCATCGCATCCACAAAAATATCGCACATTGCAATATTTATAATTTATGATAAGAGAAAAGGAATCGGCGATGCGACGTGAAGGGGGAGGTGACGTGGCAGGTAAGGTGGGACTGACCGCCTCACAAATCACGGATCTTAAGGTTTTTGCTATAAGCAGCAGAAGGTAAACTCTAAAACACGTGAAGTGTGAAGTGCGGGGAGAGAGAAGTGACGTGGAAGGTAAGGTGGGACCGATCGCATCACAAATCGCAAATGTTATGTTTTACCACACATCGCAGAGTTTTAGAGTTTGGGAAATGTGGTAAAGGCTAAAATCAGTGAAGTGCGATTTGCGCCAGCAGAGGATGATGTGGCATGGTGGATATGGATCCCAATGCATCGGCGGATTTTATAAATCGCTGAAAGGTTTCTGCGGTAAGTGCATGAGGTTTCATATTATATGATATGTATTGCAAGCAGCCAAAAGTGGGGGGCAGAGCTGCTGTGGTGGGGCCAACCGCATCGTAAGTTAAACAAAATACATTGCGGGTGCTTCAAATGGTAAGTTAAAAAAAGTGGGATGCGATATATCGCAAATCGTACATCGCAAGTGTTAAGTTTTTGGTGCGATGCGAAAAGTTACAATCTGAAAAATGCAATGGATGGTGGGGGAAAAGGTGACGTGTCAGGGATAATGGCACCACTTTAATCGCAATCGGGGAAATGGGAAGGCGTAGGTAAAACAATGATATAGAAATGAAAAGGTAAAGTAGAAATATAAAGCGAAAAGGCAGAAAAGGGTGAAGTTTTAATGATTTTAAGGGAAATGAAATGGAAAGAAAGTGTGGTGGGTGAAATGGTCCCATTTCATCTCATATCGCATTTCTCTGACTTTACCATTTACCCTTGCGCCCATCCTGAAAAACTTGAGATCTGTGATGGTGATCGAATCTCTGTCATTGATCGTTGCTCAGATCCAACGGTCCTCACTACTCCCTTGTTGTGGTTTGTTGACTTTGTTTCTTTGGTTTCGCTCGTGCATTTCTTAGTTGTTCGTAGAATACTTGCCCCACATTCACGACTTGACCTGCTTTAGTGTTCACGACTCGACCCAAACGTGCACGACTCGACCCAAACATGCATGACTTGACCCAATCACGTTCAAGACTCTGACCTTGTTGTTTTTCTGCCTTAACTGCTTCTATGTTGCCTTTGCTTCCTTTGATTCTAACGTTTCTCCTTTTTTAACTATAAAATTTGGGTATTAATAGTTGAAGAAGGGGTTTGAAAGAAATCAGGTGTAGAACTTTAGAACATGGAGGAAATGAGGGGCATAGAGGTTGAATGAAATGGAATGACAGCGGAAATGAAGTTTGATCACCATCACACCTGGAATATCATTTTCATTCATGACAAAATCTAAGCAATAATTAGTCACCTGGTGATACTATAAATTACAGGGTTCTAACACTAGGGATAAAAACTACTCTTGGTTTATCTTATCTATAAGCTCTTCTTTTGCCACTTGAAACAATCCTAGTCCTTCAAAGGATTTGTTCCTTAGGGCTTGAATCAATCCTCTACAATCCTCCCAATTTATTCTTTAGGTTGCGACAACTCTGCCACTCCTAGTAGCCACCTTAGTCCATCATGGTCACTACACTTAGGGCTCAGACTTGGACACTTTCATGTTTCCCTCCATAAGTGCACAAGTGTTCAATATAAAACAAACCAAATTATCCTTTACTAGGACTCCATCCACTTAACAACAGATACCATGAAGGCACCTCAACATACCTCTCTTGGGTTGATGATTACTATTGGTGTGACTGTGGTCTGGTTAGGGAACATTGCAGTCACTTCTAGTCCCTCTTCTCCAGCTCCAACACCTTCCTAAAGTTGTGTCTTTCCTTCCTTAGGTTTATCCTCCCATATGTTGCTCCTTTAGGTAGAATCCAACCCTTGTTTAGTCATTCCATCCCACTAGAAAATCTTTGCCCTCATCCAAATAAGCTACAGTTCTGGAACTTTCTTTTATGAGGTTGTTCACACATAATACAGCACGGAAATCACTTTTTATAGCCTTGATTTTCTCACTAATTATCTCGCCCTAGTTGGGGCAACCTTTGCCACTGCAATAACCCTCCAACTAGCCTAAAATTAGTTTGTTGTCCCTTCCTAACAAGTTGTATAGTCCTCCTTGATGCTCAGTCCCTTGTCCTGGTATGTGGCAGCTTGAGTAGGCCTGAAAACTAGCCTTTCGGCCTCTCAAAACTTGCCACCTCAAACCTCAGCCCTAAACTACAATCAAAAAATATTTCAGCTCGTAGTTGATGAAAGAATCTTGCACCAAACAAGCCCAAACTATGCCTCAACCAACTTGTCCCTACTGTAGATTATCTCGGCTCCCAAAAATAGTCATGAAGATGCCATACTAGCCCTCTTCTTTTTTGTTGGAATCTGCCTTTAACCTACGGCCCAAACAAATATCTCCTTCTCCTAATGTGAGCTACATTTTGTTGGTCAAGTATGTGTATTAATGCCTCACATCTCTCCTCCTTTTATAGTTTTCTCAACAAATCCAATGAATGCCCTTGGTTGCATTTTCCAACTATCATGAGGGATAATATTTCCCTAACCGACTTCAACCATAAGCCACAAGCCCACACAATAACTTCAAAAATTAATATCTTCATTTGTAGAGCTCATATTTTGATGATTTCCATTGCCCCCGATTGCTCTCAAAGTCCTTTATCTCTCAATCACTCACATCATCAAACCTCATCACAGTTTCACACCAACATGCTCGGGTGAAAATCCCACTGGCTTGTGTTCCAAGCCCACAAACATTTTTGTGTGCCCAATCCTCCAAAACCCATTATCCTAGGGTTTGGAGTACCTCCCAAGCTACAAATATCAACACTCCCTCTTAGTGAGGGAGGTACTTCCAACACTAGGAAGTCTCCATCCTCATCATCATCGGCGACACTACCACATCTGACATCCACCACTATAGCATACTTCGTAGAATGAACCCTGAAATCTTGATAATTCATCTGCCTCATCTCATCTGAACCTAAAGACCTCATCACTTCCATAAGGTTGCTCCCTATGAAGCTAGACAACCTCTGAGTTTACAAGATCTCCATTGGCTCAACCCATCAATGATCTTGTGTCCTACAAGATCAATCTAAGTTGTGATCAAACACGAGCCATCATCACCACAACCCAATCCTGCAAGCATGCATCCTCCCAGATAAAACACTACTCATGCACATCCCACCAATATTGGATATGCAACATAACGATCCATTAAAGAAACTAGCCTGCCAATTTGAAGTCCATCACATGAAGCAATCTTGATCATACGGATCTCATCCATGCCAAAGAAATCCTCAAGTTGTCCCAACCATCCATGATGAGCCATAGGAATTCCATAATAAAAAACCCACCATACAACATATTGTAGTGCACCAAGTTCACCATTGATCCACCAAAACTCCCAGCCTATCTCATCATGTAGGCTATCGAGACCATGTCTCCATGTCCTCAGTTGAACCCTCTGCTCCATGATCTAAACAACCACAACTCCCTTTGATTTGATTTGCTATGCACACTCTAATTCACTAGTCATTCAAAGTAGCTTTGGTACCATGTTGTTTTTCCACGATACTAGATTCTAGGTTAGAATCTTACAATCACTAACGCTAACACTCCAATTATCACAACAAACTACTTTGCACAACGAAATATAAACAACAGTAACTCAACATATGCACAAATATAAACAACTTTTTACAAATTTATATAACAACCCAACTTCGTTATATTAATCAATTTGATAATATTTCATACTAGAGATAATGGCCCTCAATTATCGGCTAGTACAAGAATACAACAACTACAGCTTGGTGTTTGTCGTGATGACCACCAATCTACCCTAAACAAGATACTCTAACCATCTGGCTATAGTGTGTTCTCTTAGGTCCTCTCAGTCATACCCTGAACATATTTTCATGATCCTTCGGTTCCTAATCTGCAGCAACTCTAATTTTACTCTATCGATGAACTATCTCCATTAGGTCATTGAACTCACTTCACCTACTCTCTAGCTGATCGTCAGTCCTTCAATGCATCAACACATCGATACTCTTCTCGATTTGTTCACAAATCCATTTTTAAACAACTCTCATCTTCCCACTACTACTCCTTAGCTACTTAGGGACTTATGCCCACTATAGTCTTCCTACATTGCTCCAATGAAGACTAACATAGGGTATGGAGGGTTGCCACCTATCACTGTTAGAAGTCCTTCTCCAACAATGAACACAGGCTAGGAAGATTTCCCTTCTTCTGTTGTAGATGTTCTTCTCCACGAGGAAATTCTAGGGCTACAAAATGCTCCTGGCTTATAAAACATGTGAGCTCTTCTTCTACCACTTCTAACAATCCCTTAGTCCTTCAAGGGACTTGTTCCTTAGAAATTAAAGCAAGCCTCTACAATCCTCCCAAGTTGTTCTTTAGGTTGCTCTAACTCTGCCACTCCTAACAACCACCTTAGTCCATCAAGGTCACTACACTTAGGGCTCATACTTGGAAAATTTCATGTTGCACTCCATCAAACCACAAGTTTCCAATACAAAACAAACCAAATTATCCTTTACTAGGACTCCATCCACCTAACAACAATTACCTTGAAAACACCTCAACATTCCTTTCTTGGGATGATGATTACTGTTGTTGTGATTGTGGTCTTGTTAGGGCACACTACAGTCGATTTTAAGCCCTCTTATCTAGCTCTAACACCTTCCTACAATTGTGGAATTATTTCCTTAGGTTTCTCCTCCCATACATTGCTCCTTTAGGTGGAATCCAACCCTTGTCTAGGCCTTCCATCCCACTACAAAATCTTGGCCCTCCTCCAAAACAAGATATAGTTATACGGCTCCTTTTTATGAGTTTTTCACACACAATACAACCCATAAATCACTTATGCTAGCCTTGGTATACTCACTAATTATCCCACCCTAGTTAGGGCAACCTTTGCCATTGTAACATCCCTCCAACTAGCCTCAAATTAGTTTTTTATCCCTTCCTAACATGTTATCTAGCCCTCCTTGATGCCCGATCCTTTGTCTTGGCATGTGGCAACTTAAGTAGGCGTTCAAACTAACCTTTCAGCCTCTCAAAACTTGCCACCTCAAAACTCAACCCCTACCTACAATCAAACAAGAATTTGGCTCCTAGTTGAGGAAGGAATCCTGCACCAAACAAGCCCAGACTATGCCTCAACCAACTCGTCTCTATTGTGGATTATCTCGACTCCCAAAAACAGTCAATAGCTCCAACTAATTCCCTTGGTGTGCTTGTCCAACTATCATGAGGGCTAATCTTCCCCTAGTCAACTTCAATCATAAGCCATAAGCCCACACACTAACTTCAAAAATTAATATCTTCATTTGTAGAGCTCAAATTTCGATGATTTTTGTTGCCCCTGGTTGTTCTCGAGGTCCTATATCATCTCCATCACTCACGTCATCAAACCTCATCACGATTTCACACCCACATGCTTGGGTACAAAACCTACAGGCTTGGGTTCTAAGCCCACAAACATTTTTGTGTGTTCATTCCTCCAAAACCCACTAGCTTAGGGTTTGGAGTACCTACGAAGCTACAAATATCAACACTTGGAACATTGGAAAGGGTAAATTAGGAAAATCGATGAGGAATTGTATCAGTTATGGGAAAATTATGGACTTCCAAAATCTCTCTAATTGTACTTCATAAAAATGGCATAACTAGTCTAGCTAATGCTTCAAGAGTTGAGATGCATCATGAAATCATACAAGTCTAAAAGTTTGTTGAAGTATTTGGAATGCATCTTGAGTTGGTAGTGGAATGGACCCACTATATTTATTCTCTTAAACACAACCCCATTTGCCTTTCAAACCAAGATAATGAAATTTGTTGACCTAAAAGTGTTGCAATAGGAATTCTCACTGTGAAGCTTGGTTATATTGTTGAAATAGGAAAGAATGTAGGAGTGGAAAGGCAGTTGTGGTATAAGGTAACATGGAAGATACTTTGTCCATTAAAAGTCATATTGTCTACATGAATAGCATTGGCAAATAAAATCGTAATGTGGGACAATGGACAACGAAGGAATTAGATTGATCTCGGATGGTGTTACTTGTGTAAAAAGGATAATGAATTAGTAAATATGCCTTTGTCCATTGCTCTTTTTCCAAAGTTGCATGGAAGGATTAGTTTCAAATGTTTATATCCAAAATCATTGGGCCAATCCTATTCTCTTAAATTACTTTAAAAGTTGGTTTTTTAACAAAATTGTTCAATTCATTACTTTAAGTCTCTCCCATGTTATGCTTTGTGGTGAATCTGGTTGTCTAGAAAATAATCCATCTTTGATGGTCTGGAGCCAAATTTTTTGCAAAATGTCTTATCAAATTATACATTTTTCCTTTTTAATGAAGAAAGAGGGTCCCTTAAGAAATCTCTTCCAAGGAAACTTTGAGCCCCTTGTATAGATCTTCCAAAGGCATGGAGCTTCTTCCATGGAGCAATCCAAGGCTCACCAAGTGATAGTGGTGCAAGAGCCATTCTCTTTCTCAATAACTCTCATCACTTTTCTGTGAAGTAGGGTGCTAGAATAGGCTTTGATAACATAGTTGAATTGTTTGCACTTCAGATTTTGTTGAAAATTAAGTTGAACGCAAGGTGAAAAGGATCTAAATTCTAGGTGATTCTAAGCTTGTAATCAATTGTTTAGGTATTGAGAGGTGATTTCAAAGAAATTTCCTTCAACCACAAAGCATGTACTCTTTCAAAGAAAGCTTTGACTATTCAAGAGGTTGTGATGATTAAGAAAGAGTTAAAAAATAATTCCCTTTAAGTAGAAGTATAAAATGTTATTTTTTAATAGACAATATGATTGTTTATTTTTTGTAATAATCTAGCATACAATCTAATTGTTAATGTTTTCTCATCTGGTTGAAATATTTTTATTTTTGAAAAACATTATTCAAAAATAAAATTTGTAAATATATAGTAGTAATTTATTCACACATATATATTTCATTTCTTATTATGTCCATGGGGGACATATAGCATCCATTCGGGCCTCTTAATTTGAAGGTACGCAGTTTATTTTTATTTTGTGTGTCAATTAAACCTTAGGTGTAGGGATTTTTTTTAATATTTTTCTGCAATTCTATTGGATTCATCAGAAGGAACGTCAACTTAGGAGTTTGATCCCCATATCAAATCTCGGATCTTGTCAATTTAAACTCCAAGCGTGAAAGGTCTCCTTCCCAATCTTTCGAGATAGAAATCTCTCAGATGGAGATTCTTCTCCAGTCGACTTACACGCACAAATTCCTGTCAGCTCATGTTCTTGTATTTCGGATCTTGGAGCTTTCGTTGGTGTGCATCCTTTAAAACTGTCGAGAGACCAAACCCGATAAAAAATAATTCCCAACATTGTAGCTCTGTCACTTTAACACAATCTCAGTCTCGGTGATTTTGAATAGTGTCTCGGTGATCACCCTGTCATCGTGTTAATTTCCCTCGCTCATGTTGGTCTCTTAATACCTTCATTCTCCTCGATATCGTTCTACAAAGACCACCGTCGACCCTATAATGATCGATGGTGTATCTTTTCCACACTTCTGCTGCATACTAGCCTTTGCATCCAACTCATACACTCAACATAATTTGTACACATGACTGATGCATAGAGACATGAAATCATAATCACAAGTGGATACACAAAAAAAATAATTTCATTTATTATAATCGAGCTCGACTATTACATAGAAAGATCTTTCTGGCCTGACCACTCCTAAGCTTGATTTATTTTTAAATTATAATAACAAATCCAAATATCTATTTATTATTTAAATTATGTAAATGTTTAAATAAATAAATTTAGTATCAATTTAGGTTATCTCGGGTTGTTGAGAGGAAGGAATGAAATCCTTCCCAACCAAATTCAATCTCTCAAGAGATTTGATCCCTCTCAGTGCTTCATAGATCCGGAGTTAAGATGGATCAAGGCTGGTTTCGGTCATGTGCGACAAAGGAAAATCTATCAATAATATGAGGAACATATGATTAATTTTATCAATAATATGTAAATACATCTAATACTAATATAACCATTTTAAATATGCTAAATATGGGTGAGATTTATTGAGTCATTTTAATTTTAAATTTTCTTAGTTACCTCAGTTTGTTGAGATGATAAATATTGTAAAATGACTATAATGATGTAAATAAAAATTTTGAATGCAAAGTCACAATGTAATAATATTGCATGATAGAAACTGCGAATAATAAGAATGTATTCAATTACAAATAGTCTTCATTGTGATCAATCTCAAACTATTTTATTCTACTCTAAAATCAATGCATCTAATAAGAAATAAAATAAGATTAGATAACAACATCTACACTGAAATCAATGCATCTAATGCAAGTAATCAAATAGGATTAGAAATCAACATCTAAACTCAAATCAATGTGTCTAGTGCAAGTAAGCAAATAGGATTAAAAACCAACATCTACAGTGAAATCAATGCATCTAATGCAAGCAATCAAACAAGATTAGAAGTCACCATCTACACTGAAATAAATGCATTTAGTGCAAGCAATAAAATAGGATTATAAATCATATATATTTAAATCAATGCATCTAGTGCAAGAAATCAAATATAATTAGAGATCAACATCTACATTGAAATTAATGCATCTAGTGCGAGAAATAAAATAAGATTGTAAATCACCATCTACATTGAAATCAATGCATTTGGCGCAAGCAATCAAATAAGAGTAGAAATCATCTGTACATTGAAATCAATTCATCTAGTGCAAGCAATCAAATATAATCATAAATCAATATCTACATTGAAATTAATGCATCTAGTGCAAGCAATCAAATAGGACTAGAAATCACCATCTACACTGAAATCAATGAATTTAGTGCAAGCAATCAAATAGGATTAGACATCATCTACATTGAAATCAATGCATCTAGTGCAAGTAATCAAATATCATTAGAAATAAACATCTACACTAAAATCAATGCATCTAGTGCAAGCAATCAAATAGGATTAGAAATCACCATCTACACTAAAATCAATGCATCTACTACAAGAAATATTCTTCCCTCTCTCCCCCCTCCATCTATATCTATATCTCCCTCCATCTCTCCTTCTTTGTCTCTGTATCTCACCCCGCCAAACACAAACACTCTCTCACTCCATATCTATGAATTTATTTGTCCCTCCCTCCTTCTCTCCATCTATCTCTTCTTTCTCTTCACCTTCCATATATCTCTCTATCTCCTTTTGTCTCTCTATATCAACCCCAAAACATACACTCTATTTCTCCAATTTATCTATCTATCACTCCCTCCTCCTCTCCCTCTCTCTCTCTCTCCTCCCCTGCCCTCCCTCTCCCCCACTTATATCTCTCTTCCGTCTTGTTATCCTTTCTCCCTCACTCTCCATATTCATTATCACTCCCTATCTCTGTCTCTCTCTCCACCTTTCACCCTCTATGTCTTTATTCTTACCTACCCCTCTCTCCCTCTCTATCTCCATCTCTCTTTCCCTGCCTCTCTTCACTCTCTCTCTCTTCCTTTCTCTCCCACCTCTCTCTCTCTCTATCTTCACCTTCCAAATTTGTTATCATATGCCTCTCTCTCTCTCCTTCACTGCCCCCTTCTCTCCATATCTCCTTGTTTGCCTCTTATATAACCCCTAAACATACACACTCCCTCTCCATATCTCCCTTATCACTCCCCCTCTCTCTCCACTACTCACTCTCTATGTATTTCTTCTTCCCTCCCTCTATCCCCATCCAGCTACATCCCTCTATACCTCCCTCTCTCCCCCTCTAAATCCATCTCTCTATCCCTCCCTCTCTACTCCTCTCTTTCAAATCCCCTTTCTTTTCCTTCCTCTCTCTCCCTTTCTCTCCTACCTCCCTCTCTCTCTCTCTCTCTGTCCTCCAATCTTTTCTCTTCCCCCATCACTTTATCTCACTCTCCAAATATGTTACTATATCCCTCCCTTTCTCCTTCTCTCTTCTTCTCTCCCCCCTTGTCTCCATCACTCCTTCCATGTCTCTTTATCTCACCCCTAAACATACACACTCTCTCTACATCTCTCTGTTGTCACTCCCTCTCCGTGTTGTTCTTCTTCCTTCCCTCTCTCTACCTCCATCCATCTCTCTATCCCTCCTTTTCTCCTCCACCTCTCATCCTTACTCTCTCTCCCTTTCTCTCCTACCTCCCTCTCCCTTCCCCCTTCTCTCTCTCTCTCTCTCTCTCTCTCTCTCTCTCTCTACCCTTCAATCATCTCTCCTTCTCCCTCCCTCTCTCCTTCTCTCTCTCCCACCTCCATATTTATGTCTCCCTCTCCCTCTCTTACCCTTCTCTATCTCTCTCTCTTCTCCCTCTCTTTCTCTTCATTCCTCTTCTCCCCTCTCCTTCAATTTATCTCCATCCCTCCCTTGTCACTCCTCCTATTTCTCCACCTCTATCATATGTCATGATACATTAATATATATTATAATATAAAAATTTTAATATTGTATTAATCTAAAGTTATTAGATTTAATAATATTAAAACTATAATATATAAATATGAATGTTAGATTTAATAATAATATTAATATTAATGTTAGTTTTAATAATGTTTTTTTTTTCATGGTATTAATAATAATTTGGTCCATGGTATTTGACCCATATACTTTATATATAATTAGAAGTTGATTTTTAATCCTATTTGATATGTTTATATTTATTTACCTTACCTCTTTATACTCTTTTATATTTACTTATTTACCATACCTCTTTTATAAATATGGTATTTTTCCCATGGTATTAATAATAATTTGTCCCATGGTATTTGGCACATAGGCTTCACCTCTTTTTTATTTTTTGTAAATATAAAGTGGATTATGGAGTTAGAAAAAAAAAATTATATATATATACCATACCTCTAGTTTATTAATAATTTTATTTATTTACCATACCTTCATAGTAAGTATAAAACGAGGTTGATGGTATTTACACACACGGAGGAGCGATGGAGGCCGCAAGGGTTTCTGCAAGGGTTCTGCAATATTCTGTCGCCGCCAAGCTTGTGGATCAGGGATGCTCTGCCCCAGGAAGGCTCTCCTGCGATGATGACTCCGATCCGACTGCATCAGATTCAAACGGCGCGAGAAGGGTAATTCTGTGTTTGCCTCACGGATCTGAAGGTTGGATCCGAGCCCCATGGGAGGTATATCGCAGAATCCAAGATATGTTTTCAGCCCCAAAGCGATCAGCGGGTGATCCGGCCCGATTAAGGGTTCTCTGCTACCGACCTTCGCTGGTACGATCCACACTTTCTAGGGAAGACGCCGCCTCAATTTTTTTCTTTGATTTCTCTATGATAGGCAGAGAGACTGGGTCGTCGTGGTCTAGACTGGCAATTGATCACTGCAGTGGAGCGCAAGGACCCCTGTTTCTTAGAGCGCTCGGGGGTAGGCGGTTTCCTGATCCGAGATCTCTGTTTCTGAATCCACCACTGAATCAAAAGAAAGGAGAGGTAGAGAGGACGGATCGGCAAAAACAAGGAGCGCTTCTTGCTCTATCTCCAACAGCCATAACGCTCCCTGAGTCTCAATCAACAGGTAAGAACCTGCTTCTGCTGAACTCCCCTCCCTTTCAAATTTTTATTAGACCTCCTATGGGAAAGTCTTGTTTAATCTGGGTAACCGATGACACTTCTATTCTACATCTAAAGCATAAAATATGGGGATTGACGGGGTACCCAGTTCCGACCCAACATCTGGTCAATGGGCACAGCGCCCTCCAGGATTGTAGGTTATTAAAGGACTACTCCATAAAAGCAGAGATGACCATTACCCTGAACCTGCGTCTGCGAGGGGGTGCCATAAATCAGAGCATGCCAAGATCTGCAGGGAGAGATAAAGGGAAAACGCCCATCAGCCAACAACAATCAAATGGAGGCCCCTCCTACAAAAATATCCTACAGGGGAAGAAAGCAGCAGGCTCACCTCCAGAACAGACTGGAAATGTGCCGAGACCCTACACAGTAGAGCTACAGGACCAAACCCTAGCACTAAAAATAAATAGTTCAGCAGCAGAGGAGCATATAAAGACATATGAAGCCCAGGCATTAATCTGCCGCTTCAACGGTTTCTGGCCCAAACCCATGGACCTATTTCATTGGATTTTCACACAATGGTCTCTGGAATGTGAAATACATCTCTGTTCCAAGGGGTTTTTTATCGTTAAATTTCAAACCTCAGAGGAAAGAGATATCATAATCAGAGAGGGGCCATGGTTCTGGGGGTCCACGGGGCTGTTTATAACCCCATGGTTTCCAGATTTTGACCCCAACACCATGACAGTTGCCAGATTACCAGTATGGGTGAGACTCTACAACTTGCCTCTTCATTTCTGGAATGAACAGGTTCTCGAGAGCATTGGGAATAGCCTCGGGCGGTATATCAAAACAGACATGGAAAGAATAGAACAAAGAATTTTCACCTTTGTTCGGATCTGTGTAGAAGTAGATTTAAGCAAAGGGCTACCGGAGAATATCATGATGATTTATAAGCAACAAAACTGGCTACAATCTCTTGATTACGAGAACACTGCGTTTAGATGCAGGAACTGCAGGATGACAGGTCATCTTCAAAATACATGTCCGGAAGCTAAGAAAACAAATAGCAAAAAGAAACCGAATAGGAAGCAGAGGAAAGGTTGGCAGTTTCCCCCTCCTGACTCAGAGGAGGACGAGTCAGAAGAAGAAGAGGAACTAGCTCAGCCAGGAAGTAAGCAACCAACACAGGAACCAGAGGCACAAACAGAGGATATGACCGCACCCATGGATCCACACCTTCATACAAAACAATCAGACAGGAATGTCGAGGACATGGGCAGCGGAGGGATTAAAAGACATCATACATCAGAAACGTCAGATTCGAACAAGGACACAGGAATCCATAATGCAGAAAATCAAATTGTCCTTGCCACTTGTGTTCCATCCCAGGGTGAATGGCGCAAGGTTGAGAAGAAGAAAGGCAGAAAAACCTGATTGTGGGACATATTTCCCACGATCCAGTGGCTTCTAGTTTCTCTGTCTCTTTCTCTCTTCCCAGTTCTTTTTCTTTTTCTTTCATTCTTTCTGAATGCAAGGTAGCCTAGCTACATCGCATTGTGTGCCAAAGCACATGCGCCCATTGGGCAATTTCTGAAAATGCTTCAATGCATATGCTATGTGTAACTTTTCATTTCTATAAATAAAAAGTTACCGATTTTTTTTCTGTGGAAAAAAAAGTATAAAACGAGGTTTTATTTATATTTTTATTTATTTACCATATCTCTTTTTTGAGTGTTAGTAAACTCTTCATATTTTTAATTTATATCGTTTAAATTTATTTTTAATTGTTCATTTATATGGTTATGTATGTTATTGTTTAAGCCGACATTATTTATTTTAGCTTTTGACATACTTACACATCGGCACAACCAGCCTAGATCCATCTTAACTTTAGATGTATCAAGCGCCGAGAGGGATCAAATATCTCGAGGTGAAAACCTCTTTTTTGAGTGCAAAACTTTAGGAAAGGTTTGCACCTCGAGATATTTGATCCCTCTCAGTGCTTCATAGATCTATATTTAAGATGGATCTAGGTTGGTTTCAGTAGTGTGTGACCAAGGAAAATTTATCGATAATATGAGGAGCATGTGATTACTTTTATCAATAATAGGTAAATACATCTAATATTAATATAACCATTTTAAATATGCTAAATATGTTTGAGATTTATTGAGTCATTTTAATTTTAATTTTTCTTAGTTACCTCAGTTTGTTGAGATGATAAATATTGTAAAATAACTTTAATGATGAAATAAAAAAATTTGAATGCAAAGTGACAATGTAATAATATTGAATGATACAAACTGCTAATAATAAGAATGCATTCAAATACAAATAGTCTTCATTGTGATCAATATCAAACTATTTTCTTCTACTATTCTTATTTTCACCCTTGTTAGTGTTGTCATCTTTTCATATTGATTATATCAAAAGGACAATTGGAATTGTAAACCATTTAAATATTTAGCTCGAGTTGTTTTAGTAAACATCATACCTTGTCTCTCTTGCTCCATTTAAATATTTAGCTCGAGTTGTTGTAGTAAACATCATACCTTGTCTCTCTTGCTCCATTTAAATATTTAGCTCGAGTTGTTGTAGTAAACATCATACCTTGTCTCTCTTGCTCTCCATTATTTATAGGTTTAATTACTATAACACAAAAATCAATGTACATTGTCAATAATTTTTTGTGCTTGCACTGAAATCATTGCATGCTATTAATCCAATGACTTTAAAATTAATGTACCATCATACATCCAATTACATCAAATCAGAAATCAACATATACATTGAAATCAATGCATCTAAAGCAAGAAACAAAATAAGATTAGAAAACAGCATCTATACTGAAATCAATGCATCTAATGCAATTAACCAAATAGGATTAGAAATCAACATCTAAACTCAAATCAATGTGTCTAGTGCAAGTATGCAAATAGGATTAAAAAACAACATCTACACTAAAATCAATGCATCTAATGCAAGCAATCAAACAGGATTAGAAGTCACCATCTACACTGAAATAAATGCATTTAGTGCAAGCAATCAAATAGGATTATAAATCATCAACATTTAAATCAATGCATCTAGTGCAAGAAATCAAATATAATTAGGAATCCACATCTACATTGAAATTAATGCATCTAGTGTGAGCAATAAAATAAGATTATAAATCACCATCTACAATGACTTTCCCTAAGGAGAGAGAGAGGCATATGATAAAAAATTTATCTCCCTCTCTCTCCATGAAGCCAAATACCAGCCTAGATCCATCTTAACTCTGGATCTATCAAGCGCCGAGAGGGATCAAATCTCTCTAGGTGCAAACCATTCCTCAAGTTTTGCACTAAAAAAAGAGAGTGAGTGCAAAAATTGAGGAAATTTTTTTACCTCAGTTTGTTGAGAGATCTAGGCTGATTTTTTGTAAATATAAAGCCATTTATGGAGTAAATATAAAAAACAACTTTATTTATTTACCATACCTCTAGATCCATATTAACTTCGGATCTATCAAGGGCCAAGAGGGATCAAATATCTCGAGGTGAAAACCTTTTTTAAAAAGGTTTTCAACTCGAGAAATTTGATCCCTCTCGGCACTTGATAGATCCAGAGTTAAGATGGATCTAGGTTGGTTTCAGTCGTGTGCGACAAAGGAAAATCTATCGATAATATGAGGAACATATGCTTAATTTTATCAATAATATGTAAACACATCTAATATTAATATAACCATTTTAAATATGTTAAATATGTTTGAGATTTATTGAGTCATTTTAATTTTAAATTTGATTAGTTACCTTAGTTTGTTGAGATGATAAATGTTGTAAAATAACTTTAATGATGAAATAAAAATTTTGAATGGAAAGTGACAATGTAATAATATTGAAAGATAGAGGCTATGAATAATACGAATGTAGTCAATTACGAATAGTCTTCTTTGTGATCGATTTCAAACTATTTTATTCTACGATTCTTATTTTCACCCTTGTTAGTTTTGTCAACTTTATCTCTCCTTCTCCCTCCCTCTCTCCTTCCCTCTCTCCCACCTCCATCTTTATGTCACCCTCTCCCTCTCTTACCCTTCTCTAACTCTCTCACTCTTCTCCCTCTCTCTCTCTCTCTCTCTTAATTCCTCTTCTCCCCTCTCCTTCAATTTATCTCCATCTCTCCTATTACACTAAAGAGAAGGGTGGATCTACCTCCCTCTTGGCGCTTGATAAATATTGGGTTTCTACAGCCCAGTATGACCCCAATGTGTAAGTATGTCGGAAGCCAAAATAAATAATGTTGACTTAAACAATAACATACATAACAATATAAATGAACAATTAAAAATAAATTTAAACGATATAGATTTAAAATATGAAGAGCTTACTAACACTCAAAAAAGAGATATGGTAAATAAATAAAAATATAAATAAACCATAGGTATGGTAAATAAATAAAACCTTGGTTTATACTTACTCGGAAGGTATGGTAAATAAATATAAATATAAATAAACTAGAGGTATGGTAAATAAATAAATAAATAAAAATGAGGTGAAGCCTATGTGCCAAATACCATGGGACAAATACCATATTTAAAAAAGAGGTATGGTAAATAAGTAAATATAAAAGAGTATAAAGAGGTAAGGTAAATAAATAAAAATATATCAAATAGTATTAAAAATAAACATCTAATTATATATGAAATCTATGGGCCAAATACCATGGACCAAATTATTATTAATACCATGCAAAAAAAACATTATTAACCCTAACATTATTATTATTATTATTATTATTATTATTATTGAATATAATATTCATAATATTATATTATAGTATTAATATTATTAAATCTAATAACTTTAGATTAATACAATATTAAATTTGTTAAATTATAATATATATTAATGTATCATGACATATGATAGAGGTGGAGAAATAGGGGGAGTGACAAGGAAAAGATGGAGATAAATTGAAGGACAGGGGAGAAGAGGAATGAAGAGAGAGAGCAGGAGAAGAGTGAGAGAGTTAGAGAAGGGTAAGAGAGGGAGAGGGAGACATAAAGATGGAGGTGGGAGAGAGGGAAGGAGGGAAGGAGGGAGAATGAGAGATGATTGAAGGGTAGAGAGAGAGAAGGGGAAAGGGAGAGGGAGGGAGGAGAGAAAGGGAGAGAGAGTAAGGATGAGAGGAGGAGGAGAAAAGGAGGGATAGAGAGATAGAGTTGGAGGCGGAGAGAGGGAAGGAAGAAGAAATACATGGAGAGGGAGTGACAAGGGAGAGATGTAAAGAGAGAGTGTATGTTTAGGGGTGAGATAAAGAGCCATACAACAAGTGATGGAGACAAGGGGGGAGAGAAAGAGAGAGGAGAAAGGGAGGGATGTAGTAACATAGTTGGAGAGTGAAATAAAGTGATGGGGGAAGAGAGAGGATTGGAGGGCAGAGAGAGAGAGAGAGAGGATTGAATGGGAGAGAGAGAGAGAGAAAGAGAGAGACAGAGTCGGGGGGGGGGGAATAGAAGGATGCGAGAGAGAAAGGAAGAGAGTGATGGGGGAAGAGACAGGATTATAAGAGAGAAAGAGAGAGAGAGAGATGGGGGAAGAGAAAGGGAGGTAGGAGAGGAAGGGAGAGAGAGGAAGGAAAAGAAAGGGGTCTTGAAAGAGAGGAGTAGAGAGGGAGGGATAGAGAGATGGATTTGGAGGGGGAGAGAGGGAGGTATAGAGGGATGGAGCTGGATGGGGATAGAGGGAGGGAAGAAGAAATACATAGAGAGAGAGTAGTGGAGAGAGAGGGGGAGTGACAAGGGAGAGATGGAGAGGGAGTGTGTATGTTTGGGGGTGATATAAAGGGGAAAACAAGGAGATATGGAGAGAAGGGGGCAGAGATGGAGAGAGAGAGGCATATGATAACAAATTTGGAAGGTGAAGATAGAGAGAGAGAGAGAGGTGGGAGAGAAATGAAGATAGAGAGTGAAGAGAGGTAGGGAAAGAGAGATGGAGATGGAGGGGGAGAGAGGGGTAGGTAAGAATAAAGACATAGAGGGTGAAAGGTGGAGAGAGATACAGAGAGGGGGAGTGATAATGAAGATGGAGAGCGAGGGAGAAAGGATAGCAAGATGGAAGAGAGATAGAAGCAGGGGAGAGGGAGGGAAGGGGAAGAGAGAGAGAGAGAGAGGGAGAGGAGGAGGGAAGAATATTTCTTGCAGTAGATGCATTGATTTCAGTGTAAATGGTGATTTCTAATCCTATTTGATTTCTTGCACTAGATGCATTGATTTTAGTGTAGATGTTTATTTCTAATGATATTTGATTACTTGCACTAGATGCATTGATTTCAATATAGATGATGTCTAATCCTATTTGATTGCTTGCACTAAATTCATTTATTTCAGTGTAGATGTTGTTTTCTTATCTACACTGAAATCAATGAATTTAGTGCAAGCAATCAAATAGGATTAGACATCATCTACATTGAAATCAATGCATCTAGTGCAAGTAATCAAATATCATAAGAAATAAACATCTACACTAAAATCAATGCATCTAGTGCAAGCAATCAAATAGGATTATAAATCACCATCTACACTGAAATCAATGGATCTACTTGAAGAAATATTCTTCCCTCTCTCCCCCCTCCATCTATATCTATATCTCGCTCCATCTCTCCTTCTTTGCCTCTGTATCTTACCCCGCAAAACACACACTCTCTCGCACTCCATATCTATCAATTTCTTTGTCCCTCCCTCCTTCTCTCCACCTATCTTTTCTTTCTCTTCACCTTCCATAGATCTCTCTATCTCCTTTTGTCTCTCTATATCAACCCAAAAACATTAGGGGAATTTTGAGGTCTAAAATGGACCTCCTAAGGAAATTATAAAATAATAGTGGAAAAAATCAAATAAGATTTGATGACATCATCAAATTTTAGAGGGAAAAATGAAAAAACTACTTTTTCAACTCATATTTTCAACTTATCTCCCAAAGTTTTTACTCAAATTTCGAGCAGGAGTACTCGTTGCATGCAAAATTTAATTCCTCATCCAAGTAGTACCCATGTTGCATACTTTTGAAGAGTCCTACTACACGAAAAATGAGAAATACATGAAAAACGTGATTGTAATCACATTTTTTTATGTATTTCTTATTTTTCATGTAGCAGGGTCCACGGAAAGTATGCAACATGGGTACTCCTTGGATGAGGAATTAACTTTTGCATCCAACGAGTACTCCCACTCGAAATTTGAGCAAAAACGTTGGGAGATAAGTTTAAAATACGAGTGGAAAAAGTAGTTTTATTATTTTATTATTTTTTAATATTTTTACCCTTTTACTTAAAAAATGGTGAATTATCCCCCATGGTTGACATCATCATCTTGAATCCTATTGGTTCTTATAAAGTGTATTTTTGTTGTACATTTTTCTTAGGAGGCCCATTTTAGACCTCAAAATTCCCCTAATGACATCACTCTATTTCTCCAATTTATCTATCTGTCACTCCCTCCTCCTCTCCCTCTCTCTCTCCCTCTCTCTCTTCCCCTTCCCTCCCTCTCCCCCACCTCTATCTCTCTTCCCTCTTTCTATCCTTTCTCCCTCACTCTCTATCTTCGTTATCACTCCCTCTCTCTATCTCTCTCTCCACCTTTCACCTCTATGTCTTTATTCTTACCTCCCCCTCTCTCCCCCTCCATCTCCATCTCTCTTTCCCTACATCTCTTCACTCTCTCTCTTCCTTTCTATCCCACCTCTATCTCTCTCTCTCTATCTTCACCTTCCAAATTTGTTATCATATGCCTCTCTCTCTCCTTCTCTGCCCCCTTCTCTCCATATCTCCTTGTTTTCCTCTTGATATCACCCCCAAACATACACACTCCCTCTCCATCTCTCCCTTGTCACTCCTCCTCTCTCTCCACTACTCACTCTCTATGTATTTCTTCTACCCTCCCTCTATCCCCATCCAGCTCCATCCCTCTATCCCTCCATCTCTCCCCCTCCAAACCCATCTCTCTATCCCTCCCTCTCTACTCCTCTCTTTCAAGTCCCCTTTCTTTCCCTTCCTCTCTCTCCCTTTCTCTTCCCCCATCTCTCTCTCTCTCTCTCTCTCTCTCTCCTACCTACAATCCTCTCTCTTCCCCCATCACTCTCTTCCTCTCTCTCTCTTTCTCTCTCGCTTCCTTCTATTTGCCCCCCTGACTCTCTCTCTCTCTCTCTCTCTCTCTCTTCCCCCATCACTCTATCTCACTCTCCAACTATGTTACTATATCCCTCCCTTTCTCCTCTCTCCTTCTCTCCCCCCTTGTCTCCATCACTCCTTCTATGTCTCTTTATCTCACCCCTAAACATACAACCTCTCTCTACATCTCTCCCTTGTCACTCCCTCTCCTTTTCTTTCTTCTTCCTTTCCTCTCTTTGCCTCCAACTCCATCTCTCTATCCCTCCTTTTCTCCTCCTCCTCATCCTTACTCTCTCTCCCTTTCTCTCCTACCTCCCTCTCCCTTGCCCCTTCTCTCTCTCTCTCACTCTCTCTCTCTCTACCCTTCAATTATCTCTCCTTCTCCCTCCCTCTTGTAGAAATTTGCTGAATAATGAAGATTTATCCACTGAGATTATCATGATCATACATTAATTCGAATTCATGTATAACACATAACCTCTTCTACAATCAATCATCAATTTGCGGAAATAGAAACAGTCGCATGCGCACATAAACACAATATGTAATGGGGAAAGCTTATAGCTGAAAACCCCCAGCTATTTATATATTATAATAGAAGAGAAACATGTAACAATCTCAGTACAATACTCCTCACAAGTACTCAGTACTGTCTCCAAAAGTTACACACAAACTAGCTCAGTTTTGAACAAGTCACAGGTTCAAAACTCATCCACTAATTGCCTACCTCTATTGCGCAATCAAGGCTGGTCTAATGAGAGATCCAAGTTCGAATCTCCTTAGCTTCAACTGCGCAATCATCATTGGCAATCTCCTCCAATGCTTGTGCAAAACTCATGCACAACTGCTGTCGCAACTAATAGTAAACTCACCCTTTCATCTACCTCTTCCACTGGTCTCCACTGAACTGTCCATGCATTGTAGTGAACTGATGTGTTCTTGAGTTGAATAATGAGTTAATAATTAGTGAATTAAATAATATTTAATTCACTCCACTCATCACTAGTTGATTAGCTAGTTAAACTAATCACAACTAGTTCAACTAAGTTAAACCGAACACAACTCCACCAATTGTCTCATCAACTCCACCAAACTCTGCCACTGAAGTCCTAACTGAAGTCAACCATGCATGAGCTCACCAATCCCCAAGGAATAGCGTAATTCCTTCTGTCAGAAGCATGGGCCACATCCGTAGCTCCAACTGAAGTGCCGTAAGAGAATAAACTGAAGTTTAGAGTCCAAATATTATTAAGGGCTAATAATATTTGACTGACCTATTTTTAGACAGGCAGTCTAAAAATAGACTTCGACCTATATGTCTAAAAATATAGGTCCATCTATTTTTACCAACATGACCAATACTCCAAGAATAGCATACTGCAACTCCTAGAACATGCTCCATATGTCTAAAAATAGACTTTGCGCCAAAAATAGCCTGCGGGCCCACTTAGTGAAGGCGACTTCATTTCACTAAGCTCCATCATCTTGTTGCATTTTCAACACTCCCTCTCAACAAGATATGGATTATCTGCAACCCCTATCCTGCCTCTGTGGAATTCAAACTTGCTCCTGGTGAGCGCCTTCGTCAAGATGTCAGCATCCTGATCCTCCGTGGGAACATATGAAAGTAACATGATTCTCCGCTGAACACAATCTCTGATATGATGGTACCTAATGTCGATGTGTTTGGATCTATCATGAAATACTGGATTAGCCGAGAGTTTAATGCAACTCTGGTTATCACAATAAATCACAGTAGGCTCCAAGTGCAACCCGAACAATCCAACGAGGATCTTCCTCATCCAAATTGCCTCGCATGCAGCCAAGCTTGCTGCCATGTACTCGGCCTCTGCTGAACTGAGTGCCACGGATCTCTGCTTCCTGCTGTACCAGGAAACTGTTGTCGACCCAATGCTGAAAACTCCTCCAGATGTGCTCTTTCGGTCTGTTGGGCTCCCTGCCCAATCTGCATCAGTGAAGCCGGAAAGCTTCGCTCCATCCTCCTGTCTGTACCATAGACCATATCCCGATGTGCCACTAAGATAACGCAATACATGCTTGCCTGCCTTCCAGAAGAGCTTGGTAGGCTTAACCATAGCTTGCGAAAGCTGGTTAACAACATAGCATATATCGGGTCGTGTATTGACCGGATACATAAGCGACCCCACCAACTGTCGATAGACAGTGGCATCCACTACCTCCGCTGAAGTAGCATCCTCCTTCCTCCAACCACCAGGAAGAGGAGTGTCAACAGGCTTGCAGCCTTGCATGTTGAACCTCTCCGGAATCTCCCGGGCATACTTTCCCTGAGAAACAAATAGTCCTCCACTGCGCTGCCAAATCTCCAATCCCAGGAAATAATGAAGGATGCCCAAGTCCTTCATCTCAAACTCTCATGCAAGATCCTCCTTGCATGAAAGTATCAACGGCTCATCTCCCGTCAAAATCAGATCATCTACATACAGTACGATGATCAACAGCTTCCCCTCCACCACAATCTGGTACAGGTTAGGATCCGCCTCACTCTTGGAGAATCCAAGCCCGGTGAAGTAGCTGTCTATCCGAGTGTACCAAGCACGAGGTGCTTACTTCAGCCCGTACAGTGCTCTCTTGAGTCGGCACACATGCGACTCACTGCTGAAGATCTCAAAACCTTCAGGCTGCTCTATGTACACCTCCTCCTCAATAACTCCATTGAGGAACGCAATCTTCACATCCATCTGATGAATGTGCCACCCCATCTGCGCTGAGAGAGCAAGGATCGTCCGTATGGAAGAGTACCTTGCGACAGGTGCAAAGGTCTCCTCATAATCGATCCCTCGATCTGTGAAAAGCCATGGGCGACAAATCTCGCCTTGTACTTCTCCACACTCCTGTCAGCCGCCTGCTTCACTTTGTAGATCCATCACGAACCCACCACTGATTTCCCCTCCGGTCTTGGGACAATCTCCCATGCACTGTTCCTGACGATCGAATCATATTCTTCGATCATGGCATCAACCCATGCGGGTTCCTCCACAGCTTCCTCAAAAGAGGATGGCTCCATCACAACACATTGACTCACAAGAGCCATGTATCCGGTGTACCGATCCGGTGACTGTCTCTATTTGCGCTGTGCTGTAGGTGGTCCTACAACCTTCTCTGCATCCCGAGCCAGTCGCTCAGCTTCTGTAGTGCGCATGCGCCCTCTGATGGTTGGCGCTGCATGGGTGGTTTCTTCCACCTCATGAACTTCCTCTTGTGGCTGATCCACATCCGGAAGCTCCTCCTTAGGAACTAACAGCTCCTCCTCTGCATGCAAGTGTAGCTCCCTCTCAAGCGAACACTGCATGGCTTTCTCCTCCTGAAATTTTATATCCCGTCGCACAACAGTCTTGCGACTGTCTGACAAATACACCCGATAGTTGTGAGGTGTATCAGTGTACCCCACAAATATTCCAACCTGAGCAGTTGGATCCAGCTTCCTTCTCGCATCCTTCGTCACATGCATGTAGACAGGAGAACCAAAAATCCGCAAATGGGAAATATCAGGCCTCTTGCCAGAATAAGCCTCCTCTGGTGTACTCATGCCAAGAACCTTG
This sequence comes from Pinus albicaulis, assembly GCA_034641835.2. Lineage (NCBI taxonomy): Eukaryota > Viridiplantae > Streptophyta > Pinopsida > Pinales > Pinaceae > Pinus > Pinus albicaulis. The sequence continues at coordinate 1,824,817,002 of CM076575.1, read as the reverse complement.
TGAGGACAATGGTTCTGCACATACACTGTTGTATTGCATGCCTCGGCCCACAAGTGAAGGGGTAGGCCCTGATCATGCAACATCGCCCGTGCAGCACCCACAATCGTTCTGTTCTTCCGCTCAGCCACCCCGTTCTGCTGTGGGTTATGGGGTGCGATGAGCTCTCTCCGAATCCCTTCTGCGTTGCAAAAGTCTTTGAATTCAGCCGAGATGAATTCACCACCATTGTCGCTCCTAAGAGCCTTCACATGCTTCCCCGATTCCTTCTCAACCAGCGCCTTGAATTCACAGAACTTTGAAAATGTCTCGCTCTTCTTCTGCATGAAGAAGATCTAGCACTTCCGAGAGAAATCATCAACAAAGATCACATAGTACTTGTGCTTTGCTGTCAAAGCTACAAAGAAAGGACCACACACGTCTGTGTGAACTCTCTCAAGGATCGTCGTGGCACGACTATCCTTCTCGTGAAAGGTGGCTTTCACATACTTCCCAAGGTACACCCCTTGCACTGATCTGACTGCGCAAGAGTGCCCTTAGGAAGCCCAGTAGAAATCTGCTGCAGGATCTTCAAAGCTCCATGGTGAAGGTGGCCCAATCTCCTGTGCCACAGTTCGCCCTCATAATCCCAGCTCACCACTTCTCCCGCCTTGCATGCCATTGCTGCGCAGCCATCTACTTGCAACTGATAAAGGTTCTTTACTTGAACCCCTATCTTCCGGGTATCACCAGTAGTCTTACTGTGTAGGAAGGCTTTTCCTTCGCTGAAGACCACATCATACCCCTTGTCTTCCAACATTGCCACAGAGATCAGGTTCTTCATCAATCCTGGAACATGCAAAACTTCCTTCAATATGAAAGGTTTACCAAACTCCCTCTCAAAGGAAATGGTACCGATACCAGTCGCACTGTATCTACCATCATCGCCCATCTCGATGTGCACTCCAAGATCTTTTTCCTCCAGATCTGAAAACAGATCTCGATCTCCGGTCATGTGAAATGACGCACCACTGTCCAAGAACCATATTGATCCCATCACACTTGAAACCAAGCATGCGATCAGTGAAAAATCCAGTTCGAATTGAGAAGCCAATGCCTCTCCCGCTGCAGATCCAACAACCTTCTTATTTTTCTTCTTCTGCGGACAATTTGTGGCATAGTGTCCGTGCTGGTGACAGTGAAAACACTTCACCTTGGACATGTCTTGCTTCTTGCCTTTCGCACCAGACTAAGAAGCCTTCTTGCTCTTCCCCTTCTTTGCTTTGGCAGCCAAAGCGCAATTTTCTTCATCAGATACCTTTGATGAAGATTCGTCCCTAGTAGTCCTCCTTATCTCCTCTTGCATGAGATCCGCCCAAAGTCGCTCCCATCCCAGCAACTTCTCCCGACCATTGACAGAGTCCTGATAGGAATGCCAAGCCTTCGGAAGACCAAGGAGAGCCAGGTCTACCATGTCCTCTTCTTCGACAGTCACCCCCACACTTCCCAGCTCATCTCTGCATTGAGTGAACTTCGTGAGGTATTCGGCGATACTGTCGCCTTTCTCCATCTTAATGTTTCTGAGCTTATCCTTGAGCGCCAGCTTCCTTTGGTCGCTCTTACTCTGGAATAGATCTGTCAATGCTTTCCACATCAAATATGGAGAAGCTTTTCCATGCAGGCTGGATACAATTTGATCCTTTACGCGCTCCAACAGAATCCTTCGACATTTCGCCATCTTCTTTTGCCAAGCTTCGACTTCAGCAGGATCAGTGGGCTTTTGGACATCCGTATCTACGAACTCCTTTAGTCCATTATCTTCTAATACTGCCTCCATGCGATCTTTCCATGCAACATAATTCGAACTGCCTTCAAGAGCATATTCGAGTCGCAAACCATTGAAAGACATTTTCAACTCCGGCACCAAGAAAACAAACTGCTGCAAAATTTCGAATTCCAAACTCAAAAACTCAACTGCTTCTGGATCTGTGAGAACAAATTATTTCTAGCACAGAGATCGACTGTAAGGGAATTTACTGGATATATCACCTTTCAGAGAAAGGATGGATCCAGAGGCTACCTGGCCCGTTACAGACTCTGTCTACCAAAATAATATTGTAATCACTGCAATAGATCCCGATGATTGATTCACTCCGATACCATGTAGAAATTTGCTGAATAATGAAGATTTATCCACCGAGATTATCCTGATCACATACTAATTCGAATTCATATGCAACACATAATCTCTTCTACAATCAATCATCAATTTACGGAAATAGAAACAGTCGCATGCGCACATAAACACAATATGTAATGGGGAAAGCTTATAGCTGAAAACCCCCAGCTATTTGTATATTATAATAGAAGAGAAACATGTAACAATCTCAGTACAATACTCCTCACAAGTACTCAGTACTGTCTCCAAAAGTTACACACAAACTAGCTCAGTTTTGAACAAGTCACAAGTTCAAAACTCATCCACTAATTGCCTGCCTCTATTGCGCAATCCAAGTTGGTTCAATGAGAGATCCAAGTTCGAATCTCCTTGGCTTCAACTGCGCAATCCTCATGGGAAATCTCTTCCAATGCTTGTGCAAATCTCATGCACAACTGCTGTCGCAACTAATAGCAAACTCACCCTTTCATCTACCTCTTCCACTGGTCTCCACTGAACTGTCCATGCACTGTAGTGAACTGATGTGTTCTTGAGTTGAATAATGAGTTAATAATTAGTGAATTAAATAATATTTAATTCACTCTACTCATTACTAGTGTATTATCTAGTTAAACTAAACACAACTAGTTCAACTAAGTTAAAACGAACACAACTCCACCATCTGTCTCATCAAATCCACCAAACTTCTGCCACTGAAGTCCTAATCAAGCCAACCATGGTTGAGTCACCAAACCCCAAGGAATAGCGTAATTCCTTCGTCGTATGTGGTGGCGCTGCATCCGCAGCTCCAACTCAAGGTTGCAGGAGAATGAACCTGTCAGAAGTCCAAATATTAGCAATAATACCTTGTCGACCTATTTTTGGACAAAGGGCCTTAAAAACATACTGAACTCCGTATGTCTAAAAATAGAGGTCCATCTATTTTTACCAACCCGACCAATCATCCAAGAATAGCATACTGCAACTCCTAGACCATGCTCCATATGTCTAAAAATAGACATAGTCTAAAAATAGACTTTGCGCCAAAAATAGCCTGCGGGCCCACTTAGTGAAGGCGACTTCATTTCACTAAGCTCCATCATCTTGTTGCATTTTCAACACCTCTCTCCTTCCCTCTCTCCCAACTCCATCTTTATGTCTCCCTCTCCCTCTCTTACCCTTCTCTAACTCTCTCACTCTTCCCCCTCTCTCTATCTCTTAATTCCTCTTCTCCCCTCTCTTTCAATTTATCTCCATCTCTCCCTTGTCACTCCCCCTATTTCTCCACCTCTATTATATGTCATGGTACATTAATATATATTATAATATAGCAAATTTAATATTGTATTAATCTAAATTTATTAAATTTAATAATATTAATACTGCAACATATTAATATGAATATTAGATTTAATAATATTAATATTAATGTTAGGGTTAATAATGTTTTTTTTTGCACGATATTAATAATAATTTGGTCCATGGTATTTGGCTCATGGCATTTGTCCCTTCATATTAATAATAATTTGACCCATGGTATTTGGCTTCACCTTTTTTTGATTTTTTGTAAATATAAAGCCATTTATGGAGTAAATATAAAAAACAACTTTATTTATTTACCATACCTCTACTTTATTTATATTTTTATTTAAAAATCAATTTTATTTATTTACCATACCTCTAGTTTATTTATATTTTTATTTATTTACCATAAATAAGTATAAAACGAGGTTTTATTTATTTACTCTTCAAATTTTAAATTTCTATAGTTTAAATTTATTTTTAATTGCTCGTTTATATGGTTGTGTATGCTATTTTTTAAGCCTACATTATTTATTTTGGCTTCCAACATACTTACACATCGGGGTCATACTGGGTTGTAGAATGCGCCTCTCGACACAACCAGCCTATATCCATATTAACTCTAGATCTATCAAGCGCCGAGAGGGATCAAATCTCTCAAGGTGAAAACCTCTTTTTTGAGTGCAAAACTTGAAGAAAGGTGCACTCAAAAAAGAGGTTTGCACCTCGAGAGATTTGATCCCTCTCAGCACTTGATAGATTTGGAGGTAAAGATGGATCTAGGTTAGTTTCACTCATGTGCGACCAAGGAAAATCTATCAATAATATGGGGAACATGTGATTAATTTTATCAGTAATATGTAAATACATCTAATATTAATATAACCATTTTAAATATGCTAAATATGTCTGAGATTTATTGAGTCGTTTTAATTTTAAATTTTCTTAGTCACCTCAGTTTGTTGAGATGATAAATATTGTAAAATAACTTTAATGATGAAATAAAAATTTTGAATGCAAAGTGACAATGTAATAATATTGAATGATAGAAACTGTTAATAATAAGAATGTATTCAATTACAAATAGTCTTCATTGTGATCAATCTCAAACTATTTTTTTCTACTATTCCTATTTTCACCCTTATTAGTTTTGTCATCTTTTCATATTGATTATATCAAAAGGACAATTGGAATCGTAAACCTTTTAAATATTTAGCTCGAGCTATTGTAGTAAACATCATACCTTGTCTCTCTTGCTCCATTTAAATATTTAGCTCGAGTTGTTGTAGTAAACATCATACCTTGTCTCTATTGCTCTCCATTATTTATAGGTTTAATTACTATAACACAAAAATCAATGTACATTGTCAATAATTTTTTGTGCTTACACTGAAATCATTGCACACTATTAATACAATGACTTTATTGTAGAAATTTGAATAATAGTTGAATTATTCACCAAGATTATCCTGATTACACACTATTTAAGCTTCATGCATAATACATAACCTCTTCTACAATTGATCATCAGTTTGCGGAAATAGAAAGCAGTCGCATGCGCACATTAAAACATAATCAAGCACACATATAACACAGATGCATATATTAAGCACAAGGGTCGAAAAATGTCCCCAACTATCTCAGATATTATAATGATAGAGAAACAGGTAACAATACATAGCACAAAGCTTCATGGGGCTCAGCGTATTTCATTCACATGCTTACATTACCAAACTAGCAATTTAATATGAACAAACAAGAAACCAAATCTTCCACAAGTTCATTGTTTCCATCAAGGCATAATCCGTATGTGAATGAGAAGTGTGAAGTTCAATCCCCACCAGTACCGTGCAGCAATCCTCATTGGCAATCTCCATCATTGTGTGTGCAAATCTCATGCACAACCAATAGTCACAACTGATAGTAGACTCACCCTTTCACCCACCTCTAACACTGGTCTCCTCTGAACTGTCCATGCATTTCATTTAACTGATGTGTTCTTTAGTTGATTTATGAGTTAATAATTAGTGAATTAATTAATAATTAATTCACACCACTCATCACTAGTGTATTTTTCAGTTAGACTAAATACAACTAGTTCAACGGTTAACCCCAATTAATAACCTCTCCGAATCGTCTTCTATCAACCCACCAACTCGCTAACAGTATGAGTTTCAATCAAGTCAAATCATGGGGTCACCATTAAACCCTCAGAAAAGCGTATTTCCTCGTCACCGTATGCCGCTACATCCAAGCATCAAACGAAAGTGCTCCAAGAGGATAAGATACGTGTTTATAGTTCAAATATTATTAAGGGTTATCAACATTCGACGGTTCTATTTTTAGCTCGACAGTCTAAAAATTGAAACCGCCCAATGTCTAAAAACAGAGGTCCATCTATTTTTACCAACTCGACCAATCATCCATAAATAGCATCCTGCAACTCATAGACCATGATCCATATGTCTAAAAATAGACTTTGCGCCAAAAATAGCCTGCGGGCCCACTTAGTGAAGGCGACTTCTTTTCACTAAGCTCCATCATCTTGTTGCATTTTCAACATTTATAATTAATGTACCATCATACATCCAATTACATCAAATCAGAAATCAACATATACATTGAAATCAATGCATTTAATGCAAGAAATAAAATAAGATTATAAAACAACATCTACACTGAAATCAATGCATCTAATGTAAGTAATCAAATAGGATTAGAAATCAACAACTTAACTCAAATTAATGCGTCTAGTGCAAGTAGGCAAATAGGATTAAAAACCAACATCTACACTGAAATATGCATCTAATGAAGCAATCAAACAAGATTAGAAGTCACCATTTACACTGAAATAAATACATTTAGTGCATCTAATGTAAGTAATCAAACATAATTAGAAATCAATGCATCTAATATTATCCCTCTCTCTCTTCATTCATCTTCTCTCCTCTCCTTCAATTTATCTCCATCTCTCCCTTGTCACTCCCCCTATTTCTCCACCTCTATCATATGTCATGATACATTAATATATATTATAATATAACAAATTTAATATTGTATTAATCTAAGCTATTAAATTTAATAATATTAATACTATAATATTTTAATATGAATATTAGATTTAATAATAATATTAATATTAATGTTAGGGTTAATAATGTTTTTTTTTGCATGGTATTAATAATAATTTGGTCCATGGTATTTGGCCCATAGAATTCATATATAATTAGATGTTGATTTTTAATCCTATTTGATATCTTTTTATTTATTTACCTTACCTCTTTATACTCTTTTATATTTACTTATTTATCATACCTCTTTTATAAATGTGGTATTTGGCCCATGGTATTAATAATAGTTTGTCCCATGGTATTTGGCACATAGGCTTCACCTCTTTTTGATTATTTGTAAATGTAAATCGGTTTATGGAGTAGATATTAAAAAAAACAATTTTATTTACTTACCATACCTCTAGTTTATTTATATTTTTATTTATTTACCATATTAATTTATTTTTAATTGTTCATTTATATCGTATTTGACCCATAGAATTCATATATAATTAAATGTTGATTTTTAATCCTATTTGATATATATTTATTTATTTACCTTACCTCTTTATACTCTTTTATATTTACTTATTTACCATATCTATTCTATAAATATGGTATTTGGCCCATGGTATTTGTCCCATGGTATAATGAGGTTTTATTCATTTATATTGTTATGTATGTTATTGTTTAAGCAGACATTATTTATTTTGGCTTCCAACATACTTACACATCGGGTCTTACCATATCTCTTTTTTGAGTGTTAGTAAACTCTTCATATTTGTCTTACCCTATCTCTTTTTTGAGTGTTATTAAACTCTTCATATTTTAAATTTACATCCGGGTTATACTGTAGAATGAGCCTCTCGGCGCAAAGATAGCTATACAATAATAATGTTTATGTGATATTCTTAATGTAAAATTACATCACAACATATATCGAACAAGATTTATTTTATTTTATTTTTTAAATTGTAATTTAATACTTTTTTGGAGATAAGCTAATCAATTCTATTGCATTATAACCATTAAACTACATAATCATAGCTACAAGGCTATTCATGCCCAAACTAGACAGTCTTGTTACTCTTATGTGATATCCTCAAACAACCTCTGTGCTCATAAGGTTCACAAAAGAAAAAAAATGACAAATTGATCATCCCATTGTGAAATTAAACCATACCATATATTCACATTGTGATGTGTTCCATATAAAAACCTAAACCCACCTTAGTCTGAAAGTTGATATTCCAAGTGGATCTAAAGATAAACTTAAAACTGAAAATTAAACCAATATAACCAATAACAAAACTTGGAATTAGGAGCGAAACTTAATTTTTATTTTCATTTTCTATTTACCAACCCAAAAACCTTTGCTGCATTCCACTCTTATTTACTATTAAAATATCATACACAGTGTTCCCTTTTAAACCCACTTAACAAAAAAAATTCAAACTAGCACATGTAATATTTTTTTTTCAAACACATGGACTTAAGAAACTGTATTTGTAAATTAACAGAATTTTCAAAGCTATACATATTTCTTAGGCTATAAAATAATTAATGCTGTTGAGAAGTATATATCCACCGTTAAATTTAAATTTGTTTAAATCTAACAATGAACATATACTACTCAACCACATTAAATATTCTATACCCTGAAAAATAATGATCCGAACTATCAATGCCGATGAAAAAATCATAAACTGAGAAAACTAAGTGTGTACAGGGTTCTTGAGCTGTCGGAAATTGTGCCATTCGTGACGATGTAGAGCTCCCACCTAAAACTGTCATTTAAACAGTAACTGCAATTTTATATTTTTGTTGATAAACCACCTCATTTTTTGTCGATATAAAAACTCACCGTACGTACCGCTGGAGAATCAAACATTAACAATATCCCCCAGTTTTTTTGGTTGATTTTTTCGAATAATGTTTAATTTATTACGAAATTAATATTCTCATTGGTTGTCGCTTCTTTGGCATTTCTCTTTGTCATAAGAATTAAATTATAAATTTAAGTTATTTAATTTGTAAATTTTTATATTTAAGCGATTTAATATAAATTTAATTATTTAATTTGTAAAATTGAAATAGTTCAACGTTAGAAATTGTGTTACCCAACAAAAAAAAATCATATTGCTTATCAGAGATATTAAGTATTTTAACGTGCCGACCAAGATATACAACAAATCTTCGTAAAACCAGGGACAGGGATCTGATAAAGGAAAAAAGGACGAACCATCCTCGAGAACTACATATAGTTTACTTTATTATTTAATAAGCAATTGATGATGTGTAGATATGTATGCCAACACACATATAGCTTGCTCTTGCTGATAATGAATTCTGTTATCCAAAGGATAGTGATTTATCATTATCCCCAACGACCACAGGCCAGGCATGCGATGTTACGCGCTTTCTGCACTGAAGTTTCTTCGAATTTTCAAATTACAAAGTGCCCATTACATTGCCCACGAAATCCCAATTCAATTCTGTGAGCTGTAGGTTTTGCTTTGCTGCATTGTGTTTGTATTCGATTTACCTGCAGCAGATCGGTTGCGTTCTGCCCAATTTTTGGACAGGAGAGGCTTCTGCCATATGTAAGTTTTTTTTTATGACATTGAAGAAAATATTGGGTTGTTAATGGTTCAAAATGGTTTTATTAGAGTGATGATTATTTTTCCTGTCAGTTCCCTGCTGGATCAGTTTGGTTTGATATGCTATGACAGAGCCCTGGCCCAACTGATTTGTGGTTTCCTTGATCCCTTCTGGATTTCTTCCAGTATAGCAAAAGAAACAATATGGATTATCATTACCCATTTGTGGGATTTTTAATTATGGATCAGCATTGTCCTTTTGTCAGTTTGATGATGTCTGCATTTGTCCCTGATGTTCTGCAGGAAGTTTGCCTTTTTTTAATGAAGTAACTTACTGTTTCAATCCCAAGAATCTCTGATTATAACTTGTCCAATTTTCATCATTATATGTCTGATATCAGTTCATCGTTTTCTGCATGCAATAAAACCATGGACATTATTGGGTCTGTGCCTGAATGTAAAATGACTGGTCTTACAGAAAAACCCATGTCTTTAAATGTGAGATATCTTGAATTTGTTGCATGTCTAGGCTGCTCAATATAAAAATGGGTTTTGCATTCTTGGCAGATCAGGAGGAGCTGTAGAGACCTGTCAAGCTTTTATATTGGAATCTAGTCATTGTAAACTGATGGAAAATATGAGAATGCTTATTAGCAGATTCTCAAAAAGGTTTGAGATGTTAAGATCTTCAGTAGCAGCAAGGGGAATTATTAATTTTCAACATGCTGTAAATAAGGGGCCTGTAATACTCTCATGACCATAAGACCTCTCTATAGTGAGCTTTAACTTTTATTTGGATGACTAGGGAATGTTAATGAATAGTAGAGAGACAAGGTTGATAAATCTTCCCATTTTCAAGTCCTCAAGCCGATAAGAGACAGGCTTTTGTGAAAACTGTTATGACCTGTGTTACCATGGCAGAGCCTTGCAAATTACCTTGCTCAATTGAAATAATCATATCAATACAATAGGCAAGTAGAACAGTCTCTTGTGTACAAGTTAAGAAGTGTTTCAAAGTTCTAGGCTGTTGTGAAAGAAAGCAATAGGATGGATGGTACCAGGATACACATGGGATCTTGCATTCAGAAGAAAGTTTTAACAGCAAAAAATGAATCTCAGAGCACTGAATTTGGATGCTCCATTATTCCAGGTCTCCCTGATGATGTTGCTAAGCATTGCCTTGCACTTGTGCCTCGTGTGTATTTTCAGTCAATGGGTTCTGTTTGTAAGTCATGGAGGAAATTCATTCAAACCAGAGAGTTCTCTGTTGTAAGAAAACATGCCGGTACAATGGAAGAATGGCTTTATGTACTAACTGCAGATTCAAAGGGTAAAGGAACCCACTGGCAGGCTCTAAATCCTCTCCATGGCCGATGGCAGACTCTTCCTCCTATGCCTGGTCCTGCTAAGGCAGCGTTCGGGTATGTTGTGATCAATGGAAAACTTCTGGTCATCGCAGGTTTATATGAAGAAGATGATGGCACTGCTAAAGCTTCAGCAGATGTATACCAATATGACTCGGCCTTAAACAGGTTCGCTCCGATTGCTTTCTAAGTTGAGTCTCAAACTAGATGAACTATTGAAGATTTTCTGCCAGATCCACTGCATGAAATTTTTGGATGGGGCTCATCATCAGCGTGAGAAATATGAGGCCCATTGATAAGTTCCAAACATTGATAATCTAAAAATTTCATGCAATGGATCTGGAAGAAAATCTCCAACAAAACTCAGTTCGCAAAAGCCTCAAATCTAAAATACTAGATGAATTGTTTATGTAAGACTCTAGAGAATGTTGTGCCTTGTCTCTCAATGCCTAACGATGCATTGCTTGTCCTCTGCTGATATGCATTCCAGGCCTTTAACAGGAATTTGTCATAACGACAATTTAAACACTGCGAACAGTTTCTTTATCTTTCAATACAGCTTGTATTCTTGAACATTAAACAATGGATTGAAAGTTATTTATCCTTGTGCACCATTATTATTTCAACAAGCACTAACATTTTGAATAGGGAACCTGTATCATGCTGTGACCAAGTCACCTATAGGCTATATCTTGTCAAAACAATTGCACAAATCAACCTGTTTGGAACCCCTGAACAATATGATTTGGTTGCAATGTTAAAACCTTGAACATCATAATCTGACTTGACTTCTTGGTGGTGATTGCAGATGGAGCATGCTTTCAAAGATGAAGGTGGCACGCTATAAATTTGCTTGTGCAGTGGTTAATGGCCTTGTCTATGCAGCTGGTGGGCATGGAACATGTGGAGAGAATCTTTCAAGTGTTGAAGTGTTTGACCCACAGAACAACCGGTGGAGTTTGATTGAGAGTCTAAGATGCCCCAGATGGGGTTGCTTTGCTTATGCGTTTGAAGATAAGCTATACGTCATGGGTGGCAGATCAAGATTCACAATTGGGTATTCAAGATCAATTGATGTTTATGACCCTAAATGCCATACCTGGGATGAAATTAAAAGTGGATGTACTATGGTCACTGCTTGTGTTGTCTTGGACGAGAAATTACTGTGCATAGAGTGGAAAAATGAAAGGAGATTGGCAGTTTTTAATGCTTCAAACAATTCATGGGAAAGGGTGCCTGTGCCCCTTGGAGGAAGCCTCAATGTTGGATTTTGTTTTGGCAGCCTCAATGGAAAGTTGCTGCTTTTCTCTACCAAAATGGATCCTTATTACAAGACTCTAGTATATGATTCTAATGCTGCTCCTGGTTCAGAATGGCAGACATCAGATATTAAACCATTGGGTGATTGCATATGCAGTGTCACAATCAGTTCTTAAACTAAGTTTAAGCCACTTAGAAATTCTAGGTTGAGTTAAATTGATTACTAAGAAACTGGGTTTAATTGGTTCCCTAAAGAAAGGTCAATGGGTATAGCTGTTCATAATATAGAACTGAATTCCATGCTGATCTCTACACCTTTGGTGGAAAGGGATATTATATTCAATACACAATCCTTCATCCTGGCGAGATGGTTTTCTGTTCTAAACGAATTATTTTAAGAATTATCATTCAGATTCATCCGAAAATACATGATGTGAACTTCTAAAAACAGTTATACGAATAGTTTAGGTTATAATGATCCTCTGAAAAAAAGTTTAGGTTATGATGGCGTAGCATAGAATTGCTATTAGTAACCATGAATTTTAAATCATAGGCTGGTAAGTTGGTAACTAATGTATAATTAAATCGTAGAAATATTAAATCATATTTCTGCCGAATGTAAGGTGGTGTATAACCATTTGTATTTAACGGGCATCTAAATATATAAGAGCTAACCTTCAACTAAGTATAAATGATAATCCACATACAAATAAATTGTATGGATTCTACTTCATGAATTATTTTAAACAATGTGTAACAATGGTTTATTCATATGGTTTTGGTATTTTTGATAATGTACATATAAATTGGTATGGATTTTACTTTATAAATTCATTTAAACCATGTGTAAAAATGTATATGGTTTTGATGTTTTTGTGATCAGAGATTTTCTCAAAAAAGATGTAATTTCAGGTTCTGTTTTGTTATCAGTCTTGTTTTGTTACGTGAATATTTTGACTTAGTTAAATTATATAATTTAAAAAAAAAAAAAAAAATTGTCAATTTATTATTGGTTGTTTTTGAGTTGATAATCCATGGTTTTACTAATGGTATTTTTAACTCTAGATATACGAAGAGCTTAGAGGATCAAATCTCTTTTCACTCAAAGAGTTTTGCACTTCAAGAGATTTGATCCCTTTTAACTATTTTATGTTTTGTCAAAATGAGGTAAACAATTTTTTAATCAATAATTGTATTTTTTGTTCGTTGATTTTTTTTGAATGCATAAATGGATTTGACACCCTAAAAAACAGTTGAGACATTTGTATTGTGCAGGGTTCATTGATTAAACATATGATTTCAACAAATTCATGATGGATTTTAGAAAATTTTATTAATTTAACCAAATAAAATATGACTAATTAAAGATTATATGAATTGGTTTAAATTCTTTTATGTTTACATAATTTATTTTTAAATATATTATATAACAAATCAATTCTACCAAGTTTAATTGGTATTGTCTAAATAATAGACATTTTTGGAGATTTTGGCTCTGAGAATTTTTTTGTCAAATCTTCATTTGTGTTGTTTAAACTGGATTTTAAATATACTATAGAACAAATTAATTTTACCAAGTTTAATTGGTATTATCTAAATATTAGACATTTTTGGAGATTTTGGGAAATTTTTTTGTCAAATCTTCAATTGTGTTGTTTAAACTGGATTTTTTATTCCCATATATAAGTCTAGCACCTTAGAAACTCCTAAAACACTTTGATTGTAGAGAGTTCACAACTTAAAATTATGATTTGAATAAATCTCTACATTTTAATAAAAAAAAAATACTAGAAAACCCAAAGAAAAACACTCCCAACTATTGACAAAATTCTTCAGCTTAGCTTATTTGACTTTTTGAGGAAGTTATCTTCCTCTTATTGGGCTTATTTGATCTTTTTGAGAAAGTTATCTCGCTCTTATTTTACCTTATTTTGGGAAGTTAATTTATTTTCATTTGGACTAAGTTTTTATTAAATCCTAAGATTTCTAAGTTTTCTCTGCTACACATGTGATCAAATAACATTATCAAAACATCCAAAAAAATGTGATGAGATAACATATCATACGACAATATACACGGTGATTGCTCGATTGCTCATCCGCCATAGTTGACACATAGTCACTGCAATGACTTTGCTTCATACAAGTTATCACCTACCTGTGAATCAGGTTACCAGCTCCCCAGGGTGAATAAATATTTATTCACCACCTATATATCTTTTTTAAAAACATGTGAATAAATTTTTCTGTAATTCTATTTAAGCAAAACATATATCTTTGAATATATTCTTTGGTCACATATTTGTTAGTTAAAATTTGATTACACACCGGTGCTGGTTTTCAAAAATTTACATCAATTTTAATTTTTTGTAATATTAAAAATATTTATCCTGCGTTCCATTGATTTATGAATTTGGAATCTTAAGATTGCCACACCCATTTCAAACATTAATTTTCATAAATTCAATTTCCTTTCATACAGAGAGATACAAAATGCCCAATTGTGTGGATTTTCCTTCTCCTTGGAACCATCCGTGAACCGCACAAACTATAATTCTGCATGCCTGACCCGGGTCAAATCTCCACAGGGAATAGCATTAACAACAAAGCGTCATTATGATCAAACAGTTCATGCAACTATGTATCTATAACTCTGCATGCCAGGCCTAGTTCAAATCACAGGGAATAGCATTAACAATAAAACGCCATTATGATCATATAGTTCAGAATGAAAAAATACAACTAGTTTATATAATGTACTAGATCAAAACAGTTTTCAATCTTCAGATGATCAACATCAATTTAGGGCTACAATTTGTGAGGGTTAACCTCATACTTGTTCAATAAACAAAATTTAGAAAAACATCAAAACTTCCAATGAAGAATTACCACAAACAGAAAGTAGCTACATAGCAAATAACACGAGACAGTAATCACTAATATCTTTTTTCCATGGGACAGCTGGAAGGCTCCACACAGAATCATATAGTTCATGCAACTATGTATTTTAGATACGGTGAAAAGATATGAACATTTATCTTTTCGACGCCGTCTAAGTTTTCAAGTTATTTTATGAAGATATAGTGATCCCATTGTTGAATAGTGAAAACAAAATGATGGCAAAATTTTTGGTAGAGATGTTAACGATACAATTATTGTTGTAAAAAATGTTACATAATGCGAAAAGGAAAAATACACTCCGTCACATTAACAGAAGTGTACCAGAAAGCTGTAATTTATATAAAAAATTTATAGACTTCACATTATTTAGAAAGTTGGAGATTATTACAATCTAGCAAGGGCAATGCAAAAACAAACAAATGGAATAGATTTTGGCAGATTTTTATATGTCTTTTTATCCCATTAATTTAAAATATAAAAATTTGTTGAAATCACAAACCAATGTTTAAGAGATTTTTTATTGCATTAAATTTATTTCTATATAAAAACACATTTTAATTGATAAAAAATCACAATCTAATTAAAAATTATTTCCGGAAAAAAAACCCTAAAAAACATAAAATAATGGAAAAAAACAAAGAATATACAGAGGACCTGTGCGTAAAGAGGCCATTAGGCGGCAATAAAGTGGCCACTGGTTCCATGGAAACCGACGCTCAGTTGCTCCCGCCTTTATCATGTGTCAGAATATGTTAACGGAAAAAGGAGTCCAAACGTCGTGGGTTCCATCCGCCCAGGTTCGAGTCGGGAATAAGCAACCCTAGTTATATTTTATTGTGAAATGCCTCCTCAACTCCTCAAAGAATGAAAATTCTATAAGCCCTATTCTCCAATAACCCTAGCTCCTTAAATCTTCAATGCAATGCGATCATATGTGAGAGCAGCCTCCTCGGCGGAGTTGAAAGTTCCCAACGAAACTCAAACGTCCTTCCTGGCAGAGTATCTGATTTGTGCTGCAAACTTTCGCCATGGGAGTTGCCTGACTCCTCTTGAAGTGCCTGGCCCAGCTATGTCCATTCTCCTCTTGCTATAGTTTTACTCCTAACACCTATTCTCTTCTTTGGGTGCATCCATGTCAAATGGAGCGCGACTATTCAAATCCAAAATTTAAAATTTATTTTGAATGAACCAGAGAGGGAAAAAACGATTAGCTTGGTCATTTTGATCAGATGTGATTTCTTTTTCTTTTTCTTTTCTTTTCTTTTTTTTACATTTTTTTTAAGTTTTACATGAAATTTGGTTTCATGTTGCAAGTTTTCATAAGATTTGATGTTTTGTTTTATTTATTTTTAAATAAGTTTGTTTTGAAATTTGGTAAAAGAATATTAAGATGATATTAGATATCATTTTTGGGATTCAAGTGGTGAAGAAGTGGGATTGAAACTAGTGAAATGAATCATGAACCATTTAAGAAGAGTTTCCTTTATTCTTTGTATTTAAGTATGAGGGGTTTCCACAGTGCATTATATTAGATATCATTTTTTGAATCAAGTGATGCTCACAGAGATGAAGAAGTGAGATTGAAATTAGTGAAATGAATCACATAGCGTAAATAATCACTTCTTGGACTTGCACCCTGTAAAATTGAAACTTGTTTTTTTTTAAGTTTTGTTCTAAAAAAGTAGAAATTATCATGTAATATTTAATATTTTGACCAAATTAAATTACTTATATATAATGTAATATAGACATTTTAATTTAGTGAAAATAAAAGAAAAAGAACTATATAAAAATCAAAATGACTTGTAGTATTGATTCATGTGGAATATAGTTTTTTTAAAGGGGTAAATTAAACTAGTCTAGATCAATCTTAACTTCAGATTTATGAAAAATGTGTTTTAAACAATGATAACGATGTTTAACATTGTCTAGGACCCATACAATTATAAGATCTTAAGAAAGTAAGAGATTTGTTGAGATTTTTTAATATTTTATTTCTATAATCGAAAAGAAGAGAAAGAAGTGTTCCTAGATTACTATAGTTTTGTTGACTTAACAAGTCAAGAAGGTAGTAGTGTGGCAAAAATTTTGAGCATTAAAAAAAATGTGAGTAAGAGCTGAGTAAGAGCTAATGCTTGTCATTTTCAACACACTGTATAGCAAAATTGACAGATTCCCAAAGTAATTTTATTATAATTATGATATTAACATTAATTTTATAAAAAAATATTTATAACCATTTAAAAATATATATATTCAAAAAAAAAAAAAAAACCATGAAATAATCAAAATTGGTATCATTATGACTTGTCCATGGAAGTTATCAACAATCTTTGTTTATATATGTGTGTGTGTGTGAGTGAATATAAATGAGTAGTCTAACTTAGAGATGAAATGGTTTTTTTTTTTTTTTTTCCTTAAACAACTTGAGTTTAAGTTGTTTGATCTATAGAATTCCATTACTAGGGTTTTTAAGGTGTTGAATCCATTTATGCATTCAAAAATGTATTTTAAACAATAAACAAGTGTCGTGTGCTAGGGAGAGGAGACGTCCCCAAGAGTGACTTTGATAGATTAGATGCCCCAGATTTCTCAAGTGTAGAAAAATTAAATGAAAAATTATAACCTACATTGATCAATGTTAGTTAAATTAATAGTGGTATATAGGTAAATGGAATCATATGGTCTTGCTTTGAGAGGAAATTGAGATATGAAGTGGACAAATTAATTGCTTGTTCAAGCACTTGGACTTGCATAAATTTTGATGGGTAGTAACCACTAGTAAATATACACCTTTACAGTTTTACTTGCTTCCTCAAGCACTTCGACTTGCATAAATTTTGATGGGTAGTAACCACTAGTAAATCTACACCTTTGCAGTTGTACTCCTACATAAATGTTGAGGAAAACATAAATAATAGTGAAAATTAACTCCTCCTAAATATATTTGTTTACATCTTATTTCTATCCATTTTTTATGCAAAGATTTGCTTAAATTATGGTGCTAAGTATCTATTAGTAAATATGATATTTACTCTCTTCAAAGCTTAAAAATAAAAAATCACTCCACAAATATCTAAAATAATGCATGGCATTATCTTCTACAAAGATTGAAATAATACTTTCCAGTTGTGATCCAATCAAATGTTTGAAAAATAATTTTTTTAATAATATCGAAAAATAAATTTTTATTTTCAAACTTAAGCATTATAACTTACATTAGTCAATGCTAAACAAATAATGATCAACAAACAAATTCATTGCTTGAGTTTTACCTTAACAAAACTAATAACCTTAACAAGACTAATAAAAACAATATTTTAATGATTATATGAGTCATCACATATTTTCCTTAAATTAGTGAAGTTCCAAACTACCATGTAAAAAAAAAAAGTCATATTTTCAAACTTATTGTAAATTATTTATAGGTTTATAAGTTAAAAGTATTTTTTTTTAAATAAGAAAAAAAATAATTATTAAATTAATAATTATTTGAAAAATAAGTCATTCTCATAATTTACATTTTTAAATTTTTACGCTGAAGGTGTCTCTATTATGAGTTTTGTTGGGATGAACAGTGCTCCCAGCCAATCTCTGTGCTCCACCTATCGCCCTTCTGCCTTGTCAAAATTTGACACTTGGCGGGCAACCTACCTCCCGCTGTCCAATCCTTGGCTGGGCCGTGTTGCTGTCATCTCGTTCGCTCCGAAGTTGGCGGCGAGAGTTCGACGAAGGCGGCGCGGGGGTTCGACGAGCCACGCCTTCGACGTGCCGTCGGCTCATTTCAAATGAACAAGTACTAGTTATTATAGTTTTTTCCCTTTTCATAATACTTTTAGTTTTACTTTTTAGTACTTTGAATTTGTTCATGAGTTGTAATCCAATTAGCAAAAACATATTCGATTTTTGTTTTTAGAAAAAATGTCATTCTTTGATCAAATATATTAATAATTGTGTGATGTAAGATCTTTACCTATAATGATAACGGTATCCTCAGATACATTGAATATTTCAATACTTATTAATTGCTCGCTTGTTGCTTTGCAAAACTCTACTATCTATAATATATACTATTTTCTATTTAAATGTTATAATATTATCAAAGAATATGATTCATAATTTCAGTATCACTAACAGATTGGTTGGTTGATAAAATAATGAATTTATTTTTTAAAGTGATTCGTTGGTGGGTAATTTAGTCTACATGTATCATGAGGCCAAGTATTGTGTTAAGACCAAAGTTATCTAGTTTGAGTGAGATTGTTTATTTTAAAAGTTTAACAAAAATCTCACCTTAAAGAATTTTGATAATAAAAAATTTCACTGTAACAACCATCATTACATTCATTAAAAAAAAAAAAAAAACTTTCATCCTAAACACATTTAATGATTCATTATATATTCATTTACAAAGTTATGACTTAATCAACACAACTTAATCTTGAAGTTGTGAACATTATATATATCTAATTATGAATTTAATTACAATGAAAAACTGAAACACATATATATAAGCTTTTATTACATATAGCCACAACTAATCCTATAGTC
The DNA here is from genome assembly GCA_034641835.2 of Pinus albicaulis. Classification (NCBI taxonomy): domain Eukaryota; kingdom Viridiplantae; phylum Streptophyta; class Pinopsida; order Pinales; family Pinaceae; genus Pinus; species Pinus albicaulis. Next base: position 1,824,797,840 of record CM076575.1, on the reverse strand, counting down.
ATACTTCGATTTTTTCCACTAACCGATGTGTGAACCACCTGTCTGCCCCTTATGTTCTTGTTGTACTTCACATTCATAGCGCACCTAAAATCTGAGTTAATGATTTAATTCTTAAGCACGGTTTGGCACAAATCATGTTATGGTATTTATGAGGTTCTCGGAATATCCGCCCACATGATGGAACTGCATTTAAAGTTTACAATTGTTTAGATTTTACATCGTAGATCTTTTTAACCTAGATCCAACGATGGTGGTGAAATTAGGGTTTTAGATGTTGACCTCACCTCGATAACCGTTTTCTTTTGGCTTTCAGGCATTCTGTCACAGCTCTCCGGAGCAAGAACTTCCAGCTTCCATCTCGACCCTCTGCGAGAGGAAGCCCTTAGCCATTTTCATCTCGTTGCTCGGTAGAGAGGTCTGTCGCTTCGGTATTACATCCTGTTCAGGACTTCTTTCACATGGAACCGGTTTCGCAATCACCAAATGGTAAGCAGCTTCTGCCTCTGCAAACTTTATTTCCGACTTTGCGAACTTTATTGAGTTTTGTTTACTGTAACAAGTATGGTTCCCATAGTTACTCTTCCGCAGGGTTGATACATTGTTTTTTTTCCTTCCTAATTCTCATCAAACTGACACCCAACTCTTCTCGTGTCTGCATTGAATGACTAGGGTTACAGTGAACCATTCTCGTCCCTTTTGGGATCAGTTTCCGCATATTCAACCTGCTTCAGCTATGGAAATGAAGGTTGGAAGAAGGTAACATAGTTTTCATTAGTAATGTCAATTTTGAGGTTTCTTTTGTTTTTTTTTCTCACCATTACTTACCCATAAATCCATATGGTGTTGTTGCAGACTAGTGCAACCCAACCATCTCGACAAGAATAATAAGAGGTAGGTTATAGTTATCTGAGGTAGGTTATACCTGTGCAAAACGTGAGATAGGTTTCTGTAGATGGGTCTCTTGGGAACAAAAAACCTCCTTGTTGGAGTTAATGCTTACATTCCATATTTAAGAAGTTTGTTTGTGATGGTTGAGAAATTCTCTCAACCTCTCTCTCTAAATTAGGAATAAGTTGGATCTCAGAAACTCTATTTAATAGAGTAATCTGATTGTAATTCGTGTGTGTGAGTGTGTGTGCACATACACCATTTGTGCATAATATAATTATGTTTCTGTAATTGTGTGTATTTTAGCAATTTTCATCATGGTATCAGAGCTAGATCGACCCTCTGCCTGTTGTTGAAGAGTGGCTTCCTGCTACTGCCTATTGCAGTTATAACATTCATGTTGATAGCGATCCTATTTATTCCCTGCTAAACCATTCTTTATCAAGGGGGCTATCAGTAATGATCATACCTGCCTGTTAACGGCACCGGATGCCAATTACCTAAAAAATTTCTGATGCCCAGTGCTCGCCCACATTTTGATTTCAACGATGGATGATGAGGATCGATTCTGCGAAAGCCTCCTTCCACTTGATGATAGCCAGCCTTCCGTTCGATGTCGCATTAATGTTAGTTGATATTGTGAGTCTGCAAAGCCGCCAAGTCATCGGTCAAGTACCAAGCCAGAAAGAAAAGAGTTGAAAATTCCTTGGTCGAGTATATTCTTGGAGTTGTGGCCTTAGCCACTAGTTGAAGAGACCCTGCCTGTCGCTGTCGTTGTGAAGAGGAAGAGGCCACATTTCTGGAAGCTAAGCCCATTCGATGTAAGAGAGACTCTTCCTGCTCGAAGAGTAAGGAGTCGCCTTCACGTGTGATTACAAATCTTTTTTAAGACGCAGCTTATGAGTCGATGCAGCATAGAATGCAGCGCACGGTAATCGCACGGTATTTTTTATGAGCTTCTCCTTCTTCGGTCATGAACTTGTGGTAAATGTAGGTGATTGGTCTTGCTTCATCCGTTTCAGCACCAGATCAACACACTGCAAATGAGCGAAGACTTTCCTCCATGTTTTATTTCATATATACTCGTAGCATCTTATTGGGGTTTTGTGTCACAGAAATTCTCTTCCGTTGCTTCGTGAAATTTATCTTTTGAAATGCGTGATAATGGGGAGGAGAATGGTGAACAAATCAACATAGAAATGCATTGTTACAGTCATTGTTAGCGTGACTATACTAGTTTTTGGAGTCTACAATCTTCTATTATATATTACACGGCTCAACTGCATGAACAAGTACATTTTCTCTATTGCAGATAGTGATGGTGCAATACAAGTCATTTTGTAGGATTGAAAATGAGGCTATGTTGGGCATGTCACAGATTTTGGAAAATACATTTGTGATTATATTAGTTTAATTTGCATTTATCTATTATTATAAATTGTTTGTAAATTTAAGTGGCAGTAAGGCTCAATATGGATGGTTGTCTAGATAGTATGGCGGTTGCGGATTTAGGGAAGGATCCCTCGTTAGTGGTAGACATGGAAGTGGTCTCCTAATGAGGTTATGCGATAGATTGGGATGCTGTCCAGTAATTGACTTCGGGAGGTCCTTGATTCGGGAGTTGAGGAAGCGAACTCGGGAATCCAACTTGCCAACTACACCTTTTCGAGGGTTATGAGGCAACTTGATGGAGCATCTACTGATAAGCTTGATTATTTTGTTATTTTCATGTAATGTAATCATTAAGGGGGGATGTTGGAGTTAATGCTTACATTCCATATTTAAGAAGTTTGTTTGTGATGGTTGAGAAATTTTCTCAACCTCTCTCTCTAAATTAGGAATAAGTTGGATCTCAGAAACTCTATTTAATAGAGTAATCTGATTGTAATCTGTGTGTGTGAGTGTGTGTGCACATACACCATTTGTGCATAATATAATTATGCTTCTGTAATTGTGTGTATTTTAGCAATTTTCATCACTCCTTCAGTTTTGTAAGATGTATTTCTTATTGGCCACAATCGTCTCTGCAACATGATGACTAAATAGGAATTTTCTGTAAAATGTGCTTTCAAATATTGTTTAATATTTCCAAACCCATAATGGTTGATAGAAAAGTGAGAGAGGTTTTTGTAGTTCGACATCTTAGGAACATAAAATTCCTTCAGTTTTTAAATATTCATCTTGGATTTATCACAATAGTTTCTGCAAAACAATGACTTAAACAGGAAATTTCTGCAAAAATGTCCCTTTTTGCTCTATTTCATCTTTTAACCTTACTGTTCTTTTAACTGTTTTTACTTTCACTTTGGATAAACTTCATTTTTGTTGGTGAAAGAATTTTCATCTTTGTTTATCTATTTCTGCCTCTGTATTTACTTTTACTGTTTTACCTTGACCGCTCTGTTACCTTTTCACTTTTACCTTTTATAGTAAGAGTGAGTAAAATATGTCCTAGAGAATTACTGATGGAAATGTTTTCATCCTATGTTCTAACCACTTGTGTAAATTTCTTCATTTTGCTCTGCTACTATATGAAATATTCTTGTTTTTAGGAAAACAATTCGAAATCATTTCCTTGTGAATTTTTTGAGTAAACGGGTCTTTAACTAGTATTAAGTTGTTTGTCCAAAAAAAAAAAATCCAACAACCTACAAAACAAAACAATTGTTAATGAAACCTTGGCTGTAGGGAAGATTTCTCTGCGACAGCGGAGATTTTCTGAGGGCTGTTGAAGTCTTTGGAAGTAAATTGGAAGTTTTAAGTGGTTTTAACAGCATCTGCAATGGCTTTTTTCAAGTCCTCTGGGCGTAAAACAAGTTTCTAGTAATTTTCAGGTCTTTGAAGCAATTCAGGGCTTCTTGGCAATATTCAATGGTAATTGCAGGATTTAACAGGTTTTGGGCATAGAACTCATGTAATGGCTTCTTTTTCTGATTCGGAATAGCAGATACAGTTGATAGTGCAGAAAAAGGGATAAAATGGTGCGATTTCAGGGTTTATTGGGAAAATTAAGTTTGAATTAGGCTTGCAATAAATGGCGGTCAAGTCAAGCCATGGGCGGTTTTCGGGTTTCATAGGAAATAAACCACGAGTGGTTATCACGCTCGTCTTAGGCGGCAAGAAGTTTCAAATGAATTGGACACGATCCAATAAACATATGCCACGTGGAGGAGGGAGAAAAAGGAAAAACAACATATTTCGCATAGGAATGAAAAAATTAACATCGCGCAACTTTATTTGCGATATTGGATTTCGTTCGTTGGATTTGGGAGTTCGATTGTGAACGGTCGTGATCTGTTTTGGAAGTTGCATCGGGATTCAAAGTGGGTCCGGGGTTTTGATATGCAGCGGAATGGTTTTTTAACTTTATAAATAAACATTTAATAAAGTTAAAACTTTGTATTATATGGTAGTAGAGGGATAATGTCATATATATGTTTTTAATTAAAACATTTAACAAATGTTTCAACTAACAACATTGGCGCGGGTATTAATATTATATGGTATATAAACCTTTGAAAAGTGGTTAAGAACCATAGGGGAGCGGGATTAGTTTATAGATAAGTTTTAAACCAATGGGAATAAGAGCGGGTTTTATTTCGTCACGTGGGGTAAAATAACATTGGTTTTAAACATTAAATAGTGGGTTTTTTGGGGTTATTTAAATAAAAAGGATTTAATACTATATGAGAGGGGTATAACTTAGGGATTTAATATATAAGTTTAGAAATTAATATGAAAAAAGGGGTAATGTATGAAATGAATAAAAATACATAATTTTAACACTAAGTAAAGTGAAAATAAAGCATAGTTGTCCCTTTTGTATTTTTCACACTTTAACTTAGGATATAATGCATTTTATGGGTTTTTGAGTGCTTTTGAAAGGAAATGAAATTAATTATTTAGGTTTTTTACTTTTTCCAAGTAAAAATGTGTTTCTACTTAGGAAAAAGGGATCATGATTATGTATGAAGGGTAAATGTTGATGAAAATGGGTTTTATGTAGGAAATCCAATATTTTTAACCAATCAATTATCGAGCCTTGGGTCTGGTCCCAACAAAAGTCAAAGAAATGCTCTCAACCTCTTTAACTAAATGTTTAGAACACTGAATCAGTGTGGGGGAGGGGAAATTAGTAATTTTTGTCCGATGATGCTTTATTACATGTCTTGCACAACTGCTTTCTACCTACCCATCATTATGTCTAACATTTTTTACTTCATTTTCATAGGTGCATTTAATCTTGCAACCCTAAATCAATTTTCTTTCAAAACATAAAAACTATCTAATTCTAACCTTATTTCATCCGAGGGCTCAGATTAAACTGTTGATCTCCTCATTTTTTCTCTAACTTATCTACTGATTTGTCAATTTTAAACTATTTAACATATCTTTATTCTTTATCTAACAACATGAAATTTAAAGCATGAGAGGCCAAGTTTAAGTTGTTTGACCCTCATGGATTATGGCATTTTGAACAAGCTACACACAATCTTATTGGCAAAAAGTAAACTAAAGTAGTGGCATTTAAACTTGCAACACTTTCAAGATCTATTTTTGATGGGGTTCATATTTAATATTCTTTTGATCTTTGTTTCTTTTTGTCCTTTGATTGTTCTTTTAGGACATACCTTCTTTTTTCATTTTTTAATTTGGGAATACGTTTGCAGAAAGAAAAGGTATGTACGATATTTCAAGAATTTTAACAGAGTCAAATCAAAATTATGAATCCTATATTTATAGGACCCTAGCAAATGGTATCCCGGCCTTAAATATATCTTAGAAGACATTGTGGCTCCCTTTACTTGATCAAACAGATCATCAATCCATGGTAAAGGGTATCTATTTTTTACAGTTAATATGTTGAGCTGGCGATAATCCATGCACATTTGCATGGTTCTATCTTTCTTCTTCACAAATAACATTGGTGCTCCCCAAGGGGACACACTTGGTCGGATGTACCCTTTATCCAGTAGTCTTGTAACTGCATCTCCAGTTCAGTTAATTTTGGTACGCTCATTTGGTAAGGTGTCCTCGAAATGGGTGATGCTCCAGGTATCAATTCTATGGTAAAATCAATGTCCCTTCTAAGTGGCAAGCCTAGTATTTCCTCTGGAAATACATCCTTAAAATCTTGCACTATTGGGATACTTTCCATCACTGGAGCCTTTTCTTTTAAATTAGTAAAACCCACTTGGATGGCATACAACTGACATCCCTTCCTCATGCACTTACCCATTTGAGATGTTGTGATAGGACGTAGCTTCAGAGGTTTCTTTATACCTTGAATTTCCTTATGAGTTCCATCTTGCATTCAGTAATAAATGATCTTTTCCTTCCAGTCTACTAACATCTAGTGCTTCTCCAACCAGTCCATACCAAGTAGCACATCATAGGATCCCAGAGGTAGTATATTCAAATCTACAGTTAGTTTTTGTTCACTAATTTCTAGTGCACATTTCGGAATATTAGCACAAACCTTTCTCTTTGCTCTCGTGGCTAACTATATCAACCATCGATTTTTGAATTTTTGACTCTGCAATTTACAAATCTCTACTACTTTTGGACTTACGTAGCTTAAATTGGCACCTGGGTCTACCAAAATAGAAACAGGTTGGGATAGTAATTTACCTTCTAATTCTATCATTGTCGGTTGATAATTTGTCTGACGATCTTCCAAGGTTGCATTAATTCTGGGTATATTTATGGCTACATCCCCTATAGTTGAGGCCTCCTGAAAATTGGTAACTTCCTCGCTCCTTCCTCGTTGTGGACAATTTTTGTAGTAATGTGCCTCACCACACCCCCTGCATTGTAAGGGTGGCTTCTGATTTTGTACTTGGTCTGGTTTACTGTAAGCTTCCGTGGGTCTATCTTTTGAAGGCCATCTTACTCTTTGATGATTTTTACCAAATTGTTTGCTAACTGAACTTCTGGCAGCATTCTTGAAATTACTGGTTCTATTTTTCTTGAAACCAGAACTACCCTTATGTTATTTCCTTGTCTGCCAGCTTTTACCCCATTCTCCTTTCGCTTTAGCTTACTGGTAACACATTCTTGCCTTCTGGATTGCCTCGTCCTAGTAACACATTCTTGCCTAGTTTTGGGATTCACAAACTCAATACTTTCCTTCATATGAGTCGAAAAACTACTCAGGAACCGTTGTACTTTTGCCATTTCATCCCCTAAATAAGGAACATAACTAAGTAAGGAAGTAAACTTGGTGAAGTACTCATCCATCATCATTTGTCCCAACCTTAAGTCATGGAACTCTCTATATTTTTTGTCATAGGAACGTTCAATTAAGTATTTATCTTTAAAATACTGCTGGAACGAATCCCAAGTCACGTCCTGATCATCTATACTGCGGACATTTTTCACTTCCTCCCACCATAATATGGCTTTCTCCCTCAATTGATAAATAACCAATCTGGCTTTAAGATTATTGTTGTATTCATAAACTTGAAAATACTTGTTCATGTTTATCAGCCATGCCTCAACCACTTCTTCTTCTACTCCATCAAACGTAGGTGGTTTTATATTTTGAGATTCACCTTGTAGTTCCACCTTCTGCCTCTTAACTTCTTTCTGATCTATTACATTATCTGACTTAGCCTCATTGTAGTTTTTATTTCTTTTCTTTCTCTATGCATCAGTATACACACAACTTTAAAACATTAGTTGACCCATAGGGTCCCAGCATGCTAACGCTGCTCTGATACCACTTGTAACAATCATCGTTACATTCATTAAAAAAATAATAATAAAATAAATAAATAAATCATCCTAAACACACTTAATGATTCATTATACATTCACTTACAAAGTCTATGACATAATCAACACAACTTAATCATGAAGTTGTGACCATTATATATATCTAACTATGAATTTAATTACAATGAAAAACTGAAACACATACATATAAGCTCTTATTACATATAGCCACAGCTAATCCTATAGTCATACTTTGATTTTTTCCACTAACTTATGTGTGAACCACATGTCCGCCCCTTATGTTCTTGATGTACTTCACATTCATAACGCACCTAAAATTTGAGTTAATGATTTAATTCTTCAGCACAGTTTGGCACAAATCGTGTTATGGTATTTATGAGGTTCTCGAAATATCCGCCCACATGATGGAACTACATTTAAAGTTTACAATTGTTTATATTTTACACCGTAGATATTTTTAAACTAGATCCAACGGTGGCGATGAAATTAGGGTTCTGAGGTGTTGACCTCACCTCAATAACCGTTTTCTTTTGGCTTTCGGGCATTCTGTCACAGCTCTCTAAAGCAAGAACTTCCAGCTTCCATCTCCACCCTCTGCGGGAGGAAGCCCTTAGCCATTTTCATCTCGTCACTCCGCAGAGAGGTCTTCTGCTTCGGTATTACATCCTGTTTGGGACTTCTTTCACATGGAACCGGTTCCGCAATCACCAAATGGTAAGCAGCTTTCGGCTCTGCAAAATTTATTTCTGGCTTTGTGAACTTTATTGAGTTTTGTTTACTGTAACAAGTATGGTTCCCATAGTTACTCTTCCATAGGGTTGACACATTGTTTTTTTTTCCTTCTTAATTCTCATCAAACTAACACCCAACTCTTCTCGCGTCTGCGTTGAAGGACTAGGGTTACAGTGAACCATTCTCGACCCTTTTGGTATTAGTTTCCGCGTATTCGTCCTACCTCAACTATGGAAATGAAGGTTGGAAGAAGGTAACACAGTTTTAATTCGTAATTTCAAATTTGAGGTTTCTTTTGTTTTCTTTTTCTCACCGTTACTTACCCATAAACCCATATGGTGCCATTGCAGGCTAGCGCAACCCAACCATCTCGACAAGAATAATAAGAGGTAGGTTATAGTTGTCTTTACTTTTCTCTAAGGTTTTCTTCTTGGTAAATATAGTTATGGCAAACATTATTTAACTTGTCTATCATTTATTGGCAAGTAAAATGTTTGGAAGAAAACTACTGAAAGGATGGGTCCCTAGGTCAAGTTCGTTCTGCCATCGCTAAATTATCTTCATCTTGTATTTAACAGGTACCCTTCTTTGTATTTTGGCTCGGAAAAATCCAAATTCCTGCATTGGATTCTTAGACCTTCACGAAATCTACATCGCTCGGGTTCCTGTAGACTTGAACTAGCACACAAATTTGCCCATTGAAGCAAGCAATATTCATTTTATAGTTCAATAGGGTTTATATTGGTTCAAAATGTTTTACAGTGTGGCTTGACCACCAAATTTGTCTTGGTTATAACTGTTTGAACAGTTCAGACTTTGAATGGCAATCTGGTATTGTTGAAGTTCTAAAGAATTCCTCGACTCTTTTCCTTTAAATTTATGTTCTTATTTAAGCTAAAATTTATGGATAGTTACCTTTCAGTGTTATTTTATATACAGAATTTTTGGCAATAGTGATATCATTTCTACGGTATTTTCTTTATATTATTTGCAATGATATTTGCCTTGATTTCCATTATGATAAAGTTATTGTTTTTGGGTTTAGCATGAAAGGCTTCAAACAATTTTATTCTTTATACTTAGCAAAGTATCGACATTTTCTATTCTTTTTACTTTTCCAAAATGTAGATTTACTGGATGATTTGATTTCTTTAGGAATGTTCAATACATGTTTAAGGTATATCCTGATAATAGGAATAGATATATTTCACATTTTCTATAATGTTTATTACACAACTTTTGTCCTTGTCAGCAAATCTATGTCTTACAACTTTTATTAGCTTAATGATTTAACTACAATTTTCACTGCTATAACTATGAATGTAATTTTAGGAGTCGACCAAACCAACTGATTATTTTCTAGTCTATGTACAGTTATGAGGTCGAAACAAACATCCAGTATTCTAGAGCCTCTAAGTTCTGGAATTGGACAAGTTTCCCTACCGTTTCACATTCAAGTTTTTATGTTTCCAGTTTTTTTGTCCAGTTTGTCTCACTGTACATTATCTACTGATTTGTCATGAACATTTGGCTATTTTTCTATCTAATATACCGCACCCTTCATCATTATGGTTTAAAAGGAATCACTTCCTGGACACTTAATTTAATATAATGACCGACTATGATTTCAAAATCAAACATACTACAGCATACAGGTTTTGTCCCTTCTACTATACTAAAAATATTTACTGTGTACATAATAATTAAATTTAACAGGTTACACAGTAACTCTCTTTTTTTCATAACTGTAGATTTTTCCATAATTCTTTCTTATACAAACATTTGACCATAGTCTATTTTTCCTGAAAAAACAATATCATTCTACTTCATTTACTTTTCCAATTTTCAGTAGAATCAACTTATCCGTGATTGATTGTGGTTTTCCACCCTACCGGGGATGAGGCGATTACATCCTCACCCCCCCCGGTGCTTTAATCCTGAGCCAAGTAGGAAGAAACAGTGCTCAGAAGATGTCTCAGGACTCCGGTCCAATCCACCTTTCAGAAAGAACAGGATAGCTGAGAGTATTTCCACTGGTTTCTACCATCTCGGGAAATTCATGCGCTCTCTCCTTTCTTTACTTTACAAAACACAAGTCAGAACCCCTCTTCCTCACAGGGATGTTGCTTTATCCATAGAGGAAGAGTAACTGACTAAATTGTTTCCTTTCAACTACTTCTCAATTGGAATAAATATTTTTACTATCAATGTTTCACTTTATGGAACCAATTCTATAACAAATTAATTTAATCAAATTAAATTATTGTTCATAATGTATTAAATAACAAGAAATGTCTTAAAGTCTTAACAAATAACTTAATGAACAATTTAGAAATTAAGCGAGTGGTTACATTGAATTAAGATTAATACATTTTAAAATTTAAGAATCTAAAAATACATAATAAAATTTATTACACATTAAAGGTATATGATGAAAAGGAATATATATGACGTCAATAACATGAAAATAAATTAAATGATGTGAAATAGAATTTAGGATAGAAATGAAAATAGCATCAGTATGAATATATAAATCGAAATTGAATTTTAACCTAGGTTTTCACTTATACATTTGATGTTAGGTTTGTATTGAATGAACCTTGGTCCTTAACCATGTCATTATGTTCCCTATATATTTGAGATCAAGCTTTTAGAGAGTAGATTGTCTCACTAAGAGTTGAAATTTAGCTTTCAAGATTGAAAGTGCTCACCACTTGCTTAGAGGATGGTATGGATAATATGGTGAGTGATTGACTCTAGAGTGCGACATTGAGTGGGAGGAATGATATCATGCATGAAGGGAAGAGGTGTAGGTTTTACCCATGCATAGATACTTTTTGCAAATAGATTCCCAATATAAAATAGGAAAAGTTTCAATGGCACTTGCACAAAATTTACACAAAGATTTCACCCTGGAAACCCAAAACACAGAAAGTCATACCGATATTTCTATATTTCTCAATGATTACATAACCTCTATACAATTCCCTCTTAAAAGAGTGTTTCCTTCTAGGGGAAAAAACCCTAACATAACTTCTATTGTCATAATTGTGACCTAATGATGAACAATCCAAATTAACTATGAAATTACAATATTTACAAGGTAAATTTTCCAAAAAAATTGCTTCAAAGGCACTGCCCCTAAAATCCCTCACTAGGAGGGTGCTCCCTAAAATTGTTTCCCACCCCCTGCCCCCCCAGACCCCCTATAGCGACAATTATATGGGGGGGCATGCCACCCTGTTAGGAACTAGGGTCCAAACATGGCTAATCATGCAAAGAATACAACACATACTAGGGTGTCATATAAGTCCATGATTAACAATCCATGGTGTTCAATCCCATTGTTTCTCTACACCAAGTGAACTTCTTAGTGCTCATAACTTTTTCTAATGAATCTACAACATTCTTCAAAGTGTCCACCTTTACCGGTGTTGGAATTATGATTATACTAAGAAGGGGGGAGGTGAATCAGTATAAGGGTCGATTTTAACAATATAAAACAATTCAAACCACTTAATACATCAATCACATAAGGAGCACATAAGAACACCAGACGTGTGTGGAAACCCTTAAAGGGAGAAAACAACAAAACTTATTTGTTTGAATATTACTGTAGGCACCAATATTGTTGCATCAATTTATTGGCATCAACTACAAGGTGATACCCATCCCCTGATTTATAGCCACCAACGTAAAGGAGACATTAATACCCTTATTTATAGGTACCAACCTAAAGGAGAAACCAATCTCATGATTTATAATAATTATGTGTTCTATTCCACTTTGTTCACAACTCTTGTGGACTGCATTTTTCGTCAAAATTATGCATACAACAATAACTCTAATCTTCACTCCTATGCACACTAGTGTTGCATTGTATGTTATAATTGGAAGCACAACACTTTATTCATTACATGACTAATAAACTACATGGATTAAACATTGCACCTCTCACTTGTTGCAACACTCATTTACACTTCAAAACTCAATATCAATTTGCTGACCTCAAATATCAGTTCTTTACTCAAACATAGACGATCCTCATCATGATTACCTCAAACCACATAATTTCATATATCAAACAACATTACTAGCTTGGATATTCTTCGCATACCGCAAATTTCATTACCCACTTCAACACTCTCTTTGGACAGAGTCGCTACACAAGCTACACATCTTCTTCGGACTTAATACTTGACTCCATATACTTTGAACTATGTGGATTTGATTCTTTGTGTTTGATCTTCTTTCCATATCACCATGCCACACACAGTTCACTCCATACCATTTCACACTTTTCCATATCAATTTATATATACAAGTATCTGGATTTAAGTCGATGCCTCGTAGAAATATGATATGGATGGATGACGTGCCTTGGATCCCCTTCTGGGGCTAATACCATGGGAGGATAAAAAACCATGGGCTTAAGTAATTTGGTGCCCCAAACATGAATACTAAGGGAAGAAAAAATATTTGGATGACACAGATGCCAACTTTTCATAATTTCTCAACCCAGGGGCTAAACTAGCAATCTCATACCATAATAGATTGTCAGGACCACAATCTAAATTGATTTCTCCGAAAAATCCATAATTTGTGTCCCTTCTTAATGAGGACGCTCTTGAAAATACCCAGATTCAAGAATACTCAATCGTTGACCAACTCTTGGGCTAAGCCAATAATCCCTCGTGAGCTTGACTCGAGACCATGTCTTAAATGATCAGCTCTAATGGATCTGGAGTCTGGATCCCTGAAGAAGGTCCACTTCTATAGAAACAGGTATCCACATACTCATACATGCCTATTAATATGGAAAAATCATACAAACAATTGTACCTATGAGTTGGCACTCATAGTCATAAACAACATGTACAGGTGTATCATTCTTTGCTAGAAACATCATGGAACAAAAATAAATAAAAGGTTCTCTGAAGGTTCATTTAAAAAATAACCCTTGCAGGCGCACCAAATACAAGTTTTACCATAACCTTGTGTTTATTTCTTTGATAGCCATGAGGGCTCGCCAAAGTGTCAAGTCGATGTTTTGGGACCACATTACATGAATGGGTTGATTCTCCCTGATGATACAATTTCTGATAGCTATCTATTGAGCTTCAATAGTCCCAATTAAAAGATATGCAACCCCTAAGGAATCCTCTTGTCCTTCCCCCAAGTCGTTATCCCAATAATGAGCTAAGGGGACATAGGAGTTGATTCAAAAATCTATAAATGGAGAGAGTCATAGAACCGTAGATACAAAGAATTTTATGCCATTATTCTGCCAAAATTTCCCCAAGAAATCAAGCATCACAATGCAAGGAAGGATTCAACATTGTATACTTTCTTCACATACTTCTTTGATGGAGATAGGTGCTTGCAAGGGATTTGTTAATATGGAAAAATTGTGCACACAATTGTACATGTCAAGTAGCACTCAGAGTCACAAATAGCATGTACAAGTGTATCATTCTCTATTGGTAACATCACGGAACCCAAAAAAATAAAAGGTTCTCTAAGGTTGATTTAAAAAATTAACCCTCGTGGGCACGCCAAAGACAATTTTTACCATACCCTCACATCTATTTATTCGATAGTCATGAGGGTTCGCTAAAGTGTCAAGTCATTGTTTTGGGGACCACATTACATGAAAGGGTTGATTCTCCCAGATAGTACAATCTTAGATAGCCATCTCTCGAGCTTCATTTTTATTAATTGGAAGATATGCAACCCCCAAGGAATCCTCTTGTCCTTCCCCCAATTCTATATCCCATTAATGAGCCAATTGGAGGTAGGAGCTTATTCAAAAATCTATAAATGGAGGGAGTTGGAGAACCAAAGATATATAAAATTTTATGCATTGTTATGCTGCCAAAATTTTCCCAAGCAATCAATCATCACATTGCAAGGAAGGATCCAACATTGTAGAGTTTATTCACATACTTCTTTGGGAGAGAGAGAGAGAGAGAGAGAGAGAGAGAGAGAGGTGGTTGTAAAGGATATGTTAATATGGAAAAAAGATAGGCACATTTGTACACGTTGGGTGGAACTCAGAGTCACAAACAACGTGTACAAGTGTATCATTATCTGCTAGAAACATCATGGAACCCAACAAATTAAAAGTTTCTCTAAGGTTCATTTAAAAAATTAACCCTTGTGGGCGCATCAAAGACAAGTTTTACCATACCGTCACCTCTATTTATTTGATAACCATGAGGATTTTCCAAAGTGACAATTCGGTGTTCTAGGGACCACATTACATGAATGGGTTGATTCTCCCTGATAGTACAACATTGACTATCCATCTCTCAAGCTTAATCAATCTTAATTGGGAAATATGCAACCCCCATGGAATCCTCTTGTCCTCCCCCCAAGCCTTTATCCCATTAATGAGCCAAGGAGAGGTAGGATATGATTCAAAAATCTATAAATGGAGGGGGTCAGAGAACCAAATATACAAAGAAGTTTATGCATTTTTATGCCGCCAATATTACCCCAAACAATCAATCATCACATTGCAAGGAAGGATTCAACATTATAGAGTTTTTTCACATACATCTTTGAAAGAGAGAGGTGCAAAGTATTGGAAATATAAAGTCCTTATTAAGAGATGAGGACCACCATTGCCCTCATTTATTCTCTTCAAGTGACATTAACACTTACTGTATCTTTACCACCAACAACTAAGAAAGAGAACTTTTTCCCCATACTCTTTGTTTTGTGTGTTTCTCATTGTTTCTTGTTTTTTTCTTTATTGTTTAGTTTAGTTTCTATGAATCATTTTTCACTAATCAAAGTGAATTTTTTGGCTCATGTTTAACCACTAACATCTTTTGTTTTTTGTGACTCTTTGTAGGTAGAAACTAGTTGCAAAGAAAGAGGAATTAGGACACCTTTGTAACCAAATCCAATACACAAAAACAGTGACTCCATTGTTATATTTTTTTATATTGTTGGTTTTTTATAGGCCTCTTTTCTCTATTTTTATATTATATTCATTGTATTAAAAATTTGTGTTGGGTTGTAGGTCACCCTTTGACCTATTGGCAACTTAATTTGACTATGATTTTATTTTTCGAGTTTCCCTCTCGGTTATTGAAGAAATGTCACAACCATACTCGCAATTGTGCAAACAATACCCATGATTATGCATACAACAAGTTATTTTTCATGGTAATTTCCTTTTTCGTGAGTGATAGGAATCCTTTAATGAACTACATGGACTCCTGCAAATTTTTGCATACTAGATAAGCCTCATTTTTGCTTTATTAACCATTATAGTAGAGAACTTATGCTTATATTTTTTATTTAAATTTATAAGTTGGGACTAGGAGTGGTTTTATTAAGAAATAGAGTAGGCTCTTCCCCCTTGCACCATTTGGCGAACCTGTGGGGAATCTGAAAAGTTTTTGAAAGCACTACTTTTCCATCTCCCTATTAATTGGAAATTCACACATAGTTTAACTAGGAAGGAGTGAGTGTACCTCTATACACACATCATTTATTGTTTTACAAAACAATTACATTGGGACCAAGAGTGGTGTTAGTAAGAAAGAGAGTAGGCTCTCCCCTCTTCCACCTTTTCGTGAACCTGTAGGGAGTTGAAACATTTCTCAAAGCACTACCTTTCCATCTCCCTATATTCTCACATATTTTAATAGGAGTTAGTGTCCCATTATGTGCATATATTTTCCTTTTCTGAAAGGTACAACATAGATAGCCTAATTAGGGGGACATTGTAATAGATAAAGTGATATCCAGTGTTACAAACACATTGTATATTTTTACCATTTACAGCTTGCACACACATCACTCACACACTAAGTTCATCTAAACTTTGTACAAAGAGTATACTATTAGAAATTTGTACTTGGCTTATTTGTATTTCATTTGGCACACCCTAAGTGAAGCGAGAATCCTTAAAAGCAGTCTTAATTTGAACTCATTTAATTTCCCCACAGGGCCACAAAATAATTTATTGTTTAGGTTAGGACCACAGGGGAAGGAATTCCAATAATCAGTCGTGGTTGTTTACATTGAAACATAGAAGTTATCTTTTTAGGGAGCTTAAAATCCTACATAACCCAATGTCAAAAGCATGTGATGAGAAGAAACTCATGAAGGGGATAAGGCCTAGACTACAGACTATCGCAAGCCTCCTTAGATCTCTCAATTCTTGGTAAGGGCTTCAGGTCCAAATTTTCTTACTAGAAGCTAAGATTATTTCATCCCCATTAGGCGTAGGTAGCTTAGTGTCCAAACCTAGGGATCTTTCCCTATAGGTGGCGGGGGCGGGCGCACTTGCACCTAGAGGCAATTTTGAACGGTTGTTAGAAGTGTCACCAGTTTCTTCATTATGTGGCCCCAATACCCCTCGTTATAACTCTCTTTCCATAACTTTGTTGACTTTTTGGATAGTGGATTGAAACACCAATGTCGTAAAAATAATCCAAATGAGTAGTTACAGATTGAGCAGAAGGATGTTAGGTATTTATGATTTTTTCACACGCAAAAACCTATTACCAAATCTTCTTCTTTTTCATTGTTTCACACATTAAGAGTGTAAAGGAAAAATTTACTTTTTTTTTTCTCTATCTTGTGCGTCTATAATTTGGTTTTCTAACCATGTCAGAAGTTTTGCATGAAATTTGGTAAATGAATATTAAGATGGTAGTTTTTTTTTGTTACGCTTAGAGACGCTCTACAGTCAAGTGTGGTAGAGATGTTATAATGTAATGTTTAACATTTTGACTAAATCAAATTACGTAAATAATAATAATAAAATATTAATGTAATGTAAACATTTTAACTTAGTCAAAATAAAATAAAAATAACCTTATAAAAATAAAATAATACTAAAAATAAAAATGACCTATGGTATTGACTCATGTGGAATATAGGCTATTTAAAGGGGGAAATTAATCCAGCCTAGATCCATCTTAACTAGAGATCTACTAAGTGTCAAGTGGGATCAAATCCAAATTCGAATTTAAAATGGATCTAGGCTAGTTAGGAGTTGTCTTTAGTGCAACTTTTTGGAGTTTCAGGTGCCAGAATCCGGTGAAAAATTTTGAGTTAAAATCTTGGTTTTTGTTATTTAAACTGATTTTTTGACTTTATATATGGATTCAACACCCTCAAAAACCCCTACAACACTTAGATTGTGCAAGGTTAGCAATCAAACTTCTCTTTTCAATGAATTCCAACTGGATTTTAGAGAAATTACACCTGAAAAAGCCACCGTAAAAGCCTTCAAAAAGTCGCACTAAAGGCTACTCGTATATGTAAAAGATGAGTGTTAAAGTTTTTTTAAGGTTCTAAATTTATTTATGAAAAAATTGCTTTAAACAATAAAAATAATAATGATGATGATGGCTTTTTTAATGTCCATTAACACCAATATGGTCTATCTGACTTAAGAAAGTAAGAGATTACTGGATATTTTTTAATATTTTATTTCTATAATCGAAAAGAAGAGAAAGAAGTGTTCCTAGATTATTATAATTTTTTTGACTTAACAAATCAAGAAAGTTGGTGGTGTAGTAAAATTTTGAAAATTAAAACGAATGTGAATAAAAAATAATACTTTTCATTTTCAATTCCCTTGATATCTCAAAAATAATATATTATTTCTTTACAAAATATTTTTATTATAATTATAATATTATTATTAATTTTATAAAAAAATATTTTTAACAATTTAAAAATTATATATTCAAAATTATTTTTCATAATTTTAAAAATATATATAATAAAATAATTATTCTTCCATCATTATTATTATTATTATTATTATTAATTAAAATTGGAATTGGTATTGGTATCATTATGATGCATCCATGCAGTTATCATCAATCTTTGTTTAAAATAAAAAAACTCTTAAGATAATAGTTGACTCCGTACATTGTGAATATAAATTGATAATATTAAAGTCCAGTATAAAATAATATCATTTATCCGTCAAATCGACATCAAACATTGTTAAAAACACTCTCTTAAAATAATTATTTATCCCTTCAAATCGACATCAAACATTGTTAAAAAACTCTCTTAAACTAATAATTAATTTTATATATTAGGAATATAAATTGATAATGTTGAATTCCACTCTTAAATATTATTTTAAAAAATAAATATCACTTAATAACTTTAAATAAACTCTTTTAAAATAATAATTAATTTTATATATTAGGAATATAAATTGATAATGTTGAATTCCACTCTTAAATATTATTTTAAAAAAATAAATATCACTTATTAACTTTAAATAAGTATTTTATTGAAGTTGGGAAGGAATGAATAGAAAAACCTAATGGTTCAAGAGTAAGTTAAATTATTTTATTTTATTTTAAATGGTTATTTTTAAAAAATTTAAATTAATTTTATCATTAAAAACACTTAATTATTATAAATGTATCATGGAGATTAGATCAGGAAATCAAGTTCGCGTCGAGCTTGGTGGAATGGATGTGTGTCGAAGAGGCAACAGACGCCGTGAAGTTGTCGAAGAGGCAACCCGCAAGAACCTGTGGAAATAGAAAGTTTTTTATAAATTATCAAATCGATGGATGTTAGAATGCTTATAAAAAAAGTTTTGATTTTTTTTTTCCAATAATTATTATGATTGGGTTCTTGAGGTATTGTACACCAAGTGCTTATAAAGAACCATGAGGAAATGTTTTTTTGGGTTGGTCGTTGAGTTTTTGTTTTTGTTTTTTGTTTTTTTTGTTTTTTTTTTAAAATCAATTTTTGTCTCTTTACTTAAAAGTGGGTAAGGACAAATAATTAAAGTCTTACTTTTTAAGTGGCGATTTGATTTTTGAGGGTTTGAATTTTATTGATAATGGAGACAACCAACATTAACTGACATAGAGAAGTTGAGCAGGGCTAATTTTTCCTTATAGAAATCACAGATGGAGGATAGTCTACCTTTAAAATATCAATATTTGTCGATTGAGGGCATGGAAAAGAAACTCTCATCGATGACAGATGAAGAATGAAATAAGCTAAATAAAAAGGTGATTGCTACAATCTGTCAACATCTAGCAAAGAATGTGTGTTTCAATGTGTTTGGAGAAAAGACGACAAAAGGATTATGGAAGAAGCTCTGTGATATATATGAGAAGAACACGACATCAAACAAAATGCTCTTGATAAATAAGCTTTATAATCTCAAAATGAATGAGGGTGCTTTAGTTGTTGAGCACTTTAATGAATTCAATATTATTACTAGTCAACTTGTCTCTGTTAAAGTCATTCTAGATGATGAAATTAGAGCTATTTTGTTAATGTGTTCTATGCCAGACATCTCGGAAAATGTAATTGTAGCTATTAGCACTTCAGCGCTTGTAGGGGCCCTGAAGTTTGATGATGTCAGTAGTAATTTAATGAATGAAGAGTTGTGATGCAAGTCAATTGGGGAAAATCGAGGAGGAGAAGCTCTAGATCTAGTTGATCGTGGTCGGTGAATTGATCAAGTTTGAAAAGGGCAATCAAAATAAAGGAGGGGCAGGCTCATTTGCTTTCATTGTGGCAAATCCGGGCACATGAAGAAAGAATGTCGAGTCTGGAAGAAAGGACAAAAGGATCAGAAATCAGCCAATACAAATCACAAGTCATCCAACACAAATGAAGGTGAGACTACTGTTGTATTCACATATGGTGACGTGTTATTTACTATTTCAGTAGAGGATGCATGTTTATATACATCTAGCAGTGGCTTTGATTGGATCCTTAACTCTGGGGCCTCTACCCATGTAACCCTATGCAAAGATAGTTTTGTTGCATATAATCCTAGTGATTATGGTAGAGTGCATTTGGGGAACAATCACTTTTGCAGTATTGTTGGAGTGGGAGATGTCCAGATCAAGATGAAGGATGGACAAGATATATTGTTGAAACAATTCAAGCATGTACCAGAAAAGTGCATGAGTTTGATCTCTATGGGACGATTGGATGATGAAGGCTATTACACAAGCTTTGGAAAAGGAGGTTGGAAAATTAGCAAAGGAGCATTGGTCGTGTCCAAAGGACCCAAGACAAGAACATTATATACATCGAAGGCAATGATAGGAAAATCAGATTTGGTTCTTGTCACAAAAGAAGGGAATTCAACAGATTTGTGGCATAAGCACTTCGATCACATGTGCGAGAAGGGCCTAAAAATCCTTGTTTGAAATCCTATAATCTTGATCCTACAATATTGAAATCCTAAAAATCCTTGTTTGAAATCCTACAATATTGATCTTTGTGAGCATTTTATATATGATAGAAAAAGAAGGGTTTCATTCCTTAGACGTGGCCATGACAAAAAGAAAAAATTGTTAGAATTGATACACTCAAATGTGTTTGGGCCTGTTAACATTACATTATTGGGAGGAAAATTATATTTTGTAACATTTATAGATGATGCATCCATGAAGGTTTGGTCCTACACTATGAAAAGTAAAAGTGAAGTGTTTGAAATATTTCAAAAATTCCATGTTGTTGAAAGAGAAACTAACAAATTTCTTAAGTGCTTGAGAACATATAATGGTGGAGAATATTGCTCAAAAGCATTTAAGCAATATTGTAATAAGTTTGTCATACAACATTAGAAGAGTGTACCTGGTACTCCTCAACAGAATGGCGTTGCAAAGAGGATGAATCGCACCAATATAGAGAAAGTGAGGAGTATGTTGCCAAATTCTAGTTTGGAGAAGGATTTTTGGGCAGAAGCAGTAAAGACAACTTGCTATCTTATAAATCGATCTCCTACTACATCCTTGGATGGCGGCATCCATGAAGAAGTTTGGACTGGTGTGAAGTTGAATTATTCTCATTTGAAAATCTTTGGATGTGAAGCATTTGTACATATTCCCAAAGAAAATATAACTAAGCTAAATGATCAATCTATGAAATGCATTTTTTTTGGGATATGCAGATGAAAATTTTGGTTATCGTTTATGGGATCAATTCAAACATAAAGTTATTAGAAGCAAGGATGTTATATTTAATGATTCAAAAATGTTTAAGAGGTTCGTAGGTAAGTTGGAGGTCAAGCAAGTTATTGACAGGTTTGTAGAAATTATATAACTTATGTGTTATATATCCAAGATTCTCTTGATCACACACTATTTGACTTCATGCACAATACAAAATCTATTCCACCATTGATCATCACATGCGGAAATTAAATCAATTGCAATGCACACATGAAACCATAAAAATTCACACACATTAACACAGTGATTTAGCGGGAAAGCCTAAAGCTAAAAACCCCAACTATCTGTATATAATATATGTCATAGAGATCATGTAACAATCCTCATACAAAGTTGATCATGTCAATCTCTCAGTACAATACAATCGCTACACACTAATCAGGCCTGATCTAGCAAATCCATGCACCGATATCTGCCACCTGCTAGCCTCCCTCTACTGTGCAATCCCTGCTAAATAATGGCTCTGAATGAACTTGAATCCACCTGGCTTGCACTGCACAATCCTCATTGGCATCTCCACTGAGTGTTGGATGCAATAAATGCATCACTATAGTCACAACTGATAGTCACACTTGCTCTTTCACCTACCTCTCCACTGGTCTCCACTGAAACTGTCCATGCACTGTAGTTAACTGATGTATTCTTCAGTTGATTAATGAGTTATTATTTAGTGAATTAATTAGCTAATTAATTCACACTACTCTCACTAGTGTATCAATCAATTAGACTAGATCCAACTAGCTCAACTGAGTCTAACTGAGTTAAACTGAATACAACTCCACCAAACTCTGTCACATGAGTTCTAACTGAAGTCCTCATGCATTAGCTCCAGTAAACCCTCAGGAATAGCATAATTCCTTCTATCAGCTGTTGTGCCACATTTGTGCACTTAACTGAAGTGCTCCAAGAGAATAAGATAATGTTTAGAGTCCAAATATTATTAAGAGCTAATAATATTCGACATATCTATTTTTAGACTGGAAATCTAAAAATAGATTCCACCTAATATGTCTAAAAATAGAAGTCCATCTATTTTTCCAACTTGACCAACCATCCACAAATAGCATCCTGCAACTCATAGAACATGATCCATATGTCTAAAAATAGACATAGTCTAAAAATAGACTTTGCGCCAAAAATAGCCTGCGGGCCCACTTAGTGAAGGCGACTTTTTTCCACTAAGCTCATCATCTTGTTGCAATCTCAACACTCCCTCTCAACAAGATAAGGATTATCTGCCACCCCTATCCTGCCTCTGTGGTATTCGAATTTGCTCCCGGTGAGCGCCTTCGTCAAGATATCAGCATCCTGATCCTCCGTGGGAATGTATGAAAGTAACATGATCTTCCGCTGCACACAATCTCTGATATGATGATACTGCATGTCAATATTTTTAGACATATCATGAACATCGGATTAATCGAGTTAATGCACTGGATTATCAGACATACGTCAAGAGGATCTATGTGAACTGAATAACTTGACCAAGATCTTTCCTCATCCAGGCCGACAGCCAAACTTGCTGCCATGTACTCGACTCTCCGCTGGGAATCGAAAAGCACAGATCTTTATGCCCACTGCACTAAGAAATCGTTGTAGACTGGAGCACTAAGATCCCTCCGTATGTGATCTTTCTACCGTTGGCTCCCCTCGCCCACTCCGCATCCGTGAAGCCATGCAACAATTCTCATCCACTTTCTACACGCTGTACCCATATCCTAAGATGTGCTCCCGAGATACCTCAGGACTGCCACTACCTTCCAAAAGAGCTTGGTAGGCTTAACCATAGCTTGTGAAAGCTAGTTAACAGCATAGCATATGTCTGGTCGTGTATTGACCAAATACGTGAGCGAACCAACCAACTGTCGATAAACAGTGGCATCCACTACCTCTGCCAATGTAGCATCCTCTTTCCTCCAACCACCAAGAAGAGGAGTGTCGATAGGCTTGCAGCCTTGCATGTTGAACTTCTCCAGTATCTTTTGGGCATACTTGCCTTGAGACACAAATAGTCCACCCTTCCACTACCAAATTTCCAATCCCAAGAAATAATGAAGGAGGCTCAAGTCCTTCATCTCAAACTCCTTTGCAAGATCTGCCTTGCATGATTGTATCAACAGTTCATCACCGGTTAATATCAAATCATCTACATAAAGTACAATGATCAGCAACTTACCCTCAACCACAATCTGGTACAGGTTAGGATCCGCCTCACTCTTGTAAAACCAAGTCCAGTGAAATAATTGTCTATCCGTGTGTACCAAGCACGAGGTGCTTGTTTCAGCCCATACAACGCTCTTTTGAGCCTGCACACATGCGACTCACTGCTGCAGATTTCGAATCCTTCAAGCTGCTCTATGTACACCTCCTCCTCAATGACTCCATTGAGGAACGCAGTCTTCACATCCATCTGATGAATGTGCCAACCCATATGTGCTGAGAGAGCAAGGATGGTCTGTATGGAAGAATACCTTGCGACAGCTGCAAAGGTTTCTTCATAGTCTATCCCCTGATCTGTGAGAAGCCCCGGGCAAAAAATCTTGCCTTGTACTTCTCGATGCTCCCGTCAGTAGCTTGCTTCACTTTGTAGATCCATCTAGAACCTACTACTAATTTCTCTTCCGGCCTTGGGACAATCTCCCATGCACTGTTTCTGACAATTGAATCATACTCTTCCACCATGGCATCTACCCATGTAGGGTCCTCCACAACTTCCTCGAAAGAGGATGGCTCCGTCATGATACACTTGCTCATCAAAGCCATGTATCCAGTAAATCAGTCAAGTGATTGTCTCTATCTGCGCTGTGATGTAGGTGCTCCTACATTTTGTGCTGCATCAAGATTCAGTCGCTCAACTTCTGTAGTGCGTTTCCGCCCTCTGATGTTTGGCACTGCATGAGTGGTTTCTTCCACTCCATGAACCTCCTCCTGTGGCTGAGCCAATCCTGAGGCTCATTCTTAGGAACTATTAGCTCCTCATCTGCATGCAAGTGTAGCTCCCTCTCAAGCAACAACTTCATGGCTTTCTCCTCATGAAATTTGACATCCCGTCGCACAACAGTCTTCCAACTGTCTGGCAAATACACACGATAGTTGTGGGGTGTTTCTATGTACCCCACAAATATCCCAACCTCTGTGGTCGGCTCCAACTTCTTCCTGGCATCCTTCGTCACATGAATGCAAACAGGTGAGCCAAAAATCTTCAAATGAGAAATATCAGGCTTCTTACCAGAAAACGCCTCTTCGGGTGTACTCATGCCAAGTACTCTATGAGGACAACGGTTTTGCACATAAACCGCAGTCTTGCATCCTTCCGCCCACAAGTGTATGGGAAGGCCCTGATCATGCAACACCTCCCGTGCAGCACCCACGATGGTTCTGTTCTTTCTCTCTGCGACCCCATTCTGCTGTGGGTTATGAGGCGCTATGAGCTCTCTTTGAATTCCTTATGCGCTGCAAAATTCTTTGAATTCGCCAGAGATGAATTCACCACCATTATCGCTCCTAAGAGCCTTCACCTGCTTCCCCAACTCTTTCTCAAACAGCGCTTTGAACTCACAGAACTTTGAGTATGTCTCGCTCTTCTTCTACATGAATAAGATTCATCACTTACGAGAAAAGTCATCAACAAATATCACATATTACCTGTGCTTTGCTGTCGAAGCTATTGAGAAAGGTCCACACACTTCTGTGTGAATTCTCTCAAGGATCGTCGTGGCACAACTATCCTTCTCATGAAAGGTGGCTTTCACAAATTTTCCCAAAGTACATCCCTTGCACGGATCTGACTGTGCAAGTGTACCCTTGGGAAGCCCAGTAGAAATCTGCTACAAAATTTTCAAAGCGCCATGGTGAAGATGGCCCAATCTCCTGTGCCACAATTCGCCCTCATCCCGGCTCACCACTCCTTCTGCTTTGCATGCCATTGCTGCGCAGCAATCTACCTGTAATTGATAAAGGTTCTTAACTCGAACCCCTATCCTCCGGGTTTCACTAGTTTCCTTACTGCGCAGGAAAGCCTTTCCCTTGCTAAAAACAACATCATATCCCTTGTCTTCCAACATCGCCACAGAGATCAGATTCTTCTTCAATCCTGGAACATACATGACATCCTTCAATATGAAAGGTTTACCAGACTCCCTGTCAAAGGAAATGGTCCTGATACCAGTCACATTGTATCTACCATCATCACCCATCTCGATGTGCACTCCAAGATCCTTCTCATCCAGATCACTGAACAAATCTTTGTCTCCGGTCATATGGAAAGACGCACCACTGTCAAGAAACCACACTGATCCCGTCACACTTGAAACCAAGCATGCGATCAATGAAAAATCTAACTCAAACTGCAAGGCTAAGGCCTCTCCATCTACAGATCCAGCAGCCTGCTTATTTTTCTTCTTCTATGGACAATTAGTGGCGTAATGTCTGTGTTGGTGACAGTGAAAGCACTTCACCTTGGACAAGTCCTGCTTCTTGCCTTTCGCACTGGATTGAGAAGGATTTTTCTTTCCTTTCCCTTTCCTTTCTTTGGCAGCCAAAGTGCAATTTTCTTCATCTTCATTCTTCGATGAAGATCCATCCTTGGTACCCCGCCTTATCTCCTCATGCACAAGATCCGACCAAAGTTGCTCCCATCATGGCAGTTTCTCCCGACCATTGATAGAGTCCTCGTAGCTATGCCAACTCTTCAGAAGCCCAAGGAGACCCAAGCTCACCAAGTCCTCTTCATCTAAAGTAACCCCCACACTTCCCAGCTCATCCCTGCACTAGACAAACTTCGCAAGGTACTTGGGTATACTTTCGCCCTTCTCCATTTTTATTTTTCTGAGCTTGTCTTTAAGCACCAACTTCCATTGGTCACTTCTGCTTTGGAACAAGTATGTCAAAGCTTTCCACATCAAGAATGGAGAAGCTTTACCATGAAGGCTAGACACTATGTGATCCTTCACACCTTCCAACAAAATTCTTCGACATTTTGTTGTCTTCTTTTGCCATGCATCAAGTGTGGTTGCATCGCTAGAAGCAGGTTTTAGAATTTCTGCATCTATGAACTCCTTCAACCCATTATCATCCAGCACTGCCTCCATCCTATCCTTCCATGAAATATAATTCGAGCTGCCCTCAAGGGCATACTCCAATTGCAATCTGTTGAAAGACATTTCAATGAATGCTCAACCTCGACACCAAGAAAACACTGCAGCAAATTTGAATTCCACCAGCACAAAACTCAACCGCTTCAATAATTGCAATCTGCTCCAAATGATCAACTAATCTGATACCATGTAGAAATTATATAACTTATGTGTTATATATCCAAGATTCTCCTGATCACACACTATTTGACTTCATGCACAATACAGAATCTATACCACCGTTGATCATCACAAGCAGAAATTAAATCAATTGCAATGCACACATGAATCCATAAAAATTCACACACATTAACACAGTGATTTAACAGGAAAGCCTAAAGCTAAAAACCCCAACTATCTATATATAATATATGTCATAGAGATCATGTAACAATCTTCATACAAAGCTGATCATTTCAATCTCTCAGTACAATACAATTGCTACACACTAATCAGGCCTGATCTAGCAAATCCATGCACCGATCTCTGCCACCTGCTAGACTGCCTCTACTGCGCAATCCCTGCTGAATAATGGCTCTGAATGAACTCGAATCCACCTGGATTGCACTGCGCAATCCTCATTGGCATCTCCACTGAGTGTTGGATGCAATCAATGCAAAACTCACTGTCCGGCTTGAACTATAGTCAGCAAGAATTTGCTCTTTCACCTATCCCACCGTGTAACACTCGAAATCCATTCATGCACCGTAGTTAACCTAAAGTACTTTTCCCGCCTGATTAACTCCCTGCCTAACTTGGAATTAATTAACTAATTAATCTGGCCACCACTCACTAGTGTATCAATCGGAATAGACTAGATACAACTAGCTCAACCGAGTCTAACCGAGTTAAACCGAATACAACCTACCCAACTACTCCTATAACTCCACCAAACTCGTCACATGAGTCAAAATTTAAGTCCTCATGCATTAGCTCCAAGTAAACCTCAGAATAGCTGAATTCTCTTCCCGTCGCTTGCCGTGCTACATCCGTGCACTTAACTGCGTTCCAAGAGAATAAGATAATGTTTAGAGTCCAAATATTATTAAGAGCTGATAATATCTGAGATATCTATTTTTAGACTGGCAGTCTAAAAATAGAATCCGCCCAATATGTCTAAAAATAGAAGTCCATCTATTTTCCAACTTGAACAACCATCCACAAATAGCATCCTGCAACTCATAGAATATGATCGACATGTCTAAAAATAGACTTTGCGCCAAAAATAGCCTGCGGGCCCACTTAGTGAAGGCAACTCTTTTCACTAAGCTCATCATCTTGTTGAATCTCAACAAGGTTTGAAGGGCAACATGAAAACATTCCACCAATGCAAGAAAATGGATAACAAATTCAAGAGCAAGAAGGACAACAAGTGGAAAATGATGAACACCAAGAATAAGGAATATTACAAGAACCTTTACAGAAGATTCAACTTGATAATGCACCACCACAATTGGTTCGTAGATCTTCTAGGCCTTGTAAGCCTTCACAAAGATATCCTCCTTCAAACTATATCATATTGACTAATGAAGTTTCCTAATTGTTTTCATGAGGCTTGTAAAGTTGAGCACAATAAAGAATGGAAGAAAGCAATGGAGGAAGAAATGAACTCTTTACTGGAAAATAAAACTTTGGAACTGGTAAATCTCCCAAAAGGTAGAAAGGCTCTACAGAAAAAATGGGTATACAGGATTAAGCATGAAGATGATGAAAAGAAGGAGTGGTATAAACCAAGGCTGGTGGTGAAAGGATTTGCCCAAAAATAAGGTATTTACTTCACTGATATTTTCTCACCTATTGTAAAAATTTCATCCATCAAAATCATTCTTGGTCTTGTTGCTGGTTTAGACTTAGAATGTAAATAGTTAGATGTAAAAATTGCTTTCCTTCATGGTGAATTGGAGGAAGAAATTTATATGGAGCAACCATAAGGCTTCAGAGAAAGAGGCAAGGAAGACCTAGTTTGTAGGTCGAAGAAGAGCCTTTATGGGTCGAAACAAGCACCTCGTCAATGGTATAATAAATTTGATTCATTCATGTTGGAACATGGTTTTCATAGGTTGGAAGTTAACCATTGTGTCTATATCAAGAGGTACGATTAAGGAAAGTATTTTATATTATTTTTATATGTGGATGACATGTTGATTGTTGGGCATGACAAGAATATGATCAATAGGTTGAATAAAGATTTGGGTAGCAAATTTTCAATGAAGGATTTGGGTGCAACACAACAAATATTGGGCATGAGGATTATGTGTGACAAGAAAAAAAAAGGTTGTGGATGTCACTAGAAAAATATATCAAGAAGGTGCTTGACAGGTTTAATATGAAGGATGTCAAGCCAGTTGGTAAACCCCTTGCAACCCACTTCAAGTTCAGTACTGAGTTATTTCCTAGTGATGACAATGAGAAGGGAGAAATGAGCAAAATTCCTTATGCTTCAGCACTCGACAACTTGATGTATGCCATGGTATGTACATGACTAGACATTGCATATTCAATGGCAGTAGTGAGCAGGTTTCTTGCCAATCCAGGAAAACAACATTGGCCAGAAGTAAAATGGATTTTAAGGTATCTCAAGGGTACTGGTCATTATTGTTTATGTTTTGGTCATAATGAGACTGTGCTTGAAGGATTTACAAATGCAGATATGGACACCAGAATGTCCACTATAGGTTATTTGCATATATTTGAAGGGGCAACAATACCTGGGGTGTCAAGGCTAAAAAGAATAATAGCTCTGTCTACAACAGAAGCAAAGTGCATGGCTGCAACAAAGGCTTGTAAAGAGATGTTGTGTATGCAATGATTCCTAGGAGAGATAGGAATAAAGAAGGAAAAGTATGTGTAATATTGTGACAGATAGAGTGACATTCACTTGATGAAAAACCAAACATTTCACTAAAAAACCAAGAACATTGACTTAAGGTACCATTAGATTCAGTATGAGTTGGAGGAAGGGAAATTGTCATTGGAAAAGATCCATACAGATAGGAACTACGCTAATATGATCACTAAGATTCTTCTAAGACTCAGCGTGACTCGATTCAAGACTCTTCATTTGGCTTCAAGTAGGAGAATGTTAAACATGAAGCCAAAAGAAAGACATCGACCAACGCCGACCAAAATCCATCGCCCACTAGTTTTCTAGAAATCACTATGCAATCATGTATTTCACATGAAAAAATTCTAGAGCTTCCCTCCTGATCTATAAATTTGTAATTTTCCTCAGCCTGAGCAAACAAGCAAGGCAAGGCCTGCAATGTAATAGAAACCTTTGATTTCTATTCTCCATCAATTAATTTCTTCTTGCTTCCAAGTTTTGTGTTATTTGTTATATTCTCTCTCAATTCCAAAGATTTTGCTTCTGTCTGTGTTCCTCTGAATCCCATCACCTTCATGTCGAGGTTGGTCTCATTACTTTAGTCACATTGAAACCTCCTAGGTTGAATCTTGTCTGGCTTGAGGCCTCCCACCCCTCAACATGTCTGCACCCCTCCCTCATCAACTTAATTCACAAGTTCTCCTTGACTCTACTCTCTCCTATGGGCTTCTACCTTTTCAAGTTGGATTTTTTTTTTGTCTACGACACCGTTTCAGTCGATTCTATCCCCAAAAAAAGTGTTACCTTCGACAGAATAACCTATGTGAATCAACGCTAAAGACAAGGATAGGCCTAAGGCATTACCTAACTCCTTTCCTAGAGGAGTCTCTATCAAAACTCAAGTCCACTAGCAAGAAATGCGTTTCTACACAATTAGTTGGTTTCCGTGACAAAAACAATTTTCTCCTGTGCATTTGGGGTCCCTTTCGCTGCCAATTCCAAAATCTCTCAGTGGATTTCAATGGCCCTCTTCCATGCAACCAGTGTCCACACCTCTTGGTGGATAATCAAAGAGAAATTAAAAACCTCCACCAATAGTAAATCAAGAAGTTGAATCAATTTTGTCATTAACTAACACTGTGCAAAGTCAACAAGCTCAAATTAGACAACTTGAAGATGAAATGCATCGGGTGAGGCCTCAATTAGCTGACCTACAGGACCACCGCAACAACTAGGAGGCTAGAATCACGACCAACAATGCTCTAGACAATCCTATGGACAAGATGTCAATAGACCCACCTTAATATGCCATGATAGTTCCATGCAAAATTAATTTTCTTTGCAATCAATATTGTAGAATTTATAACTACAATAGCTTAAGTTATAGCTTTAAGAATAAATTTATTATTTATTTAGTTGAATTAATAAATTAAATGGTTTTGATGAAATAGTTTTTTGTCTAGTATTTTTCATTGACGTCAATTTTTTTATGTGCTAAAAATTGTTAAGAATTAAATTATTTAATTTGAAAATTTGAGATGGCATTAGAAATTGTATTACCCAAACAACAAACTATGGCATTGCTATATAATTAAATCATATGAGATCTTCATGTCAGGAGATCGGGCAATGAAACAACAGATTGCTTGGCGAATTGGGGTTGCAGCAATGAAGACAGGGTCATGGATCAACCTTGGAGGATGAACATGGAACCACGGCTTGACGACCTTGAAGTCATTATACAACGGGATTGTAGGCACGATGATCGTGATAACAATAAACCACCCCCCCCCGCGCGATGATCGAGCCATGTCGCCGGGAAGGGAGGTGGGTACGTGGCGAGAGCACATGGCAGCAGTCGTACCAAAGCCGAGGACGACTTGCGGATGGCTCCCCCAATGGTTCATCATGACATCATTAAAGCAAAATGGAGAACAACCCGACGAGTCAGGTGGGCTGTCAGGGAGAAGTTGGAATGTGTGCCGCCAAGTTCGATGGACGCGGGGTATTAGCTTAGTTCGGGTTATTCTCTATAGCTTTATTCTTCTCTGCAAGTTAGTTGTCCATTGCATGGTTGGGTTTTGGGTTGTGATAGGAACTTTGTATTCACTCTTCTTTTTCAGAAGCAGCATCATCCCACTGCTCTTGGTAGAAATCGGGCCTCGTTTAACTGTTGGCTTTATACTCAATTGGAATGTTTTAAATTTTTTCTGCTACAAGTCTTCTAGGCAAACCCTTCCGGCTAATAATATTGCTGGAAGACCGCTCTACAAAACCTATGGCCAAAGGAAACAGGGGAAAAAAAGAAACCAAGGAAAAAGGAAAAGCCAAAGTCTCAAAACCTCCAACCAAGCGTGGCAGGGAATCGAGCAAGGAAGTTATGGAAAATTTTTATCAAGCATATTCCAAGGAGACACCATGTTTCATCAAGTCCCTCATTCATGGATGGGAGGGCAATGCTAGAACCAAGCTGAAGGAAGAAGAAGAAATTGTTGAGGAAGAACTCAACCAAATTATCACTGACCCGAGTCACACTCGTGGTAGAATTTCATTATTCCATCATTTTATCCGAGCATATTGGTTGATGAAACGCCTTCTGTTCAAGGCAATAATGTCGGTTCAAGAAGTTGGGGGTGATCCCAAAGCTGCAACGACTTTGGCTGAAATCAACAGATCCATTCAGGAAATGAACCTTTGACAACACCATTAATATGTCTGCCTTGATAGAATCGAGAAGGACATACAGTCCATGAACCAGGTTGATATGCCTGGCTCTAGTGTCAAGGATCCGACTCCTGTCGAGTCAAATGATGATTGAGAAATGATCAACCTACTTTTAGTTTTTTGTCAATGATAGCGGATAGCTTTTATTTTAATCTTATGTTTATGCCTACAAATATTGATAGCTATTTGAAGACAATAAGTATTAGACTTAAGATGTATATGTTTTGGATGGCCTATAACTCGCTAAGACGGCCAATAGCCCTGATTTCCTATAGACAGGTTGAAGCCTAGAATTGTATATTGTGATCTTTTAGCCTGCTTTTGTTTATAAATAGAAAATAACAAATCTATACTCAGTTTACAACCCAACCAAACAAAAGCCAAAACAAAAACTCATCCAACCTATTAAGTATTTTCCTGACCAAGATATGCAACAAATATTCGTAAAAGCAGAGATCTGATAAGGGAAAAAGGTCGAACCAACCTCGAGACATACATATAGTTTACTTTATTATTAAGCAATATATGATGTGTAGATATGTATGCCAACACACATATAGCTATAGCTTGCTCTCGCTGACAATGAATTCTGTTATCCAAAGGATGCTGATTTGTCGTTATCCACGCGCTTTCTGCACTGAATTTTCTTCGAATTTTCACATTACAAGGTGCCCATTACATTGCCCGCGAAATCCCAATTCAATTCTGCATTGTGTTTGTATTCGATTTACCTGCAGCAGATCGGTTGCGTTCAGTGCAATTCTTGGACAGGAGAGGCTTCTGCCATATGTAAGTTTTCTTTATGACATTGAAGAAAACGTTGGGTTGTTAATGGTTCAAAATGGTTTTATTAGAGTGATGATTATTCTTCATGTCAGTTCCCTGCTGGATCAGTTTGATTTGATGTGGTATGACAGAGCCCTGGCCCAACTGATTTGTGCTTTCCTTGATCCCTTCTGGATTTCCTACAGTATAGCAAAAGAAACAGTTATGGATTATCATTACCCCTTTGTGGGATTTTTAATTGTGGATCATCATTGTTCTTTTGTCAGTTTGATGATGTCTGCATTTGTCCCTGATGTTCTGCAGGAAGTTTGTCTTTTTTGTTAATGAAGTCACTACCTGTTTCAATCCCAAGAATCCCTGATCATAACTTCATCTAATTTTGGGATCATCATATGTCTGATATCAGCTCATCGTTTTCTTCATGTAATAAAACCATGGACATTATTGGGTTTGTGCCTAAATGTAAAATGACTTGTCTTACAACATAAACCCATGTCTTAAATGTGAGATATCTCGGATTTGTTGCATGTCTAGGCAGCTCAATATAAAATTGGGTTTTGCAGTTTTGGCAGATAGGGAGGAGCTGTAGAGAGCTGTAAAGCTTTTATATTGGAATCCAATCATTGTAAACTGATGGAAATTTTGAGAATGCTTATCAGCATGGCATTGATTCTCAAAACGGTTTGAGATGTTAAGATCTTCAGTAGCAGCAAGGGGAATTATTACTTTTCAACATGTTGTAAATAAGGAGTCTGTAATACTCTCATGGCTATAATATTTCTCTATAGCGAGCTGAACTTTTATTTGGATGACTAGGGAAAGTTTATGAATAGTAGAGAGATAAGGTTGATAAATCTTCCCTTTTCAAGTCCTCAAGCAGATAAGAGACAGGCTTTTGTGAAAACTGTTATGACCGGTGTTACCATGGCAGAGTCTTGCAAATCACCTTGCTCAATTGAAATTATCATCTCAATACAATAGAAAGTACAAGTGAAGAAGTGTTTCAAATTCTAGGCTGTGGTGAAAGAAAGTAATAGGATGGATGGTACCAGGATACACATGGGATCTTGCATTCAGAAGAAAGTTTTAACAGCAAAAAATGAATCACAGAGCATTGAATTTGGATGCTCCATTATTCCAGGTCTCCCTGGTGATGTTGCTAAGCATTGCCTTGCACTTGTGCCTCGTGTGCATTTTCAGTCAATGGGTTCTATTTGTAAGTCATGGAGGAAATTAATTCAAACCAGAGAGTTCTCTGTTGTAAGAAAACATGCCGGTACAGTGGAGGAATGGCTTTATGTACTAACTGCAGATTCAAAGGGTAAAGGAACCCAGTGGCAGGTTGTAAATCCTCTGCATGGCCATTGGCAGACTCTTCCTCCTGTGCCTGGTCCTGCTAAGGCAGCGTTCGGGTTTGTTGTGATCGATGGAAAACTTCTGGTCATGGCAGGTTTATATGAAGATGATGATGGCACTGCTAGAGCTTCAGCAGATGTATACCAATATGACTCGGCCTTAAACAGGTTCGCTCCCATTGCTTTCTAAGTTGAGTTTCAAACTAGATGAACTATTGAAGATTTTCTTCCAGATCCATTGCATGAAATTTTTGGATGGGGCTCATCATGAGCGTGAGAATGATGCGCTCCCATTGCTTTCTAAGTTGAGTTTCAAACCAGATGAACTATTGAAGATTTTCTTCCAGATCCATTGCATGAAATTTTTGGATGGGGCTCATCATGAGCGTGAGAATGATGCGCTCCCTTTGCTTTCTAAGTTGAGTTTCAAACTAGATGAACTATTGAAGATTTTCTTCCAGATCCATTGCATGAAATTTTTGGATGGGGCTCATCATGAGCGTGAGAATGATGAGGCCCATTAATAAGTTCAAAACATTGATAATCTAAAAATTTCATGCGATGGATCTGGAAGAAAATCTCCAACAAAACTCAGTTCGCAAAAGCCTCAAATCTAAAATCTAAAATACTAGATGAACTGTTTATGTAAATCTCTAGAGAATGTTGTGCCTGGTCTCTCAATGCCTAACCATGCATTGCTAGTCCTCTGCTGATATGCATTCCAGGCCCTTAACAGGAATTTGTCATAACAACAATTTAAACACTGGGAACAGTTTCTCTATCTTTCAATACAGCTTGTATTCTTGAACATTAAACAATGGATTGGAAGTTATCTATCCTTATGTACCATTATTATTTCAACAAGCACTAACATTTTGAATAGGGAACCTGTATCATGCTGTGACCAAGTCACCTATAAGCTATATCTTGTCAAAGCAATTGCACAAATCAACCTGTTTGGAACCCCTGAACAATATGATTAGGTTGCAATGTTAAAACCTTGAACATCATAATCTGACTTGACTTCTTGGTGGTAATTGCAGATGGAGCATGCTTTCAAAGATGAAGGTGGCACGCTATAAATTTGCTTGTGCAGTGGTTAATGGCCTTGTCTATGCAGCTGGTGGGCATGGAACACGTGGAGAGAATCTTTCAAGTGTTGAAGTGTTTGACCCACATAACAACCGGTGGAGTTTGATTGAGAGTCTGAGATGCCCCAGATGGGGTTGCTTTGTTTATGCGTTTGAAGATAAGCTATATGTCATGGGTGGCAGATCAAGATTCACAATTGGGTATTCAAGATCAATTAATGTTTATGACCCTAAATGTCATACCTGGGATGAAATTAAAAGTGGATGTACTATGGTCACTGCTTGTGCTGTCTTGGACGAGAAATTATTGTGCATAGAGTGGAAGAATGAAAGGAGATTGTCAGTTTTTAATGCTTCAAACAATTCATGGGAAAGGGTGCCTGTGCCCCTTGGAGGAAGCCTCAAAGTTGGATTTTGTTTTGGCAGCCTCCATGGAAAGTTGCTGCTTTTTTCTACCAAAATGGAGCCCTATTACAAGACTCTAGTCTATGATCCTAATGCTGTTCCTGGTTCAGAATGGCAGACTTCAGATATCAAACCATTGGGTGATTGCATATGCAGTGTCACAATCAGGGCTTAAACTAAGTTTAAGCCACTTCTAGGTTGAGTTAAATTGGTCACCAAGAAAGTGGTTTTAATTGGGCCATGAAAGAAAGGTCAATGGGTATAGCAGTTCATAATATATAATTGAATTCTATCCTGATCTCTAAACCTTTGGTGGGAAGGGATATATTATTTTCGATACACGTTCCTTCACTTTTTGGCCAGATGGTCTTGCATTCTAAAGGAATTGTTTCATGACTATTATTCATATTCATCCCAAAATACACAGATATTAACTTAAAAAACGGTTATGCTAATGGCGAAGCAGATAATTGCTATTTCTCCTCTAAATCATAGTTAGGTAATTAATGTATAATTAAATTATATTTCTATTGAATATAATGAGGTGTATAACCGTTTTTATCAAATATAATGAGCACTTAACGTCAACTAATAAAGTATAAATAATAATCCAAATTGTATGGATTAGACTGTATTTTACTTGATAAATTGTTTAAACAATGTGGGAAAATGGCTTATGCATATGGCTTTTATAATTTTTATTTTTTATTTTTTTTAATAAATTTGTTTAGATTATATAAATTGGTTTAATTTTTTTTTTTTCCTTTTTACATATAGATGGATGACTTTTAAATTTATTATCTTAGATTTTATTAAAGGAAGACTTCTGGCGAATAATTCAATTGTGCAAAATTTAATTCCTACCCATTGACAAAATCTTTCTCTTTTTAAGTCTTATTTTGAGAAAGGGAGTTTATTTTCAATTTAATTGATTTTTTATTAATCTCCAGTGCATTACTTCTTGTGATCAAATAACATTATAAAAATATATTATAAATAACATTATAAAAGTATTTCTTGATAGGGGTGTCATTTCCTAAGGACAGTTGGAGGTGTCTCAGACAGTGGAGCCAAGAGGGCCTCCACGCACCACACGCTTGCCTTAATTGTTCTCCTCACACGCTTGGGTTTAATGGATCCTTGGTACCCAGACCTCGCTCCTCGCACTAGCATTATATCCAAGTTGATAGGTCGTAGTTTGGTTATCTGTAGTTGTTGGGCGATGGTGAGAGAGAGTTGGGCGAGAGCACCCTGTGTATTAGCGTCCTGGCTCAAGCCAAGGCTTGGGGCATCCGCGCAGGGTGAGGTATGTAACCGTGGGTGTGTGTGAAGATGGCTCTGGTTCTGTGGATGGTTGTGGGATCCTGGAACTGAATTCCCTGTTATGAGTGGAGCAAAGTCTGGTCCAGGGCTCGAACTCTTCGTTGTGGGGGTGAATTTATTTGGGCGAGTGTGTGGTTACATTTTTGGATAATTGATGTTGTGTGGGACTTGAAGCTCATGGGAGAGGACAACGAATGTTGTTGGTTTCGGTTCGGGAGGAGCTTGGAGGACTCGACATCGTGGTGCGTGTCTCCCTACAACAAATTTTACGGTGGAATTGACAGAGCGGTCACGACGCGTAGACCTGCCCCCAGTCGTCTTAAGCAGTACGATGGCCTAGGTCAGGTAAGCGGTGTTTGTGTTCAAAATTATAGTTTGAAGTCGATATTCGGTTATTATCTTGGCAGAGAGGCTCCGCTCCGCTTCAGAGCAGCCTGGGGTGGAGGTTCTGGTTGCATGTCGCGACAACGAGGTCAAGCTGCACGAAGGGGAGGAATAGGTCATTGCATGGAGGAGAGACAATCGTCAGGGGAGCCCAACTCTGACTATGTGTCAACAAAGATCCAACACTTAGCGACGACCATGGCTGTATCTCTAGTCAAATCCTCGGGTCAAGTGGAATCCCCGGTCATCTTGGAGTCGATAGCGCCCTAATTGCAACACATACATCTCAATTTGGACACTATGCAGGAACAACAATATGAGGAAAATAATGAACTTGTCGCATACACCAACAACCTCCAGCACATGCAAAACGAGACTTTGGACACTCAAGAGATTCTTTGGCGTCGGATTCGACGCTCCAATGACCACCTCCAAGACCTGTGAATTCAAGTGGAGCACATTGATTATCACATTCATGATCGAGCAACCCTTTTTGTCGCATCTCATGTATTTCCTCCTAATCATCCTCCATGATGTATTCTTCTGAAACTCGTCTTTTTGCCATTTTTGTGCCAACAATAACCACAAAAACTAGTTGTCTCGACTCTCTTCCATGCTTCCTTTTGTGTAGAGCTCTACTCTTGTGTTCTTCGAAGCCTGTGATGCTTAGTTTTACTGAAGACTTGATGTATCTTGATGTAACTTTCAGCATGATAATATAATGAAGAATTTTTTACTTACAAAAAAAACATTATAAAATTATATTATATATGACATTTGAAAAATATATATTATATGACATTATACAGAGTGATTTCCTGATTGCTCATCCGCCATAACTTATATATACTCCAACGAATTTGCTTCATACAAGTTGTCACCTATAGCTATGACGCTTGCGATTCATGTTACCAGCTCCCATCCTTTTATGTTCTTGATTCCTTATCATTAGCGAGATAAAAGCTATCACATTTTTTAGTGAAAAGAAAACAACGACTATATATCTATTTTAAGCACGAATTTAATATGAGTTGAGAGGAATTAAATGTTTTCTCGTACAAATTTCTTTTAAAGTGTAAAATACAATCTGTAATTTTTCATTGTTTAAATAGTATTTTTAAATACTATATAAAATACATAACTTAAACTTGTAAGTCCAAAAAAAAATTATATGATATATACATTTTTTCTTTTAAAACAATATATAACATATACAAAGTTGACATTAAAATATTTTACGTAACATATGCATCTAAATATTTATCAGTGCACATTAAAATGGTTTTTTTGTTATTAATGTATTTTCAAGTATACGTCAATATTAATTTATATTAAAATATTTTATTGATAAACCACATTGAATGTTTTATTATATACACCATCAAAATATTTTCTTTTACCACACACACACACACACATATGTATATATATTGACATAAATTAGTTAACATAGATCTAGAAATAGTTTATTTTAATCTCATATTAAAATATTTTTGAAAAATATAATCTTTAAACATCTTACTCACACATGTTTTTTTACTTCTAATTATTTTATACGAAGTTATACCTAGATCCATCTAACTCCGGATCTATCATGCGCCTAGACGGAAGAAAAAGAAGAAGAAGAAGTTATTTTAACGTCCACGAGGCTAAAGATAGCATATGGGACAAATTGCTTCTCTATATGGCTCTTGTATTTAGCCATTTTCCTGTGAAGTTTCACAATAAACGTTGCTAACTTCTCGACAAATCCCTCACTGAATAGATTATCCCAAGAACTAGTTGCCAATTCTTGCCAAAATCTACATTGTTGGAAATATTGTCATTGATGGCAAAGGTATAGAAAGGAGCAACACCAGAATCATCATTGATGGAAAAAGAGCATAGAAGCAGCGGTTATAAGTCAAAGGAGCAGCAATAGAAGTATAACCTAAAGTAGAGAGAAGCAGCAAAGAGGCAAAGGAGAAGCATGGAGAAGCTTTAGCGTGATTATTTAAGGCAAAGAAGCATCAAAAGAACAAAGGCAATTAAGGCAGTGAAAGGAAACGAAAGGAACCAAAGGCAACAGAGATACAACAAAGAAGCAGATACATTAGAGGCAGCAGATGAAGTAGAGAGGCAAGCGAATTACTTCAGCGCATAGATGATTAAGCCAAGTGAAAGAGGCAAGAGCCGAGAGACAGAGAGGGCTTTAATCAATATGAAAAGGGTAGATGTCGAGTGTGATAACTCGAGAAGACATTCAGTAACAAAGACAAGCTCAAGAACAAGCGCAAGAGGAACAATGTGGAGAAACCGGAGTTACAGAGTGGGATAGTGTAAACAAACAAAAAATCTACAAGGGCAGAGAATTCTTTGAAGAAGTCCAAGGGAGGCGAATGGACTATCAGGATTAGATCACAAATATAAAGGAGAGAGATGGACGACAGAGATCAAATTGCATCAGGAGCGATGTCTCAAATCGCAAGATTTAAGAGTTAAGTATTAAGGCATCGCATGGTAAGTTAAAGCAGTTGTGATGCGAAGTGGACAAGGAACACGTGGTGGCACAATGCAATATCGCAAATCGCGTGAAATAGAGTTAACCACTAAGTTAAACGGTTATAATTTTCGAACTGCAAAGTACGGCAGATGACGTGGCCCCAACCCCACAGATCGTAGGAATTTATGATGACGTGGCAAGGTGACGTGGCATGATGATGTGGACCTTGCCCACATACCGCACATCGCAACGCCTAAGGGATAGCAGGAAAGCGACCGCAAGTTAATTTAATTTTTTTGCGATGTGAAATAGAGGGAAACGTGTCGACCTCGCGCAACATCGCATCCCGCAAGAAATAGGGTGTAACTTCAAGATATCGAAAGGAATTTTATTTTGGTTGCGATGCTGTAAGGTTCAAGCGACACGATGCGATGAAGGGAGTCCACGTGGCAGCACCGCGCACGAGCGCATATCGTAGATTGCACGATTTATGGTTTATCGTTATTAATAGAGTGGGAAACCGACAGGAAAGTATTTGTGATGTATTGTGATTGGTTCAAGGTACTGTGAGACCCTATAAGCCCTGTTCCGTGTATATATGTGTTGTTTGATTGTTAAACGTATGTATGTTGATAAAACTCGAAATTGTAATACTCCGCTGAGTTAAAAGGGAGTTTTATGTGGGCCATATCCTGCAGCTCACAAAGGATAGACATGAATGCATAACAAAGGATCGGGAGCTTGCAGAACAATGTTGCAGCAATAGGGAAAACGAAAAGGCTGAATGCTAAAGAAAAAAACTCGAAAAACAAAAGAAAAGGGAAGTTATGCAGCAAAGTTGGAATATAACGGCATAAACAGAAAATACAAAAGGACAACAAGCAAAAGAGAACGAACACTCAACAAAGCTAAGAAACTGAAAGGGCTGAGTAAATTATTGATTGTAACTGTAAATGTATTATTTATTTGTATATTGTTTGTGATGCAAAGGCAAGTCTTCGGTAGGCAAAGAAAAACTCCAATGTAATACTGAAATGAGTACATAGTATTGTCTCATCCTGAATGTGTTGAGCGAAAAAATGAGAAGGTGGAAGGAAAAGAGTCATGCCTGTTCATTTCATATTCCCATATGGAATGAAAACAGCTATGAGGTGATCTCTATAAATGATGTTATTATAATATGCATAAAGAGGCAAGAGAGTGGAAGAATAAGAAGAAGACAGAGCAGATAGAGAAGCTGTGTAGATATAGAGATGATATAAGACATATATGAAGGCTGAAGGAAGTCAGTGAAGAAGGAGAAGAACAGAGCTGATATCCAGGTAAATCAACATATGTTTTCATTGTAGTGTGAGGAAGTTGGTGCTTCCATATCAAGTTGTAGCTTGATAGATGTCCAGTTGTAGTTGGCTAAGGTAGGAGCCTCCTGTGGGTTGTAGCCTGCAGAAAATAGATGGGAGTTGGAGCTTCCTTGCACATTGTAGCTTGCAGAATTGAGGTAGTAGCCTCCTGTAGGCTGGAGCCTATATAAAATCAGTGGTGAGAGGGAGTTGGAGCTTGCCTTTCATCACAACAATAATATGATGTGATTTTCTCACTTATGGGTTTCCACTTATGTCTGTTGTCTATGTGTATGATGATTATGTGTTGATATTCTGTATTTAATCTGCTTAATACCTGCTGCTCACTTATTAATATTGTTTTTCCATTATACATTAAGTTGATCATGAAATAAAGGTGTAAATAAGTGTAAAAGAAAGTTTAAAAGACCATGAATGAATTAAACTGATTCACCCCCCCGCCCTCTCAGTTTAACTAAGGGTTCAACAATTGGTATCAGAGCCAGTTCCTTCTGTATCAGTTGAACAACTGGAAGGAAATCCTAGGTCCCCAAGGTGGCTAGCATAAAAGGATGCTCAAAAAATAAAGCCCCATTTTTTATTGGCACAAACTATGCTTTCTGGAAAATAAGAATGGGGACATACATAATGTCTCTAGGAATAGAAGTTTGGGCTGTTGTGGAAGAAGGATATGCTCCAAAGGATACTGACACAGAAAAAACGCCAAACAAAATTTCATAGCCAATGCAAAAGCCATGAATGCACTTTTGAGTTGTTTGTGTGAGTCTGAATTTATCAAGGTAATGCACAGTGTGACTGCCAAAGAAATTTGGGATACATTGGAAAGTATCCATGAGGGAGATAAAAAGGTGAAGGTGGCCAAACTGCAAGCCTATAGAGCTCAGTTTGAAAATGTAAAATGAATTAAGAAGAAGATGTAGCCATATTCTTCTTAAAGGTTGCAGTAGTTGTGAATAACATGAAAGCTCTACGAGAAACCATTAAATAATGTGTAATTGTACAAAATGTATTGAGATCTTTACCATCTAGGTTTAACCCTAAGGTTTCTGCCATAGAAGAAACAGTTAAATGGGAAACATTGACCATGAACCAATTACTTGGAAACTTGACGGCCTTTGAGATGAGATTTCCAAAAGGGAAGTCAAATGTGAGGGAGACAACCTTTAAGGCAAATAAGTGAAAAGGAGAAAAGGAAGATACTTGCTCCTGCTATGATTAAGAAGAGGCCAAATTTATCAGATGATTAGATAGAGGAACATGCAAGTATAAAGGTAAAATCACATTTAAATGCTTTAACTGTGGAAGAGTGGGACACTATGCATCTAAATCTCCTCATAAGAAAATGGAGAATCAATCAAGAGGGAAAG
This sequence comes from Pinus albicaulis, assembly GCA_034641835.2. Taxonomy (NCBI): domain Eukaryota; kingdom Viridiplantae; phylum Streptophyta; class Pinopsida; order Pinales; family Pinaceae; genus Pinus; species Pinus albicaulis. The sequence goes on along the minus strand of CM076575.1, from coordinate 1,824,755,259 downwards.
AGAAAACCAATTTCAGCAACAGGCCGAAAGGGAACAGATTCAATCGAAGATCTTTCTATGTTCAACAAGACAGCGGTGCATCTAAGAGCTCAAATGACTCCCCCAACGAAGAGGGAACATCAAAATTCATTTTGATGGCCAGGGAAGTGCTTGAGGAAGATCTCTTGGAATTTGAAGACGAAGGTGAGGTAGATATTTAGGGGGAGCTAATTAGTGCCCTGGAGGAAATAGAAAGACTTAAACTCAAGTGCTGAAAACAGAAAGACATTCTCCTGAAATATGTTAAAGAAGAACCAAATTCGGAAAACCTCATTCTGTTAAAAGTAGAGCTTGAAGAAGCTAAGAAGGTGGAAGAAATTCTACTAAAGCAAATTAAAAGTAAAATTCGAGAGCAAGAGAAATTGGAAGAAGAAGTAGTATGCCTGAGAAAGAAATTAGAAAATGCCCAAAGGGAATTATCTATGAACACTCCACGAATGACAAGCTCTGAACAGTTGGATAAAATACTAAATGCTCAAAGATCTCATCTCATAAAGGTTGGGATAGGTTATGAAGGAGAAACCAGCAAATCCAAGGTAGAAAATAACAAGAGTATCATTTTTGTAAAAGTTGTAAAGGATAGTGAAGCAACAAAGAGGGAATCCACAGAATTAAAAACCGGCAAGACCGTGATATATAACGAATAAAACAGAAACAAGCAGCAACCTCAAGTGACAATGAAAGAAATGAAGATACAGTCAACTGCAAAAGACTCATATGCTCCCAAGGATGAATTGAACAAATTCAGAAGATGTCAAAGGAGGCTTCTTCTTCCTATGAGAAGTTTCGCTTGCTTCGTCGGCCACAGACCTGGACATATCGTGGCATACTATAAGATAAACCAAATCCAGTCCAACTAGCAAAAGACGCAACAACTGAAAATATTACCTCAAACAACTCTCTCTGCTATAGACATATACTACTTCCATGGGTATTGTTTTTATTGTAAGGGGTTCGGTTATAAATCCATGGAGTGCAGAATATATGGACAAAGACTGGTGTATGAAAACTCAAGGAGAATTATGGACAATGAAGAATTCACTCGTATACATAATCCATTCAGAAATATAATCAAATTCTTTGGTTGCCATAAAATCGGGCACAAGTCTCACAAATGTCCTCTCAAAGATTGTGGTCCATCTCCTTAGGAAAGTTACCAAACAAATAGCCCCATGCAGTGGAAAAAGAAGTTGAATATGTCTGATCTGGTTCTAATAGCTCAAGATCAGAAAAGCCAATGGTATATGGACAGTGGATGCTCAAAGAATATGACTGGAGACCGAAGCAATTTTATAACCTTTGATGAAAAGAAATATGGAAATGTAACATTCAACAATGATAAAGAAGGGAAAATTAAAGGAAAAGGCTCAGTCAGTCTGAATAATGGAAGAGGAGAGGCTCAAGATGTACTATTTGTGGACGGGCTGAAAGCCAATCTTCTAAGCATCAATCAAATGTGTGATAAAGGTTGTGAGGTCCTTTTCAGAGCCCAAGATTGTGAAGTAAGGTCTATAACCACAAGAAAGACCTTGATCAAAGGTGTTCGAACGGAAAGTAATGTCTCTATAGTAGAATAAGAGAATGAAGCGTGCCACATAAACAAACTTGATGAATCATGGTTATGGCATAGAAGATTGGGACATCTAAACTTTGACCACATCATCAGTTTGAGCAAGAAGAATGCTGTCAGAGATATGCCTGCAATAAAGAAGCCTCCAAATAACATATGTAAATCCTACCAACTGGACAAGCAAACCCGCACATCATTCAAGGCCAAAGATCAACTATCTACAAGTAGGCCACTTCAGCTTGTACACATGGACCTGTGTGAACCTTCAATAAATAATGCACCAGGTGGAGAATCTTATTTTATGTTGATAATAGATGATTTTACTAGATTGACGTGGGTGGAATTTCTCAAATATAAATCTGAAGCGTTTGAGAAATTCAAGATCTTCAAGGCACTAGCAGAAAATCAAACAAGATGCAAGTATACGTCAATATTAATTTATATTAAAATATTTTATTGATAAACCACATTGAATGTTTTATTATATACACCATCGAAATATTTTCCTTTAAAACACACACACACACACACAGATATATATATATATATATATATATATATATATATATATATATATATATTGACATAAATTAGTTAACATAGATCTAGAAATAGTTTATTTTAATCCCATATTAAAATATTTTTGAAAAATATAATCTTTAAACATCTTACTCACACATATTTTTTTACTTCTAATTATTTTATATGAAATTATACCTAGATCCATCTAACTCTGGATCTATCATGCACCTAGATGGAAGAAGAAGAAGAAGAAGAAGAAGTTATTTTAACGTCCACGGGGCTAAAGATAGCATATGGGACAAATTGCTTCTCTATATGGCTCTTGTATTCAGCCATTTTCCTGTGAAGTTTCACAATAAACGTTGCCAACTTCTCGACAAATAGATTATCCCAAGAACTAGTTGCCAATTCTTGCCAAAATATCTACATTGTTGGAAATATTGTCATTGATGGAAAAGGTACAGAAAGGAGCAACACCAGAATCATCATTGATGGAAAAAGAGCATAGAAGCAGCGGTTATAAGGCAAAGGAGCAGCAATAGAAGTATAACCTAAAGCAAAGAGAAGCAGCAAAGAGGTAAAGGATAAGCATGGAGAAGCTTTAGCGTGATTATTTAAGGCAAAGAAGCATCAAAAGAGCAAAGGCAATTAAGGCAGTGAAAGGAAACGAAAGGAACCAAAGGCAATAGAGATACAACAAAGAAGCAGATACATCAGAGGCAGTGGATGAAGCAGAGAGACAAGCGAATTACTTCAGCACACAGATGATTAAGCCAAGAGAAAGAGGCAAGAGCCGAGAGATAGAGAGGGCTTTAATCAGTATGAAAAGGGTATATTTCGAGTGTGATAACTCGAGAAGACATTCAGTAACAAATACAAGCTCAGGAACAAGCGCAAGAGGAACAATGTGGAGAAATTGGAGTTACAGAGTGGGATAGTGTAAACAAACAAAAAATATACAAGGCCAAATAATTCTTTGAAGAATTCCAAGGGAGGTGAATGGACGGTCCAGATTAGATCGAAAATATAAAGGCGAGAGATGGATGACGGAGATCGAATTGCATCAAGAGTGATGTCTCAAATCGCAACATTTAAGAGTTAAGTGTTAAGGCGTCGCATGGTAATTTAAAGCAGTTGTGATGTGAAGTGGAGAAGGGACACGTGGTGGCACAATGCAATATCGCAAATCGCACGAAATAGAGTTAACCACTAAGTTAAACAACTTTATAAGTAGCGAACTGCGAAGTACGGCAGATGATGTGGCCCCGACCCCACAGATCGCAGGAATTTATGATGACGTGGAAAGTTGACGTGGCAATGACATGGCAGGGTGACGTGGACCTCGCCCTCATACCGCACATCACAATGCTTAAGGGATAGCAAGAAGGCAACTGCAAGTTAAGTTAAATATTTTGCGATGTGAAATAGAGGGACATGTGTCGACCTCGCACAACATCGCATTCCGCAAGAAATAGGGTGTAACTTCAAGATATCACAAGGAATTTTATTTTGGTTGCGATGTTGTAAGGTTCAAGCGACGCGATGCGATGAAGGGAGTCCACGTGGCAGCACCACGCATGAGCGCATATCGCAGATCGCACAGTTTATTGTTTATCGTTATTAATAGAGTGGAAAAACTATAGGTAAGTATTTGCGATGTATTGTGATTGGTTCAAGGTACTGTGACACCCTATAAGCCTTGTTCCGTGTATATATGAATTGTTTGATTGTTAAACGTATATATGTTGATAAAACTCGAAATTGTAATACTTCGTTAAGTTAAAAGGGAGTTTTATGTGGGCCATACCCCACAACTCACAAAGGAAAGACATGAATGCATAACAAAGGATCGGGAGCTCGCAGGACAATGTTGTGGTAGGGAAAACGAAAAGGCTGAACGCAGAAGAAAAAGACTTGGAAAACAAAAGAAAAGGGTAGTTATGCAACGAAGTTGGAATATAACGGTATAAACAGAAAATACAAAAGGACAACAAGTAGAAGAGGATGAACACTCAACAAAGCTAAGAAACTGAAAGGGCTGAGTAAATAATTGATTGTAACTGTAAATGTATTATTTATTTTTATATTGTTTGTGATGCAAAGGCAAGTCTTCGGTAGGAAAAAAAAAATCCAATGTAATACTGAAATGAGTACATAGTATTGTCTCATCGTGAATGTGTTGAGTGAAAAAATGAGAAGGTGGAAGGCAAAGAGTCATACCTGTTCATTTCATATTCCCATATGGAATGCAAACAGCTATGAGGTGATCTATATAAATGATTTTATTGTAATATGCATAAAGGGGCAAGAGAGTGGAAGAATAAGAAGAAGACAGAGAAGATAGAGAAGTTGTGTAGATCCAGAGATGATATAAGGAAAATATGAAGGCTGTAGGAAAGCAGTGAAGGAGGAGCAGAACAGAGTTGATATCCAGGTAAATCAACATATGTTTTCATTGTAGTGTGGGGAAGTTGGTGCTTCCATATCAAGTTGTAGCTTGATAGATGTCCAGTTGTAGCTAGCTGAGGTAGGAGCCTCCTGTGGGTTGTAGCCTACAGAAAATAGATGGGAGTTGGAGCTTCCTTGCAAGTTGTAGCTTGTAGAATTGAGGTAGTAGCCTCTTGTAGGTTGGAGCCTACAAAAAATCAGTGGTGAGAGGGATTTGGAGCTTGCCTTTGCATCACAACAATAATATGATGTGGTTTTCTCACTTATGGGTTTCCACTTATATCTTTTGTCTATGTGTATGATGATTATGTGTTGATATTTTGTATTTAATCTGCTTAATACCTGCTGCTCACTTATTAAGATTTTTGTTCCATTATACATTAAGTTGATCATGAAATAAAGGTGTAAATAAGTGTAAAAGAAAGTTTAAAAGACTATGAATGCATTAAAATGATTCACCCCCCCCGCCCTCTCAGTTTAACTAAGGGTTCAACAATTGGTATCAGAGCCAGTTCCTTCTGTATCAGTTTAACAACTGGAAGGAAATCCCAGGTCCCCAAGGTGGCTAGCATAAAAGGATGCTCAACAAATAAAGCCCCATTTTTTATTGGCACAAACTATGCTTTCTAGAAAATAATAATGGGGACATACATAATGTCTCTAGGAATAGAAGTTTGGGCTGTTGTGGAAGAAGGATATGCTCCAAAGGATACTGACATAGAAAAAAACGCCAAACAAAATTTCATAGCCAATGCAAAAGCCATGAATGCACTTTTGAGTTGTTTGTGTGAGTCTGAATTTATCAAGGTAATGCACAGTGTGACTGCCAAAGAAATTTGGGATACACTGGAAAGTATCCATGAGGGAGATAAAAAGGTGAAGGCGGCCAAACTGCAAGCCTATAGAGCTCAGTTTGAAAATGTAAAAATGAATTAAGAAGAAGATGTAGCCAACTTCTTCTTAAAGATTGCAGTAGTTGTGATTAACATGGAAGCTCTAGGAGAAACCATTAAAGAATGTGTAATTGTACAAAAGATATTGAGATCTTTACCATCCAGGTTTAACCCTAAGGTTTCTTCCATAGAAGAAACAGTTAACTAGGAAACATTGACCATGAACCAATTACTTGGAAACTTGACGGCCTTTAAGATGAGACTTCCAAAAGGGAAGTCAAATGTGAGGGAGACAACCTTTAAGGTAGATAAGTGAAAAGGAGAAAAGGAAGATACTTGCTCGTGCTCTGATAAAGAAGAGGCCAAATTTATCAGAAGATTAGATAGAGGCACATGCAAGTATAAAGGTAAACTTACATTTAAATGCTTTAACTGTGGAAGAGTGGGACACTATGCATCTAATTTTCCTCATAAGAAAATGGAGAATCAATCAAGAGGGAAAGAGAAAACCAATTTCAGCAACAAGCCGAAAGGGAACATATTTAATCAAAGATCTTTATATGTTCAACAAGACATCAGTGCATCTAAGAGCTCATATGACTCCCCCAATGAAGAGGGAACATCAGAATTCATTATGATGGCCAAGGAAGTGCTTGAGGAATACCTGTTGGAATTTGAAGACGAAGGTGAGGTAGATCTTTAGGGGGAACTAATTAGTGCCCTGGAAGAAATAGAAAGACTTAAACTCAAGTGCAGAAAACAGAAAGACATTCTCCAGAAATATGTAAAAGAAGAACCAAATTTGGTAAACCTCATTCAGTTGAAAGTAGAACTTGAAGAAGCTAAGAAGGTGGAAGACATTCTACTAAAGCAAATTAAAAATAAAATTCAAGAGCAAGAGAAATTGGAAGAAGAAGTAGTATGCCTGAGAAAGAAATTAGAAAATGCCCAAAGGGAATTATCTATGAACACTCCACGAATGACAAGCTCTGAATAGTTGGATAAAATACTAAATGCTCAAATATCTCCTCTCATAAAGGTTGGGATATTGTCAGGTAGCTGGGAAGTCTGTTTAACATATCAAAAGGGATTTCTTTCTGATACCCTTTTGTATGTGACAACCTAACAGCATATGCTAAGGGAACCCAACATTATTTCATCCATTAAAAATGCATATCTTCAGAAATAATGTTTCCGGGGTCTAATTCTTGCATTTTCCCCACTTGGGAAAGTGTAGGCATTCTTCTTTTGTTGTTGTTTCACTCATTTAAGGGCTATGTGTTTTTTAACACATCATATGAGTCTATTTCTGAATCTCCAACTTTAGAATATCTTAGGATATTCTCATTGTTGTAGAAAATCCCAATTTTGGGATATTACAGTGGTATCAAAGCTTCAATCTTGGCTCAGCCTGTGGAACTCAGCCATGCAGCTATCCAGAGAAGGAGAGATGAATAGAATGAAAACTCCATTATGTGGAGGAAAAAGGGAAGATAGGCTCACACAACGTCTTCCAAAATCTATGCAGTGCATCAGTGAAGATCTTAAGAAGATGAGAGGAGAGATGGAATCTCCTAAGGAGTTTGGATCTAGAACTAGATCTAGATTGGCACATGATAGGTGTGAGCATGCAGCTACACCCTATTATGCACAGCACAGTAAAGTGCCCAGGGTTTCTATGAGAGAGATTAAAGAAGGAGAAATGTCAGAGAAGGGAACTCTTAGTAATTTTCTGTAAGAGTATGAATCTCAAACTAAGAAGTTTAGAGATCATATTAATTTCAAAGAGTTCTGCAAGATGAAGGTGGAGAGGAGCCAACTACATGACATGGATAGATTTTCTCTATCTACCTTTGATGGATCCCCAACTTGCTCAACCAAAGCTTGGGTGGAGGAGTTGTGCACTTGTTTGCAGCAGCACCCAGTTTCTGAAGAAGAAGCCATTAGAGTTGCAGCGCTGCACTTTGAAGGTAAGGCCTATGCTTGGTGGATGTTTGAGTCATTTTCATTGAAAAATGTTAATACTTCTTCTTTTGCAAAGTTCACTAAAAGCTTGGTTGAAATATTTGCTACAAAACATGAGACAATCAAACCAATGAAACTTTTGCATAAGTTAGAAGGACCTATAAAATCAAAACCACTTCAGAAACCTATTGGGGGAGATCACATCTTGCATGATACCTTGTTGGAGGCAAGATATTTGTTTCATAATCTTGGACAAGAGAGCATGGAGGGTCCTTTTTCAAAGGAGGGTCTTCTTATAGCGCTGTCACATCTAGAGCATATCTAGTACCTCATGCAGATGAAGGAGGAGCACATGCTCCAACAGGAGGATCTCTTGTGTCATTACAAGAAATTCCCTAGGATCTCACAAATGGAAGGCAAGGTAAATTAATTGAGTAGCATGGTTGTGAGATGCTATTGATGGAAGGAGAAGGTAGGGAGGAAGGACATCATCACTTAATGAAGAGCACACACCCCTATCTATTTCAGAGAGCTGGTGCAAGAAGGAGGGAGACTGGTTTGCGCTATGAGGGCAAGGGCAAGGTTGCCCAACCATATAGACAATCTTCTCTTACCATGGATGTCTCACTACATGGAGGCATGCCACCGGGGAGGCCACCAGACTTGGAGTTGGTAAGAGAAATCTTGCCATTTTGTTCACCACTCTTGGATTCCAGTGAGGTGAAAACTTTGGAGGAGTCCAATGCAATGCAGAGAGTTTGGGATAAACTCAAGGAGGAGGAGGAAATCCTCCCATTTTCAACACCACCCACTCTCACTACCTGTACTGCGCTGACAGAGGTTGCTGTAGTCATGGAGGATGACACCTTCATGGTGCAAGGGAGTTGCTCCATGGATTTGGACTCAAACAGAGGGTACTTCCTTTGAGGAAGGAATCCTCCATCCATTGGAGTAGATGGAGGCCACTCATGCTTGCTTTGGCCAAGATCGAGAGATTCTTTTTAGAGGAGAGATTTTCATGGGAGGCCAACTTCCAAAGGTCACTACTTCTTTTTGAGCATGAGCAGTTGCATGGTGGGCATGGCAACAATCTGGAGGATGAATTTGGCATGAGGGATGTCAAAAAAAAGGACAGTAGGATATTTAGAGCTTCACATTGCAGATCACCAGCGCTATCCCTTAGGAGAATTGATCCTTATTGGAGGTCTCAACTCATGGTAGAGTACTCCAAGGATCTTGGTGCTTGCATGATTCTTGATGATCTTGATGGAGATGAAAGATATATGGTGGATGATATGGTCATCTATTCTTATGGCAGAGTCTTCTTGACTAGAGCTTCTAAGCTCAAGGAGAAGTTGCTGCATGCAACACATGAGGACTTTTTTTCCATGCATTTTGATGCATATCTTGCCTTGGCATAAGAGTTAATTTGGGAGGGCATTCAGCAAGACATATTTCAGCATATGGAGAGATGCATAGCCCAGATGATGATGGAGAGGATGTCACAGCCACCTTCCTACTCATTGGGAGTAAGGGAGCATTTTCAGTTGAGCCATTTCAGCTCAAGTCTTCAAGTACATAATGGAGAATGTACAATTTCACCTTATTTTTTGTACTTCTTGTCTTTTTATGAGCAACATATTGTACCAAGGAGTATTATTCCTTCTTTCATATTGTATAATGATGTACTTGAAGCCATTTGTAGCATTTATATTGGCTATCTCATTGGTGGGTTGTGGGGAAAGCCACATGATTTTTGGTGTGCACCATTGACACCCTTTTGTACTTTCATGCTTATATCTTGTAAAATGATTGTGGCAGAAAAAAAGTGGCTGGAAAAGCACTTGTTTTTGTTTTATTTGATGCAGACAAGGAATGCCCTGCACTGGTTCCTTGTATGGGACCTTGATCCACTTTCCGGTTGTCATGTGACAACTTGTTTCTATTGGTTTTTGCTTCCATGTATTGTTGATATCTCTATGTTCATGGGAAGATTTGATTGGAGAGTGGGATATGAGATGAAGATGCCCATTGGGAGGATAATTCTCCCTACTTTTCATGATGCATGTTTCCGAAGGAGCAATGGGCAGCCCATGATTTCCAAATTACATCTCTCTTCTTCATGTGGGAGAAGCCATTTGGGGAGTTTGAGTTTTTGCAGGACGTACGTCATGGTTTCTTTGTTTGATGGGGTAGCTTGGGCCACTCTTGGAGGTCATAATATTTCAGCCCAAGATCAGCATCAGCCCCACATTTATCATAGATGGAGAGAGAAACCACTTGGTTGGGAAGATCCAATCTCTCCATGCAACCCCAACACATTGTATGAACCGGGGGTTGAGGATATTTTTGAGCTAAATAGATTGGCTCATTTCATTTGGATGATAGCATGGGTGTGGGAGTCACTCATTGGGAATAATATTCCCCATGTTCATCATCACTCCTACCTTGAGGATGCCATTGGACAACAGGGAGGTTTCCACTTACATCTTCCACCTTTCTATGATGTAAGCCATATGGTTTTGCATGCTTGGGAAGAAACATTGGAGGACATATTTGTAGCAGATCATTTTGAGCAGTGGTGGAGACTTTTGATGAGGAGGCCACAAGAAGAGGAGGAGAGGATTTTTTCTCCCCTTATACAATTTCTTGAGGACAAGCAATATTTTGGAGGGGAGGACTAATATTCCAAAGTTTTAGCCTTCAAGCTAAATGGAATATTAGAGTTGTTTCATCACTAGATAGGTGAATAAATGGGCAGGGAGGCCCATTAACCTCTTTAGAAGGATAAACAACACTCCTAATGTGAAAATGGGTAAGAATAAGCAGCTAATTTGAGCACCCTTAGGTGTGAACAGAGATGGGGACATGTTGATTCAGTCAACTTTGACCAAGTCAACTAAGTTGTCTAGATACATTGAATCTCCTTTGGACAGCGTAGTTTTGGTGGAGGACAACTTGCATGAGCTTGATGGCACATGTGGATGGGACCCAATGAGGAGAGGTCCACTTGCTATATATGAAGAGGATGTAGGCCTTTTTAATTCATGTTTTTGGTACTTTGATCTGTTGATCTTGTCTATTTAGACTTGGCTTCCCCTTGCTGTTTAGCAAGGTAGCACTGCGTGTTCTCGGGCATGAATCCCACCTCTTCCCTTGAGAGGCCTCTTGGGAGATATTGTCCTGTATTTCTCTACATCTAGGCTCAAGGCCAAGCATCATTCTCCAGCCCCAACATTATTTCTGTAGCAGAATATTTCTGAGTTGCAGGGTGTTGCAGTGGAGGATTCTTACACCACTTCTGGGTTTGTTTCTCAGTAGAGGGTGCCTTCCTTCTCTTGAGAAATCAGATAGGAAGATTTCTGAGCACATTTCAGATCTTGGTAGCAGGCCAAAGTGGTTCTCATCTCCTACAGCGCAGTCCCTTGAAGGAATTGTGTCATTTTATGCAGAGTTGTTGCAGTAGGGTTAAGACCCTTGTTTTTGAGCTAGTTTCCTAGGGAAAAGGCCAACCCTTCTCCCGGAAAGCTAGAGGAAGGGATTCTCATCCCTCTTTTGTATTATTCAGCTATATTTATTTAATTTTGTAGTAAGACTGCATTTTCTGAGCTGAATATTCAGATCTACTCTTTCTTGTACATGTGTTTCATGAAACCCTTGCCGGGTTAGCTTTATAATGTAATAAGAAGGCCAGATCTCTGTTTTCTTAGCATATTGTTCCATAAAATTCCAAATCCATATTATTTTATCATTTTACTGTAGAAACACTCATAAAATAATGAAGTACATGCTTCAGTATTTTTCTGCATAACTCAAGTCATGGGATTTGGCTATTTTCAAGCTGTCAAGTAGCCGGGAAGTCTGTTTAACATATCAAAAGGGATTTCTTTCTGATCCCCTTTTGTATGTGAAAACCTAATAGCTAAGGGAACCCAACATTATTTCATCCAGTAAAAATGCAGATCTTAAGAAATAACGTTTCCAGGGTCTAATTCTTGCATTTTACCCCTTAGGAAAGTGTAGGCATTCTTCTTTTGTTGTTGTTTCACTCATTTAAGGGCTATGTGTTTTTGAACACATCATCTGAGTCTATTGTTGGATCTCCAACTTTAGAATATCTTAGGATATTCTCATTGTTGTAGAAAATCCCAATTTTGGGATATTATAGAAACCAGGTATGTTGGCCACCGTAGAGAGTTAAAAGCTAACCAAAACTTGAATTGTATTTTTCTTCTAACTATTGCTTTTATCACTTTACTATGTCCATAACATTTACATCTAAAACATAAAGTATTACTATTATCCACCAAAAACATGAGAAGAAACTATAATCTAAACAGAAATCCCATCAGAAGAGTCCATAGGGGTTGGGTCCTTCACTGTGGTGCCCAACATTTCCACTCGTTGCATACTTTGAAGTTGTCACTCTATCTTTCCAATTCTGGCATTTTTCTGGATTTGAACCTTCACCATCTCATGAATGTCTTATTTCATTTGTTGAAGTTCAAAAAGCATAGAAGAATTGTCTTCCTTTGCTTCCATGCTAGCCATTTCCTTTTCTTCCATGCTAGGCATTGCCTTCGCTAGACCACATTTAATTTTCCAATATGTCTTAACTGATTACTAGAAGAGAGAGACATGACCTATTGTGCTTCCTGGATCTGAAATGAAGTCCATTTTGGCCGTCTGTTCCTTCAAGTCTTCATCTTCACTGTCAGTTTGTCTCTCCCAACCATGTATTGTATTTCATATATGAACCAAATTCCTAGATTCATACACATCAGCTATATTCTCCAAAATTTTCTCATTTTTCTTCCTTCCCCTTTTACTTGGTCCAGTAGGTTGATTGATTTGTTGTCTATTGCGTTTGCCTCTACCATTTTAGCCTTTGACCATGATGGGCCAACAAGAATCTGCGCCCAAAAACCTGGATAGGAGCCCTGTGTGTAGAGAGGGATTAGTAATATGAACCAAATAAACTCTGTTGAATACCTCTGGAGTCCCCAGAATCCCCAGAATCGTTGCGAACAGGGTTTTATCACAGTCAATATTGTTAAGGAATAAGAACGCAGTGAACCAATTTGACAGTTGAATTTTCCAGAAAAGAGACTGATGCGAAAGAAGATTTTGCCACAGAATAAAGTTTGACAGTGATTGATAAAGCGAACCCAAAATACAACCCTTACCCCGACTGAGAAATATGAAATTTTGTTCATTTATCCCCACTAATTCTCCAAGAGACATAATTTTGAAAGCTGACAGAAGACTATATGGAATTGAGCTTACCCATATTACCCAAAATCAAACAAAGACTCATGCAGTACTAACAGCCCAGTTCATGAAAATAATTTGACAAAAAATGACATACATTTATCCAAATGCAACCCTTACCCCATAGAAAATTTATGAAAACCAAGGTTTGACAGCCGAAACGAAGTTGCATGCAATGAATCCTACCATTCCTATTGAACCTCAACCAAAGATTAGTGGAGTTAGGAACCATTTCCAAGTTTTTAATGAGGCCCAAAGGAAAATACGAAGAGATACTGTCAAAGAGCATACTATTACAAAAATTTCGATGTTTAAAATACGGAGGACTGCGAAAACGAGGTTCAATCTTTTGACTAACAACCTCAGCTTTTCTATAGCATCCAGAGAAACGAATTGACATGAATTGGGGTCAATCAAATCCAAAGAACCAAAAAACTAAACAGAGACACAAGGATGACATTCTTTTTTGTTTTTCAGAATGGGGAAAGGAAAGTCGAATTGGAATATGAAGGTCAGTAGTACCATCACATACCAAATAAGCTTCCTCCGATGCTGCCAATAATCTTGCTCCTACAAATTCTGCAACGCAGACTGGACAGGGTTACACTGGTCTGTAACAATACTCTTTCTAAGCAAGTGACATTGGTATGTAACAATAATCCTTCTAAACAAGAGACTAGGTTTATGATAACTATCTTCTCGCTACCAGCACACCTTCCAAAATGGGCCTGACAGCTTTTGATTACGATTGACGGCTCCTTGCATACGCATTGATGATCGATTATGTGAAGGACCGCCACCACCATGACTTAACTTCATCCTTGAGAGCTTTTCAGAGGTCATCCACCACATGGCGTCCTACTCTCGACCCTTCCTGCTTGGCACCCCGATCGGGGTTGAGATATATCTTCTTCTAAAATATTTTTTAATGGGGGAAGTTCAACATTCCAGGCTTGATGAGACTAATTTACATCAAGCTGGCGCTCAACATTCTTGCAAGCCCAATTCACCAAATAATCAACTGCCTCATTGCCTTCACGGTGCACATGTTTGGGAATAACATATCCTATTTGGCAGAGAAGTTGGCCAATTTCTTCTATTAGTCTAGCTGTTATCCAAATTTTGCTAATTTTATCCCATTGAGTTCCTTGCTGAAGTTTTTTTAGGATCCCTGCTGTCATTGCAAAGTCCCCTTCTACTATAATTCTTTGGTAATTTTCCCGGATTGCTATTACAAGACCCTGTTTGACTGCCATTAATTCAGCTTCATTATTTGTGGCAAATCCAATTGGAAATGAATATATTCTGCAAACAGTTCCATGAGAAGGTCTGAATACTCCACCTATCCCTACCTGTCCAAGGTTTCCTTTAGAGGCACCATCAAAGTTTAATTTTAAGAAACCCTCTGGAGGTGGTTGGAAAATTGTTGAAATTGACTGCTGACTAGGTTTATGTAGAAATTATATAACTAATATGTTATATGTCCAAGATTCTCCTGATCACACACTATTTTAACTTCATGCACAATATAGAATCTATTCTACCATTGATCATCACATGCGGAAATTAAATCAATTGCAATGCACACATGAAACCATAAAAATTCACACACATTAACACATTGATTTAACGGGAAAGCCTGAAGCTAAAAACCCCAACTATCTGTATATAATATATGTCATAGAGATCATGTAACAACCCTCATACAAAGCTGAACATGTCAAGCTCTCAGTACAATACAATTGCTACACACTAATCAGGTTTGATCTAGCAAATCCATGCAACGATCTCTGCCACCTGCTAGCCTGCCTCTACTGCGCAATCCCTGCTGAAGAATGGCTCTAAATGAACTCGAATTTCTCCAAGATTGACTGCGCAATCCTCATTGGCATCTCCACTGAGTGTTGGATGCAATCAATGCATCACTATAGTCACAACTGATAGTCACACTTGCTCTCTCACCTACCTCTCCATTGGTCTCCACTGAAATATCCATGCACTATAGTTAACTGATGTATTCTTCACTTGATTAATGAGATTATTTGTGAATTAATTAAGTAATTAATTCACTCCACTCTCACTAGTGTATCACTCAGTTAGACTAGATACAACTAGCTCAACTGAGTCTAACTGAGTTAAACTAAATACAACTCCACCAACTACTTCACAACTCAATGTAAACTATGTCACATGAGTTCTAACTGAAGTCTCCATGCAATAGCTCCACTTAACCCTCAGGAATAGCACAATTCCTTTTTTCAGCTGCATGTGCCACATCTGTGCACTTAACTGAAGTGCTCCAAGAGGATAATATAATGTTTAGAGTCCAAATATTATTAAGAGCTAATAATATTCGACATATCTATTTTTAGACTAGCAATCTAAAAATAGATTCTGCCCAATATGTCTAAAAATAGAAGTCCATCTATTTTTCCAACTTGACCAACCATCCACAAATAGCATCTTGCAACTCATAGAATATGATCGACATGTCTAAAAATAGACATAGTCTAAAAATAGGCTTTGTGCCAAAAATAGCCTGTGGGCCCACTTAGTGAAGGCGAATCTTTTCACTAAGCTCATCATCTTGTTGAATCTCAAAACTCCCTCTCAAAAAGATAGGGATTATCTGCCACTCTGATCCTGTCTCTATGGTATTCGAATTTGCTCCTGGTGAGCGCCTTCGTCAGAATATCTGCATCCTGATCCTCTGTGGGAACGTAAAAAAGTAACATGATCTCCATTTTTATTTTTCTGAGCTTGTCTTTAAGCGCCAACTTCCTCTGGTCGCTTCTGCTTTGGAACAAGTCTGTCAAAGCTTTCCACATCAAGAATGGAGAAGCTTTACCATGAAGGCTGAACACTATGTGATCCTTCACACCTTCCAGCAGAATCCTTTGACATTTTTCTGTCTTCTATTGCCATGCGTCAAGTGCGGCTGCATCGCTAGAAGCAGGTTTTGGAATTTCTGCATCTATGAACTCCTTCAACCCATTATCATCCAGCACTGCCTCCATCCTATCCTTCCATGCAATATAATTTGAGCTGCCTTCAAGGGCAGACTCCAATCGCAATCTGTTGAAAGACATTTCAATGAATGCTCAACTTTGACACCAAGAAAACACTGCAGCAAATTCGAATTCCACCAGCACAAAACTCAACTGTTTCAATAATTGCAATCTGCTCCAATGATCAACTGCTTTGATACCATGTAGAAATTATATAAATAATATTTTATATGTCCAAGATTCTCCTGATCACACACTATTTTAACTTCATGCACAATACAGAATCTATTCCACCATTGATCAATCACATGCGGAAATTAAATCAATTGCAATGCACACATGAAACCATAAAAATTCACACACATTAACACAGTGATTTAACAGGAAATATTGAAGCTAAAAACCCCAACTATCTGTATATAATATATGTCATAGAGATCATGTAACAATCCTCATACAAAGCTGAACATGTCAAGCTCTCAGTACAATACAATCGCTGCACACTAATCAGGTTCGATATAGAAAATCCATGCACCGATCTCTGCCACCTACTAGCCTGCCTCTACTATGCAATCCCTGCTGAAGAATGGCTCTGAATGAACTCGAATTGCTCCAAGATTGACTGCGCAATCCCCATTGGCATCTCCACTGAGTTTTGGAAGCAATCAATGCATCACTATAGTCACAACTAATAGTCACACTTGCTCTTTCACCTACCTCTCCACTGGTCTCCACTGAATTGTCCATGCACTATAGTTAGCTGATGTATTCTTCAGTTGATTAATGAGTTAATATTTAGTGAATTAATTATTAAATAATTCACACCACTCTCACTAGTGTATCAATCAGTTAGACTAGATACAACTAGCTCAATTGTGTCTAACTGAGTTAAACTGAACACAACTCCACCAACTACTTCTACAACTCCACCAAACTCTGTCACATGAGTTCTAACTAAAGTCCTCCATGCATTAGCTCTAGTAAACCCTCAGGAATAGCGTAATTCCTTCTGTCAGCTCTTGTGCCACATATGTGCACTTAACTGAAGTGCTCTAAGAGAATAAGATAATGTTTAGAGTCCAAATATTATTAAGAGCTAATAATATTTGACATATCTATTTTTAGACTGGCAATCTAAAAATACATTTCGCCCAATATGTCTAAAAATAGAAGTCCATCTATTTTTCCAACTTTACCAACCATCCACAAATAGCATCCTGCAACTCATAGAATATGATCGACATGTCTAAAAATAGACTTTGCGCCAAAAATAGCCTGCGGGCCCACTTAGTGAAGGCGACTCTATCCACTAAGCTCATCATTTTGTTGAATCTCAACAGTTTAAACTTCCATAAGGATAAAGCTAACATTTGCGGCTTTAAATTTAGTTTTTCTAAAATTCTAGCCTCTCTAGCATCCCCTGCCCAATCGTCATCCACCCAATGTTCGACCAATATGGATTCCCGAATATTTTCCATAATTACCTTCCATGTGTGGATTGCTTGCCTCTCTTCTCCTCTAAAGATTTTGTGGTTTCGTTCTTTCCATATCCCCCAAATTATGAATCCTATAGATAATCTCCAAGCATGATTAACCACTTTGCTTTTATATCCTCCTTTCCACCAGTTGCAAATAGTTGCATTGATGCTGGTGTTATCCCTATCCGTTTGTCCAAACATCATTTCATTGAGTTGCCAGATCTCATTAGAAAAGCTGCAATTGTTAAATAAATGTTCAATAGTTTCCTCCTTCAGTTTGCACATCATACAGTATTAGGGGCCCTGAATTCCTCTATTTTGCAGATGATCCCATGTTAAAGTCTTCTTATGACTTAAAAGCCACATAAATTACTCTACTTTAGGCCACAATTTCGCATTCCATATTTTATTCCAAATTGGGACTACAATATCCTGATGATTATATGACTTGAGGTAGTAGGCTTCTTGTATTGTGAACATACCTTTCTATCTGTAACCCCACATTAGAATATATTCCCATGCTTGTTAAATCATCTCAAGAAGATGACTTTGCCATTTTCCAAAATTGAATGATAGTTGAGTATTTGGTCATACAATATTTTAGTTTTCTTTTTTTTTTACTTGCTTATTAATTACTTTCTTAGATTAAGTTTACAATTTAAATGTATAATCATGTGCTTGATTAATCATCTCAAGAATGTGACTTTATCATCTTCCAATTGAATTATACTTGAAATATTTGGTCATGCAATGAATCATATTTTCCTTTCAATTGCTTTGAATTTTCTTTCCATTTAGTTTAGCATTATCATTTCAATTCTTAAATCATAGGATTTATGCTTTCAATCCATGGAGTAGAATTAGATTAAGATAGATTATAATTTAGCTTTAATTCCATAAGATCAAAGCCATTAGAATAAATTCTTTATTTTTAGATCAGGTTCTAACCATTCAAATTTTGATTCATTTTTATGCAATTTAAAATAGTTAAGGAACATTTATTTTTCTTCCTTCTTTCAAAACTAGTTTTCAACATTAAAATTCATTAGATTTAGCTGATCATTAAACATTTAGAGATTTCATAGTTTTCATTTCTTAGATTAATTCTTTTAGACATAAAGAAACAAAACCCCCCAAAACAATATAACAACATACACAACGAAGTAATAAAGAAGGTTAACTAAGCATATATAGTGCACCACACTTCATTAGATTACTGACCTCGGTTGATGATTTATGACAAAAATTTAAGACATTAAATTGACTAAACACCTACAAACCCTAAAGCCATCATAGATCAACTATTACCTTGCTCCTTTATATATTTGCAGTTGTAAACCCTTTTGATATTTATACCTAGCTACTTGGTTTCATCCTTGATCCAACATCAGACCCTAAAATAATCAAAACCTACCTAAGCCTATCATATCTAGCCTAATATCCTTGATTGTGATCTCATAGAGAGAGCCCTCTCATCCTGGTAGGGCTAGCTACTAGGTCAAAGTGTTCTGTGGTTACCTTTGTCAGTCTCCTTTTCAGCCTTCAGAGAATTGGTGGAGTGCTAACATGTTGGAGGGTAGCGAAGAAAGCTATCATATATGAAATGAAGATGAAGGTTCATTATGGCATAAGACGTTGGGGCACATCATCTTTGATAATTTAGTTAAACTTAGGAAAAGGAAGGAAATAATATATTTTCCTCGAATATCAAAGCCACATAACAATATTTATAAGTTGTGCCAATTCAGGAAGAGAACTCGGGTACAGTTCAAAACAAACGAGTATTCCACAGCAAGGCCTCTAGAACTCATTCATACAAATATTTGTGGTCCCACTGGAAAACCATCCCCACAAGGTGAGAGAAACTTCATGCTTTTAATTGATAATTTTACCAGGATGACATAGGTTGGTCTACTTAAAGAAAAAACTAAAGCATCCAATAAATTAAAATATTTAAGGCTCAAGTAGAGAATGAGATGTATTTTGAGATCAAATTCTTGATATCAAACCAAGGGGGATAATTTAGCTCAGAAGAATCCTATGATTTATGTGAGAATCATGGGGTAAAGAAGCAATTCTTAGTTGCAGGGATTACACAACAAAATGGTATTGTTGAAAGGATGAACAATATATTCCAATAAATGGCGAGGGCTATGCTTGATGAAGCAAAAGTGCCACATACCTTTATGCGATAAGTCATCCAAACAACAATAAATTTCTAAATAAGGAACTTTTAAGAGAAAATAGTGATAAAACCACCTATGAGTTATGGTATGATAGACCTTTCTCTGTAAATCATTTCAAATTTTTAAGATAAAATGTGATATTAAGAAAAATGTAGTCTTGGAAAGTTTGACACAAGAGTAGATGAAGCAATATTTCTTGGTTATTTTTCCATAATAAAAGGATACAAATACTACAATAAAATAACACGTAAGATTATTGAATTCATTAATGTAAGGATTGATGAGGCTTCAATACATTAAAAAAAAAATGACAACCCCAAATTGTTTCAAACAACTAGCAGTATGAAGATGAAGAAGAAGATGACAGAGCTAATCGAAAACCTGCTAAAACTCCAGCAAGGCATGTACAAAAATATAATCCTGAAACTCAAATTTTAGGAAATAAAGTAGGAGTTAAGGCAAGAAGGAAGTTTTTAGGATCCCCTATCCATGCCGATTTTTCTTCTTTGTCCTCAATAGATCCTAAATATTTTTATCAAGCTATTCAAGACTAACATTGGATTAAGTCCATGGATGAGGAAATAGATCAAATTGAAAAGATCCAAACTTGGAAATTGGTACCAATAGCTAAGGATAAGAATGGGATAGGTACCAAGTGGTTTTTCAAGAATAATCTAAATGAGGATGGTCAGGTCATCAGGAACAAAGTATTACTTGTCTACAAAGGATAAGCTTAAGTGAAAGTTGTGGATTTCAAGGAAACTTTTGCTCCAATATCCATACTTGAGGCAATAAAAATTTTCTTGGCCCTTACATGTTATAAAATCTTTAAAATATATCAAATATATTGCATATCATCCTTCCTTAATGAAGAGATCAAATAATAATTCTATGTTGAACAACCTGAAGGTTTCCAATTAAGTGATAAATAAAATTATGTGTGCAAGTTGAACAAAGCACTACATGGAATAAAACAAGCTCCCACAACATAGCATCACAAACTTGATAAATACCTATAGAAACAAGGTTTTAGAAGAGGAAAAATGGATAGTAATCATTATATAAAATCAAATTATGATAACATGTTGATTGTTGTGGTGCATCTAGATGGCATCATATTTAGGACTAATGTTGATAAATTGAGTCATTGCAGCTACTATGCAAAATGAATTTCAAAATTTCCATTCTTGGGAAGTCGTCATTTTCCCTTAGAATACAAGTTCAAAAAATAGAGAAAGGTATTTTAATATATCAAACTAAGTATCTCAAATAAATTCTAAGGAAATTTTATGTTGAAGAATGTAAACCTGCAAGTAAACCCATGGTAACATGTTATAAATTCGGTAATGATGTGAGTCTCTAGAAGTGAATTAGCCTATGTATTGATAAATAATCAACAATATACTTTATATCATGGGTATAGCACGAGATACAATGTAGGAAGTTGGATAGGTGTGAAGGTGCTAGTAAAATCCCAAAGAAACTCATCTCCAAGCAGTAAAGCAGATATTTAAATACTTGCAAGGGACATTAGATTTCAGTTTATGGTATTCCAAAGGCACATAATTCATATTGAAATCTTATTTTGATGCTAATTTGGAAGGTAGTGTTGATGATAAGAAAACCAATAGTGGTGGTGTATTATTCCTCGAGAGTTGTTTTCTTTCATGGCTTAGCAAGAAACAAAGCTCCATTTCTTTATCCACTATTGAAGTAGCGCATATTATAGCAACCTCATGTTGTACTCAAATTTTATGGATGAAGTAAAACCTCAAGGATTTTCAAGAATACTATGCTTACTTGTGCCCATTTATGTGATAACATTAGCGCCATTAATATCTCTAGAAACCCAATTATGCATTCCATAACAAAGTACATTCATATCAAGTATCATTTCTCAAAGAACAAGTAATGGATCATATTTTGAAGTTAAAATATGTGTCCACCAAGGAGTAGGTTACAAATATCTTCACCAACCTAGAGAGCCATTTGAATATCTCAAACAAAGGCTAGGTGTGATCTATCTCCCATCTCATTACATCATTGGGAATGTGAACTAGAAACTTCTTAGTAGTGAGATGTAGTAAATGCATGATGATAATAATGATCACTAGAATCAATTCACCTTTTTTCATTGAGTGCATACTAGATGATTAGAGGAGCATGTTAATAATTATAGAAGCCATCGATTCTAGTGGATCCAAGGTGCACCTAAAGGAATATTTAATAATAGTCAAATAGGGGTAGTAGTCCCAACCAAACATAGTTTCCCAAGGAGGATACAATAGAAGGGAAGCATGATTCAAGTTCTTTTCCATTGATGTAAAAGGGGAAGAATGAGCAGTCATCAAAGAAATCAATAGAAAAAAGAAAATTTAACCACTAGATAAGGGTGGTCTACCCCAAGACCATCAATGACTGGTTGATGTATGGAGTTGTTGCCATCAATGACAAAGTGGGGGATTGTAGAGCATGCATTGGCATAGATGTCAACTATAGCGTCATTAATTTCAATGAAAATATTGAGTAGGTTGAAAGGATGAACATGACTATCAATTTTGTAATGTCAAAACCGTGTGCGAAGGTAAGGTTATGTTCCACCACTCTACACAAAAGGGGCACAAAACAGGCAAGGTGGAAGTGATGACATGGAGTGTAAGGTGGAGAGAACTAGTGACATGGAAGTAGCAAGTGATGACATGTGGTAGTCTAATTTTGTTTTTTTGAAAAGCTAAGTGAATGATTGGTAAGTGACATGTGGCAAGTGAAATTCCAATACACATGGCAGAAGGACAAGTGGCACTTGATGATTGATCCATGGTGGAATGACATGGTAGACCCAAAGGCTTCCGTATTTATGCCAAGACCTTCCTTGGGAAGGTTTTTATGCAATAATAACCTTGATATCTTGACGAAATTGGATCTCGAGAGAGTTAAAGAGTGAAGAGAAATGGAAAGGGATATTATATGATGTTGGATATAGGGCATCATTCTGTGGCACCTAGTTTTAGGATGAGAACATATTTCTAATTTTTTACATTTTAAAGAATTTTTGTGCTTTTGTCATTGAAAAACAAAAATTGTGTGATGGCAACATTCACAACAATTATGGGTCCCATATTAGGTCGTGGTTCATGGGAACATCATAGAGTATAATTGGAAATGATAGTGGATCGACCTGAATGATATGATAAGAGGTCAAACTCAATGGGTCCCATATCGAGGCATTAGGTCATCGAAGCACCAAAAGTGTCAAAATGGACTAGTATTAGGTCGATCCAAGGGTTGAAATAAAAAAGTATTGGGAATTTAACTGTCAGTTGCAAATGGCTAGGATTTTTGTTAGTTGAAGGTTTGTCTACCAGGTCTTGGAACATCAGCATATTATCTTTTGGAAAGTAAGTTAGAGACCTATTCCACTAAAATAAAATAATGAATAGTTATACGTCATAACCCCTTGTGAGGTACTAAGTTATAACGCCTAAGAGTTTTGAGTCTCAAGACTTCAATCTCAATACATAGGCTTATCATGTTTGGTAATCAAGGAGTGTACTTGATCTATCGATGCCAAATGTATAAAGTTGTCAATTATAACATGTTTTCATATAAATCAATGAGCCTAGCCCTAAGAGCTATCAATCTATTGGATCATCAGTGTATGGGGAAAGAAATGAGGTGTAATCTTCTGATTTTTGAGGTGTTTGTGTAGTGGTCATAACTTGTGGTCACATAAAGAAAGAATCTATCCCCGAGAGTTAATTTCATATTGCCATGAAAAAATAGAGAACAAGTCCAAGGTTCTAGTAAGTAAAGTTGTGGTTGACTACACAAGTGAATTTGAAGGTACATAAGCAACCACTTTGAATGAATACACGATCAATAGAACTGAAAGACAAGATGTTGTGTGTGAAGAGATTTTTTCTGCTATGTTAGCAAGTTGTGCAAAATAAGACTCAATCAAAGCACAATATCATAAGGAAATATTGTAGTAAAGGCATGTTTTATACCTATGGGTCGATACCCATAATAAAGGTAGGAGTCATGGAAGAGTTCATGTTGTATAAATACATGGTTAAAAAATTAGTGAAATTGTTAATATAATGCAAAAGAAAATGAAGTGTGACTAAGATATGAGAAAGCTATGAAAATGAGACTAAGATAGAGAACAGTGAGACATATGAGTGAAGTATCTATGAATGTATAATAGGTATCATAAGAGTGATAGGTACAAAAATACAATTGTTGAGTAACAATTGCAACCGGTATATTTACAAAGCGGGCAAAGGAAGAGCAAAGTATAAAGTAGACTAGTAAGAAACAAATAGAATTCAAATCAAAGATCAAGAGGGAAATGGTATTCTAAGTGGGCGCTTGAAAAATATCCAGGATTGGTGTCTTCAGCAGGTTGGAGCCTACAAATTTGAAGGGGATAGTTGTCTCCTACAAGTGGGTGCTTGCAAACTCTATAATTGTGGGTTGGTGCCTACCATCATCATTTAAAGAAGATTTTTTTGTGGTTTTCTCCCTTATGAGTTTCCACATTAAATCTTGTGTTCCATGTGTTCATTTATAATTTTTTTCTACTTATTTTTATAATTATGAAAAGATATAAGTATTGAATTGAATTTTTTAGATAATATGAAGTAATGAGAATATTGATTCACACCCCCTCTCAATATTCAATAGGATCATGATTTAATATGCAAGTTCATTGACATTTGGCCAACAAAGAGAGCATTTGTTATACGGATCCAAAAAAATGGCAGTTGAAGGGACACATTGATCTCATCCTAGGAGAAAAGGGTTTCTTTAAGATGATTTTTGCAAACCTAGAAGACATAAACAAGGTATTTTAAAATGACTTGTGTTTATTCGATAATGCAAGGCTATTCATGAAATTTTGGCAAGAACGGTACAACCTGGAAAATTAAGAATTCCTAGTGGCCCTAATTTGTGTTTTCCTATTTTATCTGCCAAAATAATAATGGGAGGATGAAATATTAGAAGGTATTGGAAACAAAGAGAGCAGTTTTTGTACGGATCCAAAAAAAATGGCAGTTGAAGGGACACATTGATCTCATGTTAGGATAAAAGGGTTTCTTTAAGATGATTTTTGCAAACCTAGAAGACATAAACAAGGTATTTTAAAATGACTTGTGTTTATTCGATAATGCAAGGCTATTCATGAAATTTTGGCAAGAATGGCACAACCTGGAAAAGTTAGAATTCCTAGTGGCCCTAATTTGTGTTTTCCTATTTTATCTACCAAAATAATAATGGGAGAATGAAATATTAGAAGGTATTGGAAACCGAGAGAGCATTTGTTATACGGATCCAAAAAAAATGGCAGTTGAAGGGACACATTGATCTCATGTTTGGAGAAAAGGGTTTCTTTAAGATGATTTTTTCAAACCTAGAAGACATAAACAAGGTATTTTAAAATGACTTGTGTTTATTCAATAATGCAAGGCTATTCATGAAATTTTGGCAAGAACGGTACAACCTGGAAAAGTAAGAATTCCTAGTGGCCCTAAATTGTGTTTTCCTATTTTATCTGCCAAAATAATAATGGAAGGATGAAATATTAGAAGGTATTGGAAACACAATTAAATATTTTTTCAAAATATCTGAAGTGACCAAGCAAGGACACTACACCTCATATGTGATGATATGTGTGTATATGAATATCACCTGACATTGATGGAATCAATCAAAATATCCTACCATGATGAAGTTTTGAAATGACCTATGGATTATAATCATGTATTATTCAATTGCCACAAGTGCTATGCATACGATCATCTCTTCAGGGATTGTCTCTTGAATCTCACATAGGAAAAAAATGCAGAAATTGGATCATGAGGGTTTCCAGAAATTCCAACATCGTTGGAAAAACCCTTAAGCACAAAATGCAGTAACACCAGAGGAGCCCCTTTAGTGTAAAAACCATTGTGAGGCATTAACTAAAAAATAGCAGGAAATGCCATATCACGTACATTCTCAAGAAATAGATTGAGAAGGGAAATGGAAAACTAGAGTTGAAAACTTATAAGAGAAAAGTTCCAAATGAATCCACAACACCAATAGAGGAAATTGATATTTCAGACGTATAGGGAACATATAATGTTGATGGGTTGGAAGACATGGAAATGGATGAAATTGCATTCTCATATCAAATTAACAACAAACAAGTAAAAACCCATAAAAGATACTAGTTTAAAAAAAAAATAGTTATTAATATAAGACATAACTACAACTTAAAAAAAAAAAAATTAACTTCGAAGGGCGCAAGTTCATTTCCTGCAAGTCTTGACATTCAAACACAAAGTTTCCAAGATACTCCCAAACATATGAAGAACGAAAAAAAAGAGGAATGAAAAGTAATAAAGAGTTAACATAAGAAATTGGGTATGAGCTTGTCCATTGTGGAAAAGTGGTTGGCTTAATGGAGGCGTGTTTTCGTGTGCCCAACATTCTTCCCAACGAAGATAATTTCATGGAATGGAGTAGCCTTCATATGTCTCTTGGTTTATGAGTTGCAATAATTTTTTTTATTAAAAATAAATTAAGATGCTCTGGAACAATGTGTAAGGATTGACCATTACTTAAATTAGACTCAGCCTAATATTTAATTATAATATGAATAGTTAATTATAATATGAATAGTTACTAAAGCTAGAGGCCCTCCAAAGATGTTCTTTGATAACATCACATTTTAAAATATTAAAATAATATTTATATTAATAAATTATTAAAAATAATAATAATAATAACAAAAAAACATTCAATGTGGATTAAAAATGAAATATTTCAATTTCGACATTAATTTACATCACTTTTATATAGTAAAATAAAGTAAAAAAAATTCTAAATTGAATAGTATGATATCTAAAAATAATATTGGTATTCAAATGAGTATATAAAATATGTGTACTGTGTTGAATTGATATGGGGTATTAATAAAATACCACAAATAAAATATTTCAATATGTGGTAATTTTATATTAACTAAAAGATAGAGTAATTGAATTTAGAATAATAATATTTTCACATTTTTCTAGAGAAGTGCAATTTATTCAATTTTTAATTGGAGGAAGAGGCTCTCGATCATAATATGATATCAATGTTGTAAAACGTTAGTTATGTAATTTAATTTTATGTTGAATCAGTCAACATTAAAATATAAAAAATCAATTATATATATAATTAAAATTAAAAATTAACTTTCGGTTTGATTTTTCTGGAGCTAGATCAGGGTTTAAGAGTTGAATGAGTCAACATTAAAAAAAATTATATATTTTAATTATATATAATTAAAATTAAAAATTAACTCTTGATTTGATCTCTCTCAGGCTTGTAGATCCGGATTTAAAAATTGACTCTAGACTTGATCTCTTTCGGGCTTGTAGATCGAGATTTAAGATGTTGAATCAGTCAACATTAAAATTTAAAAAATCAATTATATATAGTTAAAATTAAAAATTAACTCTAGACTTGATCTCTTTAAGATGATGAATCATTCAACATTAAAATTTAAAAAATCAATTATATATTTTAAGATGATGAATTAGTCAACATTAAAATTTAAAAAATCAATTATATATTTTAATTATATATAATTAAAATTAAAAATTAACTCTAAACTTGATCTCTGGTAGATCTAGATTTAAACTCGTATAAAATTGAATTGTGACATTTAAAATTTGTTATTAATAAAAAAAATTTATTTCAATATGGATTAAAAATAAAACATTTTAACAATATTTCAATATGCACATTAATTAAAATATTTTAACATATTACATACACATACTCACGAAATATATATATATATAAGAGATTACATCAAAACTTATCATGTTACTTGAAATAATTGAATCTCTATGGGGAGGATTTCACTATGAGTGGGATCTCTTTTATGGTTAAAAACTTGTATTAGTTTGTGGCTTAAAATGAAGATATGTCATTTCTTCCATGGCCATCATGGATTTGATATATGGTGTGTGTATATGTATGTAAAATTAGTGTAGATCGATGTTACAATAAATCTATCTTGTACCAAGAGGGATTAAATCTTTGAAAATACAAATTTTTCCTAGAATTTTTCATTTCAAAAGATGATCTCTTTCCATGCTTGAAATATCTAAGATTAACAAAAAATTATACTAATAATTAATTACAAGTATTCATTGATAAAA
Source organism: Pinus albicaulis (assembly GCA_034641835.2). Classification (NCBI taxonomy): domain Eukaryota; kingdom Viridiplantae; phylum Streptophyta; class Pinopsida; order Pinales; family Pinaceae; genus Pinus; species Pinus albicaulis. The sequence goes on along the minus strand of CM076575.1, from coordinate 1,824,727,681 downwards.
TTATTATATAATAAAATTTATTTCTCCAAATATAAATATAACATAATTATACATAATTTATGATCATTTTATGGGAGGTGAGTTTTATCATAATTTGTGATTAGTGTATACATAAATTGTGTTCATAATATGTACTCATTATACACTTTGTATTCATTATACATAATTTATGATCATTTTATGGGAGGTGAGTTTTATCATAATTTGTGATTACTGTATACATAAATTGTATTCATAATATGTACTCATTATACACTTTGTATTCATTATACTTAATTTATGATCATTTTATGGAGGTGAGTTTTATCATAATTTGTGAATAGTGTATGCGAAATCATGTTTTAAATAATAAAAAAAATTAATTTTAAATTGATTTAAATTATAAGAAATTTGATGAAAATTTAAGATTCATAAAAATTAAAATTTTGATTTTATGATAAAGAGAAGTTGTGTCTACCTTTTTGATAGTTTGTTTGGCAAGTAACATGAATATGAGTGATGAAGGTGTTATTATAGTGGTAGTGGTTGGAATTGACCTTGTGTTACCCTAATACAAAATTCTAAAAAAGGAAATTTTTGCTTCAAATTAAATAACTGAAAAAAAAATTATTTTAAGCATATGTTTATTGTTAAAAAAAAAAAAGAATAATGATATAATTAAGGAGAAGTCCAAATATTTTATTTTTAATTTTTTAAACTAGTTTTTTTGTTTGTCAAGTTGTTTGAGTTATCTAGAGATTACATTAGGCCTAATCTATAGCTTCAAAAACTTCAACCCAAGGGCATCTAAGCTATCAAAATCACTGGGGATTGTACCTAACCTGGACCACCAACCATTAACATGGTTGGACTTTTGCCTAAGAATTTTTAAACCCGTGACCTTCACATCACAAAGTGTTTTTAAATCTAAATTCAATGTTCTTGAGAACACTCTAATTTTTTAATCTCAATTAAAATTTACAATTTCACTAATTCTTTTAAATTTATAATATAATTATGAACAAAGTTAAAAAATTGTATACGAGAAAAATTAAAAACATAAAATACTTAAACTACACATATTAATTTATATTAAGTCTCTTAGTTTGAGTGTTTTGGGAAATAATTCATTGCCCCACTAAGTGGGCTTAAGTTTAAGTCTCTGAAAATATGTTGTTATGAAATAGTTGTATTCAGCCTAATAGTGGTATTTGATATTTCAAAGTTATCCAGAAATTTCCAATTCTAATTAAAAATAGTTGGCTAATTTTTTTACACATATTTTTTTTGGCTAATTTTAATCAAAATTTTGATATTTCAAAAAATTTCCGGTCTAAAACTCTTTCACGACATTTTTTGGCTAATTTTAATCACAATCCCATAGTGATTTTTAAAAACTTGAGTTTAAATTGTTTAATCTGCATAATTCCTGTCTGTTTTTCAACTGAATTCATTTATACATTTAAAAATGTATTTTAAACAAAATAAAATAAAATTTGAAATGGTATTGCTTGATTTTGGTGAATTCCGGTCAAAAAAGACTTTCTTCTATAAGTTAGACTACGTCATTAAAAATTATAATAATTCTTTTAATTTTTCTCATTTAATTTAATATTTTAATTTAAATATATTTAAAAATAATAATAAAATATAGGTGTAGGTGTGTCTAATTTATAGATGAAATAGAGTTTACTTTTTCAGGGAATATCATAAAACAATTTGAAGAAAAAATGTGATTTTTTGTTTTTAAAATGCATGTTTGAATGCACAAATGGATTCAACACTCTGAAAAACTTTTTGGGTACTAGAATTTTACAGATTTAACAACTTAAACTCAAGTTTAAAAATCTCTACCAGATTTAGTCGTGAAAAATAATCATTTCATCTATAAATTAAATTTAACCTAACGTTAATCATTATCATCATATTTAAATTTCTTAAAAATATTATATTAATTTAATTTCAAATTATATGACACAATTATTAATATATTAATTTAATATCAAATTATTTCGAACCATCTTTTTTCATTAGTACTCTCATATCATGAACATCAAGTGCATCATAGCACTAAAATTCAGTTTGAGAAACTAGAGGGTCGTTCTGAGAGAGTATCTTGTCTTAGCTTGGCAGAGAAAGCATTGCGCATGAGCTAAGATCTTTCGGGAACGAGGGCATCGAACAAGGTGAGTTGCGTAACTTTACATAGATGTGCTCTCATTAGATCATGGGGCTTTTACCTTCAAGATGGTTGATTGGTTTTTGTTGGTTTTGTTTGATGGTGTTATATTGCTGATTTCTGGAACATATGCAGGATTATGTACTTTTCTATGTAGTTGTTACTATTTCACTGGAGGTTGTTTTTGCACTGATACATAGATGTGGAAAAGTAAGTTTTGGGTTGTTTGATTGGAAGGGTGTATTTTTTTTTTGGTTTTTGTAGTGTATGTATTTGTATTAAGTTTTATGGTTTGTATCTGAATAAAGTTGTATAGATAAGAATAAAGATATTTCTTTATTCCTGTGAATCATTATTTTGTTAGTGTAATCCAATTTTATTAGTGATATTGATTTTAAAGGTTTCGTTTTGTATAATAATTTAGGTTAAAAGTTGTGTTAGTTAAAAAGAGATATATAAAATCTATCCATATTAAGGGTTGGTGTGGCTCTGGTGCTTTCGGGTTAGGGTTTTTTAGATCAAAGGCTAGTTCGCATTATGGTTTCTAAAGGCTAGGTTATTCTTACAAATCCATGATTAAGAGCATATGTTTCCTCCTAAGAGGTCACAAGTTCAAATCTAGAGGGAGTAAATCTTTAGCTGTCACTTGTCCCACAAATAAGGGGATCGCATACACCAATTTGGTGTCTTAGTCCTGATCTTAAAAATATATTATCATTATTAATATAGCTTGAGTGGGCCTAATAGATAAGAATATGTGCTTCCTCTTAAGAGGTCGCAAGTTGAAATCTAGAGAAGGGTAGAGTATCTACTTCCTCTTAAGAGGTCAAAAATTCAAATCTAGAGGATGGTAGAGTATGTAACCCTCTAAAAACCCATTAATAGATAAGAAGGTGTGCTTCCTCTTAAGAGGTCACAAGTTGAAATCGAGAGGAGGGTAGAGTATGTATGCCTCTAACAACCCACTCCCTTAATCCATATAGCAATTTTTGCTAAATTTGACATTTTTACTGAGTAGAACTTCAATAGAGTAGAATTTTTCAAACTTTGAAACAAATCTAAGATTTTGGGTAAAAATAGTGTGTAGAAATTCCCACCTTCTTTATATAGGAGGAATTCATGAATGTAAGTGACTATATGCATATAAACATTGTAACATATGTAATGTAAAAATATTGCTTAGAAATCCCCCCTTCTTCATATAAGAGAAATTCATGAATGTAAGTGACTATATGCATATAGACATTGTAATATATGTAAAACACTAGGTAAAATTTCTCTTATGGAATTATTACTAGAATCATCACATTTACTTCAGTAAAACATGATTCTTACTAGCAATTACTAAACATAAGAACTAATATAGTTGCAACTTCAATTTTTTTTATTTTTTTATTTTGTAAATTTGGTAGTGCCTCTCTATTCATTCATATAAACAAAAAAACAGGTTACATTATCACATTATAATGCATACTTTGGATTTGACGTTCCATTGGACCTAGACTCACATTCTGGTGATGTATGTGAAGCCATATTACATGAATATCTCTATGCATTTCAGCCAATATGGAAGTTGCCTTGGTCCCTCCTACCTCTTGAACTTCCACAATGGTCTTTGTCATTAGACACTTCATTGTCCAATAGAGATAGATAGACTTATTAGACACTTCATTTTCCAATAGAGATGGATAGACTTCTTGAATAGGGATAGTCTTCCTCGTGTGTTCCCAGGATCAGTCACCATAGGCTCCATTTCCAGGACAGTCTTCCTCTCGTGTTCCTGGATCAGTCACCATAGGTTCCATTTCCTCACGTGGAATGTCTTCCTCAACTTTGGTTTTGTGGTCTCCCTCCCAACCTGAAATCAAGCCTTTTACTTGTCCTCGTGTCATTGCTAGTAATAAGAAAATTTCAAACATTCTTGATACTTAGGTAAATAAAAATAATTACCCACAATTAGTTCTCTCCTTTCCTAGAAATAAGGAAATTTCAGACATTGTTCATACTCGTAAATAAATATATTTACCTAGAATTATTGATACACTTCTTTGCACCAAAGTAGGTAGAATTCATGTGTAAATAAGCATATTTACCAAACATTACTACCCAGCATAAAATAGGCATTCCTTACTATAAAAATAGTTAGGGGTAAAAATTTAAATGTGTAGACTTGCCAAAAAATTTCCACCAAAATTTAGAAGTCTCTGTGCCTCAAAGTTTTCATTATTAGAAAATTAGTCACTACAAGTGTTTTCCATATTTATTTAAGAGAATGAGAATAGAAAACTTTTGCTTGAAACTTCAAGTTGAAAACCAATAAGCTTTCTTTAGCTAGTGTGCTAGCTAGGCTATGATACCACAAGGGGGGACTATTAATACATATAAAAATAGGATCTGTGAAGGTCACTCTCCTTCACAAGATTAAAAAATCTAGACAACTCCTCTTCTTGCTAGGCTGAAGGTCTCAACAATTCTTAGATGACTTTTAGCTAGCCAACTTAGCAACATAGAAAACCCTTCATTTCTCAAAAGCTTCCTCTATAATATTTTACCCATTGCTTATCATACTAGCCCAATATGCTTCAATTCACAACCTCCACTACTCAACAAAATTCTAGATCTCTATAATGAGTAATAAACATCCAATTTCACTTTTAGAGTGTCCAAAAAACCACAACAATGTTCCAATCCATAATTGGCACTTTAGAGGGCATATTTGGGCACCTAAAATTCTTCAACCATCATTTCACTTGGGATTGTTATTATCCTACTAGAAAATTTCACTACTTAGGTACCCATGTGTATCTATGCTCTCTATGGGTGTTTCTCTTTGTGTGTCCATCAATGATAATCATGTCCAATTGAATGTATCACACTCTTTTCATTCATGGGCCTTTGTAGTCCTCAGGATTTTTTCATAATCAATAAATATTTTTGTTGTATAATCCCATGTTTACTTTAGTCTCCTAGATAATCCATGGGTCAAATTCAAAATCCAACAAATGTACTTAGCCCATTCCTTCCATTAAATTATAAAATATCTATTACAATTGTCATTGCAACTTACATATTTATGAGAGTGAATACATGCAATCAATATATCAAATATATACATAACTATTTTTTTAGAATCATAATCATATAAAATGTAACCATATTACTATCATATTCCACTAGTTATTTCAAGATAAAACATGAATTTACATATCATAATAGTCACAATTCATATTCATGTTCCTTACTAGCACTCTTAGCACCATTCATATCCATGCATTTTCTTAATGTATTAACCACCATAAATTATCTTTGACCTGTGAATGTAGTAATCATTGATCTAACTATTTTCCATCAGAGTAATTTGCACAAATTTCTAAGGTTTTACCAAATCTTATGTGTTGGTAGATTTTTTCCTTAGCCATACTCCTCTTGGGAATTCATGTAATAAATGCATTTGATTGGAAATATAGTATAAAGCTACAAACTTAGTCTAAAGGAAATCTTACCTAATTTCTTTACCTTTTTGCTCTGGCTTGACTGATTTTTCATACTTACATATCTAGGTTGTGTGATATGGTGAAATAAAGTTGTAACAAATATCTAAATTACAATTATTTGTCATTTGGAAATCCTAATGTTTCAACTAAGTTAGTTGCAATGTTCATAAATGTCTCTTTTCAACAGTCAAATTAGCACTAACCTGGTGTATGTCCAAAAAAATAGCAAGGAAAAATTGGGGAGATATTAATAAAATAGCCTAAATCAGTTAGATTTTATGTCAAATTACAACTAAAACCAGATAATAAGGATGCCATACAAAAGGAAATATAATTTAGTCAATAGTAGGTGACGAAGTGACAAGGCATGGCTTTTAAAGTCAAAATGGTAGGAAAAGAGGGAAAATAGGTGCAAAAGAATGCCAGTTATGTGTCCCAACAACTCCCCCCAACTTAAGCATATGCATGCCCTCATGCAAACCTTTTTAATTGATTTCTAAGATGTTATTAATGGAAATTTGAAAAATAAAATGCCCTTGTTGTGTTTTCATTGGGTGTTTAGTAAGCTCGAGAGATAACTAACTCCATTTCCCACAATTTATCATCTATTTGGTATGTTTGTTGATACTTGTAGATAGGAAGCCAAATAAGTGGAAATATGAATTTGAGGCCATACCAACCAACCCCACTACTCTTGATACACTCTACATACTAAGGTACCCTAGAAATTTCATGTACAAAATATTGAAGATAATAGGGATCCTCACTCAATTCCTCCCTATTGGCTTCCCATTGTAGCCTAATTCCTTTCAGTGCATCCTATTTCAGGAACCTTATGCTCATAAGGCAACACTCTAGGACCCAATTTTTGAATTCCATCAACATATTTTTTATGGTTGGGTATTTCCACATCCTATTATATGCCACAAAAATTATTTGAGCATGCCTTGGTTAATCTTGAATAAGTAATTTCACATATTCCTCATTTTTTCATAGTATTGCAGGCGACCTCTAGCTGACATGATTCTACGTAAATGACGTGAACTCCATTATTTGAACATATTATTAAAATTCTTCTCTCCAAAACAAGCACGATCGTGTAGATATAGCTCACATAAAATATGTTTCTTTGAAAAAATGGCCTTCTGGAAAACCTCCATAAAATCTTGGACTTCCCTTACTAAATATGGTCATTTCTCTTTGATTATTGTTAATTGGAAGAGGAAGATTTTTTCTAGCATGTACAAAAGGTAGGAAGGAGAAGGGGTTTTGCAACTCAAGGCATTATCTGCAAGGTTATACATTTTCTCCTTCTCTTCCTGTAACAACTTTACTTCTTCTTGCAACTCTCCTACCCTCAATATTGTTTGCTTCATTTCTTCCTTAACCCTTACCAAATCCTTAACCAACAAATTTCTAGACTGAGTCCTTTTAATTTTTTCAATAGTCTCCTTATGTTCACTTAGAGGAATAACCTCACTCTTAAAAAAGATCACTAACCTCTTCCACTTATCTAATTCCTCATGCAAAAATATTGATTTCAACAACTCTTCAAATTTTGATTGAGTTGTGTATGTTGTTGTTACCATATCAGACTCAACAAGTCTCTACAATATTTCTTAATTTCCCTTCTTCTTTTGTTGTGTTATCTAAATTATTGGTTCTTTTGTATTAGCAATGTCATTGATAGGTTTTTGTGGAGCAGAAGTTTGATTTATTTTAGGTTGCTTTGTTTTAGCTACTGGTTCTTATGGAACAATAACATTGTCAACGGATTCATGTGGAACAACAAAATGGTTTTTCCCGACCTTCTCTACTTGTTGGATCTTGTGTAACATCATCATCATGAATAGGTTCTTGTGGATTAGTGGTATGAAACTCCTCATCTTGTTCATCCTCTTGTATACCAACCAAAATAGTGTTCAACCCCTCACATGTTGCCTCCTCAATTAAGGAATGCTTTCTTGCTCCCCAATTTTTCCTTGCTAAAGATGGAGCAAATATTTCACTCGATGAAGGAAAGCTTTCTTACTCCTGTGTGGGTTCTTCCTTCCCCTCTTCACTCGTTTTCTCTTTGGTTCCTTTGATTCTTTTGTAATAGCATGGACTTTAGGTGTTAAGGTAGTTGGTGGTGTAAAAATTACTCGTACTCTCTTCTTAGGGTTTTTACCCCTCAATGACTTTTTCATTGACCTCTTCCTTAATATTGTTTGTAGAGATGTTTATTTCTCATGCACTTCTTTAGGTGTTACTTTATCATGTATCTTTGCTTCAGGTGCCTCTTCCTCAATAGGGCATTAATACCTAGTACTTTTAGACTTCCCCCAAGATACATTCATTGGTCCTTTAGTATGAGCCCTCTTCACATAGTGCCTAATTCAAATACCCCTATGACGAAGCCTGGGAAGAGTAACTGCTCTTGCTTTTGGCATTGTTTGAACACCTTCCTCCTCTTCTTTAGATTCACTATTTTCTTCCTTAAGGTTTGGTACACGTGGTCCTACTAGCAGTCTAGTCCATGTGCTCCCTTTTTTTTGCAGTGAGTCAATTATAATAAATTTGATCAAACCATGGTTAGTTAAGAAAGTTCTAGGGTGCTTTTTCATACAATCAACTTCTACCATATTTTGTAACAATTTTAACAAAGGATAGGGCATATTTATTAATTATCCATTGCGCAAATGTGTTAACAACTGAAATTGGTAGTGAAATACAATCCCAAAGCACCCTTCATAGGTTATAAATTTTTGAATACAATATGCTACATCATCCCAATGAAGAGGAAGGGATATTAGGAATTTTATTTCATTTTTTTACCTTTTTTTTTTTTTTTTTTTAAATGAGAAAGAAAAAAAACGAAGTGGTTGGTAGCGCAGGAAAAAATTCCCTTGCCCCAGCAAATTCAACGTCTAAATATACATTTAATACAATGTTGACAAATGAATCCTTAGAAGTATGCTTGTGATACAACTACATACAGTGTCCATTGGAAAGAAAAGATCTCTAAGACACATCAATGGTTGTTAATTTCACAGTCCCGTTGTCAAAAACTATATCTACCTCATAAGGACCTAGCCACCTAGTGCACAAGTATGGTTTGAAATATTTAAATCTAGAGTCATATCACAAAACCCAATCACCCTTCTGAAACAAATTCTCCTTAATAAATTTATCAGGCCACTTGGCATGATGTTGTTGGATGAAATTTGTTGGTTGGAAAAGAGGAAAGTGCTTCTCATATAACTCATTTAGCCATTCCAATCAATATTTTTGAGTTGTAGTCAACTCTAAATTCACCTCGAAAGCAATTCTTAGTGTCATCACCTCAAATTTAATGGGAAAGAAAATACTCTTACCTAATACCGACTTATAGGGAGATAATCGTGTAATTTTCCTCCAATTAGTTCTATAAGCCCATAACACTTCTAGAATTATCTCAACCCAGTCTCTTCGGTGGACTATGATAGTGTTTGTGAGAATAGTTGCAAGCACCTTATTTTTACTTTCCACTTGGCCATTCTCCTATGGATGGTAAGGTAAAGTGACTCGATGATGAATCCTATACTTTTTTACACGCTCTTGTATCAATTGAGAAGTAAATTGTGTCCCTCCATATGTAACTATCTCATTTGGTGCTCCATAGAAACTGGAAATTTCTTCAAATAAAAAGTTTGAAACAACATGTTTAGTTTCCCTAGTGAGTGCTCTTTGCTCTACGCACTCGGTGACGTATTTTTTACATACCAAAATATAAGTCTTATGTTGATATTTGGGATTAAATGGTCCCACAAAATCTAAAGCCCATCTCTCAAATGGCTCCATCACCAATTGACGTTGTAACGACATTTCATCTAATTGAGTGGGATAGGCCACTCTTTGACAACTATCACACCCTTGCACATATTTCCTTTCATCTCCGAACATAGTAAGCCAAAAATATCCATCTGAAGCACCTTATGACCTATTATACTATCTACAAAATTTCCTCCATAAGGCTCATCATTAATAGCCTTGATAATATCACGAACCTCATCCTCCCTCACAGACCTAATTTTTGGATCAAAACTACTGTGGAAGAGGTAGTCATCCAACCAAAAATAGTGGGCACTTTGCTGAACACTTTTCTTCTCTGTGGGAGAAAGGTGATAGGGAATATTTAATACAAAAAGTTAATTGGAAATGTTTGCACACCATGTTGAATAAGTTGATACTACAAAGAGATACTCATATGTGAAAGAGTCTTCAACAATTATATTATCAGTAACATTAATCAATCTAGAAAGAAAAATTGCAACAACATTATCCTTCCTAGGTTTATCTACAATAGTAATATCAAATTCCCGGAGTAACAACAACCACCTAGCAACCTTGGCATTAGTAATTGGTTTATTCATTAAAAAACATATAGCAAAGTGGTTAGTATTTAAAAAAGTTTCATAACTAGTAATGTAATGCCTAAATTTGTTGATAACATGAATAACAACAAGAAACTTTTTTTCTGTCACAATATAATTTACCTCTATAGGCATCAAGTTCTTGGTGATATAATAGATGTCGTAAGTTTTATTTTCCTCATGTTCGACCAACACAACCCCAATGGTTGTATCATAAGCATTAGTGGAGATGTGAAATGAAAAAATCTAATATGCTCCTCATAAAATGAGAGTTATTGTTACACATCTTTCTAGCTTTGCAAAAAGAATTGTTACACTTGTTAGTTCATGCGAAATCTTTATCTTTTGTTAACAGGGAAAATAATGGAAATGCAATCTTAGCTAAAAAAATTATAAATCATCTATAATAACCTATGTGCGTTAAGTTATGTACCTCCTTTCATGTCTTAGGAGTGAGAATTATCAAAATTACCTCAAATTTTGTTGGATCTACCTATATACCTGCAAAAGAGAGATAGTGACCTAAAAGTATACCTTTAGTCATCACCATGTGAGACTTTTCAGTCTTGACATAGATGTGGGTATGTATACAATGCTCATGTTCCTTTTCAAGGATATGCAAGGCTTCATCAAACTCATCCCCATAGGGTGTAAATTCATCCATAAAAATTTCCAAACAGTCATGATCATATCAACAAAAATTCCTAACACTACATGCTAGAAGGTTGTGAGTGCATTATAAATTTCAAAAGGTAGGACCCTATAAGAAAATGTACCTTATAGGCAAGTGAATGTAGTCTTGTCCTGGTCCTCAGGAGTGATTTGAATATGGTTATAGCCAATAAATACATCCATGAAAGAGAAAAACCTTTTACCAGAAAGAGTATATAGGACCTAATCAATAAAAGGTAGTGGAAAATGATCCTTTTCAGTGGCTTTGTTCAACTCCATATAGTCAACACAAAATCTCCACTTCCCATTTTTCTTAGGGATGATAACAAGTGGAGATACCCATTGACTATAAAAAATTAGATAGAAGTTGTTTTTGTTTAAGATCTTTTGAAGTTCTTAGGCTTGAAAATACTTTTCAAGGATGGATTCATTATGTGTTGAGGTTGTTAGGCATGCCGATATCCTTTATATAAATATGATGAGTGCATAAACTAGGATGGATACCCTTCATGTCCTTATAATCTCTTGCAAAGGATTTTTTATTCTTTTTCAGTTTCTGCACTAACTTCTCTTTTTGTGCAGGAAAAATATTAGGGTTAATATTTAAGGCCTTCCCAGGCTCTAACTCCACTTGAACACCCTTAAGACTAGGGGGTGTAGGTAATTCTATAACAGGATCATTAAGAGTCTCTTCTGTATTGGATTTGTCTATTAGAAAACTTAACAACCGAGATTTTAATGGTGTAACAACAAAAGGGTCATAAATGAAGTTGTTAATAGTATCATGCTTAGTCTAATTTTTTAAATGCAAGACTTTTCCTATAGTGAGGAGTGGTCGTGTATCAATTTCCTCTGGTACAAACTCAAACCATAAAGGATTCTCACTTTCCAAACTCGGTTTATTTGGAGAGTAACGAAAAATATCCTTGGTAGTGTTACCATCAGAAATGGTCATGCACCCAGATCTACATCCAATAAAAGTGTCTACAATGGCCAGCCATGGCCTACCTAAAATCAAAGTATGTCCCCATATGCATGTTTTAGGTCGTGACACTACAAAATATACTGGCTATTTCCAAGAATCTACTGAAACAATAACATCCTGCAATACTCCTTCAGGTCATATCTTAGACCTATCAACCAATTCTGAAATAGTGGGATTTGGTCTCAAGTTGGTAAGCCCAAGTAGTTCAATAGCTTCCCTAGTTATTATGTTAATTATTCTCCTTAGTCAATTAGGGTATTTGGAAGAGTTTTTTCTCCAGTATGAAAAAATAATGTTGGGTTCCTAGGGTCTTCGTATTTGATAGGTGTATTATCCCCTAACATCAATTCTGATAATTTTCCAATTAGATGTATATTAGGGGGATCCTGAGATTTCCAACCTAGATTTTTGACACATAATTATATAGTTATTTTAGCATAAATTGGAACATCTTGGATTGCTTGAAGTAAAGGAATTCAGACATGCAATTTCTTCAACTCCTTCAAGAAATTAGATTCAGACTTAGGAGTGTTTTTTACTTCGGTTAATATTATTGGATAAGGGGGATGCAAAGAAGTATCATTACGAGAAACTGTTACAGGTCTGACAATAAAACTAATAGTAGTTGTTGTAAAAATTATTCAATAAGCATGTATATCTTGGATTCATCCTATCTAACAATGTGCTAAAGTTAAATATTGAATTGTTTCTACAAATATTTTTCAGAATTAAAAAACACAATTGCTAATCACATGAAAATGAAGAAAAATCAATCACACACAACATAGATAATTTCTCAGGGAAAGCTTACAGCTAAAACCCCACTATCTTCTATTGTATATTAAGCATGGATCATGAAACAAATACATACAAAAATCTTCTCACAAGATCCCTCAATACATCAATTAATTGTCTCACACTGTCATATGCAAAACTAACAAACACATAGCCAATCCTTAGCCTCTAGACAACATGCATTTCTTGTGCAATCCCTTACGGTAAAGATCCCTAAAAGATAGGAATTATTTCCTGCCTTGACTACGCAAGTATCATGGGAACTCCAATGGGTGTTTTCCTGCATGCGTGCAAGCATATAATCCTACAATTGATAGTCAACCTCCCTTCCTCCTAGAACTAAATTGGGTCTCCACTGGATTTGACATGCATGCAGCTAATAATAGTAAATCCTCAGTTGCATGTGGGATCACTGATTGTGAATTAATTAATATTTAATTCACTTGATCTCTCAATAGTGTATCTTTAGTTACAACTAACACAATTGAGTTTAACTCACTTAATTGAGTTTAACTCACTTAACTGAGTTAAACTGTTTACAACTTGGAGCAACTCATGCACCACTGCACTTCGAACTCTATTACAACTATAATTACTCTGCATGTCCCACCAACCAACCTCTAGCTCAAAATCCACTAGCTAACTGAATTTATCACTTTCAATTAACTCATTCAATTCCACATTGAGAATAGATTATAGTTTAATGTCCATCTAAATTAAGAGATAATAAAAATAGAAATGCACCCAAAAATAGCACTGTGGGCCCCACCCTAGTCTGGGTGCTTAATGCACTAGGTGTGGGTGTTGAATCTTCTTGTTGAATCTCAACACTCCCTCTCAACAAGAAAGGGATTATCCTTCACCCTGATCCTATCTCTATGGTATTTGAATTTTCTCCTGGTGAGCGCCTTCGTCAGAATATCTGCATCTGAATATTCCATGGGAATGTACTAAAGCAACATCATCCTCCACTACACACAATCTCTAAGATGATTGTATCAGATATCTATATGCTCGTACATATCATGAAACGCAGGATTAATCAAGAGTTTAATGCAAATATTATTATCACAATGAATCATTGTCGGATCCATACGAGAACCAAACAAACCAACCAAGATCTTTCTCATCCAGATAGCGTCACATGCAGCTTGAATTTCTGCCATGTATTCTACTTCTGCTGAACTGAGTGCCATGGATCGTTGTTTCCTGCTGTACCAAGAAACTATTGTCGATCCAATGCTAAAGATCCCCCCTGATGTGCTATTTCTGTCTGATGGACTTCCAGCCCAATCTGCATCCGTGAAGCCATGTAACTTCACTCCATCCGTCATTTTGTACCACAGACCATACTCTGATGTGCCCCTCAGGTATCTCAAGACATGCTTCCCCGCCTTCCAAAAGAACTTGGTAGGCTTAACCATAGCTTGACTCAGCTGGTTAAATGTGTGGCAAATGTCCATTCTCGTTTTCACTAGATACATTAGCAAACCCACTAAATATCGATAGACAGTAGCATCCACTACCTCTCCAGAAGTAGCATCCACTTTCCTCCAGTTTCCTAGAAGAGGAGTACCATGGGTTTGCAGCTCTCCATGTTAAATTTACCCAGTATATCCTTTGAATACTCGCCTTTAGACACAAAAATCTCACCATCCCGCTACCATATTTCCAATTCAAGGAAATAATGAAGGAGGCCCATATCCTTCATTTCGAACTCCCTTGCAAGATCCTCCTTGCATGAGTGTATTAGCTGCTCATCACCGGTCAAAATTAGATTATCAACATAAAGAAAAATGATCAATAGCTTATCCTCAACCACAATATGGTACATGTTTGCATTTTCTTCACTTTTGGTGAAGCCTAGCTTGGTGAAATAGTTGTATATATCAGTGTACCAAGCATGGGGTGCTTGCTTTAGCCCATACAGTGCCCTTTTGAGTCTGCAGACATGCGACTCACTGTTGAATATTTCAAAACCTTCGGGTTTCTCTATGTACACTTCTTCCTCGATGATCCCATTGAGAAACGTAGTTTTCACATCCATCTAATGAATGCGCCAGCCCATTTGCATTGAGAGTGAAAGGATGGATCTTATGGAAGAGTACCTTGCGACGGGCGCAAAATTCTCATCATAATCTATCCCCTAGATCTGTGAGAATCCTTGGGATGGGCCACAAATCTGGCCTTATATTTCTCCACACTCCCATCAACAGCTTGCTTTACCTTGTAGATCCATCTTGAACCTACCACTGATTTGTTGACCGGTCTTGGGACTATCTCCCATGCACTGTTCTTGACAATAGAGTCATACTCCTCCACCATTGCATCAACCCAAGTAGGTTGTTGCACTGCTTCCTAAAAGGAAGATGGTTCATTCATAATACATTTTCTCATAAAAGCCATGTATCTAATAAATCGATCAGGAGATTGTCTTTGTCTGCACTGTGAAGTATGGGCTCCTACATTCTATGCAACGTCAAGTCTCAACCTATCAAAATTCGTGGTGCGCCTTCTGCCATTTCTGATGGATGGCTCTGCATGAGTGGTTTCCTCCAATCCATGAACCTCCTCATGTGGTTGATCCACATCTTGAGACTCATCATTGGGAACCAACAGTTCCTCCTCTGCATGCAAGTCCATCTCCCTCTCAAGGGACAACTGCATGGCTTTCCCCTCATCAAATTTTATATCTCGTCGCACAATAGTCATTTTTTTGTTTGGAAAATACACCTGATAATTATGGGGTGTTTCTGTGCACCCCACAAAAATCCCAACCTCAGCAGACGGTTCCAGCTTCTTCCTGGCATCCTTGGTCACATGCACATAAACAGATGAGCCAAAAAACTTAAAGTGTGAAACATCAGGTTTCTTACCAATGAATGCCTCTTCAGGTGTACTCATGCCAAGTACTCTGTGAGGACAACAGTTTTGCACATAAACCACAGTGTTGCATGCTTCCGGCCACAAATGCATTGGTAGGCCCTGATCATGCAACATCGCTCGAGTTGCACCCATGAACGTTCTTTTATTTTTCTCCACGACCCCATTTTGTTGTGTGTTATGAGGCACTATGAGTTCTCTTCAAATTCCTTCTTTGCTGCAGAAGTTCTTGAATTTGTTAGAGATGTATTCTCCACCATTATCTCTCCTAAGAGCCTTCACTTGCTTCCTCGGATCTTTCTCCACCAATACCTTAAACTCACAAAACTTAAAGAATGTTTGATCTTTCTTGTGCATGAAGAAGATCCAAAATTTACAAGAAAATTCATCAACAAAGATTACATAGTACTTATGTTTTGTTATTGAAGCAACTAAGAATGGTCCACACACATCTGTGTGAACTCTCTCAAGGATCCCCAAAGCTTAGTTCTCCTTCTCATTAAAGGTGGAATTTACATACTTCCCCATGCTGCAACCCTTGCACAGATCTAAGTGAGAAAGTGTTCCCATTGGAACTCCAGTAGAAATTTGTTGCATGACTTTCAAGGCTCCATGATAAAGATGGCCCAATCGCCTGTGCAATAATTCACCCTCATCCTGGCTCACCACTTTTTCCTCCTTTCCCATCATGGCAGTGCAGTCATCTACCTCCAACTTGTAAAGATTCTTAACTCGAATCCCTATCCTCTTGGCTTGACCCATTTTTTTATGTCATAGGAAAGCTTTTCCATCACTAAAAACAACGTTATAGCCTCTATCCTCCAACAATGTGACTGAGGCCAAATTTTTCTTTAGACTTGGTACATGCATCACATATTTTAATTGAAATGGTTTACCTAATTCCTTTTGAAAGGTAATGGTACCAATCCCAATAGCACTGTACCGTCCGTCGTCACCCATCTCAATATGCATCTAGAGATCTTTCTCCTCCAAGTCATTGAAAATTTCATTATCTCCCGTCATGTGAAAGGAAGTGCCACCATCCAAATACCACATAGATCCCAATGCACTAGACACCATGCATGCAATCAATGAGAATTCAAGCTCAAATTATGAGGCAAGGGCCTTACTAGCTGCAGATCTAGCAACCTTCTTGTTCTTCTTCTTTTGTGGACAATTAGTAGCAAAATTCCCATGTTTGTGACAGTGAAAACACTTCACCTTGGACATGTCCTGCTTCTTGCCTTTGGACTCAGATTTTGAATGGAATTTCTTCCCCTTCCCTTTCCTCGCTTTGGCAGCTAAAGCACAATCCTCTTCATCCTCATTATTATACGAATATCCATCTCTGGTGGTCAGTCTGAACTCCTCCTGCACCAAATCTGACCATAGTCATTCCCAATCTGGAAAATTTTCCCTTCCATTGACAGAGTCTTGATAAATGTGCCAACTCTTGGGAAGTCTTGGGAGATCCAAGCTCACCAAATCATCATCAGAAACTTTTATTCCCACACTCCCCAGTTCATCCCGACATTATAAAAGCTTCGTGAGATATTTTGGAATGGTGTCGCCCTTTTCCATCTTGATCTTCTTGAGATTATCTTTGAGCACCGATTCCTATGGTCACTGTTGCTTTGGAATAGATCCGTCAAAGCCTTCCACATAGCATATGGTGTGGCTTTCCCATGGAGGCTTGATACAATGTGGTCTCGTAGTCCCTCCAACATGATCCTCCTCGCCTTTGCCACTTTCTTTTGCCATGCATCAAGATTGGCATCATCTGCAGCATCTAGCTTAGGAACATATTTGTTAATGAATTCCTTCAAGCCATTGACTTCGAGTACTTCCTCCATCCTCTCCTTCCAATAAATTTAGTTCGAGTTGCCCTCAAGTGCATACTCTAACCTCAAGCCACTGAAAGCCAGTTCGATCTTCAATCAACTGTAGCACCAAGAAAGTCTTTCTGCAAATTCGAATTTTATACACTCACAAACTCAGCTCCTGCTTCACTTCTGCAATTTCCTGTGCTCTGATACCATGTAGAAATTATACAACGAGAATGTATATCTTGGATTCACCCGATCTAAAAATGTGCTAAAGTTAAATATTGAATCGCTTCTACAAATATTTTGCGGAATAAAAAACACAATTTCTAATCACGTGAATATGAAGAAAGATCAATCACACACAACACAAATAATTTCTCAGGGAAAGTTTACAACTAATAACCCCACTATATTCTATTGTGTATTAAGCATGGATCATGAAACAATTACATATAAAACTCTTCTCATAAAAGCCCTCAATACATCATCTAATTGTCTCACACTTTCATATGCAAAACTGACCAATACATAGCCAACCCTCAACCTCCAGAAAACCTGCCTTTCTTACGCAATCCTTGATGGTAAATATCCATAAAAGATAGGAATTCTTTCCTGCCTTGAGTGCGCAAGTATAATGGGCACTCCAATGGGTGTTTTCCCACATGTATGCAAGCAGATAATACTACAACTGATAGTCAACTTCCCTTTCACCTAGAACTCAACAGGGTCTCAACTGAATCTGACATGCATGCAACTAATAATAGTAAATCCTCAGTTGCATGTGAGATCATTGATTGTTAATTAATTAATATTTAATTCACTTGATCTCTCACTAGTGTATCTTCAGTTACAACTAGCACAACTGAGTTTAACTCACCAAACCAAGTTAAACTGTTTACAAGTTGCACCAACTCATGCATCACTGCACTTTGAACTATGTTACAACTAGAATTACTCTGCATGTCCCACCAACCAACCTCTAACTCGAAATCCAATAGCTAACTGAATTTATCACTTTTATTTAACTCATTCAAGTCCACATTGATAATATATTACAATTTAATGTCCATCCAAATTAAGGGATAATAAAACTAGACATGCACCCAAAAATAGCACTATGGGCCTCACCCTAGTCTGAGTGCTTAATGCAACCAGGTGCTTAATGCACTAAGTGTGGGTGCTGAATCTTCTTGTTGAATCTCAAAAATTGTTACAGTTACGTCTCAGGTATCATTGGTTGTACGGTGGGGTTAGTAGTAGAACCAGTTGTTATAGCTTCATGGGTATCATCAACTGCTTCAACACTAGTGGTAACATCGACTATTAGTTTTCTTTCTATTGAAAAGTGTAACTAGGATTGGTCTTCATATTGACTATGTAATTATGTATTTTTGTAAAGAAGAAGACAAGATTATAATATAGATTTTTTATATGCTTGACTCATGGGTTTCATGAGCAAGGTTTTAGGTCAAAGGAATTATTCTTTATGTCCTATAGGTATATGTCTTCTGTTCATAAATTGTATTAATTAAAGTGTCATTTTTATGAAGATTCAAGTCTAATTTGTATGCCTCCAGATTGTCACGTAAGCCTTAAAGATTGCACTCAAAATATGATGAAGAAAAGCGTTGGAAAACCCTTCAAGTCAACCTTCATTATGAAGGAAGATACTCTCTATAATTCGTCTTATATTCAAGTATTCAAGTCGGCCTCAATACACATGGACAAGTCGGCTCAAATATGGGTTGGAAGAACTATATATACCTACCTATGCTGCGTAGAAAATAATATACAAAAGTCCGCATTACTCTGAGTTTTCGGACAAGATTGCGGGAAGAATCTCGATCATCTCTGCAACAATATATGTGGATTAGCCTGAAGCAAAAAAAAATGCGGATTAGTTTGAAGCTAAAATTTGGATAAGTCTGAGTAAAATTTGGTGGCATATATCTGAGTTAAGTATGAGAATAGGGCTACAATAAATGTATGAAAAGGAGTCTAAATAAATGCACGAATAGGACATCTGAAGGAAAACAATGCGGACAATAACTTTAGGAATTGCAAAGTATAACATCTGATATTTCGGTGTTAATTCAAGGGAAGAATCATGCGGATAATATATTGTAGTATGGGCTTCAATGTATATATATATATATATATATATATATATATTCAGATTCGTTATCTCTGTGTCTGAAGTATCATGCGAATATAAGAAGACAAAAGTAAAGAAATTAAGGATGATTTCAATATGATAAGTACAACAAAGTAAGGAATCCTTTCTCAGAGAAGGAATATATATATTTTTTGGAATATAAATAAGAATCATAAAGGCAACTGTGATGATATAGCGTAAGTACAACAAGGTATATGAGGAAGATCTAGGAATCGATATTTCCTAGATTCAATAAGGAAGAAGGATCATTTAGTAGACATTCTAAGTTATCTATTTATGATGCAGAAAAGTGCAAGACGGTGCAGGACGGTACAAAAAAGATGGATCAACTTGAGGAGTCAAAGAAGAAGCAATGGCTAGGTCTTGGAGGCATACAAAGTTCAAGGTTCTGTGTCATGGTTATGGTACTTATCAATTGAAATTATATAAGAAGAATTCCTTGCGGGTTTTCCTCTCCAAGAGGGAGAGGTTTTTCCCTAGCTCGAAGAGCCTAATTTTGTGTCTCTTGCAATTTTGGTAATTGACTTGATGAAATAATTAATAAGCTAAGAAGAAAAGACATAAGTAATATAAGTAAGTTCACAAGTGATTATGAAGTAGAGAATTTGAATTAATCTCTAGCCTTCCAAATTCTCAACATGGTATCAGAGCTAAGGCGTTGAAGACAAGGGCTACTTGACAAATAAAAACTCAAAGAAGCAAGAATCAATGTCTAAATTGAAAAATCAATTCAGTTTGAAAGGAATATTCTCAAATATTCTCAAGAAATATCTTTGATCTCATTTAAATATTTGTATTCAAGACATTGTTGGAAGAGACATCATCTTTTGAAGACATCCTTTATCATTGAGGATCCAAGAACATCTAAATTAGAGAATTCAATCTGAGAAGAAGCTCATGACTTCATCTTCATCATCATGAAGGAAGCTGCAAGTCACTCTACTCAAGTAAGTATCCATGACCTTATTTAAATCTACCAAGATTACTTAATATAAAGAGAGCAAAAAATTGGTTGGGTCATCAAACTTTAGTGCATGGAAAAGAAGGAAAATTTTTAATTTAATTGAAGAAGTTACGAGCTACATCTAAGGATATACAATTCAACCCTCAGTAGAATGTGGTCCATCTCATGTCAATTACATGAAAGGAGAAATCAGAGGCTAGAGGATTCTCATAGAATGCATTAAGGACTCACTCATTCTTTATGTATCAAAACCAAAGTCTGCAAAAGAAATATATGCGAAACTGGTGAAGCTATTCTCTGTGAGTACTGCAGGAGAAGCAATCTCTCCAAGACAAGAACTATACAAAATGAAATTGTCAAGGGAAGAAGGAATCACTTCATACTTTATGAGGATTTCTAAAATAAGAGACTAGCTGTAGTAATTGGGAGAAGTAATGTCTGATATTGAGATGACTACAGTGGTGTTGAATGATCTACTGGAAGAATGGGGAAACTTCAATCTTATACGGGAAGAAAGAAGCAACACCATTCCATGATTTATGGTCTCTATGTAAAATATAGGGAAAATGCTAAATTCCAAAGCTGATATAGGATCAAGTGAAGGGAATCAAGCCCTTGTAGCCATATCCAGGAAGAAAGGAAGATTCGGAAAATTCGGCCCTCAAAATAAAAGAAGAAATATGGAAAAAGTATGATGCTTTGGATGTAATGAACTTGGGCATTATGAAAGAGATTTTCCTTAATCTGAAAAGGACAAAAGGAAAAAGGAAGAAGCCCATGTCACAGATAAAAGAGAAGAGCTTGATGTTAAGAAGTCTAAGAAAGAATAAGCGAGAAGTATCTATTATGATTGGGATCATCTTCTTCTTTAAGAGATTTCTTTTGGTTCTAAAATAGTATGATAGGAAACCATAGCATCATGATAGAAGCATGGTAGGAGCTCTTGGTGTAACAGATCCTGGAAAACCTCACTGATAATAATGATGATGGAAATCATTCATCAAGATCAAGGGTCATTATGGAAACATGTGCTCACACTCTCTAATGGAATTCTCTATGAATTCACTAGTTAGAAAGAAAGAAAAAAGGTTTCATAAAGAATTCTATGCTATAGAATTATGGGATTAGGATGTGATGACATATTGATGAAGCAAGTCAATGGAATGAAGTTCCTCATTCTAGTAAAATTGTTACAGGATGACTCAAAGGAAAAAGGTATGAGGTATATATATTTATATGCTGACACTGGATGTTGTGTAGTCATGTCATATGGTTGTAGGTAATGAAATTTAGAAGTATGATCTCTCACGGTGCATAGATAGATGAAATCAACATAATTTATCATGATATGGAATATGAGGTGGTGGTATATAAATATTAACGAGGAACTGGAAATTGGAAGTTCCTGGGAATGAAGATGTGCATAAAGGAAGAGATCATGAAGTGTAACCATGTCAAGAGGCAGTTATCATCCGAAAGCCAAGAAGATGTGACTAGAATATCTCCTGGGAGGATATGTACACTCTAATAGAAGTCTGGTAAAGAAGAATACCCTTGACAAGACATATCATTAGGAGATGTGTCAATATAAATATAGGATTCCTATGCCTACAGGAATATGTCATGGTGAAAAATCATCACTGAGGTAACTTTTGTTTTTAAAATTTCACACGTATATGCTTATATGGATGAATTTGTGTAGGGTTGCCAATCATGTGAAAGGATGTAAGATCCTTGGAGATGATTCGAAAGAAAGAAGCATGGCATAAAAGGTGGGCCAGATAAGGAAGTTAGATGAATCACTTTCTGATAGTTGACATGACTCATGGATGAAAGTGATGAATTATTTGTACCCTATGAAGCCAAAGGTTGAAGATTCCTCAATATCAAAATCCATGACATCGAGGAGAGGAATTCTTCATGAGAAGCTGGGTGTCTCACCATTGCTGTTGCAGGTACCTGGTTGAGAGGGAGCCTAGTGATAAGTTTCTTGCTTGGAAGAAACTTGAAGTATGTCCTTCCTGAGTTAAGAGGGAGTGATGTATATGATTCTCTAATACATGTGTTATGCACTAGACCAGGACTAACATTCGTAAGTCTCAGTGTAGGCCATATGGAGAGAATGGATAGACACATCATTCTGGTCTTTACTTTTGAAGACAGAATGGAGGATTGGGTAATCATCTGGTATTTGATACCCTTTGATAATATGATAGGGAATTCAAGATAAGAGTAGTCAGGGACCGATATTCTTTGAGGGATAGCTAGCTAAGAGAAGAATAGTCCAAGAAGGTCATACTTTAGGAACACATGGGTGGAGTATGTACCTTGGAGAGACAATGACTATGGTGTATATAAGTCATGTGTCTCGCCAACATTGTAGCCCATTGTCTCGTTGAGAGATGGGGTTGTTAGTCGAGGCCTTGCACTAGGACAATGCTGATTGATATGATGCTATACATATTTTATTACCAATCTGATTCTTCTTATGAGATTCTTCAGTTTAAAAGTGACCATGTACATGTATGAATACTTCCCTAGGTAAGAGGGAGTGTTGAACAATGTAACTATGATTGGTCTTCATATTGACTATGTAATTATGTATTTATGTAAAGAAGAAGACTAGATTATAATATATATTTTTGATATGCTTGACTCATGGGTTTCATGAGCAAATTTTTAGGTCAAAGGACTTCTTCTTGATGTCCTCTAGGGATATGTTCTAGTCATAAATTGTATTAATTAAAGTGTCATGTTTATGAAGATTCAAGTCTAATTTGTATGCCTCCAAACTTTCACATAAGCCTTGAATATTTCACTCAAAATATGATCAATAACAACGTTGGAAAACCCTTCAATTCAACCTTCATTACGCAGGAAGATACTCTCTATAAGTCAGCTTATATTTAAGTATTTAAGTCGGCCTCAATACACATGGACAGGTCGGCTCAAATACGGGTTGGAACAACTATATATACCTACCTATGCTGCACATAAAAGAATATACAGAAGTCTGCATTACTCTGAATTTTTCAGACAAGAGTGCGGGAAGAATCTCGGCCATCTCTGCAATAGTATATGTGGATCAGCCTAAAGCAAATAAAAATGTGGATTGGTTTGAAGCTAAAATGCGGATAAGTCTGAGTAAAATTCAGTGTCATATATCTGAGTTAAGTATGAGAACATGGCTATAATAAATGTGTAAAAAGGAGTCGAAGTAAATGCAAGAAGACATCTGAAGGAAAACAGTGCGGACAAGAACTTCAGGAATTGCAAAGTACAACATCTGATATTTTCAGTGTTAATTTAAGGGAAGAATCACGTGGATAATATCTTGTAGTATGGGCTTTATATATATATATATATATATATATATATATATATATATATATATATATATATATATATATATATATATATATATATATATATATATATATATAGGAATTGTTTCTCGGAGAAGGAATATATATCTATTTTGGAATATAAAGAAGAATCGGTAAGGCAATTGTGATGATATAACATAAGTACAACAAGGTATATGAGGAAGATCTAGGAACCGAGATTTTCTAGATTCAAGAAGGAAGAAGGATTGTTCAGTAGACATTCTAAGTTGTCTAGTTCTGATGTAGAAAAGTGCAAGACGATGCAGGACGGTATAGAAAAGAAGGATCAACTCGAGGAGTCAAAGAAGTAATGGCTAGGTCTTGGAGGGATACAAAGGTCAAGGGTTTGTGTCATGTTCATGGTACTTGTCAATTGAAAGTCTATAAGAATAATTCCTTGCGGGTTTTCCTCTCCAAGAGGGAGAGGTTTTGCCCTGGCTTGAAGAGCCTAATTTTGTGTCTCTT
Organism: Pinus albicaulis; assembly: GCA_034641835.2. Lineage (NCBI taxonomy): Eukaryota > Viridiplantae > Streptophyta > Pinopsida > Pinales > Pinaceae > Pinus > Pinus albicaulis. Next base: position 1,824,703,483 of record CM076575.1, on the reverse strand, counting down.
GTATTTTTGGTAATTGACTTGATGAAAGACTTAATAAGCTAAGAAGAACATACTGATAATTAAAATAATTAAGTTCACAGGTGATTATCAAATAGAGAATTTGAATTAATCTTCGGCCCTCTAAATTCTCAACACTTTCTAGAGGTCCTTGATTTAAGTTTCCTTCTCTTGATAAATTGTCTTCCTAATTTTCTATAATAACAAGAGAAACAATGGGGTTTATTATCCTTACTAATCATAATTGTATTTCATTACATTCCATAGGTGATATACAATTGGTAGGGAGAATTGGCATTTCAACTTGTTGCACTACCTTATTATTTGGATTAGGGTTAGATTGTACATGTAACAAGGGGCATAATGGAGGACCACACAGACTCACATTTGAAGGAAGTTGTAACTTATATTGTTCCATTGGGATCTAAACAAGAATTCAGTTAGGGATAATAGCCCCTTTCCATGGCTAAGGCCATGAAGGAGAAGGCCACTAAGGCTAGGGTGTAGGGTATTTGACTGATTAGGGGGATACCATGTAGGTATAGGATATTTCATTTTCTCGCGAATTTTTTGAGGACTATAAATACCATTCCAAGAATTAAAAGAAGAGAAGGATCCTTGCATGATACCTGATGGCTGAGGTTTCCAAGGTTTTTGGTGACAATAAAATATGTTTCTTTAGTATCCTCCCTTGTCTCCTTATAGATTTATTTTAATCTAGGAAATAAAGGACATTATTTTATAGAATTATCCCACTCACATATATTGTTTCTATTAAGTGGGAATTTCTTCAGAGGATGTTTCTTCCTGCACTGAGAGAAGAATATAGCCAAAGCTTGTTCTACTTCAATTTGTTTATGCTTAGATTTCAACACATCAATCTCAGAGAAAAACAAGCTCATTATGTTAGTTTTAAAATTCATAAGATTTTTAATTTCTGCTCATGTTGCTCCACTATTGGATGGCTCTAAAATCTTAGTAGAAGCATCATGTGTCATAGTCCTATTTCTTGTTGATCCTTTGGAAATTCTATGACAAAGTTGAACAATTTAATCGTAAGGTTCCTTGGATATATTTCCTTTTCCTAAAAGATTTAACATGTCAAGGAAGTCATCTCGCATTCCTTTGATTAGAATTTTTTAATTATTTCCTTGTTCATTTTTTTATGTTGAGATCTCTGTAAATTACACTGAAGGTGGACAACATACTCTTCCAAATTTTCATTTGTTATCTAACTGATTCAAAATAGTTATTCCCTCTTATCTTTGGAATGACAGTAATCATGATACTTTTATAGAAAGGTATTATTCATCCCATCCTAGGAGGTAATGGATTCCCCACCGAGTCTAATAGACCATCTTAGTGTTGCTCGCTTTAGTGCAAGAGGGAACAATTTTAATTTATGTTCATCGATGGTATAATCATAACTCCTACAAAGAAAATCAAACTCAAATAGAAATGTATTTGGATCTTAAGTAATTGTACCCTGAAAAGTTGAGAGTGCGGACAAAGTGATGTTCTTCACTAGCGCCTATCCCTGCAGATTCCCAATGGGGAACTCCAAGGTGGTAATTGAGCTCCCTGTCATTTGGTCCTGCCTAAAATCTCCTTGAGGAGGAGATTGATCAATTTTTTGTGATGAGGGTTTCTTAGGGTGTTCAAGTTGTTCAGGTTGCTCAAATTTTTCATATTGTCCATGTGGTTTTAATGATTTCACAACACCCTTTGCAACATAATTTTCAATAGTTGTTTCGCAACACTGCCTAAATCTGGGATGCACTGATCAAGTGGTCATTCTTTTGGAATTACTTCTAAATAACATTCATCCATATCACCTTGTCCCTCTATTAAGCCATGATATCCTTACCCTACTGATACAGATGAACTAGAAACTCTAGGGCTTGTCTCTGAGATCAAAGGTTCATAAAATTACATATTCTAAATATGTTCACTCTGTAATGTCCCATAATAATTATAAAATAATAAATAATTATAAAATAATTAATAATATATAAATAATATAATATAATTTAATAAATAAGTAAATAAATAAATAGTCAAGAGAATAATAAATAAATAATAAATAAAACATTAAACAATAACTGGAGTTCTAAATAAAATGGTAAATAATAAACTGGAGTCCTAAAATAATAAACAATAAGTAAATTTAAAGAAATAATTAATTAACAAAAGTAAATAAATTAATAAAGAGTTAAACTAGGAAACTAATAAAAAGGAAGTTAAACTAAGAGAACACTAAATTAAGTAAAGCTAACAAAAAGTAAGAGAACAATAAATTAAGTAAAACTTAAGTTGCATGTTGACACAATGACTGTGTGCATGTGGTTCCCTTTGCCTCTGTTACCATATGTAACAACCTCAATTTTAACATACAATTAATTATATCACATAGACAATGAATAATCAACTCAAAACCGTTTAACTAATTATCATGAAATTTTCAGAAACATAGGCAAGGTGACTTACCTGAAATGGCGCTTTTCCTTACTTGAGACTCCAAGGTTGAATGCTAGCTGAATCCTGCTCACCACAACAGAGTTTTGGGGACAACTCTCCACCCAACCGTAGGCTCAGCTGTATGTAATCTTTCCACAGCTGGCCACCCCCGAGCCCTCAATCAACGTACTACTGCCAGTGGTTCCCTTTGCCTCACCATACCTTTCTCTCCAGAGACTGGATGAAAGAATGAATGCCTTGCACATTCCTCAATGTCTATTAAATAGACCAAACCATGGAATGAGAACCACATGCACACAGTCACTGTGTCAACATGCAACTTAAGTTTTACTTAATTTAGTGTTCTCTTACTTTTTGTTAGCTTTACTTAATTTAGTGTTCTCTTAGTTTAACTTCATTTTTATTAGTTTCCTAGTTTAACTCTTTATTAATTTATTTACTTTTGTTAATTAATTCTTTCTTTAACTTTACTTATTGTTTATTATTTTAGGACTCCAGTTTATTATTTACCATTTTATTTAGAACTCCAGTTATTGTTTAATGTTTTATTTATTATTTATTTATTATTCTCTTGACTATTTATTTATTTACTTATTTATTAAATTATATTATATTATTTATATATTATAATTATTTTATAATTATTTATTATTTTATAATTATTATGGGACATTACACACTCAATACATATGACTGAGGGGATGTTAACCTCTATAAAATAGTCTCACCTAATATTTTCTTCTTAGGCATTTCTCCCTAAGAAGATGATTCAAATTAAACTTTTGAGATGATCTCTTGTATGTATGTTACTTAACCAAATCTCGATTCTTCTTCTTTCTCACTCGTCCTCTTCTACCTGCACGATTAGTTTCCTTGGGTTTTCTTCTTCATCATTCATGTAATGCAATCATATGTGGCTTGAATCCTCATGAGTTCGATCCCCCTTCAGTATTTCAAAGCGATGCACAAGTTCTTACCTCTTGTCTTCCCGCTCGAAAACCTCAGAGCCAAGAACACATCTACCACACTTTTAATCAATGGATTCAAACAATCTAGTCACACATATGCACCTCTTTAATAGCCTCACTGGAAAAAACAAAAAAATGTTGGGTAGATAAATTTTCCTTTTAATTCAATAACAACCAATCCAACTCACACATAAATTGTCAATCTAGGTAGACTTCGTATTTCAAGGCTAATGTGAAAAATATATGCAGGAAAAAATGGAAACTAGCACTAAGGAAATAGCAAAACAATTCATTGTAAGTATCAATCTTAGCACTCCATCACAATTGTTGTTACACTCCAAACCTTACTCACACTTTCAAAAAGGAAAGAAACACATGTTGCAGAATCAATCACACTTTTTCACACTATCACTTTTATTCAAAAACAAAAAACACTCTTGGAAACCATTCAACACTCAAACTTTGTTGAAACACCCATTCAACTAAATAAAAAGACTAAAAAATTGTAACAAAATTCAAATAATCATCACACTAATGAAGGGAAGGGTCTAGGACCTATGTTTCCACACAATAATAGAGGTTGCAATACTACAACTATTCAATGCATGAACAAGGTTTGTCACAGTAATAGTAAATCACACATAAATCATAACTGAAAGAGAATAAATATATTTCTACAATAACTCTCTACCCAATGATCCATGTTAAGAATGAGGGCCCTTCCTCCTTAGCAGGGGATGGTGAATTACACAACACACAAGATAATCAGGAAAGAGAGGTAAATTTTTGCATTAATAAAAGTTGCAATACAAGATTAGGGTGTCGGTATTCCCACCTTTTATCTCTATATGTGCGTGCCTCACAGACAAAGATTACATCTTTTATATTATCATATTACATTATATTCCTATTTTCAAAAAGAAGGATCATCATGAGAATCTCTTGATTCTCATGTGATCCAAATTGAGAGTATATCTTAATCGAAATAGAGTTGTAACAAATTTTCTAAATTACAATGATTTTCATTTGGAGGTTCTAACTATTTCAACTAAGTCACTTGGGTTGTCCAAAAATGTCTCCTTTCAACGGTCAAACTAGCTCTGATATGGTGTCTGTCTAGATCGATCTTCATTACTAAGAATAGGGGAATAGAGTATCCAAAATAAGATTAGTGTTGTATCAGCAACATCAACAGATTCTTCGTTCCATCTTTAGTGAGTCAAACTGGGGAGATATTGTCTTGTAATAGCATCTCAACAAGCCACGCAACCTGAAGCAACCCTTGTCAATTCATTAATAAAATAGCCTAAAGAAGTTAGATTTTATGCCATACTACAAGAAAAACAAAATAATAAGGATGACACAAAAAAGGAAATATACTTTAGTCAATAGTAGCTAATGAAGTGACAAGGCATGGCTTTTAATGTCAAAATGGTAGGAAAAGATAGGGAAAATAGGTGCAAAAGAATACAAATATTGTGTCCCAACAAGTGTCATAATACTTAGTTATTTCCCTCATCATTTTGTAACTTTTCTTCCTTTGTCAAATATTTCTTAGATTCCCTTCATATGTGACTTGATCAATACACAACTATTCCTAGTTGCGATACCCAATAGACTATTCCTAGTTGCAATACCCAATAGTCCATGATATGATCTCAAGTTCACGAATTAATACCAACTTTATCCTTATAGCTACTTATCTATCCATTTCATGTCCATATTCATAAACACACATTCACATCATGGATTCAAACAATGCTTCAATCATGCACACAAACATGCTTGGTAGTGAAAAAATTTGTGATAATATTCGAAGGTGGGATAATTTTCTAGGATTTTTCTAGTAAAAAAGATTTACTAATTTCCATTTTTTCTAAAAACACTACCCCAAAATTTTATAGTATAATATCATTTTACCTTAAAAAGTTCCAAAATTATAGAAACTATATAAAATAATTAATATTTTTAATATTTTTACAAAACTATTTCAAAACATTCTATTTGCATTAGGGACTGGTAATATTTTCTAAGGTTTCTAAACTTTAAGATAAATTTTCATCCTTAATATTTTCCTTGATGTTTGTGCACTACATGCACATTTTTCTCACAATTCATGTTCATATATTAAATATAATAATGATCCTTCCTTATAAGAGATTGCAATCATTCAAGTGACATGTCTCATAGACATAACCATAACATGTTTCCCTCTTTCATATGGAATTAAGCCACGAGAAATAATTTATTCCAAGTAACATGGAGTTATTAGGTGATCATAAACATCACGTAGAACATAGCTAGTACAATCTCTTGATTTACTTTCCATTCATGCACCATACCATTGGTATAGTAATATTAAATTTTTAATGCAGGGCTCTTAATATTTTTAGCATACCAAACCATATTTGCATGTTTACTAGTAGTTTAGTGGATACCACAGTTGGTGCCTCAAACAGGTTTCTTACATTCCTATTTACTAATCTCTCGATCAACACTTCATTATCCCTAATTTATATTGACAAGGTTATATGTAGCATCCTTATTAGCTTCTCTAGCCATGTTGTTAACTTTTACTTGGTTACATCCTCATCATGATTTTCTTTTAACACTAGATTACTCAGAGTCTTCAATCATGCTATACATATGTTCGTTTATGGCATCCAACATGTATGTATGCAGATATCACTGCATATGCATTGTGAGTTATTCAATTTCTTGTAATTCTATCATGAATATGCTCTTATCCATGCATATAAAAACCTTTTCAAAACTTGTGCAAAAAATTCAAAATAGAAAGAGATAAGTTGAGATATTCCCTAATAATTATGGTTGCATCAATTGGTCATGTGCTTATGCAATTGTCATTCTATTGATTTGTTCAGGGAAAATATAGGAAGCATCTTAATTGTATCCATCACAACTTTGGTAATCAAAACAGATTTCTTCATTCATTGCATCTAGCAGACTTGTCTCAATCACACATCTATCACGTGTCACGAACCATTGGTTACCTTACTATTGTACTCCATGCTTCTTCACTATTATACTCCATGTTTTTTTATTTACATCTGATCCATCACTTTGATAACTCTGTCTCTTTGGTTTATTTCTTGGCTCATCCAAGTGTAGTGTTTGAACCACAATTCTAATGATATGTGTGCTTATTCTATATCTAGCACAACTAGGTCTATTGTTTGAATTCTTCTATGATATTGAGTGTAACATACCTAGTCCCTTAATTCCTAATTAAGAATACAAGGTAGATAATTTTAATCTTTTTTATTTAACTTGAAGCTCTATTATGAGATTGCCATACTTTTTGAAACTTAAATATAACTATTATTAAAAGCTAGATCATTGAGTTATGATCATTTTGAGCATTTTTTCTCTAGGCACCAAGAATGAATCACATTACATTTAATTAAGTTAATATTTAATTATTAAATTAATATGTTTAAAGTTCATATAATCATATTGGTTAATAATAATCAATAATGTAATGTATTTAATTAACACCATCATTAAATTGATAAATTACCCATATGCACAATTTCCATTGTCCCTAAGGTTTCTTCCCATAAGTTAAATCCATAAACTTACCAACCCAAAACATTTCAATCAATCTCCTAAGTTTTCACTAATGCTACACTATCCAAACCTAAGAGGATTTGCATTAGACATCAGGGGGGATTATAACTACATCAGATTTATGAAGAGGATACACTACACCAAGCTCCAAACCATCACTGTTTGGGTAAGGATTTGCATTAAACATCAAAGGGGAACTATCACTGCTTGGGTAAAGATTTGTATTAAACATTAGAAGGAATTATAACTGCATCAAATTTATGAAGAGCACATTTTGCTTCAAGCTTCAAGCTATCATTGTTTGGGTAAAACTCTTGCCTAGAATTCCCTTATCTTTCAGATAGCAAAAATCCATGAATATAAGTGACTATATGCATCTAAACATTCTCAGATAAGTAATGCACTAAAGAAAATTGATTTCTTGCAATGGGTTGTTACTGCAATTTATCACATATTGAAATAAAACAAGATTCTTACTAGCACTTACTAACCCTGTAATTTATGCAAAATTTTCTCCATACATATAATAACTCATCTAGTTTAAGGAATCATGTGGATATCATACTTTGAGATACCCTAGAGGATTTCTTATCTTTGTACAGATCCTTAATTAAATTTCTATAGTCTCTCTTGGATAAAAGAGTACCTCCATAATTTCACTTTTAGGAAGATTATAAAATTTTGAATGGTATGTTTGATTTCCTATTATACATTTTATTTTTATCATTTTTATTTTATGGTTAAAATTTTTCACCCTATTGTTTATATTTTTGGTTAAAACTTCTCTCTTATTGATTTTTTTCCTTCTACATCAAACCATTCAACCTGCAAATGTGAGAGAATTTTTTATGGTCACACTACTAAAACTAGCCAGAGATAAAAATATTCAAGACAATAGAAATCATTTTTTATTGTTTGTGAATGGTTTCTATTTCTTTTAGTTTATGATATGAATTTTTATTATATTCTCTTTCAACTATCCAAAATGTATAGTGAAAAATTGAGAAACAATATGGATGTATAGTTGAGTCAAGAAAGTAGTGGAGGAATTACATTTCTCTTTTACTAAAAAAAAGTAAATTAATTTAGTTAATATATTTTTTATTACCTTTCTATATATATAAAGTTGATGTAAAATTAAGTTAGAAATGGAAATCTGGACTATTCTGTTTTTTTTTCCACAGAAAAAATCAGTAACTTTTTATTTATAAAAATGAAAAGTTACACATAGCATATGCATTTAAGCATTTTCAGAAATTGCCCATTGGGCACATGTGCTTTGGCACACAATGCATCGTAGCGAGGCTACCTTGCATTCAGAAAAAAATGAAAAAAAAAAGAGGAAGAGAAAAAGGGAAGAGAGCGAGAGATAGGAAAAACTAAAAGCTACTAGAGCGTGGGAAAGGCGTCCCACAAGTCAGGTTTTTCTGCCTTTCTTCTTCTCAACCTTGCGCCATTCGCCCTGGGAAGGAACACATGTGGCAAGGACAATCTGGTTTTCTGCAATATGGGTTCCTGTATCCTTGTCCGAATCTGAAGTTTCTGAAGCATGATGTCTTTTAATCCCTCCGCTGTTCATGTCCTCGATGTTCCTGTCTGATTGTTTCAACTGATGGAGTGGGTCCATGGGTGCGGTCTTGTCCTCTGTTTGTACCTCTGGTTCCTGTGTGGACTGCTTACTTACTGGGGGAACTAATTCCTCTTCTTCTTCTGACTCGTCCTCCTCTGAGTCAGGAGGGGGAAACTGCCAACCTTTCCTCTGCTTCCTATTTGATTTCTTTTTGCTGTTTGCTTTCTTGGTTTCTGGACATGTTTTCTGTAGATGTCCTGTCATCCTGCAAACTCGTACCCAACGTGTTGTGTGGTTTCATAATGAGCATCATAGCCCGCCTTGTCGCCTATAGATCAAGATGATGTTCCTCCCAGCCTTCGCTACACCTAACTTCTACACAGATCCGGCAAAGGTGAAAATTGCTCCAATCTTTCCACCGTTTTTGATATACCGCCCAAGGTTATTTCCGATGTGTTTCGACAGAACCCCAGTTTTATTCCAAAACTAAAGGTGTTGTGGAGTCTCACCCACATCAAACTGAAACTGTCACAGTTAGTCATAACTGAAACTAATTGGTTATAAAACAACTCGTGGACCCCTGCAACTGGCGGTCCTCGCTCTGATTATAATATCTCTTTCCTCCGAGGTTTGAAATTTAACAATAAAAAACCCCTTGGAACAGAGATGTATTTCACATTCCAGAGACCATTGTGTGAAAATCCAATGAAATAAATCCCCTGGTTTGGGCCAGAAACAATTGAAGCGGCATATTAATGCCTGGGCTTCATATGTCTTTATATGGTCCTCTGTTGCTGAGCTGTTGATTTTTAGTGTTGGGGTTTGGTCCTGTAGTTCTACAATATAGGGACGCGGCACATTTCCAGCCTGTTCTGGAGGTGAGCCTGCTGCTTTTTTCCCTTGAAGTATATTTTTGAAGGAGGGACCTCCATTTGATTGCTGTTGACTGATGGGCGATTTCCCTTTATCTCCCCGTGCAGATCTTGGCATGTTCTGGTTCACAGCACCCCCTCGCAGGCGCAAGTTTAGGGTAATAGTCATCTCTGCTTTTATGGAGTAATCCTTTAAAAGCCTGCTATCCTGGAGGGAGCTGTGCCCATTGACCAGATGTTGTATCGATACTGGGTACCCTATCAATCCCCCTATTTTATGCTTGAGATGTAAAATAGAGGTATCATCTGTTACCCAGACTACACGAAACTTGCCCAAAGGGAGTCTAATGAAAATTTGAAAGGGGGAAGAGTTCTGCAGAACCGGGATCTTACCGATTGAATTGGGATCAGAGATATGCGCTTCCTGCTCGTGCCGATCCCACATCTCTGCCTCTCATTTCTGCAGTGGGTTCAAATACCGTGCTCTCGGATCAGGAAAAACCCCTCCTCCAAACTCTCTAAGAAACAGGGACTCTTGAGCTCCATAGCAGTGTTCCCCGTCCAGTCTAGGCCACCACTGCCAAATCACTCTGCCTGGCGCAGGAAGATCCTGGGAAAAACCTGTGGCAGCGACTTCCTGAACATGTGTGGAACGAACCAGCAAAGATCGAGTGCTGGGATCCCTTGGTTGGGCCAGATCGTACGCTGATTTCTTTGGGTCTGGAGCCATTGCTTGAAGTCTGCAATAAACCTCCCATTGAGCGCGAAACCGGCCTTCAGATCCATGCGGCACCTGCAAAAATACCTCTCTCACGTCGATTTGATCTGAAGCACTCGAATCAGAGTCAAAACCACAAGATAGCCTTGCTGGGCCTGAGCTACCCTGTTCCACAGGCTTGGCGGCGGCGGCACATTTCAGAGACCTTGCAGAAACCCTTACTGCGTCCATCGCTCTCGGATTTTTCCTAATCTGGACTATTCTGTTGCGTCAGTAGACAACTCCATTTTATTTAGCCTTACACAACTCCATTTTATTTAGCCTTAGTATAAAAAACCCACAGAATAACCCAGAAATTCCGGTGAAATTATGAAAAATTCTTGTCAAAGATTTTTGAAAATCTAGGTTGCAGTGGTTAAACTTCAATATTTTGGGTGCCTTAAAGGTTTTCTATAGTGCTGAATCCATTTCCACCATCAAAAATGCAATTCAAATACTCCAACTACCTGATTTTTTGAATTTTTTTTACAGGATAGGAAATAGAAAGTTAGATAACAAGCTATTTCATACTGAGTTTTAGAATAAGTTTTAGAATGAGTGTAGCTGCCCATCAGGTACAACAAATTTCAGAAGAAACAGTTATTTCAATTAGATAAACTGCTATTACATGGATCTGCTGCTATTATTACATCAAACACAAGTATTACATAAATGCTAAGAAAGAGCTAGTGATTTAGCAATAAATTGCAAACCAGACTTGAACCCATATAGTTGAAAGACATGTTATTTGCAGAACAGTTCAGGCTAATATCTTTTTATGTAGATGAAATAAAGTTCCCTGAAATTTTTGATATAATTGCTTTATCTCAATATATTTTGATACAAAAATATATGATGATCACTTTGTGAATGTATATCTCTGGAAATTTTTTACTTTGTACTGGCATATAATATATACCGGAGTGTTTTTATGAAATAAAGTTATTAAAAGGCTGATGGCCATCTAATTTACGGAATCTGCAATGAGGATAAGATGTCCATTTGATTTACAAAATCCGTCTTAGCCTCTAAGAAACACAGTACACTGTGATGTTAGTTTTTCTACTTTTACTGAATGTTGTGCATTGTCTTGCCGCGTGCAAACAGAGCTTGTTATTTCAAAGTAGCTAGCACTATCGTCTGCCGCCTTATCGGTTAAGAAAACTTGGAAAATCATTGAAATGGAAAGGGATCAGAATGTACCACAGAAATTCATCGACATCATTAGCTGCAGCTTCGCATACGATCCTGTCAGACTACCGGTTCAGCAAGATCCTACCCAATCTCTCTATGATAGAAAAACCCTTGAGACCATTTGGGAAACCAGACAGGAAGCGCAGAACCCCTTTACCAGAAACTGGTTTGACATAAAAAATGTTGTTCCACAGATTGAATTGAGAAACGAAATGGAGCAGTACATTCAACTCAACAAATTTCCAGCAAATGCAGAGTTGGAAGTAGTTGCAGAGTATGCTATGATTCTCGATGAGGAGCGAATGCAGCGTTATTTGAACGCGTGCATTTCTGAATCAATTCCAGAACAGCTGTGGAAGAAAATTAATTTGCTGCGAGTCTGCTGTGAGTTCCATCCTGAGAATATAAATACTTTCAGAAGGTTAAATGGGTACAATTATTTAGGAAAGGTCATTTGGGAAATTTATTTAGACCTTCCCTTAGAGAGGACAAATGAGGGTATAACAAATATTTGCAAAGAAATAGTGAGACTCATTGATGTGATTGGCCTCACATCCTCTGACATAATTGGAGAGAATGCTATGGGATTTCACGTTATAATTGCACTAAATCCCATTCTCTACCATGTTTTCTATCATACCCACGGCTATATGAAAATTGATACACTCGTGCTGCGAGTAGTCTCTGTAATTTTTGATACTCTGGCTGCGGAAACTTTTCATGTCCTTGGGGATGTTATTTATTCAGAGTATCTAAAAAGAGTGGGGGTTGCCACTGTCCTGGTTAAGTTTATTGAACCGAATGCAAGAGATATCAGTAGTGAAGATTTGAATCACGGGATTGCTATTCTGAGGAGGGCCTGGATCAAGGACCACGACTTATTGTCATGTTTTTTGGAGCATGAGTGGGATATGTTGGTAAGTGCTGTAATTTTGTGCGTAGCCAGAGAAATTGATGGGTGGGATTATAATGCCTCTGGTATTTCAGAGGGGCAAGTGCATGAAGCAGAGAAACAGGCCGGGCATAATTGTTTGGCGCTTGAAAAGGGCCTTTTGCTGATCAAAGATATACTCATTGATGAAGGCCCGCTAGCTTCTGGTCTCAGAGTTGTGGATATATTAGAGTACATTGTTTGTATGTTTAAACGTTTTTCTGAGAATGAAAACGTGGGTGATGCAAAGGTTGCCGTTCATGGTCAGAAAAGAAGGAAAGGATTAGAGGAAGTTCACTTCAGAATCGCTCAGGTTGGATTGGAAATGAGTGTAGCCTTGTACAGAATTGGAGGACTACAAGTTAATGTGGACATTCTCCATAAATTCTTGAAACCTTGAGAACCTCTTATTTTATTTTGTCACTCTGAGATATGAGAATAACTTGCAAGATGTCTGACACAATTTATTTAAGAATTATACACACTTGTCTATTGGCTTGAATTGAATATGAAGGTCAATCAGTTAGTTTGCGTGAAATTGTATGGTTAATATTATTTTTCAAATTCCACTCAAGTTATTTAGGTTTTATCCCTATTGTTCAATGTTATCTTGAAGTTTTCTGCAAGATTTCTGCAATGAAATATATATAAATGTTTTCCATGCAAATCGAAAAACATAGTATATCGTTGCTATATTGACAAAAATGTTTCTCTTAATCAGAGAACGTAAGCCAGAAGAATTGCAAATCAGAGAATGTAAGACGGGAATCGCATTGATAGAATAGTCGAAATCAGAGATAATCCAGATTCATGTTCAGTACAGAAGGAGTCTACCCGAAATCCAATTATCCAGAAAGAGAACCTGAAAATCCAGAGAAACCTGGAGTCAAAGTGAGCCAAAGGAGAAATGAACAAAGCCAAACAGAACTATATCACTGTCTGATGTCCAGATGGATGATTCACAAAACAAAACTCAAAAACCCAGAAACAGAGCCATAAAAAAGGGCCAATGGTATATGAAAATATCAAGAACCGCCCCAGAGGCAGCCTATCAGGAAATTCAAACATAAAATCTTAAGACTCACTTTGCAGAACAAAATTCCAGGAAGCCGACAAGATGAGGGGAATACAAACCAAAAAAACCTCCCACATAAGCAGTCATGAAGATTTAGATCTCGAAATAACCAACTCCTCGAACATAATTATCTCAGGAAAGAAGCGACATAGTATTTTCCATCCAAATAACCAAGGAGGAGACATTGAGAGCATTGTACCCCTGTATCCATTGAATGATTGACTTTCTGATGTGCATCTCTTACTACCAGAATCTTGTCAATTGCAAGCCAGAGGGAGTCGTGTCTTCTGAAAATGCTATCAGCTTCTTTTACTGCCTCAGAGCGTAGTGCCCTCTTCATTTCTCTCTCACAGCTTTCTTTTTTATTTGCATCATAGACCTCTTTCCAACCTTTTAAAAAAAACACAAAAACCAATTACCTCTTTCCCCTTCCTTTTATCTACCACATGCTAGTTTGAACACTATTATTTTTCATATATATATTTGAAAAATAATTATAATATAAATCATATATCTGTTATTATAATATTTTGCACTCTCTAGGTAGAGTTTTATTCTTTATTTCAAGGAGTTTATTACGGATATTAAAGATTTCATAGAATTACACTTTAATTATTTGTAACACCCCTGTAAATTGTTGGCATTCATGTAGTTACCATGTCTTATGAATTGATTGGTTGGTTGTCAAGACACTGATTCATGAATTTGTTAGGGTTTTGTGCGGTTGCAACTGCCAAGTCTTAACCAATATAAAATACAATCTGGAAGGAGAGTTCTAGATGTTAATCTTGACATGTATTCTATTCTTCTTGACGTCTTTGAATTTCCGGATGCATTGGTGTAGCAAGGATTTCCTTCATTCTATCAAACTAGGCAGGTATTTAAATCCCTTCTCACAATACTTTGTATAGTTACCGTGGTTACTTTGGCCTGGGATTTAAATCCCTTCTCACAATACCAAGTCTTAACCGATATAAAATACAATCTGGAAGGAGAGTTCTTCTTGACGTCTTTGAATTTCCGGATGCATTGGTGTAGCAAGGATTTCCTTCATTCTATAAAACCAGGCATGGATCTGAATCCCTTCTCACAATACTTTGTATAGTTACTGTGGTTATTTTGGCCTGGGATTTAAATCTCTTCTCACAATACTTTGTATAGTTATCGTGGTTACTTTGACCACTAGTTAAGTTACACTGATACTCCCTTGGCCTGGGATTTAAATCTCTTCTCACAATACTTTGGATAGTTATCGTGGTTACTTTGACCACTAGTTAAGTTACACTGATACTCCCTCCCACGGACCCTTTGGCCTGAGATTTAAATCCCTTTTCACAATACTTTGTATATTTATCGTGGTTACTTTGGCCACTAGTTACATTGATACTTTGGCCTGGGATTGAAATCCCTTCTCACACAATGTGGAAGAGAGTTCCCGATGTTAATCTTGCCATGTATTATATTCTTCTTGATGTCTTTGAATTTCTGGATGCATTGGTGTAGCAAGGATTTCCTTCATTCTATAAAACCAGGCATGGATCTGAATCCCTTCTCACAATACTTTGTATAGTTATTGTGGTTACTTTGGCCTGGGATTTAAATCTCTTCTCACTATACTCTATATAGTTATCGTGGTCACTTTGGCCTCTAGTTAAGTTATATTGATACTCCCACGGACCCTTTGGCTTGGGATTTAAATCCCTTCTCACAATACTTTGTATAGTTACCGTGGTTACTTTGGCCACTAGTTACACTGATACTTTGGTCACTAGTTACACTGATACTTTGGCCTCGGATTTAAATCACTTTTCACAATACTTTGTATAGTTACCTTGGTCACTTTGGCCACTAGTTACATTAATACTCCCACAGACCCTATACACTGATAATTTGGCGATTTAAATCCCTTTTCACAATACTTTGTATAGTTACCGTGGTTACTTTCGCCACTAGTTACACTGATACCCCTACAACATACGAAATTTGTTCCGAAATTTGTCACTGGAACGTTCACCTGAATCTGGATGCATGCTTTTATAGCTCGAGCCAAGTTAACATTCACAATCACAATAAATATATTCTCATATTTTGCTTTTATAGCTCAAGCCAAAGTTAACATTCACAATCACAATAAATATATTCTCATAGTTTCTTAGCGTATTTTGATATGGTGAGCCGTAAAGGTATTCTTTTTTATAGTTTCTAAGAGATTTATTTACTGGAAATTATGGTGTGACGTTTTGTTGAAGGCTATTTTTATGAGTGCATGTATGAAAGGTTAATGTATGCAAAGATGTCATTTTTTTAACGTAGCTATTCTTATGAGTACATGTTTGAAAGGTTGATGTATGCAAAGATGTCCTTTTCTTAAGGTAGTCTTATTATTGCATATCCCAAAGGTTAAGGTATGCAAGGATGTCTTTTTATTGATACATATGTAATACGATTATATAAGTAGTTAACCTCAAATAGTGAACCTTATGAAATGTTAAAGGAAGTGAAGAAACTGAACTTGCTTCGATTAACCTTGGAGATATTTAGGTGAATGGGAAATTAACCATACTATTTCTTGAAAAAGTTAAATATGTCTTTACATATTACATGCTTAATTCTAGTTATTGTGGTATTTGGTTATAAGCATGCAAATACTACCTATCTTGCTTAATTGTTATTTCAATTTAACATGTTCCTAATTTATTTAGCTTTTTTATGAAGAAAATACTAATATCTATTTTCTTGATTCCTTGGAAGGAACATGTTTGGTGCTAAATATGAGGTAAAAATTTCTTGAGAATAATAACTTCTTGAAAAGATTGCATGGCTTGATGAATTGTGTCAACTTCTTGATTTAGGTGTATACAAGGTTAAGCTAACCTTATTGTTTCCTATTTTTATGCATAAAAGAAGATTAAAGGGAAGCATGAGAAACTACATGTAGAAAGACAAAGAAACTAGGTTATATTAGCTTCTTTTTTAAGAAGAAGTAAGTATTTGTTTACATGAAAATGATAACTAAATGATGATAGAATTCCATGCTCAAATAATAGCCATTGTGTTATAGAGATATGTTCTTTGCATGGATTGAAGAAATATTAAGTTATAATGTTTCTTTATGAAGAATAATTTGTGAGTACTTTATGTTATCATACCTATTATGTTAGTTTTTTTTGGAATAAGATCATGCATATGCATGTAATATTTGTATTAACTTTCGTTAGAAAGAATATACATATCTGTATGTGCGAAAAGATAGCATGTTGTGTTAGACTACATTGGAAAAGATTGTTAGTATAATCTTTGAAAAAAAAGACATCTATTTGTATTCTTTATTGCATTAGTTTTACAGAAAAGAAAGCATGTGTTTGCCTACTCTGTTGTGTTAAGAATTCATTTGGGAAGACTCTTTTGGAAGCTATGTGCTATGTTGCGTTAAGCATTCCTTTGGGAAGACCCTTTTGGAATCTATATGCATTTGTGTGCATGGGAACAACATTTGTTGTGTTAGCTTTCTTTACATGCACCAAAAGTAATAGCTTAAGGGTTAGTTATCTTGATTAACTTTATGTAATTCGCATGTACGAAGATTGTAACTGATATATTAGTTTCTTTTAAAGAAATTTCTAGACATTGGTAGTGATTTTTCTTGCAAGAATGTGTGCTTATGCGAGGGAAATATTAGTTAATATTTTATAGACATCCGTTGATGGTTACATGCTTATAACTAGCGCATACACAATGTTTTTAAAGGAAGCATGTTGTGATATTATGCTTGCATGTCATGACTCTACATGAATAGATGGAGAAGCATCACTAGTATAGATTTGTGAATGTGTTGATTAATACTTTATGAATCCTCACATCAATGTATTTTGAAGACAACATTAGCAGGAAATGATTGCGACTTGTGCAAAAGAAATATTATGCTTAACATGAGTGTGAGCTGCAGGATGGTCCATTGTATGATGGTCAATTGCAGGTACATCCATGCCACTAAGATATGCAGATATGAAGTGTAGAAATTATATAACATATGCATGTATATATCCAAATTCTCCCGATCTAACAATATTTATCTTCTCACTAAATACAGAATCCTTTCACTGTTAATATTTTGCGAAAATTTAAAACTCAATTGCAAACACATGAAGCAATTAAAACAATCACACATAACATAGTTGTTTAACGGGAAAGCCTAAAGCTAAAAACACCAACTATCATATATTATGTATCATGGAGATCATGTAACAATCTCATAAAAATCTTAGTACATCAAGCTCTCAGTACAATACAATCGTCACACACTATCATGAAGAAATCTGCAAATCCATGCACTGATTTCTTGCCACCTAATAGCTCGCTTCCACTGTGCAATTCCTGTTGAAGAACACCCCTGAATGAATTTGAATTGGCCTTGTCTTAACTATGCAATCCTCATTGGTAACTCCAATGTGTGTGTGATGCAATCAATGCATCACTATAGTCACAACGGATATTCCATCTCACCCTTTCACCTACCTCTCCATTGGGTCTCCATTGGAACTGACATGCACTGTAGTTAACTGCTATATTTGTTTAGTTTATTAGTGAGTTATTATTTGTGAATTAATTCACTCCACACTCACTAGTGTATCATTCAGTTAGACTAGATACAACTAGCTCAACTGAGTTAAACTGAATAACAACTCCATGAACTACTTTTCCAACTCTGTCATAACTTTTCCACTTCAGTTCTGAGTAAGTCCTCCATGCATGAACCACCAGTAAACCCTAGGAATTACGTAATTCCTTCAGCCCACTAATTTTCCAAATCTGTATACTGAAATAAAGTGCTCCAAGAGAATAAATTGACATTTAGAGTCTGATTATTATTAAGGGCTAATAATAATCGACACATCTATTTTTAGATCGACGATCTATAAATAGACTTTGCCCAATCTTCTAAAAATATAATTTTATATTTTTTCCAACTTGACCAACCATCCACAAATAGCATCCTGCAACTTCTGAAATATGATCATCATGTCTAAAAATAGGCATAGTCTAAAAATAGAATTACTCCTAAAAATAGCCTATGGGCCCACTTAGTGAAGGTGACTGATTTTCACTAAGCTTCATCATCTTGTTGAATCTCAACACTCCCTCTCAACAAGATAGGGATTATCCTTCACCTCGATCCTACCTCTATGGTATTCGAATTTACTCCTGCTGAGCGCCTTCATCAAAATATTTGCATCCTGATCTTCCGTAGGAATGTACTGAAGCAACATGATCTTCTGCTGCACACAATGTCTGATATGAAGATACCAGATATCAATATGTTTAGATCTATCATGAAACACATGATTAATCGCGAGTTTAATGCAACTCTGATTATCACAATGTATCACTGTAGGATCTAAATGTGAACCGAACAAACTGACCAGGATCTTCCTCATCCAGATAGCCTCACATGCAGCTTGACTTGCTGCCATGCTCTCGCTTTCTCACGAATCGAGTGCCATGACCTTGCTCGTTGTACCAAGACACCGTTGTAGATCTTATAATCGAAACCTCTCGATGTGCTCTTTCTATCCGTTGGGCCGCCTGGGCCGCCCGCCCAATCTACATCTCAGGAAGCCATGCAACTTTACAAGCAACTTTACCTCCATCATCTCTGTCTGCACTATGCTGGTACTCGCATGTGGCCCTCGAGATACCTCAAGACATGCTTCGCTCACCGCCAAAGAGTTTGTCAAGTTAACCATCGTTTGTGAAAGCCGGTTCACCTTAGTGCCATGTTCGGTCTTGTATCACCAAATACATGAGCCAACCCGTGTCACTGCCGATAAATAGTGGCATCCACTACCTCCGCTGGCTGGCATCCTCTCCCAATCCAAGACATGGTCATAGGCTTAAAACCTTGCATGTGAAACTTCTCCAGTATCTCTCGGGCATACTTGCCTTGAGACACAAACAATTCACCTTCCCGCTGCCATATTTCCAATCCAAGGAAATAATGAAGGAGGCCCAAATCCTTCATCTCAAACTCCTTTACAAGATCTGCCTTGCATGAGTGTATCAGCTGCTCATCACCCATTAGTATTGAATCATCACCATAAAGAACAATGATTAAAAGCTTACCCTCCACCACAATTTGGTACAGGTTTGCATCCGTCTCACTCTTGGTGAAACCAAGTCTGGTGAAATAGCTGTCGATCTGAGTGTACCAAGCACGTGGTGCTTGCTTCAACCCATACAACGCTCTTTTGAGCCTACACACATGTGAATCGCTGCTGAAGATATCAAATCTTTCAGGCTACTCAATGTACACCTCTTCCTCAATGATCCCATTAAGGAACGCAGTCTTCACATCCATTTGATGAATGTGCCAACCCATCTTCATTGAGAGAGCAAGGATAGTCCTTATGGAAGAATACCGTGTGACAGGTGCAAATGTTTCTTCATAATCAATTTCCTCGATCTGTGAGAAGCCCTGAGCAACAAATATTGCCTTATAATTCACGACGCTCCCATTAGCAACTTGTTTTACCTTGTAGATCCATCTGGATCCTACAACTGATTTACCCACTGGCCCTGGAACAATCTCCCAAGCACTGTTTCTGACAATTGAGTCATACTCCTCCACCATGGCATCTACCCATGTGGGCTCCTGCATTACTTCTTCAAAAGAAGATGTCTTTGTCATAATACAATTGCTCATAAGAGCCATGTATCTAGTAAATCAGTCAGGTGACTGTCTCTGTCTACGCTGTGATGTAGGGACTCCTACATTATGTGCCGTATCAAGCTTCAGTCTCTCAGCTTCTATGGTACGCTTTTTTCCTTGTTTGATGTTTGGTTCTACATGAGTGGACTCCTCCACTCCATGAATCTCCTCCTGTGGTTGATCCACATCTAGAGGCTCATCTTTGGGAACAAGTAGCTCCTCCTCTGCATGCAAGTGTAACTCCCTCTCAAGCAACAACTTCATGGCTTTCACCTCATTGAATTTTATATCCCATCGCACCACAATCATCCGACTGTCTGGAAAACACACACGATAATTATGGGGTGTTTCTGTGTACCCCACAAATATCCCAACTTCTGTAGTCGGCTCCAGCTTCTTCATGGCATCCTTTGTCACATAAATGTAAATAGATGAGCTGAAATATTCAAATGAGATATATCAGGCTTCTTACCAGTAAAATCTTCTTCAGTGTACTCATGCCAAGCACTCTATGAGGACAATGGTTTTGCACATAAACCGCAGTGTTGCATGCTTCCGCCCACAAGTGCATCGGTAGGCCCTGGTCATGCAGTATAGCTTGTGCAGTACCCACGATCGTTCTATTCTTCCTCTCCGCGATCCCATTCTACTGTGGGTTATGAGGCACTACGAGTTCTCTTTGAATTCCTTTTTTTCTACAGAAGTCTTTGAATTCGTTCGAGATATATTCACCACTATTATCGCTCCGTAGAGCCTTCACTTGCTTCCTTGACTCCTTCTCCACCAATGCTTTAAACTCACAGAACTTTGAGAATGTTTCACTCTTCTTCTACATGAAGAAGATCCAGCGTCTATGAGAATAGTCATCAACAAATATAACATAATACCTGTGTTTTGTTGTTGAAGCAACCGAGAAAGGTCCACACACGTCTCTGTGAATTCTCTCCAGGATCACCGAAGCACATTTCTCCTTCTCATGAAAGCTGGTCTTCACAAAATTACCCATAGTACATCCCTTACATTGATATGACTGTGTAAGAGTGCCCTTGGGAAGTCCAATAGAAATCTGCTGCAAAATCTTCAAGGCACCATGGTGAAGATGGCCCAATCTCCTATGCCATAATTCGCCCTCATCCTGGCTCACCACTTCTTCTGTTTTTCCCATCATTTCAGCGCAGCCATATACCTCTAGCTTGTAGATATTCTTAACTCGAATCCCTATCCTCTTGGTTTGACCCATTTTTTTATGTCACAGGAAGGCTTTTCCATCGCTAAAAACAACGTCATAACCTTTGTCTTCCAACATTGCGACCAAGACCAAGTTCTTCTTCAGACCTGGAACATGTATAACATCTTTCAACAAAAATGGATTACCTAACTCCCTCTTAAAGGTAATGGTCCCAATGTCGGTCGCACTGTATCGACCATTGTCGCCCATCTCTATATGCATTTGGAGGTCTTTCTCCTCCAGATCACTAAACAACTCCTTGTCTCCAGTCATATGGAAAGATGCACCACTATCAAGATACCACACTGATCCCATTGAGCTTGAAACCAAGCATGCAATCAAAGAGAAATCAAGTTCAAATTGCGAGGCTAAGGCCTCACCCACTGAAGCTCCAACAACCTTCTTGTTCTTATTCTTCTGTGGGCAATTAGTGGTGAGATGCCCATGTTCGTGACAGTGAAAACACTTCACTTTGGACAAATCAAACTTCTTGCCTTTAGCCTCGGATTTTGGAGGGAATTTCTTCCCTTTCCCTTTCCTTGGCAGCTAAAGCGCAATTCTCTTCATCTTCATTCTTTGATGAAGAGCCATCCCTGGTACTTCGCCTTATCTCCTCCTGCACAAGATCCAACCAAAGGCGCTCTTAACCCGGTAGTTTATCCTATCCATTGACAGAGTCTTCGTAGCTATGCCAACTCTTCGAAATTCCAAGGAGAGCCAAGCTCACCAAGTCATCATCATAAATAGTAATCCCCACACTTCCCAGTTCATCCCTACAGTGGAAAAAATTCGTGAGATATTTTGGAATACTTTTGCCCCTCTTCATTTTTATTTTTCTGAGCCTATCTTTCAATGCCAACTTCCTCTGGTCACTGTTGCTTTGGAAAAAATCTCTCAAAGTCTTCCACATTGCAAATGGAGTGGCTTTCCCATGTAGGCTTGACACAATATGGTCCTTTACACCTTCCAATAGAATTCTTCTTATCTTCTCTACCTTCTTTTGCCATGCGTCAAGTAATGCATCATCGCTAGAACTAGGCTTAGGAACATCGCTATCGATGAACTCCTTCAGTCAATTATCTTCCAGCAACGCCTCCATCCTATCCTTCCAGGCTATGTAATTCGAGCTTCCCTCAAGGGCATACTCCAATCGCAACCCATTGAAATACATTTCAATGTATACTCAATTGTCGCACCAAGAAATTTCTGCAGCAAATTTGAATTGTCCACTAGCACAAACTCAACAATTCTTCACAATTTCAATCTTCAAGAATTAACACTGCTTTGATACCATGTAGAAATTAAATAACATATGCATGTATATATCCAGATTCTCCTGATGTAACAATATTTATCTTCTTGCTAAATACAGAATATTTCCACTGTTAATCTTTTGCAGAAATTTAAAACTCAATTGCAAACACGTGAAGCAATAAAAATAATCGCACATAACACAGTTGTTTAACAGGAAATCCTGAAGCTAAAAACAAAAACTATCATATATTATGTATCATGGAGATCATGTAACAATATCATACAAATCTTAGTACATCAAGCTCTCATTACAATACAGTCACACACTATCATGAAGAAATTTGCAAATCCATGCACTGATTTCTTTCCACCTGATAGCCTGCCTCCACTGCGCAATCCTTGTTGAAGAAGACCCCTAAATGAATTCGAATTGGCCTTTCCTTGACTGTGCAATCCTTATTGGCAACTCCAATGTGTGTGTGATGAAATCAATGCATCACTATATTCACAATGGATAGTCCATCTCACCCTTTCACCTACCTCTCCACTGGGTTTCCACTGGAACTGACATGCATTGTAGTTAACTGTTGTATTTGTTCAGTTGATTAGTGAGTTATTATTTGTGAATTAATTCACTCCACTCTCACTAGTGTATCATTCAGTTAGACTACATACAACTAGCTCAACTGAGTTTAACTCCAATAACTAAGTTAAAATGAATAACAACTCCATGAACTACTCTTCCAACTCTGTCATAACTTTTCCACTTCAGTTCTAACTGAGTCCTCCATGCATGAACCACCAGTAAACCCTAGGAATTGCGTAATTCATTTAGACCATTTATTTTCCAAATATATATACTAAAATAAAGTGCT
Organism: Pinus albicaulis; assembly: GCA_034641835.2. Classification (NCBI taxonomy): domain Eukaryota; kingdom Viridiplantae; phylum Streptophyta; class Pinopsida; order Pinales; family Pinaceae; genus Pinus; species Pinus albicaulis. Next base: position 1,824,679,987 of record CM076575.1, on the reverse strand, counting down.
CCAAGAGAATAAATTGATATTTAGAGTCTGATTATTATTAAGGGTTAATAATAATCGGCACATCTATTTTTAGATCGACGATCTATAAATAGACTTCGCCCAATCTTCTATAAATAGAACTTCATCTATTTTTCCAAATTGACCAACCATCCACAAAGAGCATCCTGCAACTTCTGAAATATGATCATCATGTCTAAAAATAGACATAGTCTAAAAATAGACTTACACCTAAAAATAGCCTACGGGCCCACTTAGTGAAGGTGACTGATTTTCACTAAGCTTCATCATCTTGTTGAATCTGAACATGAATATTAGTGCGTAAAGGTTATCATCATTATTGTAATGGATTTAAGCTATATATTTGTATATTTCCTTGTAAGATTTATAGCAATGGTTAAGGGATGGTCTCCCTTATAAGCCATTGAGTGAGGGGTGAACACCCTCACGAGCATTTAATAATAAAATTAAATGTTTGTTGTTTTTCACCCTAAGGGGCTTCCAAGGTATATTGGTGTTCAATTATCTGATTGATTATTGTGTCAGATTGATGATGTTGATTTCTTTCTTATTGAGATTTTCATAATGTCAAGTATGTGATGACTACATGAATAATGAAATGAATGCAAGGTTACATCATACCTTTTTATGTTACTGTACTATAATAGTGGTTGTTAATGGTTAAGAAACTTACTATTCTTATACTAAGGCTACACTATGAACTGGTGAACATTTTATCTAATTATTAGTGAGGAATCTTGAATAGTGATTTGGATAGTTACCCGTGGGTAATTTGTATAAAAATTTTCTAACTCCTTATATTTCCATGTGATGATATCGGGGTATGTTACAAGTGGTATCAGAGCTAAAGTTTGCAGCATTGGCGCCTTTGAGATTTGTTAAGCGAAAATAAATTGATGTATGCTACTAATGGACATCAATTAAGGTATGATTCTAGCAATCTATATATTGATTGATATATGATTCTAGAAATCTACATATTGATTGATATATGCAATAGTCTACTCTTGACATGAGATGTGTTATTCATGTTTATAACTACATTGAAGAGTAATAAGTAATAAATGTTTTTTCAAAATGGTTTTCATAACATTGGAATCCCGTTGAGGATAAAAGACAATAAAACCTTTGTTGTACATATGAACAACCTGAGTACTCACTAGTGAAATTGAGAGTTGACTATTAACATTTGGGTATATGACATATTACTCATACATTTAATGAACATAGCTAAAGTTACCATGCACTACTTGAAAAACATGAATGTCTATAGTGATAGTTTGTGAAACCAATGCATGAATGCAAAATATGGGGAAAGTCCTTGAAGAGGATGATAGAGTGTTTTAAAATGAAATTGAATGAAGCCTTTTAGATGTTAAAAATACATAATGAGTCGAGTAGTGCAAATTGATGATAATGACTAGTTGTTGAATGAGACATGTCATGACTGCATTAAGATTGTTAATAGCATTGATTAGTGATGCATGATTAACCGATAACTTATATGAATGAATTGATTAAAGCTTATTGAAAGTTGTGAACAAGCGATTATGGTAATTACTTCATGTGTCAGTCTGTTGGCAACAGAACACTGTGGGAATTGGAAATGGTGCACTCTTACCCTAATCGTTATTGACATATACGCATTAATGAATATATATATATATATATATATATATATATATTTGCATTACATCATTGTATGCATGAAAATAAAATGATTGCGGAAGATAATACTTATTTAAGAAATGCATATTTATGACTAACATTGCTGATGATATTAAGTATGGGTAGTTTAATGGCAACAATAAAACATGTGAAAGTAAAACGTTGCAATGTGAATTGTAACCGTAAATGTTAAAGTATAATGTTATAAAGTGCATGATTGTGTTATTTGGGGAATAATAATGTATAACACATGTATGTTATTCATGTTCCCTATTAATATAGATATCATTGGACCCATGTTTAGGGCCAAGTATGGTGTATGATGTACATAAAGTTTATTTTTCTTTATGTATATTGAGCATATAGTTCATTACGTAATTTACTATGGGAAAGAATGCTAAAAGAGAAATTTAACATGCCAGACAGTTGTGAACAATTGTGAAAGGCTAGAAGGCCTTGGGTTGATAGTGGTTGCCTGCCCAGAGGGGTTGATGGCGCTTTCCTACCCGAATTTCCTCTCCCTATAGATAGATGATCTCAGTAAGGGAAAAGAGTTGGCCAAGATGGTGAAGAGGGAAAAACCTGAGGCAACTCTATTGATTTTGGAGCCAGTTGGGGGTGGCCCAAAATTCCTCATAGACGAGACGCTATCAAAGGAATAGGCAGGATGCTCCCAAGAGGAATCCTATATTGGACCTTGTGTGGTCATTGGAATTCTTGAGTTGGTTTGCCAGTGGAATTCCAGACTGGCCCTGGTATGGTCTATGTAAAAAAAAAACTATCTGGATGTGAAAATTACTCGATTTGGTTGTGGAAACCAATTCCCATGGGTTCGGAAAAGATTTTTTATTATTATTTTGGTTCTTATAAAAGAAAAAGTTAAATAATTAGTTATTTGTTGTATTAAAATGAATTTTTTTATATGATTGTGTAAATATCTTATGTACATATTGAGAGGAAAGGAGCCTAGCGCTCAGGAATGAATTACAAAAAGTACAAGTTCCTTTTATTGTATTACTAATATTTTGAATGTCTTAGCAGGGGCTAGGACAATATGCACTTGGTGCATTGATTGAGAATTTATACGATTATAGAGGTAGTTGCTCCCTGAGTACTTTATGAAGTATTGTGTGGATGTCTTTAGCAGGAGCAAAGATAGTGTGCATGTGGTACAGTTATTTATAATTTTGATGACTAGAGTATTGGTTCTCTCTAAGTACTTGTAGAAATATTGTGGTTAAAAGAGTCACTTGACGTTGCGTAAATAATTAATAGCTAAATGTATTTCATTTCACTGCAAATTTTATGACTAATGTGATAATTATGGTTTTGTTGATCATAGATTACATGGTGCTTCTTGTTGGGTTGTTAAACCATTGGAGCGCTTGTGTAAAAGTGACCATGAATTCCAAGAGTAATGGTAAGTTGGTATAAATATTTTGTTTTGTTTCTATAAAATTGAATAATGGTTGGGTGATGGAAAGCAGAAGTTTCTTATTTTCCAATTGTAAATCCTTATGGCTATTGATCAAACTTTGTTGTTTTTTCTAATGAGTATTTTCCTAGAAATAAAATTACTCATTTTGAAGGGAAAGAGTCCCTTTTTCGTTGTTTCGAGATGTATTCCATGAGTAAAGAAATAATGATGAACATCGAGGACGTTGATATCTTTAAGAGGGGGAATATGTAACACCCCTATAAACTATTGGCATTTACAATTTTTACGGATCTATTCTTATTTAATTATCATGTAGTTACCATGCCTTATGAATCGATTGGTTGTCAAGAAACTGATTCATGAGTTCGTTAGGGTTTCGTGCGTATGCAATTGCCAAGTTTTAACCAATCTAAAATAGAATCTGGAGGGAGAGTTCCACGATGTTAATCTTGAAATGTATTCTATTCTTCTTAACGTCTTTGAATTTCTAGATGTATTGGTGTAGCAAGGATTTCCTTCATTCTATCGAACCACGTACCCATGGCTGGGATTTAAATCCCTTCTCACAGTACTTTGTATAGTTACCATGGTTACTTTGGTCACCGGTTACACTGATACTCCCACGAATCCTACAACATACGAAATTTGTCACTAGAATTCTACATCACTTCGTTCAATGCAACTGCATGCTCGAAATTTGGATGCATGCTTTTATCACTCAATCCAAGTTAACATTCACACTCACAGTAAAGGTATTCTTATAGTTTCTTAGAGTTGTATTTACAAACTCACAGTAAAGGTATTCTCATAGTTTCTTAGAGTTGTATTTACATTGAATTATGGTGAGCTGTAAAAGTATTATCTTTGATAGTTTCTAAGAGATTTATTTTTTGAATTATGGTGAGCCGTAAAGGTATTCTCTTTGATAGTTTATAAGAGATTTATTTTTTGAATTATGGTGAGTCGTAAAGGTATTATCTTTGATAGTTTCTAAGAGATTTTTTTACTGGAAATTATGGTGAGACGTTGTGTTGAAGGCTATTCTTATGAGTACATGTCCGAAGGTTAATGTATGCAAAGATGTCCTTTTCTTAAGGTACTCTTATTATTGCATATCCGAAAGGTTAAGGTATGCAAGGATGTCCCTTTATTGATACATATGTAATGAATATGATTATATAAGTAGTTAACCTCAAATAGTGAACGTTATGAAATGTTAAAGGAAGTGAAGAAAGTGAACTTGCTTTGATTAACCTTGGAGATATTTAGGTGAATGGGAAATTAACCATACTATTTCTTGAAAAAGTAAAATATGTCTTTGCATAATACATGTTAATTCTAGTTATTGTTGTATTTGATTATAAACATGCAAATAATATCTATCTTGCTTAATTGTTATTTCAATTTAACATGTTCATATTTTATTTATCTTTTTCATGAAGAAAATACTAATATCTATTTTCTTGATTCCTTGGAAGGAAGATGTTTGGTGCTAAATTCCTGGAAAAAGGAATATGAGTTATAGATTTCTTGAAAAGAATAACTTCTTGAAAAGATTGCATGGATGGATGAATTGTGTCAACTTCTTGATTTAGGTGTATACAAGGTTAAGCTAACCTTTTTATTGTTTCCTAGTTTTAAGCATAAAAGAAGGTTAAAGGGAAGCATGAGAAACTACATGTAGAAAGACAAAGAAACTAGGTTATATTAGCTTCTTTTGAAGAAGCAAGTATTTGTTTACATGAAAATAATAACTAAATGATGGTAGAATTCTAAAGAAGGGAATATGTTATGCATACATTAAAGAAGAGCTATTATGATAATCTTTGGCATGCAAAAATAATAGCCATTGTGTTATAGAGATATGTTCTTTGTATGGATTGAAGAAATATTGAGTTATAATGTTTCATTAGGAAGAATTATTTGTGAGTACTTTATGCTATCATAACTATTATGCTAGTTTCTTTTGGAATAAGGTCATGCATATGCATGCAATATTTGTATTAGCGTTCATTGGAAAGGATATACATATTTGTATGTGGGAAAAGATAGCATGTTGTGTTAGACTACATTGGAAAATATTGTTAGTATAATCTTTGAAAAAAAAGACATGTATTTGTATTATTTATTGCAATAGTTTTACAGAAAAGAAAGCATGTGTTTGCATGCTCTATTGTGTTAAGCATTCCTTTGGGAAGAATCTTTTGGAATCTATATACATTTGCATGCATGGGAACAACATTTGTTGTGTTAGCTTTCTTTACATGCACCGAAAGTAATATCTTAAAGGTTAGTTATTTTGATTAACTTTATGTAATTCGCATGTACGAAGATTGTAACTGATATATTAGTTTCTTTTAAAGAAATTTCTAGACAGTGGTAGCGATTTGTCTTGTAAGAATGTGTGCTTATGTGAGGGAAATATTAGTTGATATTTTATAGACATCCTTTGATGGTTACATGCTTATAACTAGTGCAAAAGCAGTGTTGTTAAAGGAATCATGTTGTGATATTATACTTGCATGTCATGACTCTACATGAATAGATGGAGAAGCATCACTCGTATAGATTTGTGAATGTGTTGATTAATTCTTTATGAATCGTCACACCAATGTATGTTGAAGACAACATTAGCAGGAAATGATGGTGACTTGTGCAAAGGAAATATTATGCTTAACATGGTGGCAAGTAAATGATTAATGGTTCATGCAGATAAGTGTGAGCTGCAGGATGGTTCATTGTACGATGGTCCATTGTAGGTACATCCATGCCACCAAGATATGCAGATATGAAGATTAGTGGGTAAATGCTTTCATAATTATTGTAATGTATTTAAGCTAGATATTTGTATATTCCCTAGTAAGATTTGTTATCACAAAATCAGACCTGATAGGTTGCCAATCAAATCAATCTCATGTAACTGTTTCAAACCAATATTTTGATTGAGGCTTAGCCTCCTCAACCCGAGAGGTATCTCTTAGGCTGAGGAGGCTAAGCCTCAGTCATAAGATTAGTTTGAAATAGTTACACTGAAGTTGTCTAATCAGTAGCCAATCAGGTACAATTTTTGTGATAACATTTTGGTGCGTCTGCCAGGAGTCTGAGGATTATACTTTCCTGAGATTTTGAAGCTAAACTTCTAAAGGTAGTATGAGCTCAAGAATATTTTCAAGGTTTCATCTACCTTGGCAACTCCACACATCAAATAATCAATTGGAAGGTAACTCAACTGCTTTAAGATCAGTAGCTTGATGAAGTTTTAGAATGAGTTCCATTGCTAGGTATGGCCCTATGAATCGGTCTCACATCCTTGGTTTTCCAAATCCTATGCCAAAGGTTGAATGGTTAACTGATCTTCCTATATTTAAATATGAAAATAAAGACAATGCTGCTCTTCATTTGGTTAGATTCCATATGCATGTACACATTATTAAGGTTCAGTTCCCTGAGGATTGTCTCATGAAGATGTTTATGGCCACTTTGGAAGGAAAAGCACGGTCTTGGTATGAAAGCTTACCAAATGGTTCATTATATTCTCTTGCTGATTTCCATGTTGCATTTAATGAGATGTATGAAGAGTGTCATCCCTCCTTATTGCTGGTCAAAGACTGTTGTAAACACTGTGTGAGTTTTATTGAATATTTGTAGAATTGTTATGAAGATGATGAGTTAATGGATGAGGAAATTTTAGAATCCCTTCATGACAATCCCTTTCATCACCAAGAAGAAAGGATATCCTCTTTCTTAGATGAAAATGAAACCCATTAGGAGTTTATTTATGAAAATTATGATACATCCTCTGAGTTTGATGAAAGGTTGTAGTAAACTTGTCAGTATTTTTATCATTAGGAGTATGAGAATCATTGCAAACAACAAGAGGAAATACTGGAAGATAGTTTCTACAACCCTCAAGTTAAGGAAAGTGTTGATTTTTCATGTCTTTCCTTATATCAGCCTACGTCAAAAAATGATCACACTAAGGAAAAAGTGGGTGAAAATTTTTATTTATTCTTGTCTTATAATCTGAAATCATTTGAGAGCAAGTCAAAAGATAAGATTCAGTTTGTGGATGAAGTTGCAGAGTGTTGAGATTCAACAAGATGATGAGCTTAGTGAAAAGAGTCGCCTTCACTCAGTGGGCCCGCAGGCTATTTTTGGCGCAAGTCTATTTTTAGACTATGTCTATTTTTAGACATGGTGATCATATTTCAGAAGTTGCAAGATGCTATTTCTGGATGGTTGATCAAGTTGGAAAAATATATGAAACTATATATTTATAATATTGGGCGAAGTCTATTTATAGATCGTCAATCTAAAAATAGAAGTGCCAATTATTATTAGCTCTTAATAATAATCTGATAATAAACAACAACTTATTCTCTTGGAGCACTTAGTTTCAGCGCACAGATTTTTCAAATCAGTGGGCTGAAGGAATTACACAATTCCTAGGTTTTACTGGTGGTTCATGCATGGAGGACTCAGTTAGAACTAAAGTGGCAAAGTTATGATAGAGTTGGAAGAGTAGTTCATGTAGTTGTTATTCAGTTTAATTTAGTTAATGGAGTTAAACTTAGTTGAGATAGTTGTATCTAGTCTAACTGAATGATACACTAGTGAGAGTGGAGTGAATTAATTAGTTAATTAATTCACAAATAATAACTCATTAATCAACTGAACAAATACAACAGTTAACTACAATGCATGGCAGTTCCCGTGGAGACCTAGTGGAGAGATAGGTGAAAGGGCAAGATGGACTATCCGTTGTGACTATAGTGATGCATTGATTGCACCACACACACATTGGAGTTTCCAATGAGGATTGCACAGTCAAGGCAAGGGTAATTCGAATTCATTCAGAGCTATTCTTTAGTAGGGATTGCACAGTGGAGGCAGGCTATCAGGTGGCAAGAAATTGGTGCATGGATTTGCATATTTCTTCTGATTAGTGTGTGATGATTGATTGTATTGAGAGCTTGATGTACTAAGCTTTGTATGTGATTGTTACATGATCTCCATGATACATAATATATGATAGTTGGGGTTTTCAGCTTCAGGATTTCCCATTAAACAATTGTGTTATGTGTGATTGTTTTTATTTATGCTACACATGTGTTTGTAATTAATTTTCCACAAAAGAGTAACAGTGGAATGATTTTGTATTTTGAAAGAAGTTAAATATTGTGAGATCAAGGTAATTTGGATGTATGCATGCTTAGTGTATACTAATTTCTTCATGGTATCAGAGCAGTGTTAATTCATGAAGATTTCAATTCTGAAGAATTGATGAGTTTGTGCTGGTGGACAATTCGAATTTGCTACAGAAATTCTTGGTGCAGAAGTTGAGTATACATTGAAATGTCTTTCAATGGGTTGCGATTAGATTATGCCCTTGATGGGAGCTCAAATTACATAGCCTGGAAGGATAGGATGGAGGCAGTGCTGGAGGATAATGTACTGAAGGAGTTCATCGATAGCGATGTTCCTAAGTTGGGATCTAGCGATGCTGCATTACTTGATGCATGGAAAAAGAAGATAGAAAAGATGAGAAGAATCTTGTTGGAAGGTGTGAAGGACCATATTGTGTCCAGCCTTCACGGGAAAGCCACTCCATTCTTAATGTGGAAGGCTTTGACAGATTTTTTCCAAAGCAGCAGTAACCGAAGGAAGTTGGCACTGAAAGACAAGCTCAGAAAAATAAAAATGGAGAAGGGTGATAGTATTCCAAAATATCTCATGAAGTTTGTCCACTGTAGGGATGAACTGGGAAGTGTGGGGATTACTATTGATGATGAAGACTTGGTGAGCTTGGCTCTCCTTGGGTTTTTGAAGAGTTGGCATAGCTATGAAGACTCTATCAATGGACGGGAGAAACTATCGGGATGGGAGCGACTTTGGTCGAATCTTGTGTAGGAGGAGATAAGGCGAGGTACCAGGGATGGTTCTTCATCGAAGAATGAAGATGAAGAAGGAAATAGAAGGGGAATAAATTTCCTTCAAAATCTGATGCTAAATGCAAGAAGCAGGATTTGTCCAAGGTGAAGTGTTTTCACTGTCACGAACATGGGCATTTCGCCACTAACTTCCCACAGAAGAAGAAGAAAAAGAAGGCTACTGGAGCTGCAGCTGGAGAGGCCTTAGCCTCCCAATTTGAACTTGATTTCTCCTTAATTTCATGCTTGGTTTCAAGCTATATGGGATCAGTGTGGTATCTTGATAGTGGCGTGTCTTTCCATATGACGGGAGACAAGGAGTTGTTTAGTGACTTGGAGGAGAAGGACCTTCAAATGCATATAGAGATGGGCGACAATGGTCGATATGGTGTGACCAGCATTGGGACCATTACCTTTGAGAGGAAGTCTAGTAATCCATTCTTGTTGAAATATGTTATTCATGTTCCAGGTCTGAAGAAGAACTTGGTCTTGGTCGCAATGTTGGAAGAAAAAGGTTATGACGTTGTTTTTAGCGATGGAAAAGCCTTCCTGCGACATAAAACAACAGGTCAAACCAAGAGGATAGGGATTCGAGCTAAGAATCTCTACAATCTAGAGGTATATGGCTACACTGTAATGGTGGGAAAAGCAGAAGAAGTGGTGAGCCAGGACGAGGGCAAATTATGGCACAGGAGATTGGGCGATCTTCACCATGGCGGTTTGAAGATTTTGCAGCAGATTTCTACTGGACTTCCCAAGGGTACTCTTGCGCAGTCAGATCAGTGCAAGGGATGTACTATGGGTAAGTTTGTGAATACCACCTTTCATGAGAAGGAGAACCGTGCCTCGGTGATCCTGGAGAGAATTCACACAGACGTGTGTGGATATTTCTCGGTTGCTTCAACAACAAAACACAGGTATTATGTTATATTTGTTGATGACTATTCTCATAGATGCTGGATCTTCTTCATGTAGAGGAAGAGCAAAAAATTCTCAAAGTTCTATGAGTTTAAAGCATTGGTGGAGAAGGAGTCGAGGAAGCAAGTGAAAGCTCTACGAAGCGACAATGGTGGTGAATACATCTCTGGCGAATTCAAATACTTATGTAGAAAAGAAGGAGTTCGAAGAGAACTCATAGTGCCTCATAACCCACAGCAGAATGGGGTCGCTGAGAGTAAGAACAGAATGATCGTGGGTGCTACATGAGCGATGCTGCATGAACAGGGCCTATTGATGCACTTGTGGGCAGAAGCATGCAACACTGCAATTTATGTGAAAAATCGTTGTCCTCATAGAGTACTTGGCATGAGTACACCTAAAGAAGCTTTTACTGGTAATAAGCCTAATATATCTCATTTAAATATTTTCAGCTCATCTATTTACATTCATGTGACAAAGGACGCCAGGAAGAAGCTGGAGTCGACTACAGAAGTTAGGATATTTGTGGGGAACATAGAAACACCCCATAATTATTGTGTGTATTTGCCAGACAGTCGGATGATTATGGTGCGACGGGATATAAAATTAAATGAGGTGAAAGCCATGAAGTTGTTGCTTGAGAGGAAGTTACACTTGCATGCAGATGAGGAGCTAATTTTTCCCAAAGATGAGCCTCTAGATGTGGATCAGCCACAGGAGGAGATTCATGGAGTGGAGGAGTCCACTCATCCAGAACCAAACATCAGACAAGGAAAAAAGCGTACCACAGAAGCTAAGACACTAAAGCTTGATGTGGCATAGAATGTAGGAGTCCCTACATCACAATGTAGACAAAGACAGTCACCTAACTGATTTACTGGATACATGGCTCTTATGAGAAATTTTCTTGTGATAGAGCCATCTTCTTTTGAAGAAGTAGTGCAGGAGCCCACATGGGTAGATGCCATGGTGGAGGAGTATGACTCCATTGTCAGAAACAGTGCTTGGGAGATTGTTCCAAGGCTAGTGGGTAAATCAGTTGTAGGATCCAGATGGATCTACAAGGTAAAACAAGTTGCTGATGGGAGCGTCGTGAAGTATAAGGCAAGAATTGTTGCTCAGGGATTTTCACAGATCGAGGGGATTGATTATGAAGAAACCTTTGCACCTGTCACACGATATTATTCCATAAGGACCATCCTTGCTCTCTCAACACAGATGGGTTGGCACATTCATCAGATGGATGTGAAGACTGCGTTCCTTAATGGGATCATTGAGGAAGAGGTGTACATTGAGTAGCCTGAAAGAATTGATATCTCCAGCAGTGATTCACATGTGTGTAGGCTCAAAAGAGCATTGTATGGGCTGAAGCAAGCACCACGTGCTTGGTACAGTCAGATCGACAACTATTTCACTGGACTTGGCTTCACCAAGAGTGAGGCGGATGGAAACCTGTACCAAATTGTGGTGGAGGGTAAGCTTTTAATAATTTTTCTTTATGTTGATGATTTAATACTAACGGGTGATGAGAATTTGATACACTCATGAAAGGAAAATCTTGTAAAGGAGTTTGAGATGAAGGATTTGGGCCTCCTTCATTATTTCCTTGGATTGGAAATATGGCAGCGGGAAGGTGAACTATTTGTGTCTCAAGGAAAGTATGCTCGGGAGATACTTGAGAAGTTTCACATATAAGGCTGCAAGCCTATCAACACTCCTATTCCAGGAAATTGGAGGAAAGAGGATGCTACATCGGCAGAGGTAGTGGATGCTACTGTTTATCGATAGTTGGTGGGTTCACTCATGTATTTCGTTAATACAAGACCAGACATATGCTCTGTGGTGAACCAACTTTCACAAGAGATGGTTAGGCCTACCAAGCTCTTTTGGAAGGCAGGCAAGCATGTCCCAAGGTATCTCAGGGGCACATCTGAGTAAGGTTTTCAGTATCGGATCTACGACAGTTTCTTTGTACAACGGGAAACAAAGATATGTGGCACTCAGTTTAGTGGAAGAATAATACATGGCAGAAAGTCAAGCTGCATGTGAGGCTATCTGGATGAGGAAGATCTTGGTCGGTTTGTTTGGTTCACATTTAGATCCTACAATGATACATTGTGATAATCAGAGTTGCATTAAACTCTTGATTAATCTTGTGTTTCATGAAAGATCTAAACATATTAATATTCGGTATCATCATATCAGAGATTGTGTGCAACGAAAGATCATGTTGCTTCAGTACATTCTTACAGAAGATCAGGATGCAATTATTCTGACAAAGGCGCTCACCATGAGAAAATTAGAATACCATAGAGGCAGGATTGGGGTGAAGGTTAATCCCTATCTTGTTGAGAGGGAGTGTTGAGATTCAAAAAGATGATGAGCTTAGTGAAAATATTCTCCTTCACTAAGTGGGCCCTTAGGCTATTTTTGGTGCAAGTCTATTTTTAGGCTATGTCTATTTTTAGACATGGTGATCATATTTCAAAAGTTGCAGGATGCTATTTGTGGATGGTTGATCAAGTTGGAAAAATAGATGAAATTATATTTTTAGAATATTGGGTGAAGTCTATTTATAGATCGTCGATCTAAAAATAGAAGTGTCGATTATTATTAGCTCTTAATAATAATCCGACAATAAACAACTTATTCTCTTGGAGCACTTAGTTTTAGTGCACATATTTGTCAAATCAGTGGGCTGAAGGAATTACACAATTCCTAGGGTTTACTAGTGGTTCATGCATGGAGGAATTAGTTAGAACTGAAGTGGAAAATTTATGACAGAGTTGGAAGAGTAGTTCATGGAGTTGTTATTTAGTTTAACTCAGTTAATGGAGTTAAACTCAGTTGAGCTAGTTGTATCTAGTCTAACTGAATGATACACTAGTGAGAGTGGAGTGAATTAATTAGTTAATTAATTCACAGATAATAACTCATTAATCAACTGAACAAATACAACAGTTAACTACAGTGCATGGCAATTCCAGTGGAGACCGAGTGGAGAGATAGGTGAAAGGGCAAGATGGACTATCCGTTGTGACTATAGTGATGTATTGATTGCACCAAACACACATTGGAGTTTCCAATGAGGATTCCACAGTCAAGGCAAGGGTAATTTGAATTCATTTAGAGCTATTCTTCCTCAGGGATTGGGCAGTGGAGGCAGGCTATCAAGTGGCAAGAAATCGGTGCATGGATTTGCAGATTTCTTCTGATTAGTGTGTGACGATTGATTGTACTGAGAGCTTGATGTACTAAGCTTTGTATGAGATTGTTACTTGATCTTCATGATACATAATATATGATAGTTGGGGTTTTCAGCTTCATGCTTTCCCGTTAAACAACTGTGTTATGTGTGATTGTTTTTATTTATGCTTCACATGTGTTTGTAATTAATTTTCCACAAAATATTAACAATGGAATGATTCTGTATTTTGCAAGAAGTTAAATATTGTGAGATTAGGGGAATCTAGATGTATGCATGCTTAGTGTATACTAATTTCTTCACAGAGAACATTGAAAAGGACATTCAAGTTTCAAAAGATAAAATTCAATCTCATAGTATTCATGATCAAGATCAGTCTTTTCAAATGATTTTGATGCCTGAACACAGAGAGGGGGTGTTGCGACCTTTCTTCTTAGAGATTGAGGAAGAATACATTGTTTTTGTAAATTAGTTTGAAAAGCAGTTTGAAAGCACACAACTAAATTCTTATGTGGTTGATAAAAGCATGGATGAGTTGTCAAAAGTTGCAAAATGTCATGTGAAGCATCAAACATATCATGTCTTCTTTGATCCTATAGTTGAATACATGGAAGAGTTCTATAGTCCAAATTTCCAGTTATATTTTCATTTTGAAGATTAGTTACATCTCATGTTGCGTTGGTCATTTAAGTATCATGTTTAATTTTGGTTCAAGCACAGTCAAGGGATTCAAATGTCATATTAGATCAATGACTGGCTTCATTAAAAGTTTCATGTTCCTTGAGTTACAAATGGAGATTGCAGCCAATAGGTTAGGTAGGAGTGTGTGAATAAGCTCGAAGTTGACTGAGCATCTTTTCAGTAGGTATATATTTGGTTCTTCTATAGTGATCATCAATATTGAGCCCGAGGCGAATGCTATAATAGTTTGAATAAGACTTGATAAAATTTCAAAGTTTTTATTCCAAGAAGATGGATAGCAGCACTAGAACTACTAGTTCTTAGTGTACCACAAGGGCACACTATCCCAAGTGGAGCCATTGTTATCACCCAATTTTTTTAAAAAACATCATTGTGTTATGTTTGTTTTTGGTCATGGTTCAAATTAGGTTTAGAAGTCAATTTAGGATTTGGTTAAGGATAGGTTAGATTTTTATAATTTCAAAGCCCATCCTTAAGTTCAAAAAAAGTCTTTTTAAGGTCCATTCATTGTCAAATATCCATAATTTCCATTTGTGAGTAATTTCCTAAAGTCTCATGTCAAAACTGGTCAATCAACCAAGAAACCTTACTTTCGTAGCGCCGCTAGTTCAAAAAAGTTGATTTGCTACGAAACTGTTGAAAGTTATGAAGCAAAAAACTCTGTTTTCTGGTTTTGAGTATTCAACTTCCAAGGAGGTTTCTGAGCAACTGAAAATGAATTTGGGAAAAAATAAAGAGATTTTTCTTCCTAACAGACCTAACTACACAAACCTCTCTCAGTTTCTTCAAATTCATTAGGAGGTGGGAGAATTGATAAATTACAATGCGCTACGAAACTGTTGTTACAAAACTGTCCTATACATGATTGTTTAGCAGTCAACTTCAAGTTCATTTTTTGGCCAAATTAAAAAGTATTTTGGAATTCGGAAAGAGGTGGTTTGTCTTCATCACAGCCCCAAATACAATCACCTCTCTCAATTTTCTCACAAGTGTTATTAGTTGGGGGATACAAGGCTTTCTTTGAAGCCCTATTTTTAGAAAACAAAGTTTTCCTATTTTACACATGCTTTTCAAAAGCAGTTTCTAGACAGTAGGAGATGTATTTCAAAAAACCAAGAGAGGTTTTTATTCAAGACATAATGGCTTACAAAAAAATCCTTCATTTTCTGAAACTACATCATGGATTAGGAGATATAAGCTCTGTCTCATGACCTATTTTTCAGATAACAACAGGAGAAATTTGCAAGAAGTTAAGAAGTTATGAAGGAGAAAGCTAAATGTGTTTTTACAGTCAATATGGTTTTTAAATGATAGAATCAGATTTATTTTGAATTTTTGGCACATTTGTAGTTTTCAATTTGAAAAAATTTGGAAAAAATTGCTCACTCAGCAGTTTCGTAGTGCAAATAGTGTAAAAAGAGTGAAAAGTGCTACGAAATTGCTGTAGCAGCTTTTTTCACTCTTTCTTATCAAATTTCGAAGGGAAAATTTTTGAATTATGATCTAAAATTTCTATGGATGATGTATTTAGAGATAATGAAGACAATCCTTGAGGAAAGAAATCAAAATTTTGAAGAAACAAGGGTTAAAAAGCAACGCTACGAAAGGCGCTACGAAATTGTGTTGTTTTCGTAGCGCAGTTTATTTCAACTCATTTGAACAATCTAATGATGGTTTTTGGACACCTGGAGCTTAGGGAGGATTCATGCAGGTTTTATTTCAGTTTCCAACAGGAAAAGAACTCAAAATAATGAGTTCATGGTGGTCATGATGTTTCAAGATGTGCAAGGGACCCTATGCCTAGAAAACAGGAGACTGTTCCTATTTTGGTGGAAGTCAGCATCATGGTCATGAAGAGTTGAAGTATATCCTCTAGATTCAACCATGTTTTAGTACACTTGGAAAATTATGTAACTTAATTAAGATAAGGTGGTTATAGATATTGTTTAAGAGTTTGAATCCTATTTGTAATAGGATTGTTTTATTAGATTAGTTGTATTTTTGTAATAAATACCATGTCATATGGTTAGACAAGGCGTCAAGAGTCAGGAGTTTGAGGTATCTAGCATAGGATAAGGTTATCTCATGTGTTAAATGATCTATAGAAGATCAAGAAGTCGAATATTCAGGGGTTGGACATTTTTAACAAAAGGTTGTGTTTATTGTAAGTGACTGGTTTTCAGCTTAATATAGAATCTTCTACTTGACTACCTTGAGATTCAGAAGGGGTGTTTAGTGTTTTCCTACTCTATCAGTACTCCTTATATATCTTATTTGCAGTGGTGTTCATCTATATTACTCAGAAATCATCTTTAATATGCTCTGACTTCCTTTATAAATGGACTGACTGTGTTTTTACATGTTTCAAGTGTGTGTCTCATGACTAAAAACCCTGATATGCCTCAACTTCCATGTCAATTAGATTTACTAATTTTATAAGATTTCCTTGACTCCATAATCCTAATGTATACATGCTGATGTTAGTTTCAACCTACAGGTTGGAAAATGTTATATGAGTAGACCATTTTGTAAAGATTTGGATTGACTGATATATACAGTAACATACAAATTTTCTTCACCTGAGATTCTTAGTGTATTTTCAATGAGTTTTATGTCCTATCTTTGAAATGTTTTTCTTCCATAGTCTTAATGCTCATTACTCAGAATTCATGGATGTTCATGCTCTGACTTCCTTTAAGTATTGAACTATGGTGAATCTCTTTTAATACTTTCCTTTCAATACCTCGATGTCTCATTACTCAGAATTCATGTATCACATGCTCTGACTTCTTTTGAACCTCAATTTGTTGGGATTTTCCTGAATGTGTTACTCTTTCATTGAAGTATATACAAGCCTTAGCTTCCACAAGGAAATCCCTTGTTATTGAGAGCCCTATCACTAACTCCATATCCCAATTGTAGCAAGCATTCATCTTCTCAACCTGAACCAAAACACAAATAATAGAGTTAGCCATCTATCTATATCCCATATCATTAACCCTTGAGAGAGCCCTCTCAGGCTAAGGAGGCTAAGCCTCAATCACAAGATTGGTTTGAAATAGTTACACTGAAGTTGTCTGATCAGCAACCAATCAGGTCGATTTTTGTGATAACAAGATTTATAACAATGGTTAATGGATGGTCTCCCTTATAAGCCATTGAGTGAGGGGTGAACACCCTCATGAGAATTTAATAATAAAATTAAACATTTGTTGGTTTTCACCCTTCAGGGTTTCCAAGGTATATTGGTGTTCAATGATGTGATTGATTATTGTGTCAGGTTGATGATGTTGATTCCTTTCTTGTTGAGATGTTCATAATGTCAAGTATGTGATGACTACATGAATAATGAAATGAATGCAAGGTTACATCTACAGTTTTATGGTAATGTTCCATAATAGTGGTTGTTAATGGTTAAGCGACTTACTATTCTTATACTAAGGTTACACTATGAACTGGTGAACATTCTATCTAATGATTAGTGACGAATCTTGAATAGTGATTTGGATAGTTACCCATGGGTAATTTGTATGAAAATTTTCGAACTCCTTATATTTCCATGTGAGGATATCGGGGTATGTTACATTATTATAATATTATTATAGTTGGAAAATTAAGGAATTTAAGGATAAATTGGGATATTAAGGTTTAATAGAAAAAATGTGTGTATTTTTAAAGATGTTTTCTTAAAGTTTTATTTTATGTGTTATATGTTTTGAAGTATTTTTGGGCATATTTTTCTATCAAATTTTCCCAAAATTGAGTAGTGATTTGTTGAAATCACAAGTTTGAGTTGTGAACTCTCTACAATTAGAGTGACCCAAGGGTTTTTCAAGGTTCTTATCCATATATGTAGTTAAAAATTCATTTTAAACAACAAAATATTACTATTTGACCCAAAATTGTTTTGTAGGATTTCAACCAAAAACTCCAAAACTTATAATATTTAGGCAACACCATTCTTAAATGCCAAAAAAAATCTGTATCCCTTGGGTGGGATAATGCAATTCAATTACAAAGGCTCTATTCCTTGAATTATATTTGATTTCATTCTATTCACTTTAGCTTTTGTTTATTTTGACTAAACAAGTTTCCCTTGTTTTTTAAGTCCCTTTTCTCTGTAATTAGCATTTTGGTGGAGAAAACCAATTTATGCCCATTTGAAAGTGATTTAGAAGAAGGGGAAATTTAAAACTATGGAAAAAGGGAATAGATACCGATAGGTGAAAAGGAAAGTAGTAATAAGGAGGAAGATGCAATGTCATCATTGGAAGAAGCCCCAGTTCAACAAGACCCTCTTGAGGAAGAAGAGCAAGAGGATGAAGTGATTGAATCTCCCAAAGGCAGAAAATCCAAAAATGAATTCTATGCCTATGCTGAAGACAAATCAGTGAATGAGCTAGACAAATGGTATGAAACATCCAAATCAACAAGAAAATTTGGAATAAAATCAAATCACGAGCTACAATCAACACATGAAAAGGGAGATAAGGAAAATGGCACACAAATGGTTATCTATGCACTTGGATTTAAATTTACGAAGAATAAAAGAAGCATGGTATTGTGGCTCCCCATTTGGGGGGAGGACTAAAACAAATCATAAATCAATGAATATCATCTCCTAGAATTGTAGCGGAATGGGGAGTGTAAGAAGGGATTCATAAATTTAAATTTTAATAAGGATTGATTTTCCTTCGATCCTTTTGATTTAGGAGAGAAAGTTGGGAGAAAGTGAAGCCTAGCAAAAAAGTAAAGTCATCTGGAAAGGGATCAATGCAAGCATGGTAATAATTAGAGTTGTATCTTGTGGGTTGTGCACTCTCTGGGAAACTTCTCTTTAAAATTTGGTCAATGAGCATAAATCTACACATTGGATTCTTGTTAGATTGATTTCTATTATTTTATGAAAAATATGTAACAATGTCAATATCTATGTCCCTGATGATGGGCGAAGTGTTCACCCGAAACATCAAACATTTCAATGCTTTGTAAGATAGTTTTGTCCGGGAATTACTTTCTCATCTATATGCCAAATATATGCTATGAAAAAATTGTGTGTTGAGATTCTCTAATAGCATTGAAGGACTCTCTCCTCAACAAGAATGCCATTATAGGGGAGGGTTTTAATGTTACAATTCACCAATGGGAGAAAAAAAGGGGTAGTGTGGTAACATATTAATTCGAGGAAATGATGGAAGATTTAATCGCATGGATGGATCTTATAGACATCAAGCCTAAATTCTCCAAATTCACATGGAGAAATAAGAGAGCATGACCAGGACATATAGTAGCAAGGTTGGAGAGATTTCTATTGGACATTGAATTATTGGAGCACAACATGAATGTCTCATCCTTCAACTTGGCTTGGGGAAAATTAGATCATACACTAATGAAGTTGAATCTAGAATGAGTTGAGTCTTGAGGTCATATGCCTTTTCGGTTCAATCCTTTAGGGATGAAAGAAGAGTATTTTGGCCCCCTGGTTTCAAAGGCATGGTCAAAGTGGGTCATGGGATCACCCATATACATTTGGGAATAGAAAATTAAGTCTCAAGGAATAATTAGGCAATGGGCCAGGGAGAAAAATAAACTCAATAATAGAAAAGTGGAGTAGACCCAATTTTAATTAGAAGGAACCTTCTAGGAAATGAAAGAGCACCTAATTACAAAAGGTATGTTATCTCTTGAGAAGAGCACCTTTGAGGCCATGCACCAACATCTCAAGGAAGATGAGGAGATATGGAGACTTAAATTGTGAAGCTTGTGGCTTAAATAAGGGGATAATAATAATAAATTCTTCCACAAACAAGCAAAAATGATGAAGTGAAAAATAGATTTAAATTGCTAGAGGTAAATGGAGAGGTAATTGTAAACATAGGAAAAATAAATGAAGCAACATTTTCACGCTTTGAATCATTATATAAAGAAACAGGGGGTGTGTTGGTTCATCTAGTGGAGGATTTTCTTTCCCAAATCCCCAAACTAGTTGTTAATGAAGACAATGATAAAATAATGAAGCATATCATTAAATAAGAGTTATGCGGGTTATATAGTCCTTTAACCTAGACAAATCCCCTGTACCTAATGGATTTATGGAACACTTCTATAAAAAATTATGGAGCACTATCAAAATTGATTGATGAAAATGGTAATTTTTGTTTAGAATTCAGGTAGAATGTGTTAGTGCTCAAATCTACCTTAGGCTGAATTAAGGTAAAACTCAAGGCTACATCAAACCAAGCTCAGCCTCGTAGCTAGCCCTATGAGGACAGGAGAGGGCTCTCTCCGTCAATCTCGATAAAATGAGCAATAGGGTGCGAGATGACTTACGATGGGAACTGATTTTAGGCTAGTAAAGAGATAGGAATGTTTGATTTTGATTTTTTGGATTTTCGTTGGAGAAATGGGAAAAAACAAATTTTGGGTCCGGGGATAAGGTCAGACCTTTGCAGAATTCGAGTTGGGGCGAGGTAGGTGATTGTCTTGATGCTTTTTATTGGATATATGGACGTATTAGAACGATAAGGAGCTGAAGAGGGAAAAGAAGAACTTGGATCCTCTCCAAACAGTCGAAAACATGTAAAACTAAATGAATTCAAAGGCAGAGCACTGTAAACAATGGTTTCAACCTCATCTACTCATTCATTTTAGTTTCAGAAGCATATGAAAGAATGGAATACATTAAACATGAAGAACTTACAATAAACAGAGAAGAAACACCATCAAGAACAGAACACCACAAGAATCCCAACAGGTGCCACAAAACCTCTGATCTTTCCTTAGCCAAAATATGAAAAAATATGTACAATGGTGCCAACAGTTTCCCAAGAGTCCAACCTCTCCAACCTATGAAAATGATTGAGAAATTACATCATATAGAGCATCCTAACTCCTTCCCACACCTCTAGGGGTCGAAATCCTCCTTCTAGGGGTAGTTCCAACAAATTCTAATCAAGGAGATAAAATCTAGGCAACTAACATTTTGCCTCTAAAAGAGTGGAAACTGATTCATTTACATGATTTTCACTTTTTTGAGAGTGAATCTTCTAGAATAGGTAAAAATGAGCCAAATTTACATGTCAACCATCAATTTACATCATGAAAACCCAAAAATTTCAACCACAAGCAAAACTGGTCCCAACTGGCCGAAATTCTGAGTTGGAAGTTGAAAATTCAGCCAAAAATTTAAGTGGGTAGCGCCCCTGAATCAAGTGGGTAGCGCGCCTTTCAACCTGATTTTGAGGCACTTCCCGGTATCCAAATTGAACTCATGATAGTTTGTTGGAAAGCCCTGGATGTTGGCTATCCAACCCAAGTGGAATTTCCCAATTTGGAGCTCATTTGACCCTCCAAAACTTCATTCTCCCAGAAGTACTTCCTACTGGTGCAAAAGGTGGCAGAGTGATTTTCATGGTGTTTTTGGGCCTTTTGACCATCCAGAACCTGATGAAATGCTTCGGAAATACTTTTAGCATGCATAAATTTCCATGAAAAAACCAAAAATATAAAGTTTTCCTCTAGCAAGTGTCCCAATCATATGGGTAGCCCCTGAATTAAGTGGGTAGCGCGCCTTTCAACCTGATTTTCAGGCACTTCCCGGCATCCAAATTGAGCTCATGATAGCTCGTTGGAAAGCCCTGGATGTTGGCTATCCAACACAAGTATAATTTATCAATTTTGAGTTCATTTACCCTGTCAGAAATCAAATCTCCCAACACTACTCCCAGCAGGTGCATCAATTCTCTTGAGGCAACGATATTTTTGACATTTCTCTAAAACCATGATACCTGTGTAAAAAGTGAGGGAGTTTTTTCGTCTTTGGTATGTTTTGGACAAAAACCTCTCTCATTTTTCCAAAATTCATCTTTGATGGCTCTGAAAAATCTTTTGAGTGAAACTTATCCCGATGTGTGAAACAAGGGATTTTGTCGAAATTAAGCGAAATGAAGGGGATAAGGGGCTTCTAAATTCTTGGGAAAATTTTGGGAAGTAGGGGTGGATGTTAGGAAGCAGGGGAAAGTAGAATCTCAGAGATTGAGTGAGGGGAAGGGGTTCAAAAGGGCAAAACACAGGCCTAGCCTAGAAAATTGCCAAGTTGTGGCAAGAAACTAGGGTTTGTGCAAAAATGAGGAATTTGGGGAATCTCAGTGATGGGAAGTGTTTAATAAGGCATGCTAAGGATAGGGGAAGGTGTGTGAACATCAGGATACAAGTTTTTTCGATGATTTGACCATCCAAGAGAAATTACCTCCAAAACCCTAGGAGAGGGAAATGGACCTTACCTAGACACAACTGAAGCATGAACAAGGTGTAAAATGAATCGATGGAGCTTGAAATGATGATGAAAACCCTCTGAATGATGGTGCACTCAGCTGAATGGTGACATGGACCGACATTTGGACAACTTTGGAAGGAGTGAAAGAAAACCCTAGACCTAATGCCTAGTGACCAAATTTTGCTTGAAGACTCTTTGAAATGACAAAAATTGACCTTGACACCTTAAAATCACTTTGTAAGAGCATGTTTGATCACTGAAGGAAGGCTGCAAAGGCTGACTCTAACAGAATGCGGGGTGGTTTAAATTCATCCTTCCTTGCAGTGGTCCCCAAGGAGGTAAACACTTCTTCCTTTTCTCAATTTCATCCAATTTCAATGTGTAACTTCTTATATAAAGTGGTCCCAAAATTTTTATCTTAAATCCTTGAGCCTCTTATCCCTTATTTTCTTTCTGAAAATGAAGGGGGATTTGTGAATAATAGGAAAATTATGGATGATTTCATCTTAGTCCAAGAAGCCATACACTCCAAAAAATCCAAAGGTAACAAGGAAATGGTAATCAAAGTGGATATGAACAATGCCTTTAATCGTGTCAAGCATTCCTTTTTGTTTCATATTTTAAAAAAATGAGCTTTTCTCCAAAGGTCATCAAATGGATAAATTCTTGCATTTTGAATCCACTGATCTCTCCTTCGATGAATGGATGTTCATTAGGGTTATTTAAAGCCACGCCCTCTTTCTCCATTTATTTACATATTAATGGTTGATTCTTTCAGCATAAAGTTGCATCAAGACTCTCAAGGTTAGTATAGGAGTTTATTCTCTGTTAAATTGGGATATGCATCTTTGCTCTTTTCAGAAAGAATATCGTTGGCCTCCTTCTAGATTATGGCCCATAATTTGGGCTTCTGATTGTCCCCCAAAAATAAATATAGTTTTTTGGATGTTAGCTCATAAGAAAATTATTATGGAGGAAAACCTAATGAAGAGAGGAATAATTTGACCCTCTTGGTATGCTTTATGCAAAAATAATATAGAAACCACTGATCAATTTTTCTTAGAATGCCCCTTCTCATGAGAATTTTGGATCGATTACTCTTCCTCCTAAGAGAAATAATTAGATGGTGAAACACTATTCAATATATTTTGGGGAAATGGGGGAAGTTCTATAATGGCTCCTTCCAAGGAAAACAAAAAATGAAAATAATTTTGGAAGTATTATCGTATTTCATCTACTAGAAAATATGGCTATCTAGAAACAAATTAGTGTTCCAGAAAGAAAGAGTTGATAATACTCAAATGGAGGGTAGATCTCTGGGATAATTGGGGGAAACCTTCACAGTAGAAGATATCCAATATGAAGACTAGAACCTGGATGCAGATAAACTAGAATGGATACAGTACTTCAATGTGAAAGTCAATACAAAAGGAAGAGAGTGTTGTAGAGAAAAATGGAAGATTTTTCTCCCGTGACAAGGAGTTTAAGGTTTGGATCAAGGAAAAAAAATAATATATTCTCTATTTTGATGATGCAACAAAGGGTGAACTTATGGTGGCAAGAGAAAAGGGGGTGATTCTTCACCCTAAGAATCAAGTAGAAATTAAGCATGCTTGAGGGCTGGGTCATGCCTCAAATAATGAAGTTGAAGCTTATGCTCTTTGTCAAGGTTTAAGAAAAAGTTTGGGGCTTAGAATTCAAAATCTTATTGTCATAGGAGAATAAAAAATCATCAAAAATCATTTATATGAAGGAACACTCCCACCATATCTCATACTAAGACAAATATTTAAAAGAATTCATCATTGGTATCAATCCTTCGCTAAAAAACAATGTCTTTAGGCATTAAGAACCTATAACTATGACGCATATTTACTAGCTAATGAGGGATCCAAACTTGAAAAAGGAGGTGCTAAAATGGAATGGGTAGAAAGGGGTTGACCCACTCCCCTAAAAAAAATTAATTTTAATTTCAATAATTCATAAAATTTCAAAAATTAGAAGATCCCCATGAGTAAAGCGATATAACAAAGGGTATAAATCACAGTGATGGGCGAGTGGACTGGGGGGTATTTGAATTAGAATATGGGACTTGTTTGTGTGCAGTTTCATTGCGATCGTGGAAGAGATCTAAGTGATAGGTGGTGGTTTAATGGGGATTTGAAAAAGAAGGATTAAATGTGACATGATGGACCAATGTGGGAATTTATGGGAGGCATCTACTGATTTGAAGGAAGCATGGGATGCGATGTTGATTGAGGGATTTTAGAGGCAATTTAATTCCATGAATGAATTGTGTACTAAACAAGGTGATCTCAGGTACTATTGCATGATGGCTACCATGTTGGTTAGCTTACAAATTCTAGAGGAGGGTGGTTGGTTGGAAGTTAAGGTATACCCATCTCTTTATGAGAGGTGGAATTGGGATGATGGACTTATAGCCTTTAGTTGTTTATTTTTTCACCCTCTGGGAAAATGGGAAATGGATTTGTGGGAAGCATATAGTGAGGATAAGGGTGGAAAGAGGAAATATGGGCTTAGAGGTGAGGGTGATCATTGAAAGTTGTTTGGGCATGTAGTATCAAAATAAAGAATGGTGATGTTGCTCAGCATGGAATATTGTGGTAAAAAAAAGTGTTCTTTCTCATTATCTTGTTCAATTGCACTGTTGTTTAAGGTTTGAAGCTTGTCTTGTCTCCTTTACATTAAGGAAAATTTCATGTTGAAAATAATTATCACAACTAAGGTGATAACTGTTGTGAATCCAACTCCAAAAATAGAAGAAAAGAGAGATCAACACCTTAGAAATAAGCCACTTCGAGGGGGAAACCTCAAATAAATTACATAAATGAACAATTCTTGGATGATACAAATAACAAAACCTCCTTTCTATATATAGGAATCCATGGGGCCACAATGTAATCCTAGTGGGACCACAATGTAATCCTAGCCGACCTAGCAATAATAATTTAAGGGCACAATAATAACAATATGGGGGTTACAAGGGTACAACAATAACAGTAAGGGGGTTACACTAACGACAATAAGGGACTATAATAGTAATATAGGGACCTAACGTGCTCCTCGCCTTCAAAAAAGTGTTGTCCTCAACGCTTGAGTAACTCCGGGTGCTTTTGTATAAAATTCTCATCCTCCCATGTAGAATCTTCAGTGGGTAAGTTCTTCCTTTTGATGAGATACTCTGAAATTGATCGATTTCGTAGTTGTCGAGTTCTTGTTTCCGT
The DNA here is from genome assembly GCA_034641835.2 of Pinus albicaulis. NCBI lineage: Eukaryota > Viridiplantae > Streptophyta > Pinopsida > Pinales > Pinaceae > Pinus > Pinus albicaulis. The sequence goes on along the minus strand of CM076575.1, from coordinate 1,824,654,588 downwards.
GACTGCTTCAGGTTCCAATATGGTTTTTCCTTCCTCATAAAGTTCTAGCAATATTGTTTGAACTAGAATTTTGTCCCCTATAACCTTTTTTAAGCATGAAACTTAGAGCGGATGCACTGCGGTAAGAGCTCAAGTTGTATGCCACTAGCGCCACTAGTGATACAATATTTTGCGAAAACCTTGCGGGACCACGTGCCTGGCGATAATTTATTATCCTTATTAGCTTGCTTGAGAGACATTTGTTTGTATGGTTGTAGCCTTAAAAATACCCAGTCTCCTACATCAAAACTTCTCTTGTTGCGATGTTTATCTACCTGTTGTTTCATTCAATTTTGTGCTGAATTTAGGTTATCCTTTAAGAGTTGAATAACTTCTTATTGATGCTCGATGTGATCTTCCAATGCTTGAAACTTAGAATTTTCCCTTAAAGAAGATGTGCTGGATGGTGGATGATATCCATACAGTGCCATAAATGGATTCATTTTCACTGTAGTATGGAAGGAAGTGTTATACCACCATTCAGTGAGAGGTAACCGCTTGACCCATTGTGCTTGCTTATCAGATACAAAACAATAAAGATATCCTTCTAAACATTTATTCACTATTTTTGTTTAACCATCGGATTGAGGATGATAAGATGAGTTATGAGCTAGTTGAGTACCCAAACAAGAAAATAATTTTTTCCAAAAAATTCCTGTAAAAATGGGATCTCTGTCACTTACAATAATCTTCGGGTTTCCATGTAGCTTTTGAATTGTTTCCATAAATGCAGTAACAACTGTACTCACTTTAAATGGATGAGATAATGCACAAAAGTGTGCATACTTGGTAAGTCTATCAACTACCACCATGATGAAACTCCTTCCTTCGGACTTAGGTAAACCTGTTATAAAATCCATTGAAATCTCCTCCCAACGTTGACTTGGAATGGATAAAGGTTGTAGAAGACCCAGGGTCTTAATTGTCTCAACTTTAAACCAAACATTCCTCCAAAAACTTTTGAATATCAGATTTAAGGCCATCCCAAACAAATTCTTTCTTCACCCTGTGGTAAGTTTTTAAAAATCCTAAGTGTCCTCCTAAAGGAGAAGTGTGCAATTCCAAAAGAATATTTTGTTTTAGTTGATAATTATTTCAAATATATAAGCGATCTTTGTACCATAAGGAATCATTTTTCCAACTAAATGTATCAGACGTACTAGGATCTTGCTACAACTTTTGAATGAGAGTCCACACTTCTTCGTCCTTCTTCCATTCATCCCTTGCTTCGGTTATCCAATCTGGTGGGATAATTGAAATGGCACAAAGCAATCCCTCCACCTCTTCATCCTTTCTTGAGAGTGCATCTGCAACAACATTTAACTTCCCTTTTTTGTAGACAATTTTAAATTCATAACCCAAGATCTTTGTGACCCATTTTTTCTGCTCTTCTAAAGATAGTCTTTGTTCCAAAAAGTGTTTAAGACTATTTATCAGTTTTTACCTTGAAGTTTCTTCCCATTAGGTAAGGTCTCCATTTCTTTAGTGCATGTAGTATTACCAACATTTCCTTCTCATAAATAGCCTTTTGTAAATACTTTCCTTTGATTGAACGACTTTCAGAAGAAATGGGTCTTCCTTCTTGCATTAAAACAACACCAATTCCATTTCCTGGGGCATCACATTCCACAATAAAGGTTTTTGTGAAGTCTGGCGTAGCTAAGACTGGTGCTGGGAACATTGCCTCTTTAAGATGTTCAAAGGCCTTAGTTGCTTTCGGAGTCCATGAAAATGCATCTTTCTTCAATAATGTTGTTAGAGGTGTTGTTATTCTCCCATAATTCTTCACAAACTTGCAATAATACCCTGTTAACCCGAGAAATCCACGCAACTGCTTTATGGTTGTGGGGACTTTCCATTCCTTAATGGATTTAATTTTGTTAGGGTCTACCTTAACATCCTCGTGAGATACAATATGACCCAGATATTCCACCTCTTGTACTCCAAAGAAGCATTTGGATGTTTTTTCATACAATTGTTTTTCCTCCAATAGTTTGAGCACCCTATGAACATGTTGAACATGATCCTTCCAAGACCTGTTGTAGATTATTATATCATCAAAAAATACTAGCACAAATTTTCTAAGGAAGGGTTTGAAAATGGAATTCATCAACCCTTGAAATGTAGAAGTTGCATTGGTAAGGACAAAAGGCATGACAAATTCATAATGACCCTCATGAGTTCGAAATGTTGTTTCAAAACCTCTTGAGGTATTCATTCTTAATTTGATGATATCTCTGAACGAAAGATCCTTGGTAAAATAAATTGCTCCATGTAATTCATCCAATAATTCATCAATCATAGGAATGGGAAATTTATCTTTAATAGTGAGCTTATTGGGCTCTATAATCCGGACACATGCGCCATGATCCATCCTTCTTGTGCACCAATACTACTGAAGAAGAGAAAGAACTCTGACTGAACAAGTTATACTAGCCTCTGTTTGTTTACTGCCAGTCATACGTTAAATTTATCTTTTGGTGTGAGATGTCTGTAAGGCACGATGTTTGAAGGAACACCGAATCAAATAGACTCTGTGATCATGATCACGAATAGGTGGGGGTCCTTTGGGAGTATCAAACACCTTGGAATGATTTTCCAAGACTTTTTGGAGATCTGGAGAAATAGATGATTTTGATGTTGGAACTTCTAGTGAGCATAATTGTGCAATTACACCTCGTTGTTCTTTCTTCAAAAGCTTTGTCATGACATTAGAGCTTATTATCTTTCCCGGATTCCCTGCGATACCCCATAATTCAATTTCCTTTTTTTCCAAAAACAATTTCAAGACATTTTCTTGAAAATTAAAAGCTACCATCCCCAAAGATTGTAACCATTGTAATCCTAGTACAACATCAGCACCTCCCAATTGAATGGAAAGCATTGGACTATTCAATACATATTTCCCCATGGTTAGCTTGATATTATGGAATTTTATAGAGCAATTTATAGTTCCTCCATTTGCAACTGTCACTTGAAATTCTGGTGTTGGGTATAGGAAGCAATTCAATTCCTTGGCTACCTTACAATGAATATAATTATGGGTACTACCCGAATCAATTAACACTATTACCTTTTTCTTCTTAATATGTCATTCTATCTTGAGATTTTGAGGAGTGGTAATTCCGGCCAATGCATTACACGATATGGTCGAACACATTTCTTCTTCTTCTATGGTTGGTTCTTGGTTTGGATCCTCTTCTTTTGAAGCTTCTTCTTCATTTTCTTCCTCCTCTTCACAGTCTATGTAAAATAATTTCTTCTCAGCACACGTATGACCTCTAGTGTATTTGTTATCACAACCATAGAAAATCCCTTTTGCTCTTTTTTCTTCCAATTTTTTTGGTGGCAACCTTTAAGGTTGTGGAAGTCTAGGAGTATGAACACTTCCATCCTTATATATGTGATTGGTAGGCTTCCTTGTCGCCATAATTTTACATTCAATTTTTCTTTCCAACCTGAATGCCTTCTCCAATGAATCAGGTTCCCAGCAGGCTTGATGGTGGATGTTGTCACTAAAGTCCTATGAAGAACATCAATCTCATGTTCCATTGGAATATAATTTCTGTATATTAAATTTGAAGTCATGTCTTATTATTGCTCATACCTAAGTTTCCTTTTGTTTGAGATTTATCAATTGGCTAAAGAAGGTGTTGCTCTTGTATCCTCATAATGTGCTATCATTTCCTCCGTAAAAATTGACTAAGTGAAATTTTTTTTACGGTAACAAAGCCATCGATACCATACAAATGTATTTTGTTCTAAATGTAAAGTTGCAATATGTACCTTTTGTGTGTTTTTCACATTATGGAGATCAAAATATTGCTCCATATGTAGTATCCATGTAACAGGATCCTTTCCATCAAACTTCCTCATATCCATCTTTGGAATATGGTGGTTCTTCAATCCAACATTAGAGTTTATGAAATCACGATTAACATTTATTTTGTTCTCATCATGAGTTTCCTCTACTATATTTTTGCCATTAGGAATCATTTCTTGTATCAATTTTGTCAAACCTTTCAAGTCATCTTTTAGATCATTCTTCATGTTTTCCATGTTGTCTTTCATTGTTTCTTCCATGTCCTCCATCTTAGCTTCCACGTCATACATCTTAGCTTCCATGCCTTTCTTCAAACCATCCATCTTTGCTTCCATGCCTTTCTTCAAAACTTCCATTTCACTTTTTGTTGCTCTTTGCGAGAGCGAAATTTGGTGCATTTGAGTCTTGTAATTTTGATAGATCATGTTGAAATTCTTCATCTTCATGAGTCATAGTAGAGTATTCTAAGGGCTGAATGGGTGTTGAATTCTTTTTAGGAGGCATTTCAAAACCCAATACTGAAATATATGCTCAATAGGCCCTTGGAATCACTTCAAACTAATTTTTTACACAAGACTTATGCAATTTAGAAAAAAAATACACACCTTTTTCTTGATTTTGAGGAGTTCGATATTGAAACTACATTTCTTTTTGATTTTGGATCTTCAATATCTGAAATTTAGCCCTATGGTAGCCCTCTGAATCCTCTTTTGAATGCCATAGGTCTGACCTGATTTGGATTCTTCAAGACAAAGTTATGTCCAATCTCCCATAATGACCTAATTATGGACTGGTTCAGTAGAGCGAACTTGTACGACTTGCCACGTGTCACTTTTTCCTCCATCAGCTTTGAAATTTATAGAAAATAAACTACAGTTCGTGTACGAAACTACGGTTCGTGTAATTTTGGCCTGGTACACAACATTTCAATAAGGTGAGAGAGAGAGGGATTATGAATGTTTTCCCATAGTCACCTCTTTGAAATGAAATTCGAAATTTTGAAAAAAGACCTAACTTCCACAGATGATATCTCTGAAAATATTGCGAACCAAGCTCTGAAATTTTTAGACAATCTTCCTCAGGATTTCAACTTTGCACCTTAAAAATTTCAGCTTCTGAAACTTTGTAGAAAAAAGTTTATATCGAAAATTCCACGATGACCTGTTTGGAGCAGCGAAACCCTAGAATCCCAAGCTCTGATACCAAATTTTGTGTAACCAACTCCAAAAAGAGAAGAAAAGAGATATAAACGCCTTAGAAATAAGCCACTTCGAGGGGTCAACCTCCAATACATTACATAAATGAACAATTCTTGGATGATACAAATGAAAAAGCCCACTCAGTCCCTATGTAAGAGTCCATGGGGAGCCTGATGATATAATCCCTGGTGGAGACACACAATGTAATCCTAGCCGACCTAACAATAATAATTTAAGGGCACAATAATAACAATATGGGGGTTACAAGGGTACAACAATAACAATAAGGGGGTTACACTAATGACAATAAGGGACTATACTAGTAATATAGGGACCTAACAATAACTCGCTCCCCTAGGCTTAATTATAGTTAATGGGAGAATCATAATTTTGTCTCAGTGGTGAATATTGTTACAATTTTTCTTTGGGTGGGTGATATTTTATGGAATTTGTATTCAATGGAGGTTGGTTCAGTATCATTCCTATCGAAATAGGCCTCTCCAGATCCTCTTGATGATATAGGAATACATGGTCTAGGGATTTCCATTGATGGCATTGTTATTTCCAAGGTTCAAATGAAGTTATATGGCTCGGTGTAGAATGTTTCCATTCTCATTATGGATCTGTGTTGGAGAAAAGGTTAATTCTAGCCAACAGTCTAGTATATTTCAATTTTTAAGTTCTTTTTCATGTCTTCTTGTTGGCACAAGGCAAAGGGAAGGACCAAGCTCTCTTGGCTTGGTCCCTTCTCTCTTCCTGCATTTATCTTCATATCTTCCTTGTCCCCATGAGCCCTCGGGTTGCAAGGGGACTTTGATGGTGTTGTGATTTCAATGAATTTGGTACAGTTACCCCTACCATTCAGCCACAAGGCATGATGTGGTTCAAGTATATAGTCTAATTATCTCTTGATTCTATCTCATTTCTCATTGGATGTTATTATGTATTTATATATTCCTCCGGTCTCTTTACTTCTTAGACTCCTCTGGCCACTACCCCTAGTGCATTCTGGATTGTTGGGGAAACTCGGTTCTCTTGCTTTTAGGGATCCCTATTATATTTCCCTTCACCCCCCTTCTAGTTGGCTTGTCTCCACCTCTTGTTCACACTATGGTTTCCACTAGTGTTTTTATATGCATCATTAATGGTCTCATTCAAGTAGGGGAGTTGGGGCTTTGGGTTCCCTTAGCAGTACCCAAGCTCAAGACTAAGCTCATAACTTTGTTGAAAGGTGCCGTGAGCATAATCCATTAATTGTTTAGCATGGAATTGATGATATTGAGTAGAAGGTTGCAAAGGAATAGGATAATGTTTTTGATTTAGATGTTATTGCATTAATTTCAAATTGGATCCCTAATTTGGGAACCATTAGAGGTTGCAAAATTTAATATATCCATGGTATTGGCCTCTATTGGCACATAAAGAATATTGTAGAGAAATTTTTGTTCGAGTGCAATGAAAGCAGAGACGAGCTTCTCATTTGTATGGAGGAGCCATGCATTCTCTACCAAATCATGGGTGAATGTATGCAACAGATGGAGGAAACAATTCTACAGATCAGAAAGTTTCCTCCACTGGGAAACCTTGAGCACCCTGCACCAGGAAACTAGTTTCACTATCTTTTATGTGTATGTTACAGATGGAAGCCTTGTTTTTAGCTTGTTATTAGCTTAGTTTCATGTGTCTTTTAGTGTCTTTTAATGTTATGTCAATTGCATTATTTCCTAGTTTTTGTATTGGAACATTAACCATAATATCTATATCATGCAAATTTTGCAAAACCTATATTTGAACCTCAGTTACTGCCTATGGTCTAGTTTCCTGACTGGAAGACTAAGGCACCGAGGAGTCAATCCAATGTATGAGATGTAGATATTTCTTTTGTTGATAATATAATTTGTGTTTAAATTGAAAATTTTATTTAGAATAAATTGAGTTAAATCTAGAATTTAAAAAAATGAGATATAATTTGTTTTAATATTAATTTATATTTAGATTTTGTTTTAATAATTTTATTTTTAATTTATATTTTTTCTTATTTTTAAATTTTAACTTAAAGATATTACATATACACTTATATATTTTATTTATCATATTTCTCTAAATGTAATTTCTATAATTTTTATTTTTTTTCAATTAGGATTATCTTTGGTGGTTGAACAAAATGCTTGTTATCACACCCACCCACGCTCAATTCCTTGTTAATTTTCGAACGCGTTTATCACTAAAGGGTAACAGATTTTTGGCTGGAGATTGGAATTCCGACAACAAAAGTTCGGTCGAACTAATAGTTTGGCTGAAATGTTTATTATAATTCGGCCAAAATTTTTGCTATAAATATACCGGCCCCCAGCCCGCAACAAGTTTCGGTTAGTTAGTTTTTTACCATTGCGTTGTCTCGCAGCTTTGTTGTTGTCTCGCTCTGTTTTCGATTTCGGTCACTGTCTCGCTGCTCTGTTGTTGTCTCACTCTATTTTCGATTTCGATCACTTTCTCGCTGCTCTGTTCCCGTCTCACTTTGTTTTCGATTTCGGTCATTGTATCACTGCTTTGTTGTTGTCTTGCTCTGTTTTCGATTTCGATCACTGTTCACTGCTCTATTGTTGTCTCGCTATGTTTTCGATCAGTCTATTGGGTGTGTTGCGCTATTGCAGGGGTGAGGGGGGGAGCAAGCGAAGGTGAGGAGGTAAGGTATATTTGTTAATTTTTTTTGTTTATGGTTCATTTTTTGTTTATTAAATCTGATTTTCAGTTTGTTGTGTTTGTAGGTTCTAATCTGTGTCCTCAAATATATGCGCCCTCGTTGTCTGCTCTGCCTGCTCGGTGTGCGCTTTCTCATTGTATCCTGGCTCCTCGAAGTGCGTAGAATTTCCAGGTATGGCTCATAACATCAAGACTATTACTAGAGAATGTTATCAGAATTCCTTTCTACTGTTGGGACATAAAATATTGAGATTGATCATCTGCCCATCATATATTTTGAAGGCATTGGTTTTCTAAATCATAAAAGATGTAAAGACGTTATTTTTGTTTTAGTTCGTCAACAAAATGGATTTGTGGTTTCGATTTAAATAATCTAGATGAAAATTTGTTGAACATATTAATTATTTTAAATAATTTTTTTATAATAGTTGTTTTTTATTTTATTTTAATGTTCGTATGAGACAGATTTATCTAAAAGGATCACATAGGGGGTTCAATTAGGGAATCAAGCATAGAAAATGTTGAATTTGTGACCTCTCAATTATTTTAACCAGCACTGCACCAACTAAGTTTTTTTCTTAGAGAAAAAACAAGGCTAGACTGCTTACTATACTCTGACTCCTCATACCCAATAGTAGGACGTGGCATCTCCATATCCATCTGGCCACGCTACTCCTTCAAAAACACACAGGCACAAGAACCTTGTTCACCCTTGTTGTAGTGGTGCTGCTCCCCATCTCCACCAATGCAGTTCAGTGTTTCTTTCCCTTGGTCATACTCAGTCATTATCCATTGAAACTTGTTTCACTTTTATTCTCAGAGTTGAATACTAGTGTGCAGTAGTGTCGATTGTTAGTTACAAATGATATCAAAAAATATGTTGATTGATAAATGGTGTGTGCTGCAGTAGTCACCTATTTTATGATTTCTAGATTCTTTGAGATCCTTCTTTGATAGAGATTGTTTATATAATAGACAAAGACAGGTTCCTGGTGAGGTATTATTGTCATGTTTTCTATTTTACTAATCGATTGGGACTGTTTGGACATCAATTTCATAACTTTGTTGTTTTCCTAATCTTGTTTGCATATGCTCTTGCTTGTAAGCATGGTGCATAGATTTTTTTACTGATTTCTAGATAAAGGAGCAAGCCCTATATACAATACAGTTAGATACAGTGAGATCGCTTTAAGTGGGTAGTTGCCTTAATTTCATGTTGTTTCTATCTATGCTTCTTTCACTATTTATTAGTTACATCCTAACTGAGCTTGTTCACTATTATTACCTCTATATACTACTAAATTATTGATCAAACCTTACATCTCCATTGATTGATATGAAGAGTATGCGAAAGCGCTTATCTAAACTTACTTTAGTTGTATTGGAATAGATAGTTACCATATTTTATTATCCGTGATTAAATTAGTTGTTTCACCTTAATTCCTGGGATATCATATAAAGTTTATTACTGATAAAAATGATGATACAGGGTTAGTATGAGCACCATTACAGTATTTTTTACATCTTATATGAGCTTTACGATTACTCTTATTACCTCTATATCCTATTGCATTACTAATCACACCTTACATCTATGTTGATTGATATGAAGAGAATCTGAAAGAGCTTATCTAAGCTTACTTTAGTTGTATTGGAATAGCTAGTTACCCTATTCGATTAGTGTCATTAACTTAGTTGTTTCACCTTAATTCCTGGGATATCATATACAGTTTATTACTGATAAACATGATGATACATGGTTAGTATGAGCACCATTACAGTATTAGTTGCATCTTATATGAGCTTTATGATTACTCTTATTACCTCTATATCTTACTGTATTACTGATCACACCTTACATCTCCATTGATTGATATGAAGAGTATGTGAAAGAGCTTATCTTAGCTTACTTTACTTGTATTGGAATAGCTAGTTATCATATTCTATTGGTATCATTAACTTAGTTGTTTCACCTTAATTCCTGGGATATCATATATGGGTTATTACTGATAAACATGATGATATAGGGTTAGTATGAGCAACATTACAATATTAGTTACACCTTCTGTGAGATTTATGATTACTCTTATTACCTCTATATCTTATTGCATTATTGATCATGCCTTACATCTCCATTGATTGATATGAAGAGTACTAGCTTCCATTAAGCTATGGTATAGAGTTAAGCTTATCCCTAATGAATACTAATACATGACCATTGATTAGTTGTTACCTATGGATATAACACACCATCATTACCTGCTTAAGCTGATATGTGATTCATTACTATCACCATCTATAACCTATGACTAGATGACTCATTATATTATTATTACCAAGCAGTTTCATGTATGAGGTTATTGATTACTAGTACATTTTTTGGCATGGAATATGATGTTACTGGTGCAGTACTATCACATGTGTATTGAATGTAATACAGTGATTCCAAAGCTCACATGGGCAATAGGGTATGTTGTATTATTTGCTAAGCTTATATCACCATGGATTTTATAATGTACTAAGTATAGACATAAGTAGATGTGTTGTATTACTTCATAGAATCCTCATTTTATATCAGCAAGCACTTATATCTATCCTGCTTCCAGATTGGGACTATCGGAAAATAATGATTAATTTGTCTGTCCGTTTGTATTTACATAATTTTGTATCAGAAAACAATGATTTTGTTTTTAATTAAAGAAATAAATTTGGAGTAGCTCTCGAGTCTATATAAATTTTCTAATTTGTCTGCCTGTTTGTATTTAAATAATTTTGTATGAGAAAATAATGATTTTTTTTCAATTAAAGAAATGCATTTGTATTTAAATAATTTTGTATGAGGAAACAATGATTTTTTTTTCAATTAAAGAAATTCATTTGGAGTGGCTCTCAAGTCTATATATAATTTTTCTAATTTGTGTCTATCTATATTTATATAATTTTGTGTCTATCTGTATTTACATAATTTTGTATCAGAAAACAATGAATTTTTTTTTCAATTAAAGAAATTAATTTGGAGTCATTTCTCCCATAAACTTTAAGGCAAACCATGTACATGTCATTTCTCCCATAAAATTTAATTTAATATATTTTAAAGGAAAATGCTAGTGTTTTTGGTAAACATGTACATGTCATATCTCACATAGAATTTAATTTTATATATTTTTAAGGAAAATGCTAGTGTTTTTTGAAACCATGTACATGTCATTTCTCCCATAAACTTTAAGGCAAACCATGTACATGCCATTTCTCCCATAAAATTTAAGGCATTTGCAATAAAATTTAAGGTATTTTCAATAAATGTTCATTTAATATATTTTTAAGGAAAATGCTAGTGTTTTTGGAAACCATGTACATGTCATTTCTCCCATAAACTTTAAGGCATTTTCTAATGTTTTTCGGAACCATGTACATGTCATTCTCCCATAAACTTTAAGGCATTTGCTAGTGTTTTTGGGAACCATGTACATGTAATTTCAGCCATAAAATTTAAGGAAAACCATGTACATGTCATTTCTCCCATAAACTTTAAGGAATTTGCAATAAATGTTCATTTAATATATTTTATTGAATTTATTTTTTTTCAGAGATCAAAAATCCCACTAAACATGGTTGAAAAATGGACATTATGCATAGATGTTTCTTGCTATCCCAATCCAGGGAAAGTAGTGAATACATATGTGCTTTGAAATATTGCGACTAATAAAGTCCTCCAAAGGAAAATAAATATACCGGGAAGAACAACAAACAATGAATGATAGTATATTGCATTGATAGAAGGCTTGGGAACAACTAGGGAGTATGGATCAAATGGAATTTTAGTTTTCACCAATTCTGAACTTGCGAGCAACCAGATGAAAGGTGTGTACAAAGTTAAGAAGGAGAGGCAAAAACAACTGCATGGAAAAGAAAACAATATTGTTAGAAAATTTCAAATTTTTAGTATAAGACATTGTGCAAATGTTAATAAGATGTCCGGTGATCTATTGTGTGGGGCAATGCCAATTCAAGATTCATCTGTCAAAGATGAATTAGTATTATACGGGGCAATGAAAATTCAAAATTCATCTCTCAAATATGAATTAGTGTTGAGACACTCTTTCAAAATTTATTGATGGACATTGTAACATATCTTTGATATGTGTGTGCTTTTTACGTTTAATTGCGTCATTTCTAATGACCATGTGTTTTTTTCAATTATATACCAAGTGCACTCCCACTATGTAAGCGCAGCTTGGTGAACTTCATGTTTTCTAAAAGTAAAATGTGCAGGACTTCAACAAATTTTTGTTTAAAGTGAGTTTTACACATCAATTTGTGCTTTGAAAGTTGTGTTTTACATAATTTATCTTTGTGCTCAACATTTGTGTACTAAATTACATTAATTTTTTGAATTCTTTTGAATTTATTTTAAATAGTAATCTTAAAAATAATTGTAAATGTCCACTGTAGATATCCATATATATATCATGGAAGATGAAAGGTGAACATCAGTAGAATCCCATACCTCTACGAGAGAGAGGGATCATGGATCAAGGGATGTTCATGGTATTTATATTAAATGTGCATGTTTTTAAGCGAAATTTGAATATATAATCTTATCTCCATACATACATGTATACATGTGGGATTGATTTTTTTTATTGAATATATATATATATATATATATATATATATATATATATATATATATATATATATATATATATATATATATATATATATATATATATATATATATATATACATGTACATACATGTATATATATGGAATGGATTTTTAATCAATTGTGTGAATTAAATTAGTTTTTAATAAACTTCATTTTTTATTTTTTAGGAGTTCAGAAGACAAGAGTATCCATCAATGGAGCCTGGCCATGGTTCACGAAATCATGGTATGGTTCATGCAATTTAATCAATAATATGTACATGTATTTATATGTATGTATGTATGTATTGTTGAATTGATTATAAATTCATAATTTTTTATGAAGCTTCCCTCTCGTCGCATGAGGGTGGCGGTGGTGCACATTCCCCTGGTGGCCAATCAATAGGTGGTGGTCAATTGCGTGAGGGCGGTGATATGAATTCCCTCGGTGGCCAATCAATGGGTCGTCATGTTGGTTCTCAACCAATCGATTATCCTTCTGGTTTTCAACGATCTCAGGGTGGGCATGATGTTGTTCAGCCATTTCAAGGTGGCCATCAATATAAATATTATTTTCATTCAATTATTAATTTGTTAAATTATTTATATAATTTTTTATGGCTAAAAATCAAATCTGTACAAATTTTTTCACATTTTTTTTATTTATACATAATTTTATATATTAATGTAGAGGGTAAAAATGTTGCTCGAAAAAGACGTAGGTCAGACTGTGTTATTCACGAAGAAGGTTGTACACCAACCATGAATTATCCTTTTGACATTTCTGATTTACCTTGGGAAAGAAACATCGAGCAATGCACATTACAAAGGTGTCAACAACTTTATTCAAAATTTAAGAAAGATCTTGTGTCTTTAAAACTCCCTGTTGAGAGTCGAGAAAGCTTAGAAATAGTTACTCACTCTTTAAGCACACTTGTAGATGTGTACAAAAAGCATGGGCCAACCACTGATACTTTTGTATAAGTGATGAAGAAAAGAAAGGAAACAGTGATGGGTCCTGATATATGGGAGGATGTTAAACACAGAGTTACAATAGAAATGGCCAAGTCTATGTTTAATTTCAAAGAAGGGCCAAAAATAAATATGTTACAGGTGCAATATTTCAAGAGCCATGATATAGCTTGCCATTTGTATGATAGGCACCTCGCTACCTATGGAATACTACCATGGAACGATGAGGTTACTCTTTATTTTGCAAAATTATTTTATGCAGAATTATTTTTGAGAATGAAACCCAATTATAATGACCTTCCCTTTGAATTTTTTGGCCCTGGGAAAGGTTGATTATGTGACCGTAGGGGCGCTAAGCGTGATGTTGAGTTTTCTCACTCTGAGCCACCATTGGTAAGCCGACCTCTTCGTGTGGAAAATTTGCAGCTAGAGATGGATGTCACTTCTCAAATTAGTCGAGAAGCAAGGGATGTCATCATAAAAAAATGTTCAGAGTGGACTTGGTGGAATTGATGTTTGTCTGAATCAACAAAGAGCACAAGAGAATGCACGTGCTAATTTTTTGTATCATATAGATGATGAGATAGACAACATGAGTATTGAAGAGCTTAGAACAAATGCAAAGCATTGTCGAAATAGTTGGCAGGACTTAATTATTCATGAAGAAGAGGGCATGGGATCAGTATGTGTTAATGGTTAGGGTGATCCAGGTGGATATCGGTGGCCTCCCACCTATTCCATTTGGACCCACAACATCAGTTCTTTCAGTTTTTCAGCTTCAACATAGTTTACTATTTTTAGCATGTTTTTGGGTCCTGCACACCCGGAGCCGTTTTGGGGACTTAATGATCCAAGTGGATATTGGTGGCCACCCACCAAGTCCATTTGAAACCCCACCATCAGTTCTTTTAGTTTGTAAGTTTTAGCACAACTTACTATTTTTAGCATTTTTTCAGGTCCTGAACTTCCAAAGCCATTTTGAGGCCCTAAACGATGATTTTTGGGAAAACAGTGAGCAACATGGGTCATTGACCAATGTTCCTCACTCAAAATTTGTATTCCTTGGATAGATATTTCTAACGAGATATTGAGCGCATCAAACGAAGATCGGAAGCCAAAGTTATGTCCCCAGGAAGTTGAAACACCAACTTACCCAAACGGGACCCACAGTTTTGGCGCTTCATCTCCTAGGGTTAGGTTTTTAGATGTTTCAGATTTTACATTGTTTCTCAATAATAAATAGGCCTTTGAGCCTCACTGTAACATAGTTCAGGGGCTGGTAGCCATCACATCTCTTCTCAGGGATACGCTTTCAGTGCCCTAGCTCGTCCATTTCCATTATTTCTATAAGCATGCTTCAGTCAGTTGTTTTGTAACACAGTCCAAAGGCTTATAACTGCCAAATCTCTTCTCAGAGATAATCCTACCAGCGCCCTCGCTATTTATTTACATTCTGTCTGTAAACAACTTTTAGTTCTGTAACACAGTTAAGAGGCCTGTAGCCGCCACATCTCTTCTCAGAGATACACTACCAACACCCTAGCTATTTTATTTCAGTCATTTGATTATAATAAAATGAAGCATTATTTCCGCTTCATCTCTGTATCTATGGCTATATGTGTATTCTATTGCATTCCTACATCAAATATGGATCAGTGGTATCAGAGCGGTCTGCTCTTTCTTTGTTTTTCTTTTCATGTCCCCAACGCGGACAGGGTATAAGGAGTTCAACCTCGCAACCCCAACGACCCCCCATGGCAGAAGGAAAGAAAGACAAGGGAGCAGAAGATCCTATCAAAATCTTGCTTGAGGAGGCCCTTGAGAAACAAAGGAACGCGATGATGGATAAACTTTCCCAAATCCTTCAACGGCTGCCCACCAGCGGCACATCTACATCCAGCACGTCCGCCAACAGGTCTGCGACATCCTAGACAAATCCAATACCAAGTTCAGCAAAATTCCCCCCCACCCCTCCCCGTGGAGGAACTTAACGCAATGGAGACCATTGCTTCCTAAGGAGGGAGGAATGATCCAGGTGGATATCGGTGTCCTCCCACCTATTCCATTTGGACCTGCAACATCAATTCTTTTAGTTTTTCGGCTTCAACACAGCTTACTATTTTTAGCAGGTTTTCGGGTCCTGCATACCCGGAGCCGTTTTCGGGACTTAATGATCCAAGTGGATATTGATGGCCACCCACCAAGTTCATTTGAAACCCCACCATCAGTTCTTTCAGTTTGTAAGTTTTAGCACAACTTACTATTTTTAGCAGTTTTTCGGGTCCTGAACTTCCGAAGCTGTTTTGAGGCCCTAAACGACGCTTTTTTGGAAAAAGGGGAGCAACATGGGTTGTAGACCATGTTGCTCACTCAAAGGTTGTAGTCCTCGAATAGATCTTTCTAACAAGTTATTGAGCACATCAAATGGAGATCGGAAGCCAAAGTTACGTCCATAGGAAGTTGAAACACCAACTTACCCAAACGAGACCCACAATTTTGGCGGTTCATCTCCTAGGGTTAGGTTTTTGGACGTTTTGAATTTTACATTGATTCTCAACAATAAATAGGCCTTCAAGCCTCATTGTAACACAATTCAAGGGCTGGTATCCATCATATCTCTTCTCAACGATATGCTACCAGTGCCCTAGCTCGTCCATTTCCATTATTTCTATAAGCATGTTTCAATTAGTTGTTTTGTAACATATTCCAAAGGCCTGTAGCCACCACATCTCTTCTAAGAGATAAGCCTACCAGCGCCCTCGCTGTTTATTTACATTCTGTCTGTAAACAACTTTCAATTCTGTAACACAGTTAAGAGGCCTATAGCCGCCACATCTCTTCTCAGAGATACGCTACCAACGCCCTAGCTATTTTATTTCAGTCATTTGATTATAATAAATTGAAGCATTATTTCCATTGCATCTCTATATCTATGACTATATGTGTATTCTATTGCGTTCTTGCATCAAATTTGGATCATAAGGTGAATATTTTAACATGTACAATTTGTAATAAATACATATACATGTTTATTTTTATATGTTAATCTAACAAAAATTTATCATATGTGAACACCATTTGCAGTTAACACATTTGATGAACAAAGAATTTAATATCACGGTTGAAGCTTCAGGTTCTTACAATCAAGATGATATGTTGGAAAATGTTAGTGTTTTTTAAGTGTTCATGATGTTGATGTACTTCCCTGGGTAAACCATATTGCACAAATATCTCAAAAAGAAAATTAATAACAATTTCTTCTGTAGCTCTTGGAAAATATATTGTTTCAACCCACTTTATTACATATTCTGTAGCAACCAGTATGTAGGATTTCTAGTTTGATGGTGGATTGAATGGGACAACAAAATACAATGCCCACCATTCAAAAGGTTATATTACAAATTGTGGCAATAACGACATTTTGTCAATTTGACCAAGGCAGCCCATCCTTTGGAAGCCATCACAGGTCTGCACATATTTCTTAGCATCTTTAAAAATAGGCCAATAATAGCCCATTTGTAATATTGTGTTCCCAGTTATGCAGTCTGCAAAGTGTCCACCACAAGGTTCGTCATGGCAGGCCTTCAGGATGTCGTAAATTTCATCTTCTCGAATGCATATGCATATGTGCATATCGTACCCTATGTGGAAGATATATCCACCAATCCAAGAGAATTGGGCACTGCGCTAGATAATCGGCTTCCTTTCTTTTGCTGTTAAATGTCTAGGCAGTTTTCCTACTGCAAGATAATTTGCTACATCTGCATACCATGGCGCTTTCACCGCTACGACAAACAAATGTTCATCAGGAAACTGGTCATGTACTGCTAGCCGATTATTTATGTAGAAATTGTAGAACTAATGTGTTATACATCCGAGATTCTCCTGATCACACACTATTTTAACTTCATGCACAAAATAGAATCTCTTCTACCATTGATCATCATATGCGGAAATTAAATCAATTGCATGCACACATTGAGACCATAAAAATTCACACATATGAACACAGTGTTTTAATGGGAAAGCTTAAAGCTGAAAGCTCCAAATATCTGTATATAATATATATCATAGATATCATGTAACAATCATCATACAAAGCTTATCACAAGCTCTCAGTACAATCTCCAATTGCTACACACTAATCAGGTCCCGATCTAGCAAATCCATGCACCGATATCTGCCACCTGCTAGCCTGCCTCTACTACGCAATCACTACTGAAGAATGGCTCTGAATGAACTCAAATTGGTCCAGCCTTTCTCACACAATCCTCATTGGCATCTCCAACCACTGTGTGTTTCAAATCATGCAACACTATAGTCACAACTGATAGTCTACTTTCTCTTTCACCTACCTCTCCACTGGTCTCCACTAAAACTGTCCATGCACTGTAGTTAACTAATGTATTCTTCATTTGATTAATGAGTTAATAATTAGTGAACTAATTAATAATTAATTC
The DNA here is from genome assembly GCA_034641835.2 of Pinus albicaulis. NCBI lineage: Eukaryota > Viridiplantae > Streptophyta > Pinopsida > Pinales > Pinaceae > Pinus > Pinus albicaulis. The sequence continues at coordinate 1,824,636,744 of CM076575.1, read as the reverse complement.
ACACCACTCTCACTAGTGTATCAATCAGTTATACTAGATACAACTAGCTCAACCGTGTCTAACTGAGTTAAACTGAACACAACTCCACCAACTACGTCAATAACTCCAAACTCTGTCACATGAGTTCTAACTTAAGACTCCATGCAATAGCTCTACTTAACCCTCGAGAATAGCATAATTCCTTCTATCAGCTCCTGTGCCACATCTGTGCACTTAACTGAAGTGCTCCAAGAGAATAAGATAATGTTTATAGTCCAAATATTATTAAGCGATATAATATTCGACATATCTATTTTTAGACTGGCAATCTAAAAAAATATTCTGCCCAATATTTCTAAAAATAGAAGTCCATCTATTTTTCCAACTTGACCAACCATCCACAAATAACATCCTGCAACTCATAGAATATGATCAACATGTCTAAAAATAGACTTGTGCCAAAAATAACTTGCGGGCCCACCTAGTGAAGGCGACTCTTTTCACTATGCTCATCATCTTGTTGCATTCTCAACACTCCCTCTCAACAAGATAGGTATTATCTACCACCCCGATCCTGTCTCTATGGTATTCGAATTTTCTCTTGGTGAGCGCCTTCGTCAAGATATCAGCATCCTGATCCTCCGTAGGAATGTAAGAAAGTAACATGATCTTCCGCTGCACACAATCTCTGATATGATGGTACCGAATGTCAATGTGTTTAGATCTATCATGAAATACTGGATTAATCAAGAGTTTGATGCAACTCTGATTATCACAATATATCATAGCAGGATCCAAGTGTGAACTGAACAACCCGACCAGGATATTCCTCATCCATATAGCCTCGCATGCAGCCAAACTTGTTGCCATATACTCGGCCTCCACGGAACTGAGTGCCACGGATCTTTGCTTCCTGCTGTACCAAGAAACTGTTGTCGACCTGATACTGAAAATCCCTCCAGATGTGCTCTTTCTGTCCGTTAGGCTCCCTGCCCAATATGCATCCGTGAAGCCATGCAGCCTCACCTCATCCGACTGTCTGTACCACAATCCATATCCCAATGTGCCACTGAGATATCTCAATACATTCTTGCCTGCCTTCCAAAAGAGCTTGGTAGGCTTAACCATAGCTTGTGAAAGCTGATTAATAGCGTAGCATATGTTAGGTCGTGTATTGACTAGATACATAAGCGACCCCACCAACTGTCGGTAAACAGTGGCATCCACTACCTCTGCCGATGTAGCATCCTCTTTCCTCCAACCACCAGGAAGAGGAATGTTGATAGGATTGCATCCTTGCATGTTGAACTTCTCTAGTATCTCCTGGGCATACTTGCCTTGAGATACAAACAATCCATCATTGCGCTGCCAAATTTCCAATCTCAGGAAATAATGAAGGAGGCCCAAGTCCTTCATCTCAAACTCCTTTGCAAGATCAGCCTTGCATGAGTGTATCAACAGTTTATCACCCATCAAAATAAAATAATTTACATAAAGTACAATGATCAGCAACTTACCCTCCACCACAATCTGGTATAGGTTCGGATCCGCCTCACTCTTGGTGAATCCAAGACCGGTGAAATAACTGTCTATCTGTGTGTACCAAGCATGAGGTGATTGTTTCAACCCATACAGTGCTCCTTTGAGCTTGCACACATGTGACTCGCTGCTGAAGATCTCGAAACCTTCGAGCTGCTCTATGTACACCTCCTCCTTAATGACGCCATCTAGGAATGAAGTCTTCACATCCATCTAATGAATGTGCCACCCCATTTGTGCTGAGAGAGCAAGAATCATCCGTATGGAAGAGTACCTTGCGACAGGTGCAAAGGTTTCCTCATAGTCGATCCCCTCAATCTGTGAGAAGCCTCGACAAACAAATCTTGCCTTGTACTTCTCAAAGCTCCCGTCAGCTGCTTGCTTCACTTTGTAGATCCATCTTGAACCTACCACTGATTTCCCTTCTGACCTTGGGACAATCTCCCATGCACTGTTTCTAACAATCGAATAATACTCTTCCACCATGGCATCTACCAATGCAAGGTCCTCCATAACTTCCTCGAAAGAAGATGGTTCTGTCATGATACACTTTCTCATCAGAGCCACGTATCTAGTATATTGGTCAGGTGACTGTCTTTGTCTGCGCTGTGATGTAGATGGTCCTACATTCTGCGTTGCATCTTGATTCAGTCGCTCAGCTTCTGTAGTGCGCTTCCGCCCTCTGATGGTTGGCGTTGCATGAGTGGTTTCTTCCACCCCATGAGCCTCCTCTTATGGCTGATCCACATCCTAAGGCTCATCCTTAGGAACTAATAGCTCCTCATCTGTATGCAAGTGTGGCTCCCTCTCAAGCGAACACTTCATGGCTTTCTCCTCATGAAATTTGATATCCCGTCGCACAATAGTCTTCTGACTGTCTGGCAAATACACACGATAGTTGTGGGGTGTTTCTATGTACCCCAAAAATATCCAAACCTTTGCGGTCAGCTCCAGCCTCTTCCTGGCATCCTTTGTCACATGAATGTAAACAAGTGAGCCAAAAATCCTCAAATGAGAAATATCAGGCCTCTTACCAGAAAACGCCTCCTCGGGTGTACTCATGCCAAGTATCCTATGAGGACAACGGTTTTCACATAAACAGTAGTGTTGCATGCCTCAGCCCACAAGTGTATGGGAAGGCCTTGATCATGCAACATCGCCAGTGCAGCACCCACGATCGTTCTATTCTTTCACTCCGTGACCCCATTCTGTTGTGGGTTATGAGGTGCTATGAGCTCTCTTCAAATTACTTCTGCGTTGCAAAAGTCCTTGAATTCACCAGAGATGAATTCACCACCATTGTCACTCCTAAGAGCCTTCACATGCTTCCCCGACTCTTTCTCCACCAGTACCTTGAACTCACAAAACTTTGAGAATGTCTCGCTCTTCTTCTGCATGAAGAAGATCCAGCACTTCTGAGAAAAGTCGTCAAAAAAGATCACATAATACATGTGCTTTGCTGTCAAAGCTACTGAGAAAGGTCCACACACATCTATGTGAATTCTCTCAAGGATCATCATGGCATGAATATCCTTCTCGTGAAAGGTGGCTTTCACAAATTTTCCCAAAGTAAATCCCTTGCACTAATCTGACTGTGCAAGTGTACCTTTGGGAAGCCCGGTAGAAATATACTACAAAATTTTCAAAGCACCATGGTGAAGATGGCCCAATATCCTGTGCCATAGCTCGCCCTCATCCTGGCTCACCACTCCTTCTGCCTTGCCTGCCATTGTTATGCAGCCATCTACCTGCAATTGATTAAGGTTCTTAACTCTAACCCCTATCCTCCTGGTTTCACCAATTGCCTTACTACGCAGGAAAGCCTTTCCCTCGCTAAAGACAACATCATATCCCTTGTCTTCCAACATCGCCACAGAGATAATATTCTTCTTCAGTCCTGGAACATGCATGAATTCCTTCAATACGAAGGGTTTACCAGACTCCCTCTCAAAGGAAATGGTCCTGATACCAGTCGCACTGTATCTACCATCATCGCCCATCTCGATGTGCACTCCAAGATCTTTCTCATCCAGATCAGTAAAAAAATCTTTGTCTCCGGTCATGTGGAAAGATGCACCACTGTCAATAAACCACACTGATCCCATCACACTTGAGACCAAGCATGCGATCAACGAAAAATCCAGCTCAAACTACGAGGCTAAGGCCTCTCCAGTTGTAGATCCAGCAACCTGCTTATTTTTCTTCGTCTGTGGACAATTAGTGGTGTAATGTCCGTGTTGGTGACAGTGAAAGCACTTCACCTTGGACATGTCCTGCTTCTTGCCTTTCGCACCAGATTGAGAAGCATTTTTCTTGCCCTTCCCCTTCCTTGCTTTGGCAGGCAAAGCGAAATTTTCTTCATCTACATTCTTTGATGAATATCCATCCCTGTTACTCCGCCTTATCTCCTCCTACACAAGATCCAACCAAAGTCGCTCCCATCCTGGTGTTGGTCACTTTAATTGTTTTAACAATTCAAGCACCACATAAATTGTCAACCCGGGAAGGTCTGTTTATTCCAAAGACAATCACACACTGGATATGCTTAATTCCAAAAGAAAAGAAATGTTGTAGTGTCAACCATACAAATATCAATAGCACAATCCAAACTGTCCACACCTTGCTTTAACAAAGCTGAAGCCTACTTGTGTTACAGCAGAAACAATCCCTCTATTGCAGACCTTCATTAAAAGAATCCTAGGAAAAATAATGAAAGGAAATCATCCTGCAGAAAAGGAGATCAATCAACCATAACAGAGAACAGGACCCTATTCCTCCAAACAGGAATCTTCAGCACCTGTTGCCTGATATTAATCACACAGTAGAAAAATCAATCCATGGAAAACAAGACCCTATTCCTTTGAACAGGAATCTTCAGCACCTGTTTCCTAATACCAACCACACTCCAGAAAAAGAAGATCAACCTGCGGAGAACAGGACTCTATTCCTTTAAACAAGAATCTTCAGCACCTGTTTCCGATATCAATCTATCACACATTCATCTAATAATAAAATGACTGAAATTAAAGTAACTCTCAGCTTCTTAAGAATGAATGGTATAAAGCTAATGTAGTGTTAAAGAAAACATAATGATTAATAAGAAACACAGAACTGTATAAGTAATTCTTCAGCAAACAAGGTTGAATTAAGGTGTGAATAACATAAAGATAACAGACTACAGAAGCACTTGGGTGAATCTTGTGATGAATCGGGCCCTGTCCTTCTCACAAGATTCCCTGAGGAAAGAAATTAAATTGAAGCGCTCAAAATAGATTTTTATTCATCTGTCAAGAAATGATACATTACGACAGAGCAGAGGCTCTTTCTTGCTTCTAGAAATGTACTCCTGCAATCCCCCTTCTAATGATGATGTCTCCTCTTTTTAAAGAGGAGACATCTATTACAGTTACATCAGAGAAATCCTATTTTTATCCAAATCTAATCTCTTGTTTTAATACAGGGTCTTTTCTGTTCTTCCATCCTGGAATGCTGTTACAAAAGGTATAAAAATACTAGCTTCAAAACGGCCCGTGTTACAACTTCCCTTGCTCGTCTTCATCCGGTTGCCAACATTCTTGAAATACAATTTAAAGATCGCAAATCATGAGCTGTCTCAGCTACGGGATTTGCGTGCCTATTGACTGTTTCAGCAACGGGTTTGACTGTTTCAGCAACACGATCCTTTCATAGATTATCTGCGATCTTTTAGACTCGTTTTAGCAACTATCTATCTTTGCTTAATGATTAAATATAAAAGTAATGTGGAATTATATGCAAGAAAAATTAAATACATAGTAAAGAGAAGGATTTCATATACCTTTGGATAAAATGGATGGAAATGATAATGTAAACTTTTAAATATGGACTATAAAGAGTAAAGTGGTGTCAAAATGTATGGTCAAAATGGTACATTGTGAGGTCCTAACATCCCCCCCAGCTGAAAGGGTTGCATGTCCTCAGGCAACTTTTAGTCTGAGTCAGAGTCTGGGTACTGACTCTTTGCATGCAAGTTACTCAAGCAATAACTACGGAAGGTGGCCTCTGTCGAAGATCTGAATCCCTCGTTACTTTGCAATTTCTGCCATGCTGCTGCCTCGTCTCTATTAGCCAATCTGTAATGAGGCTGATATCGTTCTGTTGGCATCCATAAGACAAGTGAAAATGATAACCAATCCAATTCTCGGCGCATTGCTGAATGCATTTGATGTAGTTTGGTATTTTGAATAGTGCATCTTGAAGATTATCAGGGCTAAAGGGATTATACTCTTGTCTCTCCTTACAGGACTATTGCTAGAACATGGTGTTTTCCTTCAAAGCAGTAGTCTCTTTGACCTTGATTAACTGCTGACATTCTCGGAGTACTGAGGCTTGCAGTTTCTGTATGTACCTACTCATTCCTGGCTTCTGCAAAAACTGACGATATTCTGCTACAAAAATGGCCGGATTTGAAGGTTCCAACCTTATCCAGGGGAGGCGATTATCCTCATTGTGCCTACTTGCAAGAAAAGCGGTTTGCCATGTGATTTGATTGGAAAGAAAGGAAACAAATGCCCTAATCTATATATCACCAACAATAGGATTGAGTTTGACTTCTATGTTTTCTAGCATAGCCTCATTATGAAGATAAAGTTCACATAATAGATGTTGATCACTAGCGGAGGCCTCAGCAAATGTTTTGACAAACTGTTCCGCAGTGATCAACTCATGAGGTCTCCCGTCCTTAATTGCTTTCAACTGAAAATAAACAAGGCGTTCAGAAAGAAACAAAGTATAATTCAAGGAAGGTTTCCTGGTGGCTAACAATTTTTGTACTAATGAAAACATTAGGACCAGTTTTTCTTTTAACTCCTTAGTTTCTTTCTTGGAATCCTTAATTTGCTGAAGTATCTGTTCCCAGTTATCCCAGTTGGAATACATGTGATTTTTCCAGGCCAATTTATGCTGTTGTAACATTTTATCTTGATCAATAGCATACTGCTGCTTCCACTTATTCATTATTTCCAACTCTTTCCATGGTGGAGTTTGTGTTTCGGCATTATAAGTACTGGGCTGAGGCATAGTCTGAGTAGCTGAGTTAACTAATACAGGGCAGGATATCTGTGGCTTGGTTTCTTTCTCCAGACTTTTTGAAGGCCCTACTGGTTCTTGTGTGGTAGTAGGGAATTCTTCCTTGACTACAACTAATGTGGATGCTTCAGGCACTGGGAATTTAACTATCTTGTATCCGGCCTGTTGGTAGATGTTTCCACATTCATGGCACATGCATTCTTTACATGGGTCATTATTTTGTACTAATGCTGTATGTGCCAACATGTAGAGATTTAGCTCTTTATCAAAGGCTTCCCTTGCCATTACCAACTCTCTTTTGTAGGCCTCTAATTCTGACTTAAAAAAATAATTTTCTTGTAATAAAGATGCCATGGTGAGTGAACCCTGTGTGTTGGTTGCTTTTGCTGGAGTTGATTGTTGTTCCGCAGCTATAGCTGGTTCTTGTGTTTCAGCTACAGCTGGTTCCCTTATATTATCATGCTGGATGTTTGATTTTTTCACTTCAGCAGCTGGTTCTTGTTTTTCAGCTGCTGAGTGAGTAACTGGTTCTTGTGGAGCAGTTATTGTTTGAGTAGAAAATGATGTCATATAACCATGGGCATCTGGTTCTTGTGGAGCAGTGCCACAGGACGAGACGAGTAATGATTCGGGAATTTGGAATGGTGATAACGAATGAAGTTTTAGCAGAATAGCTGTAGGGTCAGGGGAAATGGGAGTGACTTCAGATTCAACAATTGTTTTCATTTTTCTCCTAGGTAGGAAAGCGGAAAAAGCAGTGACTTTCTTTTTCTTTTTATGAGAAGATTATTTTCTAGGAGAAGGGCTATCGGAAGAGGTGGCAGTTTGGGATGTGGCCCTTGTTTTCCTTTTTGAGACAAATACTGTTGCAATTCGTCTTTTTCTTTTATGAGTAGGGGGTGATGGGGGTGTTTCAGCTTGAGAGTCATCACTAGAGATGTGGACGGTGGGATGGGATGACTTTGCTAAATGAGATGGACTTGGGGGCAGGTCAACTGGCTCTGGGGATGGAATCGATGGAGGATTAAGAATATCTTTCGGTTGTCGTTCATAATAACTTTCAGGGATTTCTTGGGGATTTTCAGCTACTTGAGGTATTTCGGGGGCTTGTTAGAGAAGTAAGGGTGGGTTATTGAGAGGGGGATTTTGCTGAGAAAAAACCCTCTGAATTAATAATTGACACTGGCGATGAACAGTGCTGGGAATTTTACCCATCTACAATAATATGACATATTTTTAATACATCCAAGTAGATAATAAGGAATGTTGACTAGTCGACCATGCCGCAAATGACTCATTAAAACAAAATCGTGTTGATAAACAACCTGGTAGTGCCCTTCACAAGTTAAATAGTGCTTGAAAAATTCAGCAACCTTTGGCCACAGGGGAGGTAATGAATGCAAACCTATGCCACGGCCTTTAATCTCAACCTGTTCATCTGGAAGAAGGAAGTCCCGCTGTGTGTTTAAGATGATGTGTTTCCTGCTAAACCACCGGGCACCTGTGACCGGAAATCCCAAAACTTGTGCTATATCTTATTCTGTGATCGAAATTCGGACCCCTTGGACTATGGAGTGATCCTCCTGAAAATTATGTGCAAACTCCAAAACTTGCTGAGGATCAAATTCTCCTAGTCTCTCGAAATATGTGATCCATCCTGCCCGCTGAAAGATTTGGTAAGCCTCCGGGAATAATTCGATAAGATCCATCGAGCCAGGCTCACGTCTGATAGCCGAGCCTCCCATAGCTACTAACTTGAGTCAAATGTAGAGGCGCAGAGAACAAAACACCAGACTTTATCAGAGTAATTTTTTACGACTAAGAACATGATGTATCGGCTAAAGTAATGGATATAAAGAATGGCAGTGGTTTGCATGGAATGAAATGATGATTTTTATTTTCGAAATCCCTCCCCTACGTGCGGTGAAATGATGGTTTTGAATGTACAGGGGATATAATCATAATGGAAAATATCTTCTCTTTATACTACTATTTAACTGTATTACATAAAAAATCCACTTACCTTATATTTACCTTTGTTCTATAATTCGAAGTATAGAGTGCTTGTTCATAGTGACTTAATATTGATGGAAGAATTTTTAGAATTCTCTGTCATATAAGGGGGAATGATACCAGAGTCTGGTGAATCATAGGAGGAAGATAGTAAATAGACAATATTTACCCAAGGAATCTGAAGAACTTGTGAAATAGGGGAAAGGAAGGGCGTTTTAACGATGGGAAGATAAATGACAGGTTACTGAGAGTGGTGTTTCAGCAATAGAAAAATAGATGACATGTTGCTGAAAGTGGTGTTTCAGCAATGGAAAAATAAGGGAAATGTTGCCAAAATGTGATGATTTAGTACTAGGAAAATTGGGGAAGTACTTGCTGAAGGATGATATTTCAGCAGTAGGGAACAAGGAAAATGCTGACTGAAGGATGGTATTTCAGTAGTGAGTAGAATAGGGAAAATGATATGAAAAAGGGAAAGAAGGGGTAAAGGGAGAAGTGACAAAGAATTGCTGGGAGATGAGGAAATGAATTAAGATAAGGGAGACAAAGCTTCTCTGATTGAAGCTTAGATCTTCATGCAATTGTCCTCCTTGGTAAGCTCCTCCTTAATCTACAAAATACAATTGTAACATGCCAACCCTTGACAGGGATTATTTGTTTTAAATCTAATCTAATACTAGAAATATAGTGCAGAAAATTAAATGCTGTGAGGAGCAGAGGACTCCCCTAGAAAAAGATAATGTGTATCAGTCATGCAAGCAGCCTCAAAATCTTCTTTAGAAATAGGGTGCTGGTACAAGCAAAGCCTATGACCATTTACTAGTAGAGGTGTTTTAGAATCATCAATTGTTAAAAGTCTTACTGTTCCATTAGGAAAAACAACATCTACTTCATACGGTCCAATCCATCTTGTACGTAACTTACCTTGAAAGTTTTCAAACCGAGTCATACAATAAGGCCCAATTACCTTTTTGGAACTACTTGTGCTTGATAATTCTATCATGCCACTTCATTCTTTGTTGTTGAATCATGGTTGTCTGGTGAATGACATCTAATCTCTTTTCATCCAATTCAAGAAGCTGCTGCAACCTAGCTGTTTGCACATCAATCAAATCAAGGTTAACAGCTAAAGCATTTCTTAAAGTTTTGATTTCAAATTCTATAGGAAAAACAACACTTTTACCATAAACCAATTCATAAGGAGGAAATCCTGTAGTATTTCTCTAGGTAGTTCTATAAGCCCATAGCGCTTCAGGAAGCCTTTGAGACCAATCTTTCTGGTTATCCTTCACTGTTTTAGTTAGAATGACTTCTATTACTTTATTTGTGCTTTCCACCTGCCCATTGGCTTGGGGATGGTATGGTGTAGTCATTCTATGTTGAATATGATACTTTTGAAGGGTATATTTAAAACCATGGGAGTTGAAGGGAGGTCCTCCATCTATAACCAACTCTCTAGGAGTTCCAAATCTAACAAAGATCTCCTCAAATAAGAAAGCTAGGACAACTTCTTCATTGGCTCTAATAAGTGCTTTGGCCTCCACCCATTTAGTCATATAGTCTGTAGAGACTAATATATAAGTTCTTTGATTGGATGGAGGATTAATGGGTCCTATGAAATCCAAGGCCCATCTTTCAAATGGTTTGAGTACTACCTGGGGGTTTAACGACATTTGATCTCTATGATTGGGTTGACCCATTCATTGACAGCTGTCACAAGCCCGCACATATTTCTTTGCATCCTTAAACAGTGAGGGCCAATAGTAACTCATCCTCAAAATTTTGTGTGTTGTTCTTTTATCGGCAAAATGCCCTCCGCAGGGGCCATCATGACAAGCTTTTAGTATGTCGTACACCTCATCCTCTCTGATGCATCTTCGGATTTCCTGATCAAGCCTTGTGTGGAAAAGACACCCGCTTATCCAGCTATACCTGGCACTTTGTTGAACAATTCTTCTCTTTTCCCTATGTGACAGGTGTGATGGTAACTTTCCTGCAACCAAATAATTGGCAATGTCTGCATACCAAGGAGAGTGAGCAGATACTACAAATAAATACTCATCAGGAAAGGAATCATCTACTGGAATATTATTATCAGTTTTTAACCGTGAAAGGAAATCAGCCACAACATTTTCTTTACCTGGCCGATCTACAATTTTAATATCAAACTCCTGTAGTAACAATAACCATCTGGTAACTCGAGCATTTGTGACAGATTTTTTCATTAAATACTTAAAAGTCGAGTGATTAGTGTGGAAAAAAGTAGGATAACCATTGATGTAATGTCAAAATTTATTAATGGCATAAATTACTGCAAGAAATTCCTTTTCGGTAACTATATAATTAAGCTCAGCAAGGGTCATGTTCTTACTGATAAAATAGATAGCATAAGGAATATGGTTTTCTTCTTGTCCCAAGACAACTCCAATTGCAGTATCTGAAGCATCAGAAGATATATGAAAGGGGAGTGCCCAATCCGGTCCTCTCAAAATGGGAGCAATAGATAACTGATGCTTGAGTTCTACAAAGGCTTTCTGACAAAGATTAGTCCACTTAAATTCAGCATTTTTCATGAGCAACACAAATAAAGGAGAAGCTATCTTAGATTTTTTTTTAATAAATCTTTTGTAATATCCAGCATGTCCTAGAAAACTTCTCACATCAATTTGTGTTTCAGGAATAGAAAGATTCTGAATGACCTGTATTTTGGATGGGTCTACCTGAATACCTTGAGATGAAATAAAATGTCCAAGCACTACTCTGTCACTCATCATCATATGACACTTTTCAGTACTTAGGGAGAGGTGAGCTTGTATACAACATTTAAGTACCTTCTCAAGATTTTGTAATGCATCTTCAAAAGACACACCATAAGGAGTAAAATCATCCATAAATATTTCCATAGATTCATTCAGCATATTAGAAAAGATTCCTATAACAGCCCTCTGAAAAGTTGCTGGTGCATTGCATAGTCCGAATGGAAGAACTCTATAGGCAAAAGTTCCCCAAGGACTAGTAAAAGTGGTCTTGTCTTGGTCTTGGGGTGCAATTATAATTTGGTTATACCCGCTGAATCCATCTAAAAAGGAAAATAATTTCTTTCCTGACAGACTATCCAACACCTGATCAATGAATGGTAAAGGAAAGTGGTCCTTTTGAGTAGCTTTGTTTAAGGCTCTGTAATCAACATACACTCTTCGTTTCCCATTTTTCTTAGGGACTATTACCAATGGGGAAACCCATTCACTGTCAGATATGGGGTATATAAATCTTGCATTTAGCAATTTCTGAAGTTCTTCTTTAACAATTTCTCTTAAATTAGGGTTCATTCGTCTTTGGGGTTGGTAGACTGGTCGACAACCCTCCTTAATATAAATTCGATGAGTACATAATTCAGGAGATATTCCCTTCATATCCGTGTAATCCCAAGCAAATGCTTCCTTATTTTCGAGTAATAACTTCATTAACTGTTGTGTTTCAACAACTGTCAGATCAGGATTTATGTTCAATGTTTTGCCAGGTTCGATTTCCACTGTTATGCTTTTAGAGGAGATGGAGGTTGATGTTTGAGGTAAATCTTCAGATTTAATCTTGTCGTGGGTATCTGTTTCAAAGAGTGTAACCAATTGATTGTGAGTTTCAACAATCACAGAGGAAGGTTCACAAATAAAATTATTAATTACTTCATCCTCTGTGCTGTCTTTAAGAGTTAAGGCTTGTCTGATAGTTAAAATAGGTTGAATAGCATTATCATCATAATCCATCCACAGAATTTTCATTATTAATTATGGGTGTAGCATGAGGATAAAGAGTAAGTTGTTTAGTTTCATAACCATTAGAAATTGTCATTGAACCGGATCTGCAGCTGATAAAGGCATCGGCTATAACTAGTCATGGCCTTGCTAGAATTAAAGGGTGCCCCCCCAGCTTTGTTTTAGTTTGTAATAGCACAAAATCAGCTGGGTAATTCCAGGATTCAACCGAGATAACTAAGTCTTCAACAACTCCTTCTAGTTTAATTGTAGAGCGATCAGCTAACTCTAGGATGGTTGGTGTATCTCTTATTGTGTTATTTAGCTGTAACAACTGTGAAGTTTTCAGAGTCATGATATTTATTGCAGCACCTAAATCTACCAGAACTTGAGGAATTATCATTTTACCAATTTGAACTGTCACAGTAGGATGGCCGAGGTCACCATATTTCACAGGAGGGGTTTTTCCGGACAGTAATGCAGATAGATCACCCATAACATGAACTGTAAGGGGGTCTTTAGTCTTCCTACCAGGTTTCTTAACACAAATATCCCTCATGGTTCTGGCATAGATTGGTACATCTCTTAGTGCCTGTAAAAGTGGAATTTTAACATACAAATTTTGCAATTCCCCTAAAAGATTAAAAGCAGATGTTTCAGGCGTTTTAGTTAAAACTAAACGATCGAGGAATGGTGGCTCTATTATTTCAACATCCTTGTTAGAAGGTGGTTGTGCTTCTTTGTGTGAATTTTGTTTCTCATTTTCTTCTTTATCAGAATCCAAAGAAGTAACATCATCAATAATAGGTTCAACTATTTTCCCGGATCTTAAATGAATGTCATTGCATTGTGCAGGGAAAACATGAAGTGTAGGCTGGTTTTGAATGTCAATAACTTGCAGAGCTTTATTATTGGGGTTGGGATTTGGTTGCACAGGTAGCTGAGGTCTCATTTGATTATTTGGTGGAGCTCCTGATGGTAGAGACAGTGGTTGCTGAAATTGGGGAAATTGATTTGGATATGGGAGTTTTTGGCTTCTCCAATTTTAATTCCATGGATTAAAAGAAGATGGTTGTTGTGGGGGCCAAGGAGTCCACATTGCAGGATCAACAAAGGGAGGGTTTGTTTGTTGCATGGGTGGGTAGTTCATCTGATTAAAGGGTGTGTATTTCATTTGGTTAAAGGGAGGGTAATTTTTCTGACTGAAAGAAGGATAATTATTCCAACGATTAGAAAATGGCATGCTAGAATTCATACCTTGTCCTCTTGGTTGCCATTGTCTTCTTTGTGTTAGCAGATAAACTGCTTCAACTTCTTCTTCCATTGGCTGCAGTGCTGCCTTTATTCCTGGTAGAGAGGGACATTGCTGTGTTTCATGATCTTTCTCACAAAGGGTTCAGATTGGTATCTTATCCAATGGGAATTCCCTTAGTGGATTTTTATCTCTGCATTTAGGGAAAAAGACAACCAAAGTTGCCTCTACTTCAGCCTGCTTCTTTTTAACCTGCAAAGTGTCAATTTGTGAAGCAAAAGAACTTAACATTTCAGTTTTAAATTCTTCAAGTAGATTACCTATTTCAGCTCTTGTTGCTCCCCCACTGGCTGATTTCTGAACTCTTGAATAAGTGGGATCTATGTTGCTTGCTCTGTTCCTTGCAACTCCTCTTGAACATCTTTTACAGAGTTCAACAATATCATCATATGATTCTTTAGATATATCTCCCTTACCAAGCATGTTTAGCATGTCTAAACAATCGTCCCTTAATCCTCTAAGTAATATTGTTTTACGAATTTCTTTACTTACATTTGGATGATCAGATCTCTGCAAATTATACTGCATTCTTTCCACATAGTCCTCTAAATTCTCATCCACCTTTTGTGCCATGTTGAATAATTCCTCCCTCTTTTCTCTTGTCCGACAATAATCTTGATATTTAAGCAGAAATTTCTATTTCATCTATTCCCATGTTGTGATTACCTGGCTTCCAAGACTCATGAACCATCTTCATGCATTTCCCTTTAATTTTGCTGGAAATAGTTTCAACTTCAGAGCATTAGTAACATAATCATAACTTCTGCATAATATATCAAATTCAAAAATAAATTCATCCGGATTTTCAGAGGATAAACCATGGAAGTTGGGTAAAGCTGACAATGGAATATTCTTCATAGGGGTTGTTCCTCTAGGGAGATCACTGATAGGAAATCCCAAGGTAGAGAGAGAATTTTCATCCTTTCCTTCTCCTTCAGGATCTACTTGTCCCCCACCAAAGAATTCTTTGTTGTTTCCTTCCATTGGTTTATCTCCTACTGCACTTGCTCGATCCTCAAAATCTTCTACTGGCTCCTCAATGTTTTCCACTGGTTGTCCAATATCTTCTATTAATCCCTCAGCGTTCTCTACTGATTCCTTAGCACTTTCTTCTGATTCTGCAGCACCGACTACTGGTTCTGTTACTAGTTCCTCTACGTTTTCAGGGCTCACAACTTCTTCTATTTCGTAGTCTGATTGAGGGGAGCGTTGAGGCTTTGGTCTTCAAGAGATTAATCTCTCTAACGATTCAGCCTTTGATACAATTTCATTAATAAAATTCTTTCTTCCTCCCCTTCATTTTCCCTTGCCACCTGTAGGGTTAGTTTTCTTCTGGGTTCCACATCCTCTCATACAATACATCTAGAAAGAAAACATCAATGCTTTTAAAATCTATAATTGCCTTCCCCGGCAACGGCGCCAAAATGTTGGTCGCTTTAATTGTTTTAACAATTCAAGCACCACATAGATTGTTAACCCGGGAAGGTCTGTTTATTCCAAAGATAATCACGCACTGGATATGCTCAATTCCAAAAGTAAAGAAATGTTGTAGTATCAACCATACAAATATCAATAACACAATCCAAACTGTCCACACCTTGCTTTAACAAAGCTGAAGCCTACTTGTGTTACAACAGAAACAATCCCTCTATTGCAGACCTTCATTAAAAGAATCCTAGGAAAAATAATGAAAGGAAATCATCCTGCAGAAAAGGAGATCAATCAACCATAATAGAGAACAGGACCCTATTCCTCCAAACAGGAATCTTCAGTACCTGTTGCCTGATATTAATCACACAGTAGAAAAATCAATCCACGGAAAACAAGACCCTATTCCTTTGAACATGAATCTTCAGCACCTGTTTCCTAATACGAACCACACTCCAGAAAAAGAAGATCAACCTGCGGAGAACGGGACCCTATTCCTTTAAACAGGAATCTTCAGCACCTATTTCCGATATCAATCTATCACACATTCATCTAATAAGCAAATGACTGAAATTAAAGTAACTCTCAGCTTCTTAAGAATGAATGGTATAAAGCTAATGTAGTGTTAAAGAAAACAGAGTGCTTAATAAGAAACACATAACTGTATAAGTAATTCTTCAGCAAAAAAGGTTAAATTAAGGTGCGAATAATATAAAGATAACAAACTACAGGAGCAATTGGGTGAATCTTGTGATGAAGGCGGGCCCTGTCCTTCTCACAAGATTCCCTGAGGAAAGAAATTAAATTGAAGTGCTCAAAATAGATTTTTATTCATTTTTCAAGAAATGATACATTACAACAGAGCAGAGGCTCTTTCTTGCTTCCAGAAATGTACTCCCGCAATCCCCCTTCTAATGATGATGTCTCCTCTTTTTAAAGAGGAGACATCTATTACAGTTACATTAGAGAAATCCTATTTTTATCCAAATCTAATCTCTTGTTTTAATACAGGGTCTTTTCTGTTCTTCCATCCTGGAATGCTGTTACAAAAGGTACAAAAATACTAGCTTCAAAACGGTCTGTGTAACAGCTTCCCTTGCTCATCTTCATCCGGTTGCTAACATTCTTGAAATACACTTTAAAGATCGCAAATCATGAGCTGTCTCAGCTACGGGATTTGCGTTCCTGTTGACTGTTTCAGCAACGGGTTCGACTGTTTCAGCAACATGATCCTTTCATAGATTATCTGCGATCTTTTAGACTCATTTTAGCAACTATCTATCTTCGCTTAATGATTAAATATAAAAGTAATGTGGAATTATATGCAAGACAAATTAAATACATAGTAAAGAGAAGGATTTCATATACCTTTGGATAAAATGGATGGAAATGATAATGTAAACTTTTAAATATGGACTATAAAGAGTAAAGTGGTGTCAAAATGTATGGTCAAAATGGTACATTGTGAGGTCCTAACACCTGGTAGTTTCTCCCGACCATTGACAGAGTCCTGATAGGAATGCTAGCTCTTAGGAAGCCCAAGGAGAGCCAAGCTCACCAAGTCCTCGCCATCTACAGTAACCCCCACACTTCCCAGCTCATCCCTGCACTGGACAAACTTCATGAGGTACTTGGGTATATTGTCGCCTTTCTCCATTTTTATATTCCTGAGTTTATCCTTGAGCGCCAACTTCCTCTGGTCGCTCTTGCTTTGGAACAATTCTGTCAACGATTTCCACATCAATAATGGAGAAGATTTACCATGAAGGTTGGACACTATGTGATCCTTCACACCTTCCAACAAAATTCTTCGACATTTTGATGTCTTCTTTTTCCATGCGTCAAGTGTGGCAACATCGCTAGAAGCAGGTTTTGGAATTTTTGCATCTATGAACTCCTTCAACCCATTGTCCTCTAGAACTACCTCCATCATGTCCTTCCATGCAATATAATTTGAGCTGCCTTCAAGGGAATACTCCAATCGCAATCCGTTGAAAGACATCTCAACTTCGCCACTCAGAAAACACTGCTGCAAATTCAAATTCCACCAACACAAAACTCAACTGCTTCAATGATTTTCAATTGCTCCAATGCTCAATATCACTCTGATACCATGTAGAAATTATATAACTAATGCGTTGTACATATGAGATTATCCTGATCACACACTATTTTAACTTCATTCACAATACAGAATAACTTCTACCATTGATCATCATATGCGGAAATTAAATCAACTGCATGCACACATTGAAACCATAAAAATTCACACATATGAACACAATGTTTTAACGAGAAAGCTTAAAGCTGAAAACCCCAACTATCTGTATATAATATATGTCATAGATATCATATAAAAATCATCATACAAATCTTATCACAAGCTCTCAGTACAATCTCCAATCGCTACACATTAATCAGGTCCTGATCTAGCAAATCCATGCATCGATCTCTGCCACCTGCTAGCCTGCCTCTACTGCGCAATCACTACTGAAGAATGGCTCTGAATGAAATTGAATTGGTCTATCCTTGCTCACGTAATCCTCATTGGAATCTCCAACCACTGTGTGTTTCAAATCATGCAACACTATAGTCACAACTGATAGTCTACTTGCTCTTTCACCTACCTCTCCACTGGTCTCCACTATTTGAGCCTTTAACTGTATTCTTCATGTATTAACCCAGTTGATTAATGAACAACAATTCAGTGGGAATTAATTCACACCACTCTGCAGAGTATCAATCGGTTAGACTGAATATAACTAGCTCCATATTTGTCTCCATGCAGGTCAGAATTAGACACAGCTCACATACTTCCCCACCAGTAACTCTATCTTTGTCACATGAGTTCTAACTAAAATCTCTCTGATAACTTATGGTTAACCCTACGAGGAATAGTTTGGTCCTTCTCTCTGTCTGTGCCACATCTGGCACTTGGTAAAAGTGTAAAATAATAATGTTTAGAGTCCAAATATTATTAAGAGCTAATATTATTCGACATATCTATTTTTAGACTGGCAATCTAAAAATAGATTCCGCCCAATATGTCTAAAAATAAAATTCCATCTATTTTTCCAACTTGACCAACCATCCACAAATAGCATCTTGCAACTCATAGAATATGATTGACATGTCTAAAAATAGACTTGCGCCAAAAATAGCCTGCGGTCCCACTTAGTGAAGGCGACTCTTTTCACTTAGCTCATCATCTTGTTGCATTCTCAACAATTTATCTTTGGAACCCAAGACAAAAAATTTGTGACTAGGTTCTCCTTTCCTGGACGGTGTTTATAGTGATTTAAAACTCCTACAGAATTAACAACCAATAAGTCACTCACCCATTTGTAATTGGTTTATTAGCTAAGTACTTAATGGCGGAATGATCAGTATTAAAAAATACTTGATAGCCAGTTATGTAATGTCTTATTTTTTTATGACATATATGACTGCTAAGGATTCCTTTTCTATTACTGTATAATTTAGTTCAGCAGGGGTGAGATTTTTGTTGATATAATAAATAGTGCAGGGCTTTTTGTCCTCTTCTTGACCGAAAACATCGCATATCGTTGTATCTTATGCGTCCGACGAAATATGAAATGGTAGTTCCTAGTTGGGACCGAGCAATACTAGTGCAGTCAATAGTAATTTCTTTAAATCTATAAAATTAATGTCACATTTATTAGACCATTTAAATTCAACATTTTCAGTTAACGCATACAAAGGCGTAGAAATTTTTGAAAACAAATTTATGAACCTATGATAATATCCTGCATATTCAAGGAATCTATGTACCTCCATCTAAGTACAATGTGTAGATAGTAAGATAATTACCTCTATATTTTCCGGATCTACCTATATTCCAGTCGCAGAAATGTAGTTTCCTAGGATTATGCCTTCTATCATCATCATGTAACACTTTTCGTTACTCAAACATAACCTGGTAGCGATACATCGTTCCAACACTTTTTCCAATGTTTACAGTGCTTGTTCAAAATCATCCCCATATGGGGTAAATTCATCCATATAAACTTCAAGTCCTTCGTTTATCAGATCAGATAAAATGCTGAGTATGGCCCTCTGAAATGTAACTGGGGCGTTACATAAGCCGAAAGGTAATACTTTGTAAGAAAACGTACCCCATGGGCAGGTGAAGGTAGTTTTGTCTCAGTCTTCAGGGGAAATTTAGATCTGATTATAGCTGTTGAAGCCATCATGAAAGGAAAAGAATCGCTTTCCTGCTAATGTATCAAGGACTTGATCGATAAATAGAAGAGGGAATTGATCCTTCTGCGTGGCTTTGTTCAATTACCTATAATCCACACAAATTTGCCACTTGTCGTTCTTCTTAGGTACAACTACTAGGGGAGAGACCCATTCACTATCCAAAATAGGATAAATAAAATTTACATCCGGGAAATTTTGTAATTCTTCTATTACAAGGTCTTTAAGGTGCGGGTTCAATCTTTGTTGAGGTTGCCTAATGGGACGAGCATGTATTTTAGTGTAAATATGATGTGTACAAATTTGGGGACCTATGCCTTTCATGTATGGATAGTCCCAAGAAAAGGCCCCTTTATAATTTTCTAAAATTTAATGAGCTTGTGTTGTTGGTCACTCTCCAGATTTTCATTGAAGTTTAAAATTTTTCTTGGTTCGATTTAAACAAGTCTGCTATTATGAACAGCAATTGTGGGTATGTGTTGGTCATAATTATCTTTTAAAGGTTCTTCCTGGGCCTCATTGTCAAGAATTTCTCTTAAAGTTTTGAATTTTTCATTTCTGTAGCAGCTGGTTGATTAATAAATTTATTTATTATATCATCTTCAGTCTGATTTTTGAATTCAAGCGCTTCTGCTACTGTGAGTGGTGAGCGGATATTTTCTTCCAGGTATGTGAGCGAATGTTTGTGAATTTTTACAATGGGAGGACTTGGTTTGTAAGGGGGATATAGAACAATGTTTTTTACAACATCTCCCTTAGCAAAGGTCATGCTTCCTGTGCAAAAGCCTATGTAAGCGTCGGTTGTTGCCAACCAAGGTTGACCTAGAATTAAGGGGTGTCCATCTAGTCGGCTTTATGGATTAATGACTAGAAAATCCACCAGGTATTCCCATGAGTCAACTTTACCATGATATCTTTTAAATTTCCTTCTGATTTTACAACTGATCGGTTAGCAAGTTCCAGCAAGGTGGTGGTTGGTTCCAAAGTAGTGATACCAAGTTTTTCACAGGTTTCCGCAGTTAAAATATAAATGGTTGCGCCCAAGTCGACTAATGTGTTCGGAAAAGAGTGGCAATATATTTGTACTGTAACTATGGGAATCTCTAGATCTTCATGTTTTAACAGTGTTTCTCTGCCCAAAATTAAATCAGGCAGGGTCCCTACGACATGGACAGTTGGTGAAGTTTTTTTTTCCTCACATGATTTTTCGTGCACAGTTCTTTAATTGTCTTCACACAGATAGGGATATCCTGAATGGCCTGGCAGAGAGGAATTTAATACAAAAAATTTTACGTTCCCGTAGAAGATAAAAATATAGATAGAAAATTGGCTTAGGCATCACTAATCTTTCAGGGAATGAGGGAGAAGTATTTATAAGTTTTCCAGGATCTTCTTGTTCAACTGCGTTTTCTCCCTATTTTATTTCTGTGTTGATCATAGTTGATGGATTGATTACAGTTGGGGGTTATAACTTGTCTTGTTGCAAGTTTTCATTTTCCTCAGGGTCAATAATGTGCCCTGATCTCAGCCTAAGTTCACTACATTCTTTTTGTTTGATTTCAAGGTCTAGATTTTCGATGATCTATATTATTTGTATAGGTGTATTATTGGGATTTGGATTCAGTTGAGCTGGCAGTTGGGACATATAAAAGGTGAATGGGCTTGCCACACTATTGCATATTTTTTATTTTGATTGGTTTGCGAAGAAGGAAAGAAATGAGATGGATCTTGTGACATACCTGAAGATCGGGCTTGCTACTATCAACATTGATTCATTAAATATATTGGTTATTTTTCTTCTTCCACTTCCTTGAAGACTTCTTTCAACCCTAGGAGTGATAGGCATTGTTCATTTGAGTGGTATTTAGTGCATATAGCGCACATTTTGACCATATCCAATGGGCATTCCTACTATCTGTGCTTCTTTTGAAATCGTGGGAAAAATATGGCCAGGTTTTGTTATGCTAACATTTGTTTCTACTTTGGCCTATGGGACATCTAATTCTGTCATGAGGGTGCCCGGGATATCGTTCTTGAAATCTTCCAGGAGATTTCCGATTTATGTCCGTGTTACATTGCCGCCTGAAATTATATTATTCTTGGCAGTCAAATCTCGTCGTACTAGCCTAATGCGCGTGCTGCCTATAGAGCACTTGACACACAATGAAATAATATCGTCATAATTTTCCTGATAGATATCTCCTTTCCCCATTAGATTTAACGTTTCTATCCATTCATATTTCATTCCTTTTATCATAGTTATTTTTAAAACATCTTTAGATAATGCAGCATAAGGAGGCTTTTATAGATTATATTGAAACCGTTCAACATATTCTTCTAGTGTTTTGCTATCTTTTTAAGTCATGTTGAAGATTTCATCTTTTAATTCTCTAGTCCTGCAGTAATCTTGATATTTAGTAAGGAAAGATTTTTTCATTTGATCCCAGGAATTAATAGTCCCTCCACCGATCCCCATAAACTAACGCAAAGCTACTCCTTTTAATGTAGAGGGAAATAGTTTTAGTTTCTGAGGGTCGGTGGTGTAATCGTATCCCCTACACAAAACATCAATCTCAAACAAGAAAGCATTTGGATCTTCTGAATTTAATCCATGGAAAGTAGGGATGTTTTGCAATGGAATAGCTTTCATGGAGGCATTAGCGACTGGGTCAAAAATAGGGTACTCTGATATTTATTTTCGTCCCTGAGGTTGATTGTGTGCCATCTAGTCAAAGATATGCCAATACCCTTCAGGAATTTACTGGTCTAGGAAATTAATTCGGACTAGACTAGAAGACAGATTTGGAAAAGTTCTTATAGTACTACCACGATTTGGGATATCGGTCGTATTTTCTTCAACCAAGATTTTAGAAGATCCAAGTTCTGGAGATTGTAATTTTGTTTTTATAGCACCACTAGTCTCTCCCTCTCCTTCTTGCAAGTTGCAAGAATTTCCCTCTTGTGAAGGGTCAGGACTCAAATGTTATGTGACCTGAAATCTCTCTTCAGACCCTTTTGTTTCGCTATGGATCTTGGTGTGAGCTGCAGATGGTGAGCCTACTGCCTGAGGGATTATAGTAGGACTTTTTTTGGAAATGTTCTTGGATCTTATGGATGCCTAAGAATCAACTTTTCTTATGATTTTGTTTGTGAACGTTGTTCTTCCAAGGGTCACTGGTCCCTTGGGTTTCGTGGATTTGGATGGCGGGTTCAGATTTATTTCTATACTTTTCTTCCTAGTCATTCATAAAAAAACACCTATTCCTATTTAACCTCTATGTTTTTTTTTCTGAGAATCGGGCTAATGAGCAAGTGTTTTACTTGTTGGCATGCAGGTTCTTACCTTCCGTTTTGAATACCCAATTCTTCTACAGCAAAATAAAATGAAGATACATCACTTATAAACACTCTCCCCTGCAACGACGCCAAAATGTTGGTGCATTAAGATGACTATTTAAAAGAAATCCCAATAACTACATTAATTACCAACTGAGGGTAAGTTTTTTTATTTCAAGAGCGTTCAACAAAGTTTATGCAGGTCAAATAAGAGGTTAACAATTCTAAATCGTTGCAAGAAGTAATATCTAATTCTCAAAGTTCAATCAAGAAAATTCTAAAAGCAATCATGAAATAACTTGAATCAATCAACTTAACTTAATTTTGACTCATTCTATGTAGGAAGAAAACCGAAATGCAAGAGTCAAAGAATTCACACTTAACCAGAATCACTAATCAATATCTATAGCAATATATTTAATCAGAAAGGGAATATTGCAGCAATTGAACACTGAGTAACTTATTCATGCTCTGCAATTGAAATTCACAGTCTCTGACTAACCAAATAACATCACTTGTAATGAAAAACAATCAAAATGCTTGAATAACTCTCGTAAATGAAATAATAACATTCATGTGGAAAGTAAAAGAAATTAAGACTTCAAATCAATGGAAACACAAACTACTCAATGTTGATGATAATGAAATCAATTACAATTCTATGAAACATGGAAATGATTAATTACAGAAAGGGAAAATAAGGATATAACACATAAAAGAAGTAAAGCTCCTAGTGATCGGGCCCAGAGCCTCTAGAAGTCTCTGCCAGAAGATATTCAAAACACGATTACGAAGGAACCTGAAGCAGGGGAATTAGGCCCAAGGCAACTTTTGTACATAAATAAATGTAAAGGGGGGTCTCACGTTTTATTTCCCTATGAAATTATTCATATTTGAGCTAATTTTAGTTAATGTAGAAAATATTGTAACTGCCTGAATGATTAATGGGCACCTAAAGAGATAGTCAGTTTCAGAATTTAAGATAATTTTAGGAGTCTGTATCTGTCTGTCAAAGCGTTAGTCTCAGAGTTAGAGATATGAAGAGTTTCGAGCATTAGATGAGTTGAGTCGATTCAGGGTTTGTATAAAAATAAGCCTTACAGGCATAATAAGGCAGACCTGCTTAGAGAGCTGCATAGGCTGCATAGGACTGTCGTATCGACAGAGTAGAGGAGAAGGGCCGAGTAAATCGAAGATCTGGCCAGCTAAAAGGCTTGTAAGTTAATTCACTATGTAATGAAGATTTTTTTCAGTATTTATGTGCAATTGTTGGTTTAATTCTGTGTGAAGAATGTCTGTATCTCCGTGGGTTGGATGTAATTAAGACTCTGTGATTTGTTTAAAATTCTTTCTGCACATTCAATGATGAGAATGTGTGATAAATCCCTGTGTTAAGACCCACTGGCAAGGTGTGGATTCATCCCAAGAAGTAGTTGTATAACCTGTGTGATGGAACTGTGGACGTTGAATTCTGTGAGTTAGAGTTGAGTGCGCTCTGTGCATCTTTAGAGAATTCGATATCCACGATAACGTGGTGGTCGAATGTGTATGGTATTCTATGAAATTAAGGCAAATATTGATCGGAGTTCTACGGGTAAGATTAATTTGTGGATTGGTCGAACCTTGCGAAGGAGCGCTCAGCTGTAAGTCTGGAGTAATGTGTTTATCCTCGTTCCGTGTTGTCTGGATTGAATGCACGCAGAGAATCTGGGATTCTTTGTGAAAGGTGTATTGAGGACTTAGACGGAACCTTGAGAGTGGAATCACGAAGGAGCGAATAGAACGGAAGGCGTTAACCTGGGTTTAGCCCTCGGTCAATCATTGTACAAAACTGGAGCAGTTTTGATCGCACCACCTTTGTGAGATAAGCTGTATTTCCAATTCGAGTGTGACACATGCTAGGAGCTGACACATGGCCTTAAGAGGTTTGGAGATACTACCCTCATCGCGCATTAACTGTCGATTGTGGACTCGGCGTGATATTGATGTATGCCGTCCGATCTGAGGCTAGCTCATCAAACGGTGATCACTCTCAAAAGAGCTCGGAGGATAATCTAAGGTATGGGCATTTACATTTTGTATGTGTGGGCCCTATTGCTTATAACGGCATATGTTTAATTATACATGGTTAGCTCGAACATTATATAAATTTCTAGGTTACAAGGTGAATAATTGTATGGTGTGGCTAGTTAAGGATTTCTTCTTAATCAAATCTGAACTATGAGCAAGATCGAGTCTTTAACCGTAGTGGGGTCCAACGTTTGTTGGGTTTGGTCATAAGGCTTCTGATAACAAAAGAAGGTGATTAATATATATATATATATTGATATATTCCAGTGTGCATACAAAAGAAAATTGTATATGCTAGTGGGGAGTAGCGTTTTAGTAAATGAAGAGAGTCTATATGGTATGGTAGGCTCATATCAAGAACATATTGAGTTGGCCCAGATTGTGAAGTTGATCGGGAAAGAAATTTAGGAGGAATTCTACACACAGACGAGGTTGAAATAATATGAAACTGGGAATGTGGGTTTGCCCCATCATCAAGTGGTATCAGAGCTAGAATTGAATTAGCTCTTTGAAATTTGACTTTTGAAATGCACATGTACTAAACAGGAAGGAAAATTTGAAGTTTAAATCTGTTTAACAGAAAATTTGCAGATTTGATTTGACTGAATATGCAGTGAAGATTGATAACTTATATTTACAGAATCTGGAGTTGAAGAAAGAGTGTCTTGAAGATTGTAGCAGGTAGAAATGCAGTTCAGGTGAGAAAAGAAACAAGATCATTCAGGGATCTTGAGAGGTAAGATGATGAGCCTTCTTTGAACTGTGGTTGGAAGGATTTGTTTGCTGAATACATAGTGCAAGCAAGTGAGGAAAGAATCTCAGCAAGAAGTAGATCACAAGATTTGAGAGCAGTGATAGAAGAATCCAGTAAGGGATTCTGAGTGCAGAAAGAGTGTGGCAAAACCTGGAAGATTCCCAAATGAGATTGGATGAAGGAAGAAAAGAGGTGTTCTTGAGAGAAGTTGCATAGTGAAGCCTAGAGAGCAGAAGAGAGTGCTCAGAATGTCCCAGCAGAGAGGGGACCAGTACTGTCCAAAAGCTGGATCCAGAGGAAGGGATTGGTGAGGTGAGTTGCAGCAAGAGAGCTTGCTGTTGCAGAGGCTTAGTGCAGCTTTTGAGTGAAGAACTCCTAGAGAAGAAAATGGCTACTGAGAGCCATAGCAGAGATTGCAGAGATTGCAGAGGTTTTGAGAGAAGCCACAGCAGAAGGGTGAGGGAAGATGCCAAAGCAAATGGCATAAGGAAGAGACTCACTGATGAAGAATGGTAGAAATAATTAGCTGAGATCAGGGAGCAATTCAATAGATTGAAACTGAGGATAGAAGAAAGCCAGAGAGTTGGTTGGCTCATGAAGAAGAATATAAAGTGGTAGAGGCTACAAAGGAAGAAAGATCAAATGATAAATGCTCAGAAGAAAAAGGAAATACTCAGAGTGATTGAGTATTTGGAGAAGGACTTGGAGACTAAAGCTTCAAGTGGGACCAAGGGGTCCAAGAGCCTTACATCTGACATATTTTGTATTATTGCAGGAACAGCAGGTGAGAGAGAACAACCTGCTGATGTTGTCACTAAAGAAGAAAATGAAGCAGTTCGATGTTTTGAAGATGTCCATGCACAGTTGGAGAAAGACTCTGCCTTCCCACATGTTGGAAGCAGAAGAGATTTAGCTTATGATGATGGCCAAAAGCTGGAAGTTGAACAGCTTGTAGAATTTGAAGCAGAGACCATTGAAGAATCTCTGAAGCATGCGAAAGACTTGGAACAGCAAGAAGATTTGATGATCAAATCATCAATTGAGACCATGATTTCTTATGTTTTTGCATCTAACGAGTTGTGTGTGAATGTAGGTGTTAATGAAGGCAGTTCATATGATGGAACTGTGAAAAATGAAGTTGACTATTGCTAAGTAAAGTATGATGAGTATCTTTCAGATGAAGAGAAGATCGAACTATTGCAACATAAAGAATTTATTAATTCCTTATTTTATAGAGGATATTGTTTCAATGAGGTTGGTGATGATGAGTTTGTCATTAATGATGATAATGACAGAATGATTTTGTTAAATGGCCAAGTAAGGAGTGATGGAAAGATAGTTGAAGTTATTTCATAGATGGGAAATCGGGATTTTATTCTGATGAAGACTGAGGAGATAGTGACATCAGAAGATAGTGAAGATTGTGATGAGATGCCAAGATTGTGGCATGAGTTGAGTGTTCTAGAGCAATGGACAGAACCATAGAAGGAAAGTGTTCAGATGGTAAGGACAAAGATGATTGAAGATGAGAGAGTTCATTCCTATGAACTAGAGCAGAGAGGCATCCTTGAAGAGGATGGTGCAGAGGAGAGACTAATTGAAAGTCTCAAGAAATGTTTGAAGAATTGGAATCAACATTCTGATGTACTGATTGAGAAGAAAAGAAAGATTGGACAGCATACTAAGATGCTGACAGAAGAAGGAAAGGCTCTGAGACCTTGTGGATTTTGTTTTAACAATTGTTTGATGAATGCAGATCCTGTTGATGATGGAGATAAGTTGACAGCATGGGGCAGTCAATTGAAAGGGAAGGAGAATTATGTGGAAGACTTTAAACCATGGAATGGAGAAATTGAGCTCCTAGAGAGTATGCTAAATCAACAGGATTCAATACAAGTGAGAAAACCTCAATTTCAGAATTGGGGGTTGCAGAATTTGAAGACACCATGGGATGAAGGTAGAAAAGAATTGATGATTAAATCATCAGTTGGGACCATTGGGTCTTGTGAATTAAAATTTGACAAATTGGTTGTGTTGACAGCCATGGCAGAAAGCAATCCATCTTTTAAATTTTTTCTGAAAGGTGATGGACTGTTGAAAAAGGAGAAAGGTGAGGCTATCATGTCTCATGTGAAGGAACATGTTGTTCCTACAGATGATAAAGAAAAGGAGTTGTTGTAGAACAGAGATGAGCAGCTGAAAGAGGATGAGATAGTAATGTCTCATGTGCAGGAATTTGCTGCTATTGGTAGCAAAAAAGAATTGGCTTGTTCGAATAGCCAGGAGAAGATTGGGGAGAAGGCTGTATGGCAGACTGTTGGGGCTACTACAGCAGTGGAAAATTAGAGTTTTTCTATGATAGGAGATGAAAATGTGAAGCTGGAAGAGATTGAAGTAAATCAAGAAGAAGGAAGGCAATTTCTGAAGATTTCCAAGACAGAGGAGGAAGATGCTGAAACTGAGTTGCAGCATAGTGAAGATTTGTTTGGCCAAAGGAGATGGAGAGAATTTTTGCAGGAAACATTCAGAAAAGAAGGTGAAATGGAAAAACAGCAGCTGATTGAAGTGTTGTTGGTAGAAATGCTGGAGCAACAAGATGAAGCATTGCCAACAGAGGAGAAAATTTTTTACTGTTGCAAAGAGGGTATGGATGATTGGGTGGTGAATAGGGTAGTAGTAAGAACTGGAGAAGTAAGAAGGGCTATAGACACAGCTGAAGTTCAACAATCAAAGAGAAGTGGCGTCCAGCAGTCAAAGGACACATTGGATCAAGAAATCGAATTTATAAGGAGGTTGATGATAAAGGTGACTGAGAAAAAGACAGCAGCGAAGAAACAAGGAAGTACCAGCAAAAGGAAAACAAAAGGAGACTATAAAATTATAGCCAGTGGAAAGCTGTAGCACAAGATATTTAAGCCAGGAGGAATGCAAAATAAGAGCATTGCAACAGATGACCAATTGCAGAACAAAGTGTGGGATCCAAGCAGGCAAAGATGAAAACCATGATCAGGAGATCATGAACTATTTTAACCCGGGGAGTCTGATGCAGCGGCATTAGGCCCAAGACAAATTTTGTACATAAATAAATGTAAAGGGGGGTCTCATATTTTATTTCCCTATGAAATTATCCATAGTTGAGATAATTTTAGTTAATGTAGAAAATATTGTAACTTCTCGAATGATTAATGGGCACCTGAAGAGATAGTCAGTTTCAGAAGTTAAGCTAATTTTAGGAGTCTGTCTCTGTCTGTCAGAGCGTTAGTCTCAGAGTTAGAGATATGAATAGTTTCGAGCGTTAGAGGAGTTGAGTTGATTCAGGGTTTGTATAAAAATAAGCCTTACAGGCATAATAAGGCAGACCTGCTTAGAGAGCTGCATAGGCTGCATAGGACTGTCGTAGGGACATAGTAGAGGAGAAGGGCCAAGTAAATCAAAGATCTGGCCAGCTAAAAGGCTTGTAAGTTAATTCACTGTGTAATGAAGATTTGTTTCAGTATTTATGTGAAATTGTTGGTTTAATTCTGTGTGAAGAATGCATGTATCTCCATGGGTTGGATGTAATTAAGACTCTGTGATTTGTTTAAAAGTTTTTCTACGCGTTCAGTGATGAGAATGTGTGATAAATCCCTATGTTAAGACCCACTGGCAAGGTGTGGATTCATCCCAAGAAGTAGTTGTATAACCCGTGTGATGGAACTGTGGGCGTTGAATTCTGTGAGTTAGAGTTGAGTGCGCTCTGTGCATCCTTAGAGAATTCGATATCCACGATAACGTGGTGGTTGAATGTGTATGGCATTATATGAAATTAAGGTGAAGATTGATCGGATTTCTGCGGGTAAGATTCAGTTGTGGATTGGTTGAACCTTGCGAAGGAGCGCTCGCTGTAAGTCTAGAGTAATGTGTTTATCCCCGTTCCGAGTTGTCTGGATTGAATGCATGCAGAGAATCTGGGATTCTGTGTGAATGGTGTATTGAGGAGTTAGACAGAACCTTGAGAGTGGAATCACGAAGGAGCAAATAGAACGGAAGGCGTTAACCCGGGTTTAGCCCTCGGTCAATCACTGTACAAAACTGGAGCATTTTTTATCACACCGCCTTTGTGGGATAAGCTGTATTTCCAATTCGAGCACGACACATGCTAGGAACTGACACATGGCCTTAAGCGGTTTGGAGATACTGCCCTCATCATGCGTTAACTGTCGACTGTGGACTCAGCGCGATATTGACATACGCCATCTGATTTGAGGCTGGCTCATCGAACGGTGATCGCTCTCAAAAGAGCTCGGAGGATAATCTAAGGTATGGGCGTTTACATTTTGTATGTGTGGGCCCCATTTCTTATAATGAAATATGTTTAATTATACATGGTTAGATCGAACATTATATAAAGTTCCGGGTTACAAGGTGAATAATTGTATGGTGTGACTAGTTAAGGATTTATTCTTAATCAAAACCGAACTATGAACGAGGTCGAGTCTTTAATCGTAGTGGGGTCCAACGTTTGTTGGGTTTGTTCATAAGGCTTCCGATAACAGAAGAAGGCGATTAATATATATATATTGATATATTCCAGTGCGCATACAAAAGAAAATTTTATATGCTAGTGGGGAGTAGCGTTTTAGTAAATGAAGAGAGTCTATATGGTATGGTAGGCTCATGTCAAGAACATATTGAGTTGGCCCAGATTGTGAAGTTGATTGGGAAAGAAATTTAGGAGGAATTCTACACACAGACGAGGTTGAAATAATATGAAACTGGGAATGTGGGTTTGCCTCGTCATCAAAACTGCTATATCTTTCATTAAATTAAATATTAAAGGTACAACATCGTTGAGTGCGAAAACTCTATCTTGAATAATATAAAATTACAACATATGGGGAAAAATTCTCCCATTCAATTTCACCTATCAGGCTTTTATAACCTATGGAAAAACAGAACGGATAATAAGGAATCCTCGGGATCAGGAGACCCTGAGGATTTCCCAGTTGTCTAGTAGATTGCATTATGAAATAGGCGTTATTCTCCTCATCCTTCGATGGTTCACATGAATAAGATACGATCTTTTCCTTTTCTTGGTCATTGTTGTTGAGTTGTTTGAACAATAATTATTTGGTTCAGATTTTCTACACATAAAAATAGCGAAAGTTAGTTTTTAAGCCAATAATCACATAGTTTGTTGATAATTATTTTTACCCTTTGTTTACAATTAATTCTTCTAGATTTATTTCCAAAGGGAAGGTAAACATATGAAATTTAATAATAAATCGAGCTACTTATGAGGGTAAAACGTACCTTTTGCATGGCCCAAAATGTTGATAGATTCATGGCTTTGAATCATTTGTAGCCCTAGTTATAAATTCATAAATGTGACAGACTTCATTTAGAAACCCTAGAAATAGCACCCTTTCATAGAGCTCAGAAGAGGATGACATGAGTAGAATGCATATTTTGTGTATATAGCACTGTCACCTCGATTATACAAACCCCGGGTTGATAAACTAAAGTAGAGTAGCCTGTGGGAGTTGTAGCATTCTTGGTGCAATACCAAGGCTCACCAGGCCCGATGGTGAACATGTTCCATGAAAAATTCTGAGTATTGAAGAGATCCCACAAGAAGTGTCTCATCCTTCTAATCATGTTCATTGGGAGGGACTCCATTTTTACCAGACTGATCCTCTTATTGCTCTTCAAACTCTGACACAAATTACTTTGCTTGATTCTTTGGAACTACATGTGGATCCCTCACAAAAATATTCATTGGGATTGTTAACCATGACTAAAACTGATCCTACCTCTCAGCCCGTGTCAACCACTATGGCTGAGACATAAAATGTTGCTTCCTTATATATGTCTGCAACATAAAAAGAAACACATATTTATGGTGGCACATCTGTCCCACCTACTTATCAGTATTTATCTTGTACCTTTTCTGGTGTGGCTTCTAGCACTTAGACCTCTCCCATGTAATATAATTCAGGAATAACATCTGGTACTTCTCTTATGAATGCTACATAGTCTACTCCTCCTCCTCCACCTACACCCACGATTGAGCAGAAGTCTGGCCCTTATGTTAGTGGGAAAAACTACCTTCAACAACCTAACTCTCTTTATATTGGGTACCCTCCATCTAGATAGAAATTTCCTCCATCACCCCCTTATCCTTTGGTAGGGGGACAACCTGTTGGTTCTACACCCCAGGTTGTTAATCAGGCTTATTATAGTCCTCCTTATCCTGGAATGGTTTCAATTGTTTGGAAACCTACTTTTCTTGTTCAACCTGGTTCATTTTGGGACCGATTGTTGAGTCCTCAACCTACACCATCTTCATCTCAAATTCTTATCCATCCATATGTACCCCAACAAGATCAAATACATGTGAGACAACCTTTACAAGTTGTCATTTCATCACCAATTTTTTCATCGGTATCTGGTACTTCCCAGCTCCTGCTTACCCAACCAGTACAAGGTACCTTACATTCCCAACTACTTGGACATGGTACTCCTCAAGTTTCGATAGAAAAAATGTTCATAGTATGGTGCAATCCCAATCAAACCCACCTTATCATGGGATGATGCAAGCTCGCATTGGGAAATAGTATGGATCATATAAAGGTATTCCTCAAATTCATTTTCAAGGCTAGCAAATCCAAACTTAGCCACTCCAGAAGTTTTATGGTCATCCTAGGGATGGAAAATAAGGTCACTTGTATACTAGTTATAAAAATACACCTTATGTTGGTACCCAATTTCCTTATTATTAGAACCCTCCTTATCTAAGAATGCAAGTTCCTCTTGCTCAAGTTATTCCTTCATATCCAGGCCATCCTCCTCTAGAATTTAACTGATGGTTTCCTTTTGTGGCTACTCTTGAATTTCTAAACTTAACTCGAATCACTAATGACCCCATTGCTCATTCGCCTTGGTGGACGATCACTCATACTAAATTTCCTTCAGATATCCCAAAATTCAATTCGAATCCAGGAGAATTCCCGTCAATGCACTTTATGACACATAATATATGGTGTTATTCTAACTCCCTTAATGATGATTCCATTTATCTTTTTCTTTCCAATGAACGTTTACAAGTACCACAACTAAATGGTATATTGAGTTACCTAGAACTTCATTTCATGATTTAATCTCTTTATCCACCACCTTCCTCACACCCATTTTCCCATCAGATATGAAACTGGAATGGAACTATTAACCAACTTCAAACAATTATATTCCACACACATTTCAGATCACATTCATGAGTGGAGGCGTCACCATTGGTTTCTCAAAACTTATGTTTCCAATCAATTGTTAGCGGAATGGTTCACCAAATCTCTCTTATCACCTATAACTAAAGATGTGTTTATAGGTGGAGTCGTGACCAAAGGGCAATTTATTGCTTGTGCACAATATTTGGACCCTATTTATTCCCAATCAGGTGCACTCTATGTTAATATATTAAACACCTTGAGACCTTTGAATATTGTTCCTCCTCCACCTGGTAAATAATTTCATGTTGTTGATGGCATGATTGGTTCTTCCAGTTCGCATTCAATGAGTAAACCATCTGGTGTTTCTCTTACCACATCTTCTCAAAACCCTCAATCTCATCCACCTACGACTTCTAATTCTAAGATAAATGTCATTTCATCTGATAAAGGCAAGTCTGAAAAAAAACTTGGAAACAAGAAGAAAGGAAAAGGTAAGAAGAAGAAACACCCCTCACCGCAGGATAAACAAAAAATTCAGTCTTCTGATGAGAAATGAAAGCCTCGATACCCATGATTGGTTTTCAAAAAGGACCACTTTGCATGTGATTTTTAACACCACGCTAAAGTGAATCAGTTTATTAAATATTCCATTTCCCCCACTATGTTAACCGACCCGTTTCCTAATTGGGAGACTCACATGGTTTCTCAGGACCCTTCTTCCTCTAACACGGTTTTGATGCTTTCCTCCTGAAATATGAAATATGATGTTATGGTGGCCACTCAGAACAAGGACTATGGTAATGTGAAACCATCGAATAGTCAAGCTACTGATCAACCTACCAGTTCGACATCACCTTCAGCAGATAATATTCCACCTCTGATTCTTGCGTAATTGACTATCAAGCCACTGAAGGGTGATATTCATAAATATTCTTTCAACCCTCATTCAATATCTGCTCAAAACTATAACATAATTGAAGACTTGGCTCAATCTCCATCAACTATGTCGATTCTTGAGGTGTTGAAAAACTTCCCCACCCAAAAGAAACCCTTGATCTCAATTATTGGATGTGTGGATCCATCAGATTCTAGCCTAGTAGTTTTCTCTCATGAAAAATATACCCCTTGAAGTCTGACCCAATTAGCTGTTATAATCCAGGTCATCATTCGTGGTAAGAACATTCATCACTCTATTGTGGATTTGGGAGCCTCGACCCACATTATGTCCATGTCTTGCTGGAAGGTGATTGGTTCACCTCAACTGATTCAATCAACCACCACATTGAAAGCCTTTGACGAAAGAATGTACAAACCTTGTGGAATTTTGAATTCTCTTCAAGTATAATTAGGGGGGAAAACTATCTCCATAAATTATTTAAAATTATTGACAGACCTCTCTATTATAATCTTATATTAGGATGTACGTGGGTTTATGCCATGGTTTTTGTTGTTTCTACTTACTTCTGTATGATCACCTTTCCTCATAAAGGAGATATTGTATCCATATATTAACACACTTTTTTCTCCTTTAATTCTCATGTTACTGAGATTTCCCTTCTTGTAGGGGAAACTATACATTCCTATCAACATGTCAGAGTTGGATTGTTGTAGGATTCTTCGCTTATGGGAACCTTTTCTCTCCCTCATCCTCTCTTTCCTAACAACTCATCTTTGGTTGCTTATATCAATGATATCATCCTATACTATCCTAGTTGATCCATGGATTGTACCTATTGAAACTAACATCCAATTTTTGGTGACCGAATGTCGCTTAGCCCTATTGAGCTAGATTACAAAGCCCTCTATTTAGCTTGTGCGACTTATAATTTTGCTTCAATTAATTGGGTAGATTGATCACTGGATTTTGTCACGTCTTTAGATCCTTTTTATCACATATTCTCTACTGACGAGAGCATCAGGGATATCATGATGTCGGATGATGAGCCATGGGACAAACATCACCATCGTTCCTTCTTACTAGATTCCATTGAGGATAATATCATTGATGTATACTTACCAAATTTTTTCTATAATTTTACGAATTTCATTTCCATTCATGAGGTCGATTCTGAAAGGAGCCTTTAGAATATCAAAGAAACAATACCTCTCAATATCTCTATCAAACCAGGTATTGTCAAAATCTATACATTCGAGCATCTTTTTCTCCATTTGAGATTGAGATCTATAGAGCCCTATTTCATGAGTCTCGAGATGTATTTTCTTGGACTTACGAATAAATTCTAGGTATCGACCCCAATATAGTAGTGCAAGTGATTAAGACATATCCTGATGCAAAAATCATTCGGCAACACCTCTGCCCAGTCCATCCTAAGAAAGCTTTCGAGATTAAGGTTGAAGTTGAAAATATTCTTTGGGTTGTTTTCATAAACCTCATTCCTTTAACTGATTAGGTATCAAACATTGTTCCTTGCATGAAGAAACAAGGCATGATCCAATTATGTCTCGATTACCAGGATGTAAATTGTTCTTGTCCAAAGGAAAACTATCCCACCACGTTTATTGATCAGATCATTGATGACTGTGTTGGTTGCAAGAATTATTCATTTATGGATCGATTATCTAGCTATAATAAAATAAGCATTATCTCGACAGGCACACCTAATACTGCTTTTATTTGTCCCTGGGGTACTTTTTCCTATCAAAAACTCCCATTTGGTTTAAAGAACATTTGGGTCACATTTCAGTGTGCTATGGACTACATTTTTTATGGCATTGAAAACATTGTGCAACCCTATTTAGATGACTTCCTTGCTCATTCTAAACATTAGGATGATCACCCGATGCATCTTAGGGCCATTTTCCTTCGTTGTAGACATAATAACATTCGACTTAATCCACAAAAAATTTTGTTTTGCATTGATCCTGGTTAAATTCTGGGTTACTTCATTTCAAAATAGGGAATTCGTATTGATCCTCTGAAAGCATAAGCAATCATTGATTTGCCTATACCTTCTTCTCTCATAAAGATATAATGAATCCAAGGGAAAGATAACTTCTTGCGAATTTTCGTCCCTAATTATGCTGAGTTTACCAAAGGATTCACTTGCCTACTGAAAAAAGGGGTCCCCTTGCATTGGGATGATGCTACTCAAAATTTTTTGATGCCCTAAAATATGTACTGGTTCGAGCATCTCTTTTGTTACCCCCTGATTATCATCGTGATTATTTCTTGTATATCGTTGTTTCCATTTATACTATAGTGATGGTATTAGTACAAGAAGATTATATAGGGATTGAACATCCCATTTATTATATCATTCAGAACCTTCACGATACTGAAATCAGGTATACTCACATAGAAAGTTAGCTTTGGCATCCATTCAATCCGTCCAAAGGTTTCATCATTACATCTTGCTTCGGAAAACTACAATTATTTCAGATTGCAAATAAATGACATATAAATTGTCACATCAATTATTGGGGGGAAACACTCTAAGTGGATTGTTATTATGCAAGAATTCAACCTGAATTTCATCAAGTCCAAGTCGAATAAATCCCTATTTTTAGCTGAACTAATATGTGACCTTCCTTCCCCTAATTCTGAATATACATTTTAATATTCTATCCCTAACGAGTCATTGTTTCTGCTTTTTTCATCCAACTCGTGGTATGGATAATTTGTGATCTATATCTAGACCCGAACTTTCTATTCCAATACCTCTCACTCCCAGAAGTGACATATTCAATACCAATCCTGAAATTACGTTATTATTGGCGACACCCTTTACCGTAGTGGTATTGATATGGTTTTACGGAAGTGCCTCACCCTTGAGGAGGCTGAGAAAGTCCTTAATGAATGGCACCCAGGGGCGTATGAAAAACATCTATCTAGTTACGCTACAACACAGAATATCTTACGCATTGGTTACTTTTGGCCTACTATCTTTCACGATTGCATTCTCATTGTCCATAAGTGTCATGTGTGCTAGATATATGATCGTAAGATGCATGATCCACCTGCTACAATACATCCCATTGTCATTGTTGGTTCCTTTTTGAAATGGGGTATCGACTTCATGACATGTAACCCTCACTCAGTCAGGGGTCGTGGTTATATCATCATTGTTGTAGATTACTTTACTAAATGGGCCAAGGTGATGCCTAAATTTAACAACACTAGTGAAATGATTGCATATATTTTAATTAATCATGTTATTGCTCAGTTTGGTTTTCCTCATGAAATATTTATGGATCATGGAAATAATTTATGGATCATATGATGACTGAACTAGCTACTAAGCTAGGATTTTCCCATGAAAATTCCACTCCGGCCTACTATCCTCAGGCTAATAGACAATTTGAGGTTGTTAATAAATTTATTAAGACTATGCTTCAATGTATGGTAGGGGTTCACATATTGAACTGGAATTTCTTATTTACGTTTCCTTGTGGGCATACCAAACCTTGGTTAAGACTGCTACCAGAATCACACCCTTTCAATTGGTTTTTGGTTTAGAAGAAATTATCCCCATCGAATGTGAAATTCCATATTTAAAAATAGCTATTGAACTTATTCCTACAACTTCCATAGAGTAGGAGTGTATTTTACACCTGAATCGTTTGGATGAAACTCGGCGTGATGCTTCTTTAGCCAATGAATCTCATAAAATATGCATCAAGGCACAATACAAAAAAATGTCAAGCATCGTGTCTTCTCATAAGGAGACCTTTTTCTCTTGTATGACCAGGAGGCCAATAAGTTAGTTCCATGAAATTTCTAACCTACGTGGCTGGTTCCATACATTTTCAAGCAAGTCCTTGCAAAAGGGGCCTATGAGTTAGTATATTTTGATGGAGTTCCACTAGCATGGCCTAGGAATGAGTTGTACCTCAAAAAATAATATGTTCGATCTCATGCACAGTACACTATGTACATATTTTCTATAGGTGTGTTGAATTTTTTTGCAGTGTGTTTTTTCATAGTTTCCCGTGGTTTATATTGATCACATTTACGTTTTCTATTTGCAGATGTTGACATCTCTCAAACCGTATATTGTTTTTATGCTGATGGTGCTAGTCGTAGTACTTGGAACCTATATTCTGCAACATAGGCTATATTTTCTCCAAATGGTGAACTAGTGAGTATGTAAGGGATTTGCATTGGTCTCTCTACTAACACAATCGTTGAGTATAGTGCAGTGGTTGAGATATTATTGAGTATAGTGCAGTGGTTGAGATATTATCTAATGTTATTTCACACGGTATTTGTCATTTATTTTCAGGCTTGACACACAACTCTTAATACTACAACTTGCTAATGTTTATTCAGTTAGAAGTCCCACCATCCTTCGCATGGTTTTGAGAGTATGTATTTTAGAAATACATTTTGATTTCATACGATATAAACATATTTATAGAAATCTAAACACATTGGCAGATGCCCTAGATAATTATGTTTTAGATAGAATTTGCAACGAATGTAAATAGGTTTCAATCCACATCACATCATATTGAAAACATAATAGGAACTAGGAAATACTATATATATATATATATATATATATATATATATATATATAGTTTTGTTTTTCAAAATTTGTGCCCTAAGACACATATGACTACATTGGCCATATAAAAAAATACATGCAAATATCTAAGTAGACAAATCACATTAGAGAACCTTTGAGGTCTAAAATGGGCCTCCTAAGAAAAATCTACAGCCAAAATAAAATTTATAAGAACCAATATGATTCAAGTTGCTGATACCAATCATGGGGGATGATTCACCATTTTTGGGGTAAAAAAGTAAAAATATAAAAAAAATAAATAAATAATAAAACAATATTTTCAACTTGTATTTTCAACTTATCTCTCTAAGGTTTTACTCAAATTTCGAGCGTGAGTACTCATTGGATGCAAAATTTAATTCCTCATCCAAGGAGTACCCATGTTGCATATTTTTGATGAACCTTACTACATGAAAAATGTGAAATGCCTGAAAAAACATGATTGCAAACATGTTTTTAATGTATTTCTCATTTTCGTGTAGAAAGTTCCTTTGAAAGTATGCAACATGGGTACTTCTTGGATGAAGAATCAATTTTTTCATCCAACGAGTGTTCTTGCTTGAAATTTGAGTAAACCCATAGGGAGATAAGTTGAAAATGTAGTATTTTATTTTTTCCCTCTTAAATTTAATGACATAATCTAATCTTATTTTATTATTTCCAAAATTATTTTATAATTTCCTTAGGAGGCCCATTTTAGAACTCAAAATTCCCCTAATGACGGTGGTCATGATAAAATGACACTACACGAGCTATCTTGCATAGTAATCGACCAATATGACTAGGCACTTTGATAGTGTGTCGCTAAAGTCACAAAGAAATATGGTCGACCACAGTCTCATCAATCCCATGTGTCAGCCCCTCCATGTGGCACTCCACCTCTGATAGGATCTTAGTTACTTCAAGATCTCATAGTGCATCCAGTCCTACCACAACAACTTGTAGTAATACCACTGCCTCCTCATGTATTTATCCCGCTACACGATGGAGATAAGAAGCACCGAAAGGTTGAACTCATCTAATATCTGCATGAAAACATCAATATTTTAGTCCCAAAAACAAAAACAAAAAACACAAAAAAAATTGTAAAACTTTCAAAAAAAAATAAATGGTTGAAATATTTTACTTGAAGGATCCCATTTCTCACCCTCAGGAAGCACGAGCTCAAGGTCATCATGAAAATAGATCCCTGCATAACAATAATCATTTATCATAATGAACTATCTATGCAACCATCCAAATAAGGTTGGTGATAAGTTGATCACTGATAGACTTGCATGTCAGGACATGTGATCTATCCAGGTCCTCATCCGTGGGGCACTCAGATAAATACGCTCTAGTGTAATCTTGTGAGGTTGAAGTAGTGGCACCCACTTTAGGATCAAACCATAGTTGAATTTCTTTAACTTCCCCTCTCTTTCTTTAGTTACATGTTCTTTCATATTGACCAAAACTCCCCCACTCCAGTTGAAGATTGTTGTTTCTAAACACTCCGCCCCATACTGCATGTACGATCTACTTACTACATGAAGTGTTGAGCTACGTGTTAATCTCGCGATAATGAAAATTATTGTTCTCAAAGGTAAATGTGTTACATATCTTATTTTGATGTTTCCATCCCTAGTTGGTTGGGATTAAGGTCTACAATAGGTAGCGATATACTATTTCACTATTTACCAGCCACTTCTCCCACCTAGGAAAGAGACTAGGGCACCCCTCCTAGATAAACCTTTCAGAAAGTAGATATATTCTACCTTTATCTTGAGAAAATGTTCCCCAAACTTGAATGGTTGTGCCTGAACATTCCATGAATGAACACGATATTTCAACAATTCCATCTGTTGCCTCATACCAGGAAGCCAGAATAATTTTAGTAATCCATAGTTTTTCAATGCCTGGATAGTAGAAGGATAATTTGTTGCATTTAAATTATGTTCTTAATGTTCTCTTTCTCTCCAAATGAATGCCATTTTTTTCTAATGGACACTGAAACATCAACAAGAGATTCACTAGGCTCCTTTTCATGCAAAAAACTTGACAATTTTTTATGCAAAACAGATAAAAAACTTAGAGTTTTGCGCCAAATTAACCCTATTAGTGGCATGATAGAGTGTTTCAACTCTCCTAGAAGTGTTAATATGCTTATTTGAAACATATATTTAGATTTTATGAGGTTTTCGTTGGTCCTAGGGCATGTTTTTGGAACCCTAGGGCCCTCAAAACCTCAAGAAATCTGCATGAAATCACAAAAATGATATATGAAAATAAAGAGAAGGGTTTTAGCTCCTACTTGAAAGCGAAGATACTTGAAATGGTCCACCATATTGGCTGAAATCAATTGCAAAAGATCGAGGGTAAAAGTGCTCAGAATTATCACTTTTGAAGGTAAATGTGAAATGGTGGAATGATAGTCATTTTTTAGTATTTATGGTCATTTCTTGTATTATTTTATTCACATTTAATGTTTT
This sequence comes from Pinus albicaulis, assembly GCA_034641835.2. Classification (NCBI taxonomy): domain Eukaryota; kingdom Viridiplantae; phylum Streptophyta; class Pinopsida; order Pinales; family Pinaceae; genus Pinus; species Pinus albicaulis. Next base: position 1,824,596,072 of record CM076575.1, on the reverse strand, counting down.
TACCTAAATATTTGTCATTTTTACTATGAAATATGTATTCTTAATCATTTTTTTGATGTTTCGAGCAAGTCAACAACTGTTAATGATTTTTTATTATGATTTAAATAAGTTATTTTGACCAAAGGGTATACTTTTATCTCTTTTCGGGCTCTATAAACCTACGAAAAAGGAACCCCTTGGAGTCCTATTTTATCTCTTTTCATAATCCCAAAATATGAAAAGACCGTTGAGAACTTGTATTTTTTAACTCATTAAAGTAAATGAAAATACGTCTACTTAGTATAATTTTAACCCTTTTCCGGACTGAGATAGAATATTTACGAAAAAGAAATACCTTAATTGAACATGGATAAGAGATTCTCCTGAGTATTGTTATATACCTTTTCTGACTCAAGAGACTATCTACGAAAAGGGACATCTAGATTTTTCTTTTTTTCCTCTTTTTAAAACTCTCTAAAAATGAAAAAGATGGTGAATTTTACCTTTACTGGACTCGTTAAAACATCAAAAAATGATGGACTTGTCGAACATGACAAGCCCAATCCACTCCTTGTCTGGGTTCGTTAAATATACTCAGAGGTTTTCATCTGAAAGATGAACTTATAGATCAAGCATATGTTATCCTCCTGGAGCTTGTTAAAAAATAAAGAGTTCTTGACCAGTATGGTTGGGGAAATTGTGAAAACAGGGTAATCCATTTGCTAATGGCAGCGAATTTCTCTTAAACACGAAACTCTCCCACTTCATCTTTGTAGTTGTTGGGTTGGGTAATCTTCTTTTCTTTCAGTTCATCATATGTTTTCAAAGCACCCACTTTGGTTTTGGATCAATGCTGCCAACACCATTTAGTTTCGTTGGTGTGTTCAAGAGAATTCATTTAGTTGATATCCATTACAATACTCTTAAGCCTTCATTCCATGTTTTCCTTTCCTGATCCAGTTCTATATCATCATCATTATATCTCAATCATGATACCTATTTCATGTCGTTTATGGGGGATACATCAATGCCCTCCTACGATGGGTCGCTTCCTGTCGATATCAGTACATTATCCAAGAATTTGACTTAGAAACAACCCTTTGGTACCTTGGTGCTTTCATACATCAATGGAAAGTTTCCTCACTCTCGATGACATGTTTACATCATTAGCCTTCAACCAAAATACTTTGTGTGGTGTTCGACATCAACTCATTTTCTCACACCATACAAATTTTATTTTAGTACCTTGAGAGACATTAACATCATCAGTGGTTTCTCTCGTGTCTGTTAAAGGCTTACATCATTAGTCAGTAATAAAATGGTGTCTACCATGTTCAAACTTATCTCATTGATTTACATGGTTAGACTCGTACGTTGGTTTGGTCGTATGAACAAGAGATAAATCTGGATCCAGTTTCATCCATCTGGGCTGCGATTTCAGGAGTTATATAAAGATCACAATATATGATGGCCATGACCATACAGACAAGAATCCAGTCATGGGTCCACCATTTGTCATTTGTGGACATGTATTTTTATTATTGTGCATGTAATGTTAGCGCATGTGCTTAGTATGGGTATTCCTCCCTCAGAAATAAATAAATAAATAAAAATTTCATGATATATATGTATTATAACATATGAATATTGTTGGTTATTCTTGATCCCAACTTGTCACAAGGTAAAGCACTTCAGTCATCAGTCATCATTTCTGACTTTATGTTTTCGGAGGAAATATGTTACATGCCATTTTTTCACATATTTTCACTAAGCCTCCTAATGGGATAAATCAACATCCTTTTCCCCCTTCTCAATGTCATTGCACAAATCCCTAATGATCGGGTGTTCAAAATTATGCTCAAAAATGAATTTTTTTGGAATGGTGTGGAACCTGAACAACCATGTATATCTCATAATTTTGAATCCGGCGCAACTTATTTCACAGAAAACCAACATTGTATCCTCCCGAAAACACATTTTTTTCACTTTGTTAAATAGACAAATTTAAAAAAAAAATGCAGGGCAACCCAGTCAGTAGTTTGTACAACTGACTGGGCATGCCTATGTGGTAGTTTCACTGGTCAAAAGGGTTTTTCCTCCGGTGTATGGGATGGTTCCAAGTGGAACATGGTATTGGTTTTTTTTGGCGAGTTATGATTGGTTGGGTATGTGGCCAACCACATGCGCCATGTGGCCCAACCAGAGGTTGCCAAGTGGCAACATGGGAGGCCATAAAATTTTGGGTCAATTCCGAGCAGCAACAGCAGGGTTCAAACCCACGACCACTAAGTACCAATCGCCAAGATTTATCATCGCACCATCGCATGAAGTCCTTACCATATTATGGTTTGAATTTGGTTTTAATGTAATATATGTTGTGCAATGGGGGATGGGGGCAGGGTCTACCCCATCCCTAGTCACCACCAGAGACGGGACCATGGGCAAGAGGCTAGCCCCACACCACCCCCCTCCCCCCAATGGTTCTTAACCAAAACCTCCACCATAAATGTTAACTCTGCCATGTGACAAGTTTCGGTGTTAACCTCCCTCTCCAACCCTCCCTAAATCGTAACTGTAACTGCTACTTCCACCAACCCGCATGTGTCCATACAAAAATTTAATTTTGATGGTTAGGACTAATCTTGCAACATGTTGTTATATAAAAAAAAAATTATAGACCATAATCAATATGGTTTGGAATCCGACTTAAAAGCCTTATTGGGAAAATTGATGCGCTGATAATTTCTCCTGGTTTTTGGAAAAATTGGCACTCAGTTAGCTGGATTCTGGGTGAATTTGTAGGATGATGCCAGATTTTGGGGAAAATGTGGAACTAATAGTGGAGAAACTAGGGGAGATCATAACTTGATTTTTTGTCTAAATTCGATGCATAAAGAGGCTACACGAGAATTTTTGGGCATTCTGGAACTGATGGAACACGTTTCAGAGATCTTTGAGGATTGTAAAGACATGTAATCACAATTTTGAGCATAATAGAAGAAGGCCAAGCCATTGAAAGCTATACCAAGGAGACGTAACCCAGGCACGGTGAACTCCTTCATCATGTATTGTTGTGTTACTATTTATGGTGATGTTCATGTCTATTAGATTTTGTTGTCCATTACTTTGTTTATGTTAATTTTCTCATGAAATTCACATAAAAACACTTAAAAACTCAAATTAAACTTATAATTAACCTCATAATCCTCAAGTACTTTGTTTATATTCTTAATCGCTTCTTAACATAACAAAGCTAATATTCCTATTCATATCAAGTTGGTATCAGAGCAGTAGGTTTACTTTTGCAAGGAGGATTATTTTTTTTTCAAGTATTTAAATGCTTACAAGGTTGAATCTCAATAGAGGAGAAGGAAATCTTGTGGGTGCAGGTTCTCTAATTGGAGCAAGGGGAAGGATGGCACAGTTGCCACAATTTCCACCACAAGATTCACCTCCATTTGTAGTAGAAGCTTCAGTAAGCATGTCTCATGAAGGAGGAAATGATAACATGTCAGAGGATGAGAATGCTTTTAGGAAGGCTTTTTTTGACATGATAGAGATGGTGAAGTTCCTTTATGAAGAAAGGAACACAAGTTTGCAATGTGAAATATACATGCCTCCAAGAGGAGAGGGTTATCCAGGAGAAGGAGGTAATGGAAATGGTGATAAGCCACCATCTACTCCACCATCATCCTCACCACCATCTTCACCTTCATCTTCATCCTCTTCCACTACTACAACCCTTACTCATACTCATCAACCTTCCTCAAAGGGAACTGGTAAACAAACCTTGTTAAAACTTGATATTAAATTTTAGCTGCCTATGTATAATGGTGAAGTGAATGCAAATAATCTTGAAAATTGGGAGCGTAAGTTGGAGGCTTATTATAGAATTCAAAACCTTCAAGATGATGATACAAAGATTCAGCTAGCTTCCTTGAGACTGGAGGGTGAAACACTAGTATGGTGGGAATCCAAGACACAATATGAGATTAAAAAACATGGTAAGATCTCACTCTCTTCATCTAATTTAATTGTTGAAATTAAAAGACAATTTTACCCTCTAGCATATATGCAAAAATCCATCATCAATTGGCAGAGCTTTAGACAACTTAAGGGTCAAAGTGTGCAAGATTACACGCAGGAATTTTACACGCAGGAATTTAGAAAAAGAGCTGTTATGTTAGGAGTTGATTTGCATTCACAAGACACGTCGTTGAAGTATATAGGGGGTTTACATAGCTACCTAAATCATATTATCCATATTTTCAATCCCACTAGTCTAGATGAGGTTTGTGTGCAAGCCAGTCACCTTGAGGTAAGAGGGGAAAATGTTCCATAAGAGGGTAAAAGGAAGCCATTTAAGGGTGGATAAAAAGGAAGGGATTCAAAATAAGGGGAAAGAAAAATGCATTTGTTAAAAAGGAAGGAGTTAAAATGACATGCAAACATTGTTCCAAAGAGGGTCACAATGAAGACCATCGTTGAAAGCTTCATCCAGAGATGAGGCCCAAGAAGTTCAACACGGGTAAAAAAACAGTTGCAACCACTCAACGAGATTTGGGATTTGATTCGGTGATGAAACTAAGATTAAAACCATGGGTATGAAATGAAAGGAATCTATTTCTAGCATTAGTTCATCAAATTGTCACACTTGTACTCTAAATGAAGAAACAAGTATTGAATTATTTCATGTGAGGGTTATATCAAAACATAGAAAAATCGACACACTGTTGGATAGTGGGTCTCAAGCCAATTTGATATCTGAAGACTTAGTAAAGAAACTTAATCTTGAAACCATTCATCATAAAAAACCATATCCATTGGGTTGGATATTCAAGAACACAAATTCGCAGGTTATAAGAAAGTGTATTCTTCAGTTTGTAATCACAACAAACTTCATTGATGAAGTTGAATTAGATGTTGTACCGCTTGATATTTAAGGAATTGTTTTGGGAATTCCTTACCTCTATGATAGAAAATCGATCTTTTATCGCCATGAAAAAAGGTACCACTTGCTCAAAAATGGTGTGGAGTATATTGTGAGAGCTCATCACAAGAAATTAAATATTTCAATAGTTAATGTAGGGAAAATGAAAATATTAGTGAATTCAAGCAAGAATTTTGTGCTTCTTATGATTAAACCAAAGAATGATGTTGATTATGAAGCATTTCAAGGTTTTGATCCAAAGTTGAAATCTGAATTGATTGAAGTGGTTAATCAAAATAATAAAATGTTTCAGTAGCCAAAGGGGTTATCTCCTAAGAGGGGAACCCAGCATGAAATACAGTTGCAGAAATATTTTCCCCTTCCTAACATTGGCATGTATAGGATGTCAGTGATGGAGAGCGTTGAAATCAAAAATAAAATTCAAGAGTTGATGGACAAAGGGATCATCCGACCAAGTATTTCGTCGTGCGGATCACATATTGTGTTGGTGCCAAAGAAGGATGGAACATGGTGCATGTGCATAGATTTCGGTGCATTGAAAAAGATTACAGTAAAGAACCGTTATCCACTTCCTAGAATAGATGATTTACTTGATCAATTGAAAGATGAAAATTATCTTACTAAGTTGGACTTAAGGAGTGGCTACCATCAAATTAGAATTTTTGAAAGTGACATTTGGAAATCAACATTCAAAACAAAACAAGATTTGTTTGAATGGATTGTTATGCCATTTGGTTTATGTAATTCTCCTGCTACCTTCATGTGTGTGATGAATGATGTTTTACTACCATTTCTTGATGAGTTTTTCATCGTCTAATTAGATGATATGTTAATTTTCAGTCAATTACTTGATGAACATGTCATGCATGTAAGAAAAGTACTTGTTTTCATAAGGAAAGAACTGTTGTTTTTAAAGATTTCAAAATGTGAGTTTAGTAAAACTTCTTTGGTTTACTTGGGGCATATTGTTGGAGGAGGTGAGTTAAGGATATACCCCTCTAAGGTTGAGGTCATTGTGAATTGGCCAACGCCCAAGACAGTCACTAAGGTAAGAATTTTTTTAGGAGTAGCTCAATATTGGAGGAATTTTATTGCTGACTTCTCTTCTATCACAGCTCCTTTGCATGCGTTGAATAGTGTGAAGAAGTTCTTCCAGTGGGGGTGCGAGAAAAAAAAAACATTTGATGCTTTGAAAGAGAGGATCAGTTCAGCCCCAGTACTTGCATTACCGGACTTGAGACAACCCTTTGAGATTCAAACTGATGCAAGCGACTACACCATAGGTGCAGTCCTTATGCAACATGATAATCCCATTTCATTTAATTCAGAAACTTTTAATGGTTCAGTGCTTAACTATCCTACTTATGACAAGGAGCTTTATGCATTGGTTCAAAGTGTGAAAAAGTGGAAACACTACTTGATGGGAAAGGAAACCATCATACACACTGATCACCAGCCATTGCGATACTTGCAATTGAAAACTAAGTTGCAACAATCAAGGAACTTTCGATGGATGGGTTTCTTACAACAATTCCACTTGGTCATAAGGTATAATAAATGTATTTACAACAAGGTTTTTGATATGCTTTCTAGGCCTATTATTAGTGCAACTACTTTACTCAAGAATAATTCTGTTTTGTAGGAAATTTATGTTGAGCAATATGCATTTGATAATGACTTTTAAGATGTAGAGGAATTGGATTACCATGTGCATAATAAATTTTTGTATCATTTGGGAAAGATTTGTATTCCATAGGGGGAGAGACTGGAGGTCATAAGGGAAGCACACACTTCTCTTATTGTTGGAAATTTCGGTGTAAGAAAAACAATATAACATCTTCCGAGGTATTTTAATTGGCCTCATATTCTTGAAAGCATGTCACATTTCATTAAAGGTTGTTCATTATGTGCAGCCAATAAGCCTATAAATAGGAATTTAGGATTGTATACACCACTTCATGTACCTTCACGTCCATGGGAGAGTGTTTCTATGGATTTTGTAGGAGGTCTTCCATTGTCAAAAAGAGTTCATGATTATTTGTATGTAGTTTTGGATTTGTTCGGCAAGATGTGTATATTAATGCCTGTAAAAATAAAAACACAGCTAAAAAAATAGCTCACTTACTGTTTTAGCATGTTTGGGTTCGTTTGGTTTTCCCACATCCATTGTTAATGATCGAGATTCTCGATTTTTTGAGAATTTTTGGTCAATTTTGTCGGACTTGATGGACACCAAGTTGAAGAAGAGTACAACCTTTCATCCAAAAATAGATGTTCAAACCAAGGTGGTCAATCGAACAGTCATACATATTCTTCAAGTATACTGCAACAAGAATCCTAAGTTGTGGGATGAAAATTTGCACTACATTCAACATGCTTACAACCATGAAAAACACTCCTCTACACAAACATCGCCATTTGAGGCATGTCTTGAATACTTTCTTGGATCGCCATTGGATTTCATTTTTGGGAAGGATGTTGCTATTGATGGCCATAGCGATAGAGATAAAGCCAAGAATTTCATAGAAAAAATCCAATTGATACATCAAACAGTTCAAGATCAGCTTGAAGAGAGCCAAGGAAATTATAAAGAAAGGCAAGACAAGTGTGGATCACAAGTTCCAAGTTGGTGATGAATTTTGGCTTCACATTAGCAAAAAGAGGCTTCAAGGGGAAGGTAAAAACTGAAACAAATTAGTTATGGTCCTTTCAGAATTTTGGAAAAGATTGGTGAAAATTCCTTCATGTTAGATTTTCCTTCATACATGCAAATTTACTCCGATGTTAATGTTGAGAACTTGAGATTGTATGAGCCTCCATTGATTGAAGATCAAGGAGAATGGGTTCAGATTCATTCTATTAAATACTTTTATCTTGAATAATTTGACGAGCTTCAGCAAGACACAATTCTTAACAGAAGAACAAGGACATCAAAATGAGGGAGTGTAAACTACCTTCATGTAGGGCTCAAAGGCACAAATCCTTCTAAGGACAAATGGATCAAGATTGGAAAGGTGAGGGAACTGTAACCTCATCTATTGAACAATTGAAATTGATATTTTGGGGTCCAAAAGCTTCCAGTGGGGAGGAGTGATCAAGCACTCAAAATTATGTTAAAAAATGAAAGTTGTAAGAATCATGTGGAACTTAACTGACCACATATATCTCATCATTCTAAATCCGTCACAACTCGTTTCGCGGAAAACCAACACCATATGCTCCCAAAAACACATTTTTTCCACTTTTTCAAACAAGAATTAAAAAAAAAAAAAAACAAGACAGTTGAGTCAGCAGTCCATACAGCTGACTGGACATTCCTACGTGGTAGTTTGACTGGTCAAAATGGTTTTTCCTCCAACGTATGTAATGATGCCAATTGGCAAGTTGTTATTGGTTTTTTTTGGCATGTTATTATTGGTTGGGTATGTGGCCAACCACATGCTTCCACGTTCCCCAATCGGAGGTTGCCACGTGGCAGCATAAGATGCCATAAAATTTTGGGTCAAGTCTTAATAGCAGCAATGGGGGTCAAACTCGTGACCACCAAGTGCCAAGCACCAAGAGTTACCATCACGCCATTGCATGAAATCCTTACCATACTATTGTTTGAATTTTGTTTTAATGTAATATATGTTGCGCAATGGGGGGAGGGGGGCGGGGTCTAGTCCCAGCCCTGGTCATCGCTGAGCGACACAGCAGGAGTAGAGTCACAACCCTCCCCCCCCCCCCCCCCAACATTCCTTAACCATAAACCACCACGATAAATGTTAACTCCGCCATGTGACAAGTTGGGGTGTTAACCGCCCTCTCCAACCCTCCCTAAACCGTAACTGCCACTTCACCCACATGCGTCCATACCAAAATTTAATTTTGATGATTAGGACTAACCATGCGGTGGGTTTTTTTATAACAAATTTTTATAAGCTATAATTGATATGGTTTGGAAACCGGCTTATAAGCGTTATTGGGAAAATTAGCATGCTGACAATTTTGCCCAGTTTTTGGCGAAATTGGCACTCAGTTAGCTAGATTTCGGGCAGATTTGTAGGATGATGTTGGATTTTGGGGAAAATGTGGAATGAATTTTGGTGAAACAAGGGATATCATAACTTGAGGATTTTTTGGCCAAATTCGATGCAGAAATAGGCTACACAGGAGTTTTTGGGCATTCTAGACTTGATGGAACAAGTTTCAGAGTTGTTTGAGAATTGTAAACACATGTAATCACACTTTTGAGCATAATAGAAGAGGGCCAAACCATTGGAAGTTGGACCAAGGAGACGTAGCCCAAGTGGGGTGAACTCCTTCATCATGTGTTTTTTCGTCATTTTATATGGTGATGTTCATGTCTGTTAGATGTTGTTGTTCAATGCTTTGTTTATGTTAATTTTCTCATGAAAATCACATAAAAACTCAAATTAAACTTGAAATTAACCTCATAATCCTCAAGCACTTTGTTTATATTCTGAATTGGATCTTAGCACAAAAAAACTAATATTCCCATTCAGATCACCTAAGCATTCCTCTTTCATTCCCCAGTTTTTTCTGGAAATTGCATCATCCGAGCTAGTTTTAGGACCAACGCTCCCTGGCCGCTTGTTGGATAGTGTTCACCTACAGGTTGCTCCATTGTGGCATGCGTTTATCACCTACAGGTTTCTCCCCTTTGCACTTGAATTTGGTTCTAGAAATTTGGTAAAAAAAGAAAGAATCCTGAATCCTCCATTTGTAGAAGCTTCTAGGATCTATTGTAACCATTTACCTCAGATAAAATATTTAGATCTTATCATACCCTACCTTGGAGTTTCCATACCTTATCCTTTGATCCCATATTCCCATCAAAGGTGGATATAAAACCTTAGATTGGTAATTGGATAAGAACTCGCAACTTACCCCACTCCTCTATATATTTACAAACTTCCATATGCAAGGGGTTGGCTTTTTTAGAGTAGTTATACCTTTATGTTGTTGTTGTCAGAGACTTGATTTCATGAATTTAGGGTGATTGGAGGTGCATTTTGTGACAATGAAAGGACAAGTCATCCTGGAGGAGTGATTCTACAAGATAAACACCTATTTATGGTTGTAACTCCTTCCATTTATATTAATGTAAAGAGTTATATGTTTTCCTATATATGATGTCGTTATTTCATGTATTTCAATACCATGTTGATCTATTGAATAAAGTACTTAAATGATACTTCATATATCTCATAGTTTCTTGGCTTGTGTTTTCTGATTGTGTAGGATCTAATTTTGGAAATCTAAGCTAAGATCGAAGCATTCAAGATAAATGAGTGAAGCATGCAATGGATTCTATGTAGGCTTCATTTTTTCATCTATTTACTTTAAGGAAAGCATTGGATTCCTTATTTCTCAGGTGTTCTAGGTTAGCCACCAGACCTAGGGGAGATACTTTTGTCTGCAATTGTAAATCCTACATAACATAAAACTTAAAGGAAAATATCTTAAAAATAAACAAATTTACTCTAAAGAGGATAACAATTCCATAGAATATGAAAAGGAGTATGAATTTGTTAAAAGTTTAGATGAGAAAATTTTAATAGAAGTTGAAGGTCAGAAGTCTGATTAAGGAAGATACGATTTAGCGAATGAAGAGGTTGATGCAATAGTTTATATGGAAGTAGAACTCCTTAGTGACTTAGATAAAATTTATATTCTAAGAAGTAAGAACCAAAAATAGAAACATAGACTACAAGCACATGAGGAGAGAGATTGTGTTGGTAATAAAAAAATAATTATTTTAAAAATATAGTTAGAAGATGAAAATAAGATATAATACACTCTCATGAACCAAATAAAAGAAAAGGAAATTAATTGTGAGTCTTGAAACAAATTTTTTTCTCTAAGAAACAATCTACATAATTCTAAAGCATAGATGGAATTAAACCTAAAATTTGTTAAGGGCTCTGAAATCCTTGACAACATCCTCAATAATTAGAGGTCACCAATAATCAAGACAAGCCTTGGTTATAGATTAGATAATGAAAAGGGTAGAGGAAGTTGCAGGGGGATGAATTTTGAAAATTACACAAGATATAGGCTCCAAGCCAGGGAAAAACCCCTCCAAGGGGAAAACCAAAAAAATGTGTCTCTTCTTCTTTAGAATCTACTTACAAAGAACTTCCAAGACCCAAAGGCCAAAGCCAACAACCCTACCAAGCACCATGTCATCCCTCAACAAGATATTCTTCAAGGAAAAATCCAAAAATTCGATACTGCTACTATGATGTTGCAACTTCACCCCCCTACAACTGCTTCACATAATTTCATCTCGCTACAACATAAATTTTGCCCTCCTGCAACAGGAAGCTTCAAAAACCCTAGAGCGGAACAAGATAAGATGATATTAGAAAAAAAATTGGCTTGTTTTCTTCTTCTTCGTCCCTCAAAATACTCTCTTTGTTATTTTTTTATTGCAGATCAAAATTGTGCTTTATGTGTGTCCAAATGAGTCAAGATCATCTCCTTCATATATCCTTTCTTAATGGTTGAATTCCCTCCCTAAATGTCAACTTGATCTGTTGTAACAACCCTAATGAAAATTCCATGTAATAAAAGTTAAAAATAATGATCACAGTTGATGGGACACTTATTACAAGATGAATGTTGGGGAAAAATTCCTACTGGGTGTTCATTTGGTTTATTATGGTTAAGGAAATTAACAAAGGCAATGAGAATGGCTTTCGAAAGTCAAAATGGAATTTTTGGCACATTTATTTATGAAAATAATGAAAATTAGGAGAAAAGGAAGGTGAAATGTCACAAGTTGCATGTGAGGAGGAAAATGAAGGAAAATAATGAAAAATGAAGAAAATTGAGGCCTAATTGATAAAAAGGCTTCTGAGGATCAGTTTGTACCTTTTTGTCAGCTCATTTTTGGAGCTCTATCATTATTATCTCTCTCTCTCTCACCCTTGGACACTTAGATTTTTCTTGGAGAACTTTGGAATTAGATTAAGAAATGAAAAGAAGGCAAGAGGAAGGAATGAGAAATAAAGGAAGAGTAGGATCAAGCAGTTATAGCAAGATTCTTTACAGATATCAATTTGCATGTATTATTTCCTTGCTATATTTGGCATGCATGGTATTGCATGTTGTTATTTCCTATCATGGCATGGGTTTTTCTAGGTGTGACAGTGTTTTCATCTTACCCTTTCCATTTATGGATCATAGCCATGGTGTGATGGAGTTCTCATGTTTTGGTTGAGCTAGATTTTTGGATGGATTCGAAGCTAAGTGAGGTGGATCCTTGAAATGATACAATGCATGGCCTATTGATCCCTTAACCAGATTGTGGATTACAGTAAAGCCACTAGCCTAGTGACCCCTGAACCAGATTGTGGGTTGCGGTAAATCCAATTATTGTGTGCCTCTGTGGGCCTAGGAATCCTCGACTAGTTAATGGAGGGATATATGATAGAGCTTGTTAGAGTCAGTCTCTTCATCCCTCCGTCAGAGATCATTTATCTTATTGCATTTCATTTTTAGGTGTCTCATCCAATTCATTCATCTACATTCCGTTAGGGGCATGCCATAATCTGACGGAAGGGCTTTGTCACTCATACCCCTCATGCCTTGTACCTGCTGGCTCAGGTCTGTCCATCAAAGTTCATAGTCCTTTTAGGGTTTTTAGGTCTTTTTAGGTCTAGGGTTAGTTGATTTAGTCCTCAAAATGGCTAATAATGCCAGCAGGCCAGAGGGAGGTTCAAATAAGTTTCCATTTCAAATTTTCATCTTAAAAAATACTCAAGAATGATTCTTCTTCAAAACCCTGTTTTGAAGAAGAAATCGTCCATTCATCTTTTGTAATAAATGTAAATATATTTTCAAAATTTTTCAGTTGTAAAGTTCTCAGGCGCAGCCCTGGTCACCTTGCCGAGTTCCAGGCCATTCATCCCTGCAAGACAGACAAGATATTTCATCATTTAGCTCAGAAAATCACAAATCAAGCAAAATAGAGTTTCAAATTGAAGTGTCAAAGGTTTCAAAACTACAAAAGTGGGTTTTCCACATCAAAAATCAAGGTCCATAATATATAAGGCATTTCTGGTGTTTAAATAATCCATTCACATGCCAAGACATCAGAGAACCAAAGACAAGTCATGGAAGAGTGAAAGCATTGTTTTAGGCTGAATTGTTTGTTGAAATCAGCTGCGCAGCGCGTTGGCTGAGTGGCGCGGCGCACATGGCATGCGCAGCGCATTGGACGGTTTTCCGCAGTGTAAAAATACACTGGTGCGGTGCACATGGCGTGCGCGGCACGTTGGGCTGGTGCACGACGCACAGGGTTGGAACGTTAAAATTTTTGATACCTAACTAAAACATCAAATGGAACGGTCTCCTCTGCTCCAAGTAAGGTCAAGTCGTCTTGCAATCACCTTTGATCAGTGTTTGGTGTGGTTTTATGACTAATTATGAGAATTTGAATATCAAACTTTAAGCCATAATCTCTTATTAAAGATTGCTATTTGAAGTTTTGTGTTGAAGTTTTAAAACATTTTTGGTGCCACTCCCCGCCTTGTTTTCCCATCTCCCATGATCCCATTACTACAGTTTATTTCCTTATATCCCCTTATACACTTATTCCTAAGTTCCATTTTCCTATCCCTAAGTAACTTTATCCCTTATCATTCCTATTTCCTATTTCATTTGTACAAAAATTCCCTAAATCCCAAGTCACTCCAAAATTCAAGTGGTTTTCCCCTCTTCCAAAGTTTGTCAAATCCTCAAAGGGAAAACTACCACTTGGCAAGATTTCATTGTTCCCACTGCCCCATTTTTACCACAGTCCCTTCCTACTTGGCACATATTTGGAAATTGAAGAAACAAAGGCACCAAATTTTCATACACTTGGCAAAATCAACATACACTTGGCATAGACTTGCAACCATGGAGACAGACACCGGCACATCATACAACCGAGATAGTGATTTCACCACTGAACTGCATGCACCAGGAGGGCACTAAAACGGCGTAAAAGGGAGGATAGACTCTGAATCTTGGCTGAAGCTTATTTTTCTGAGCATGACACTTGATGGGGGACCTTCAGTCCAAATTTCAAGGAATTTGGAGAAAATTTTGTCAATTTTGAAATTTTTGGTTACAAAACAGATTTTCCCGCCCAACGCGTAGCGCCACCTTGCGCGCGCTTATGATTGGGAGACCTTCTGGAGGAAAACTTGACATTTTTGGATTTTTTTTTGAAAATTTATGCATGCTCATGGATTACCTAAAGATTTCATCAAGTTCTAGGTGGCCTAAAGGGTCAAAAACACTCCAAAAATGGCCTTTCTGTCACTTTTTGCACCAGCAAGAACCAGTCTTGGGAGATTACAGTTTTGGAGGGGCAAATGACATCCAAATCCAACAATTCCACTTAAGTTGGATAATATACATCTATGGATTTCCAAAGATATATCATGAGCTCAATTTGGACTTCGGGAAGTGCCTCAAGATCAGCTTCAAAGTTGTGCTACGCATAGAGAAATTGGGCACGGCGCATAGAGAAATTTGGCCTCATTTTCACTCTTCAGCTCAGAAATTCGCCCAGTTTTGACTAGTTTCACTTTTTTATGTAAATATTGATCTATATTGATGTAATTTGATGACTATTATGTAATTTTGGCTCATATTTACTTGTTCTAGAGGATTCATTCACTAAAAAGTGAAAATTAAATGAATGAATCAGTTTCCTTCCATGTAGAGGCAAGTTGTTTGATTGCCTAGTTTTCAGTTCCTTGTTTAGAATTGGTTGAAATAGCTCCTAGAATGATGAGCTCGACCCATATAGGCATGGGATGGTGTTTGGCTTGTATATATCATATATTTTCTGAGTTACTTTCAGGGTTGGACTCTTGGGAATAGTTTGGCACCTCATTGTATATTCATTTCAGCATTTTTGGCAAAGGAAAGACCAGAGTTTTGCAGCACTTGTTGGGATACTTGTGGCTCTGAGTTTTGATGATGTTTTTCTCGATGTATCTGTAAGTTTTATTAATTATCTATGTATGCCATTTCCCTTCTCTTTGCTTCTGAAATTAAACAAATGAGTAACTAAGGTAGAATTCATTAGTTTGCTGGTGCTCTGCCTTAAACTTTTGTTTAGTTTTATATGTTTTCGTTAGTTTGAAGAGGATCCTTGCACCTTCTTTCCCTCTTCAGCTCCTCAGCAGTCTTTTCTATCCATTCAATTAATCCAAGATATCAAAGCCATTTCCTACCCTGCCCCATCTTGAACTCTGCAAGAATTTGACCTCATCCCCAAGCCCAAAATTGCCTTTCCCTTTTTTCCAACAAACCCCCAAAAAATAAAAAAAAACCCTCCTATTTGTATACCTAGCCTAAAATAAGTATTCATTTCAAGTCATCTCAGACCCTTTTGATTATTTTCAGTGAGTTTGACCTGGAGAGAGCCCTCTCCTATTCTGGTAGGGCTAGCTATCAGACTGAGCGTGGTATGATGTTACCCTAAACTCTGCCTTCCTTCAGCCTGAGGTAGATTTAGGCCATAACAGAGCATAGAGGTGAGTGCTCTCCATTAGGCCTAGGAATCCCGAGTTAGGATATATGGTAAAGCCTGGAGAGTGGGTCTTGGTTTATGGCCTAGTGATCCGGTGTGGATTGTGGTAAGGTCTGAGAGACTAGGAGACGAGAAAATTCCTCATAGTATAGGTGGAGAAATCTGGTGACATGAATTGTTTTTTTGGCCTAATGATCGGGTGGAGATCATGGTAAATCATGTATGACATGTTTATTTTTTGACCTATTGATCCCATGTGGATTTCGGTAAAGCCCGATTTCTATTGAAGAGGGTGAGGTGGTTTAACCTTAATATTCTCTGGTTGATTCTTTCAGCTTGAGTCCCCATTCATGCTTGGAATATGGCACGGGGGTGATTCATTGAACAGATATTTGTTTCAGCCATCTATGGTCAGGTGGAACATGGAAGTCCCATCCCGGGTTGGTTTTTAAATTCATCAATACGAGGTTCTCTCCTTGAAATTTTATGTGTAAATGTACTCGTTTATATGTGGATTATATGGCTGATGTATCCTTGATATTTCTTTTGTTATTATGCTAGTTATAATAATTTATTATGACAATGATGATGTATGGCTATCCTCATGTTTTTATTTGTAAATGAGTGAACAATGTATGTATGACCTAATAGATATTAATGCAACTAATGATGTAAGGAAAAAATGCTTCTTATCAATTCTTAGATAAGTATGAGACCCCTATGCTCAAATATGTTGTTTATACCTGTAGAATACATATTTGTGATATGTTTGATGAAATTCTTTTCATGGATAGTAGGGGTCTAGTCTAGGCCTTGTCATGGTCTTTGTAATACATCATTTTTTTGCTGCTTTATTTCATGTCTGAGCTTGTCATTGAGTTCTGGATAGTGACCTGGGCTCCGAGCCTTAAAAATTGCCTTAAATCCCATAGATGTAGGAATAGTTCTGGGAAATTGAGTCCTTGGACGCATGCATGCCTATGTCATGGGAGCGTCCAGAGCCTCCCAAATGCACACATGTCTATACTGTGGGAGCATCTGGTGGTTAAGTGGGTTAAAAAATTAGTGGGACATGTTGGGCTACAGTAATCACTATTAAATGAATAAACAATACACATTAATTATCAATCTAGGGACATATTTTTATTACAATGACAGTTGCACTGTCTGTGCCGATACACCCAACCAGAAGCAATTCCAAAGAAAATAAATTGTTGTTAAAGTAAATGCTGGAAATAAATCACTCATGCAGAAATAAAATGATCTACAAGATTGGAATCACACTTCAATTAATCTGTTCTAGCACGCCACACAACAAGTATCCAGCTGGTGTCTCTAATATCATATGTGTAATAGCATACAAATTATTGAAATTGAAGCAGATATATTCATAGTCGAATAGCAGCAACAACACTCTACTGATAAATAAACTGAAATACAAATGCATAGAAACAACTACTTAATCACTGAAATCCCTGCTAAGAAGGAGGGCCCTTCCTCCCTAGCAGGGTGTAGGTAGAGAAAGAACTTAACGGAAACTAAATTGAATAATGCATGTAACAACAATTACAGGATAATTGGTATTAATCTGAGCACAATTAAAAAGCCAAATAATGTTGTTCTCCGCTAACCTTTCGACCTCTAAGGCTGAGAAATATATAGTGGTTACATCTCAGAAAATCAAGGGATAGATCATTCATGAGAATCTTATGATTCTCATGCTGATCGAAATAGAATAAATATAGTTGTAACCACTTCTTAATAAAGTTTTGCATAGAAAATTATAGATTACAATCAAAACTGCCCTTAAGCTGTTATCCAAAAATACAATGCTAAATAAATTCTACAGCTATCATAATAAAACCACAATTGTAGTGTAACAGCTAAAGGATGCATCAGCAACATGTGTTGACGAGATCCAGTCAGCGATACAACTGTATCAGCAATTCTCCAATGGGTCTGTAACAGCAAAGTGTAAGAGCAGTTTGTCGACGGGTCTGTAACAACAAGGTGTAACAGCATCACTTTGCTGTAACAAAACCCTCTTAACTGCTCTTGGGGACCTCGTTCTCAGGATCTTTGGTGCTATAAATGACATCTAGAAAGAAAATACAAAGAACATAGATCTTCTCCAAACATTCATCCTCAATTAGTCATAAAAAGGCACGATATATCATAATAATTTATGAAATGGTAGAGTAATGAAAACAAGGTGAAACAACACAAGTTAGGATAGAAATATAGGAAAAAAAGGCAAAGATAGTCCCATTGGTTATAGTCATGAGGCAAAATAGGGAAAACAAGTGTAGGAAAAGTGTGAAAAACTGGCACCCAACATCTCCCCCCAACTGAAATACTTGCATGTCCTCATGCAAAATCATCTCTCATGGGAGTATCTCCGGTGCAGGTCGGTGAGATCATAAGCACCATCTATATCTTCGTCTGCAGACCTGTACCCTTGATTGGCGATCAACTGTCATACCTAGGAATCTAACTTATACTTACTCAATTCATAATTACTATGATAATCCTCAATTGGCAGCCAGATCAAAGGAAAATTGAATCTTAATCCCAGCCACAAAGCACCAAGGGATTGTATGATCTGTGTATAAGCTAGTACACGTGTGACATCCACCATGAAATTATAGAATGAGAATGGGTCCCCCTTCAGTAGCTCAGCACTACTGGCTTTCGTGCATTTAAAGCACCCAATCAAGGCTCGGCTCTTCATCATTGAGAAATTATTGAGGAAAAAGTTTGCAATTATTCTTCTATAAGTGGCAGTCAGTTCTTTAATCCCAGGGGTACTAAAAATTCTTCTGAATTCTCACCTTAACTCGACAGCCTGTCCCAGTTCTTCCCGAACCCACAACGCCATCTTCTCCTCTTTAGCCTCCATTGATTTGATAGCCAAATGCCATTTAATCTGATTCTTCATGAAGGACACAAAAGCTCTCAACTGAAGATCTCCCATATAGGAGAATAATGTCACAACCATCTGCATACTCACATGTTCACAAATAATATTGTGTAATAATAACTCACACAGCAAGCTTTGCTCATCAAAATCAAAGGCACGAAAAACATCTAGAAATGTGCGAGTGGAAGAACATAAATAAGGCCTGTCCTCCATAACAGATTTCATCTGGAATAGGAAGTAACGTTCCCATAGAAAGATAGGATAGGATGGAGAAGGCCACCTACAACCTAGAAAATTGAGGGTGAGGTCATGAAGTTTTTGCTTATCTATGGTGATATCTCGAACATGTTGTTGTAACAGCAACAATTGTTCCTCTTGTTTCTTCAGAGCTTTCTTCTTCTTATAATTCTCCCATCCTTTCTTCAAGTTTTATTTCATCCATCTTTCATGTAAAGTGTCTATTTCTCTCTGATGTTCCTTTATCGAAATCGTCCCCTCCCGAAGGGAGATTTCTTCCTATTTCCACTTTTGTAATTCAGAAATTAACAATATTTTCTCAGAACTCCATCCCGAGATGGGACTCGGGGTTCTTATGCATTCAATTTCCACATCAATAATGGGTGTAGCAGCCTATGCTACATGGGGTTGTTCCACCTCTGCTAATGGTTCTTGTGTAACAACAGATTCCTCGGTGGGTTTGTGTCAGCCCCTTTATTTCCACCTAGAGTAGCCTTTGTGTCCGTTGTTGTTTCTTCTACAATAGGAGTGGCCTCCACAGGTTCTTATGGGTCAGCTTCTACATCAATTATTACAAGAGGCTCTATTTTAACTATTGGTTCTTGTGTAACAGTAGTATCATCAAAAGGTTCTTGTGTAACAGTCTCTTGTTGTTATGTTTATGTTTCCATTGGGCTGATATTTTCTCTACAGACCTTATATCCCACTGCTGTCAAGTGATGAAAACATGTCATGCATATAGAAATCAGGATCTCCTTCCCCTAATATAGTTTCCACTTGAATTCTTCAGTTTCCTTTCTTAGATTTTCGAGTTCTAAAACAGCACATGAGCTTCATCCTTACCTAATGAGGAGGGTTTCCTTTCTTCTTCTAATAATTCTACTTTTGTCTACTTTCCAACCGTAGGCAAAGTTTATGTAGGTATGATTACTTTCAATCTTTGATTTGGCCTTCTATCCCTAATTGGTTCATCAGTAGGCTCTTTCCCAATTCTAACTCCAGTAGGACGAGTCTAGGTTTCCACTTTTGCCTAACTCCCCCCTGAAGTCGTGGTTTGTTTCCCCCGGCTTGTCCTAGGCCTCTTTCTCTTGAATTCTTCCCATGTTTTTCCTTTTTGGCCTAGGGCATCCAACACGATTAACTTGATGAGTTTGTGATTAGTCACACATGCCTTTGGGTGTGCTGTTGTTTTTACTGGTGCTGCCATATGCTTGATGTTCCCTAACAAATAGAATGGAATATTAATCTTTTATTGGTACCGAAGGTGATTAAGTAGAGGAAATTGATAGTTAAACACTATCATGGATCTTCCCTCACAAGTGATATATTTAATTAAACCCAGGGTAAAATTTTCCCAAGGATGAGGAAGTGACAACCTGTCAATGCCTCTCCCTTTCTTTTCCAGTTTTTCTTCTCCTTCTAGGAAGTCTTCTTTCAAGGAGGGGTCATTGATTTTATATTGAACCACTTTCGTCCCTCTACTGGAAATGAAGTTACCCAGGCAATTACCTCTTCAGTCACCTCAACTTTCATGCCCCTAACTCGGGTTTGATTTTTGTTCAGATTCTGGGAAAATTCAATTGCCACCACCTCATCTAAGCCTTCAAGCTTCTAGAAATACTCAATCCATCTAGAATATCTGAATATATCATAGGCTTCTGGACAATTCTGCAAGGCATCCATAAAATCTGGCTCATGCCTGACTGCTACTCCACCCATATTTTTGTTTGTTTCTAAATTCACTTCTTGCTGCTCAGTCGCACTGTAATATCACTGCAATGCTCACTGCTTCTCGGCATCTCTGCTTATCCCAATTGACGAGTTTATAATGAGGATGCAAGGTTTCAGTCAAGGAGGTTGATGGGAGGTGACAGCTTTTACGGATTACCGAATCATACCTCACACTAATATTCATAAATGTCTCATTATGGAAAGTAATGGGATCTAGTACACGTGCTCTTTTCTAACTGGATTCAGTCATCAGTGGAAATTGTGTTATTAATTGGATGCATGTGGATTTGATAGAGGTTTATGAATACAAATTTTTGCAATGATTTCAATACATATCCCCTCCCCCACCTTAATGGCGACAGCCGCCCACGGCCGTCATGGGAATATCATTACTTCTGCCAATTAATCACCAAATCATAAATGATAGCGTTTACCTTTTGAATGACATACCTGAGGTGACGTGGAGGAAGATTTTGAATTGTCGGCACTCTTCTTGCAGCTCTTGTGTTTTTGTGTTTGGCTAGCACAATTATTATTGTTATGTAATGAGACATAAGAAATAGTTTTCATGGTTGTCAGCTGTTACATGTGTAACAACCAAGACAACCCTTAGATTATTCTTCAAAAAACATAATAATCAGGAGAAATTGGTACATAAAAGAAAATTACATGAATACCATCATCCTATAAAATATATCGTAAAGGAAAGATGGTGTTTTCGTGAAGAAAAACATGGATGTAACCACGCCACAAGGGTGTTTTGCCTTTACCAATTGTCTCGATCAGTGTCTCGAAAGGGGTTTTCATAGTTAGATTTATTATTTTTCTTTTTCTTTTTCTTATATATATATATATATATATATATATATATATATATATATATATATATATATATATATATATATATATATATATATATATTAAAACATGTGTAACAACTGCCACAAAGGTGGTTTTCAACTGTTGCACTTATTGGAATTTCAATTTTAAGGCTACACAGGAGAATGTTTCCCTGTTGTCGTAACATGAAGATCAGAGTCTGTGACAATGTTGAAAAATGATTCCTTCGAATCGGGTTAATGATATAACCTTAGACAGTGCCCATTAACCAGTAATGGTGTCTTAGCACTATCAATGGTGACCAATTGTATAGTCCCATTATCAAAGACCGTGTCCACTTCGTAAGGACCTAGCCATCTGGTGCAGAGTTTGTCTTTGAAATATTTGAACCTTGAATCATACAAAAGAGCCCAATCTCCTTTCTGGAACTTTTTCTTCTTAATAAACCCATCATTCCATCTAGCTCTTTGCTACTGAATGATCTCTGTCTGTTGAATAGCAGCCGGACGTTTCTCTTCCAACTCATTGAGTTGGTTCAGTGTTTGAGTCTATGCTGTACTCAAATCCAGATCACCTGCAATGTTGTTCTTAATGTATTTATTTCAAACTCTATGTGGAATAAGGGATTCTTACCATACACCAATTCATATGGTGAGAAGCCTGTAGTATTCCTCCATGTTTTCCTATAAGCCCATAGTACTTCTGGAAGTTTCTCTGCCCAGTTTCTTCAGTGGTTGGCTACTGTCTTTGTTAATATTCCCTCAATGACTTTATTGGTGCTTTTTACTTGACCATTTTCTTTTGGGTGATATGGTGAACTGATTCTGTGATGAATTCCATACTTTTCAACAAAATTCTTGATCAAATGAGATGTGAACTGAGGCCCCCCATCTGTCACTATCTCTCTGGGTATCCCGAAGCGAAAAAAAAATCTTAAAACAGGAAGTCTGAAACAATCTTCTCTATTGCTCTAGTTAGTGCATATGCTTTGACCCATTTTGTGACATAATCGGTGCAGACCAATATGTATGATTTTTGTTGTGATGAATGATTAATTGGTCCCACAAATTCTAGGGCCCATTTCTCAAATGGTTCTATCACTATCTAAGGCTGTAATGACATCTCATCTAATTTCAGGGGTTGGCCCATCCTTTGGCAGCTATCACATCCTTTCACAAACTTCTTGGCATCCTGGAATATAGTTGGCCAGTAGTACCCTATTGAGAGTACTTTATGTCTTTTCCTCTTGTTAGCGAAGTGTCCTCCACAAGGTTCCTCATGATAAGCCTTCAAGATCTCAATTACCTCATCTTCTCTAACACATCGCCTAATCTGAAAATCTGGCCCGGTGTGATAGAGATTGCCTTCTATCCAGGAGTAGGTAGCACTCTGTTGTATAATCTTCCTTCTTTCCTTGGAAGACAATTGGTGTGGGAATTTTCCTGCAGCAAGGTAATTGGCTTTATCTGCATACCATGGTGAGTGAGTAGAGTTGGAAAAAATATATTCATCTGGAAAAGAATCCTCAATGGCAATGCAATCATTACTTATAGTTAATCTAGAAAGAAAATCAACAACTACAATATCTTTTCTGGGTTGATCTAAAATAGTAATATCAAATTCTTGTAACATCAATAACTATCGTGTAATTGTAACATTAGTAACAGGCTTGTTCATTAAAAATTGAATTGCAATATGGTCAGTGTGTAAAAATACTTGGTACCTGGTGATGTAGTGTCGAAATTTGTTGATAGCATGCACTACTACTAGGAATTCCTTCTCAGTAACAATGTATTTGAGTTCTGCTGGAGTTAAGTTCTTGCTGATGTAATAAATGGCATAAGGTTTATTCTCCTCTAGCTTCCCCAAAACAACACCCATAGCCATGTCAGATGCGTCTGTAGCAATATGAAATGGAAATTCACAGTTTGGTCCTCGTAAAATAGGTGTTGTTGTTGCACAATTTTTCGACTTTAAAAAGGCCTGCTCACACTTCCCTGTCCACACAAATTCTGCATCTTTCATGAGTAATGAAAATAGAGGAGGAGAAATCTTTGAAAAGTTCTCTATAAATATCCTATAGTATCCTGCATGTCCCAAAAAAATATGTACCTCTTTTTCAATCTTGGGGGTCGGGAATTTCGAGATTGCTTCAATTTTTACAGGATCTACCTTGATTCCATCTGCTAAAATGAAATGTCCCAGCACAATTCCCTCGGTCATCATCATGTGGAATTTTTCCATGCTCAGAGCAACATTAGTTTGTTCACAACGTTCCAGCACTTTTTCTAGGTTAACTAATGTTGTCTCAAAGGCATCCCTATAGGGTGTAAAATCATCCATAAATATTTCAAGACAGTCATTCAAAATATCAGAAAAAATACCCAATATTTCCCTCTGAAAGGTTTCTAGTGCATTTCAGAGGCCAAAGGAATGACTCTGTATGAAAAATTACCCCATGGGAAAGTGAAGGCTGTCTTGTCTTGGTCTTCTGGGGCAATCTGTATTTGATTATAGCCACTAAACCCATCTAGAAATGAAAATATTTTTTTTTCCAAAAAGAGTATCCAAGACCTGATCAATGAATGGTAAAGGAAAATGGTCCTTTTGAGTGGCCTTATTAAGCTCTCTAAGCCAACACAGACTCTCCATTTTCCATTCCTTTTCAAAAATATGGCAAGTGGAGACACCCACTGGCTGTCAGAAATGGGGTAGATGAAATTATCATTAAGGAGTTTCTGTATTGTGAAACCAGCTCTAAAAATAGAAGAAGAGAGAGATCAATGCCTTATAAATCAGCCACTTGGAGGGGGAAACCTTCATAGAAAAAACGTTATAGCGAAAATGCCACAATGACCTATTTGGAGCAGCGAAACCCTAGAGTTCCAAAGCTCTGATACAAAATATTGTGAAACCAACTCCAAAAATAGAAGAAAAGAGATATCAATGCCTTAGAAATCAGCCACTTCAAGGGGGCAACCTCTAATACATTACATAAATGAATTATTCTTGAATGATTAAAATTAAAAAACCTCCTTTCTATATATAGGAGTCCATGGGGCCACAATGTAATCCTAGCCAGTCTAACAATAATAATTTAAGGGCATAATAATAACAATATGGGGGTTACAGGGGTACAATAATAACAATAAGGGGGTTACACTAACAACAATAAGGTACTATACTAGTAATATAGGGACCTAACATTATACAATTCTTCTTTCACTATCTCCTTAAGTGGGGGGTTCGTTCAACGCTGAGGTTGTCTAACTAGTTTGCAGTCCTCTTTATGGTAAATGCGGTGAGTGCATAGGCCAGGCTGTATTCCTTTCATATTTGTGTAATCCCATGCAAATGCCTTTTTGTATTTCTATAATAGTTGTATCAACAATATGTTTTGTTCAATAGTCAGGTTAGGATCGATATTTAAACATTTTCCAGTTTCGATTTCAATGGGACTGCTGATAGTATGCAGAGTTGTTTTCAAATTTTCAATAATTACATCATCTACCTCATCTTCTTCCCCCAAATATCTAATGGAGGAAACATGAAATCAATTACTAGTAAAACCATTAATGATATCATCCTTTGTTTCATCCTTAAATTATTGTGCTTTTTCAAGCGTGAGAAGAGGTAGGGAGAGATCAAATTCAGGTGCAAATTCATCCCACCAAGGACTACCTGAATCCATATGAGGTTTTTCTGGGGGATAAAGGTTTAGGTTCTGAGTGGCTTGTCCATCTGATATCACCATATATCCGGACCTATATCCAATATATTTATCTGCAGTGGATAGCCACGGTCTTCCCAAGATTGAAGGATGACCCCCCAGGTTGGATTTGGTTTGTAGAATGAGAAATTCTGCTGGATAGTTCCAGGAAGCCACAGTGATAACCACATATTCTATCATTCCCTCGGGTTTGACACAGGGACCTATCTGCTAATTCAAGCACTGTGGGTGTAGGTCTAAGTCGATGAAGTCCTAGAGAGATGAAGAGGTATTTAGTCATGACATTAATAGCTACCCCTAAATCAATCAAAGTATTGGTTGTGGGATGATTTTCAATATGGACAGTCACTGTAGGGTTCCCTAGGTCATTATATTTAGTCAAAAAATGCTAATCAATCATAATATTGGACAATTTCCCCATGACATGGATAGTAGCAGGGTCTTTAGGTTTCCTCCCAGGTTTTTTGATGCATAGATCCCTCACTTTTTTAGCATAGATAGGAACTTCTTTAAGAGCTTGTAATAGCAGAATCTGCACATACAAATTTTGTAGTTCCTTGATGAATACAGATTCAGGTTGTGAAATTAGCCCAGTTTCACTTAATTGTTGAGGGTATGGAGGATTTTGAATACTAACAGTTTATTCATCTATCACATATACACCAGCCTTTCTCAAATTGGTTGTTGTAGGAACAACAAATCCTCTCGAGTTGGATGCTATAGATGTAACAACGCATTCTGTATCAGTTTTTACATGTGTAACAACTGCCTCAGAATCATTTGTATCCTTTCTAGGTGATTCACATTCTTCAGTAATAATGAGAGTGTGTTCAGATCTGATTATTTTCCTTGATTGAAGCTGAACCTCGTTAAGTCTAATAGGATTAATAAGATAAGTCTGGAGGGTAACCGGAGCATCCATGCTCTAGGCTGCCTTATTATTTGGATTGGGGTTAGGTTGCACAGGTAATTGGGGTCGAACAGAAGGTGTAGGATTTTGAATAGAAGGCGGTTGTAACTAGTGTTATTGCATTGGTATTGGAGGGGGTGCTAGACCTTGGCCATCACTTCTCCAGTTCTGACTCCAAGGATTGGTTTGTGATGGAGGATATTGCATTGGTGGAGGAGACGGCCACTAGTTCCATGGTGAAGGAAATTGTGTTGAGGAAGGAGTAGGATACTGCCATGGATATTGCTCACTATTATAAACATTATTCCAAGGATAAAAAGAGGAAAAATCTGAAGGCATACCTGTAGGTTGCGGCTTCCGTGGTCTCTTTTGATCCGATGAAATAAGAATATTGAACATCCTCGCTTGATTCTTGAAGTATTGACTTTAGTCTGGGAAATTTAGGACACTGATTCGTAGAGTGCGCCAACTCACAGATGTTGCACAGGCTGACACCATTCAGTCCACATTCTCTTTCCAAATGTTTCTTTTTGCATCGGGGACATAATATTGCTAAGGTTGCGTCAGCTTCTACTTGTGCTTTCTTGACTTGTACCATAGTGATCTAGGCAGAGAGAGTGCTAAGGAGGTCAGTTTTAAAATCCTCAAATAAGTTCCCGATCTCTGATCTGGTTAATTTTCCACTCATGGACTTCTGTATCCAGACTGAAGGGTCTTGAACTGAAACTCTCCCTTTGACCGATCCTCTTGAGTTATGTAGGCAAAGCTTTGTTATCTCATCAAGCGGTGATTGCGATATGTCTCATTTTCCCAATAGACAATCATCTCTTATACCTCTTAAGAATATTCGCTTTAGAATTTTTGGATCTCTTATACCTCTTAAGAATAGTCTTCCAAGTTTTCCTCCTCCTTCTGTGAAAATTTTAAAATCTCGTCCTTCAAGTCCCTAGTTCGACAGTAATCCTGATACTTAAAGAGGAATGCCTCTCTCAAGTAATTCCAGGTTCGAATCGTGCTAGCACCCAGTCTCATGAACCATCTTAATGCTGCTCCTTTCAGACTAGCAGGGAATCATTTCAGCTTCTGGGAATCTGAAGTGTAGTCATAACCTCTACATGGCACATCAAATTTGAACAGAAAGGTATTAGGGTCTTCAACAGCCATCCCTTGAAAGGATAGTAGGGATGATAAAGGAATATTCTTCATAGGAGCCTCATCCCATGTTACTACTATTGGGAATTAAAAAGTAACTGAGCTATTTGTCTTGACATTCTCGTCCCCCATGGTTGATTCATGTATCATAGTATCAGAGCATGGTTCACCCCTTGGACTGGATGGGTGTTGTGTGTTGGTCGTGCATTCATGTCGGTTGCACATGTGCTAATCATCGTGGTGGTCTATGTGTTGGTTGCATATGAATGGTATCGGTCATGGTTGTAGTGATGTCGCCATGTGAAAGAGGATGGTTTTTTTTTTGAAGTGTGTCATCATGAGTGTATGATTGGTCATGCATTGTTGTGTGTTTTAGTGCTTACATGTTGACAATGTACATTGGTATGGTTGATGTTGTCATGTGCAAGGTCATAGTATGTGTAGTGATACGGTGATGTAGTGATGACTGAAGTCTAACTAAATGATGTATGTGTTGGTACACTTAGTTTTTATATGTCTATATGATGTTATGATTATGTTTGTACATGTATCACGCTGATTTGGATGATCTTGCAAATGAGGTATCCTCCCCAAATTATACTAAGGTATGATGGTTATTGTGATTTGGTTTAACCGAAATTTTATTCCTTGCAGGAAAGAGATCAAAATGAATAACAAGATGGTAGAATAAAAATATTCTACCTATGAATCAAATGAGTTGTGTGGTGGGAACTCTTCTGATTTGGGAGACACATTAATAATCTTGAAGGAATAAATAAGGATTTGTAAGGAATACATCGACACGATCATACAGACACAAGAGAAACATGAAGATGTTAATGCAATACTTCTTTAGAGTTTGTCAAAATTTCAATGGAAAGGGTCACTTAGGATCATTTGTGCACAGGAGTACAGAAAAAATGGGGCAAATGGTAGTAGGTGTCCTGGTAGACACATGTCAGATATAGCTGACATAGTGAGAGATGGCAACTTTTTGGATACTCCAGATAGGAGGGGTGATGCATACAGGTACTATTCTAGTTCTGGTTCAGATATACATCATGATCGTCATCGTTATAATCCTTACAAAAGGAAATAAAAGAGATACTTTCCGGATGAATTTAAGAAATCAAATCCACCTACTTTTGATGGATACTTTGTAATATTCCCAATTAGCCAAGCTAATGGGAATATACAATTTTGTTTCATGAATAAAAATGTAGAGGAGTATCAACAAAACTCCAAATCAGCAAAATAAATCAATGCCACATGTGAACATGGAAAAATCTGGGCTATTTACATAAGCACACTTAGGTGTGAAAGAGACTGAGGCACTTGACCAAGTCAACCAGGATCAAATCAACAACATTTTCTAGATACAGTGAATATCCTAGAGGCACAACGCAGTTTTAGTTGGAGGCTTCTCATGTGAATGCAGCTAAATCATTGAGATGGTTTAGGGTTTGACAAGAATTTCATCCTATAAAAGGAAGAGGAGGACATCAAAAGAAGGTTGTTGATTATGTATATTTCTGAATATATTGTTTGTTTAGACATATATCATTCTCTGTTGTTTAGATGAGGATAGTGCTACTTAGCTCTAGAGTGTTCCTGTTTGAGAATCCTACCTCTTCCATTGAGGATATCTTGGAAGAGTCTTTTTGATCTCATCCGCTATCAGGAATTTGGCCAAGCTCATCTTCCAACTACAATGCTGATCATGTTGAGGGTTTGGTTTTCCTTGCAAGCTGCAGCAAGTGGAGGCTATATCTGCTCATATCTAAGTCATTCCAAGGCCTCTTTTCACTGGGAAATTCTTCTATCCCATTGGAAAGGAAGTTCTGAACCCTTGGAGCTGATATTTCAAATATTGGCATCAAGCCAACCCAGTGCTTCAACCTACAACATTTTTTTCCTTCTAGGACTACGTTATTTGCAAGAAGGAAGTTGCAGGGTGTTTTGACACACTTTCTGAGGAGAGATCTCTGGTGATGGGGTTCTGCCATTCACTATGGTGATCCATGGATTAGATTTCTAATCCATGTGCTATACAGATCTGATCTGCTTCTATTGTATTCATCTTCAGAAATTTCTGAATACTACTACAGATCTGCTACTTTAGATCTCAGATCTACTCACTGTGTTACATGTTTTGATTAAAACACCAAGGGGATCTTATAAAGGAGCTTTAATAGTGTATAGATCTAAAATAGATCTGATATTTTGTACACATATATACTATATATCTAGAGTTTAATAGACAACTGCTACATCTAATAAAAATAACGTTTTCAAGCTATTTTTCAGTCAATACATGTGTTGCAGCCCTCTTTCTTAAGGAATTTCTTCTATTCTTGTCTTCTACATTCTATTGTATACTGTAAGGACCTCATTATGGATCTGATTTATTGCTTTATGTATGAAATTTAATCTCTATTATTGATCTCCTACTCATGAACTCAAGAACTGCATTATTTTCCTTCAGTATTGTTGCATATTGTTGTAGCCCCATTCTTGGGTGTTTTTCAGCTATACTAGGTGTGGGAGGTTTGTTTACCTCACCTAGTTTGATTTGTTTTTGCTCCCCTTTTGGATTTAGATGATAGATCTCCATATTTAAGGGATCCAAGGGCTTCAAACTCATTTCATTGCACATACTTCTAAGAAGTGCGTTATTCCAGCAGGTATTGCTGAGTATTCCCATTTGGGGATATTACAGTGGTATCAGAGCTTCTTTCTTGGCATAGCCTGTGATTTTATTGAAGAGCCAAAGCCAAGATGACTTTAGTAGAATATGAGCCTCTTAATGATAGAATACATAATAAATTTGATTACATTAATGATTATCAAGACAAGGGTAAAGCCCCTGAAATTGGAAGTGATAAAGAAGGAGAGGAGTTTGCAAAAACTCTTCTGATATCCATGCAAGATCTTGCTAGAGAGATCAAAGAGATGAGGCTAGACAGGTTCAAGGAATCTCCCAGGAGGTTTCAATAGGAGGTTTCATCCCATTGAAAGCTCTGGCATGTCTCGCCACTGGAATGATCAACCAGTGAACTAGCCACAAGCTCCACAATGCTCTACTATGCCTACTTTTTGGCTATGGAGAATGAAGGACCTCATGAGAAATCATCCCATTATGTCCATGAATGCATTATGTCCCATCACTTTCAGTCACCATGGGATCCTACACTTTGGTGGATCACTTCTTCGTAGTTGACATACAAAACACCAATGTTATCTTGGGTGTTCAATGGTTGATTACATTGGGGAAAGTCACCACTAATTGGGAGGCTTTGCAAATGGAATGGGTAGACAAGAAGAGTGGTGCACCTCAAATGATCAGAGGCATGCATTCTTACCCCTCACATAACACTTCCACACAGAGAACAAAGATGGATTTTCATAGTGGAAGCAAGGACCTCACTGTCCCTTCTCACATGTTCATGAGATTTCTGCAAAGGACACTCTCATATAGTGGCAAACCACCTGGGAGGCCACCTGATTCAATTTTGGTGAGAGATATCTCACTAATTGATGCTCCAAAATCAGATCTAGGGGCGATGGGAGCATTAGAAGACATAGCTACAGTGCTGGGAGGTTTGGGCAAGCACAAAAAAGAGGGATATTTTCCTCTCTCATCATCCTCACCATCCTTCATTCCTGATTCAGCGTTATTGGAGGAGGAGGAGGGAAGGTATATCCTTCCTAATTGTACCTTTGGCATCAGAAATGTCAAAGGAGAGATCACCAACATGGTAGGCATTCCTATTGATGCATCATCAGTGCTGCCTTTGTTGGGGAGAGTAGATCTATATTGGAAATCCTAGCTGTTGGTGGATTATTCCAAAGATATCTACACTTGTATGATGCTTGATGACCATATGCATGAAGAGGACTATCTAGTCCATGAGGGAGTCATCTATAATCATGATAGGATCTACTTACCTAGAGCCTCCAAGCTCAAGGAGGGGATGCTACAAAGGGCCTTCAAATATTTTTGTTTCAGCCCCACCTATACTATGAAGATCTACAACACTATCATGAGATTCTTTGAATGGGAAGGCTTTGGAGGAGAGCTACATCAACATTTCCTAGAATGAAAGATCTATGTGGAGTTGGGGCAGCCAAAGGACTCTATGCAAGAGTCACTTCAGTCATTCCTTCCTTCTCTTGAAGAAGGAGAAAAATTTGTGCACAATTCCATGGATAGGAGAAACATTGACGGTGAACAATCTGATCATGTAATGCAAGCTTCATTTTCTGATTTGATACATTCTTTCACCATGTTTTTGCAAACCATGACTCCCAAGAGGAGTGTTGTATCATGTAAATCTCATGTCAAACATTGGGACACTAAAATTTATGAATTTGGCAACTCCCTTGTTGTGCAAAGGGAGATTCTTTTTCATGATACGTGCTTCCCAAAGGCACCAAACATATCTCACATTTTCAGCCATAGTGAGATAACTTTTGCAACAAGAAAGCGGTGGGGAGACCACTTACCATACCTTCATCTGATGTAGGCAGGAGATGCACTGCGCTGGCACCATATGTGGGACTTTGACCCACCTCCTCATGCTCAAATTGTTGTTTGTGTATATGTAATTATGCTTCCATACTTGGATGATATAGTTTTACTTTTCATGGGGTTGTATGGAGGGAGGATGGGCAGTTTGTATGTACCACATGGGATGGAAACTCTCTATGTACCTTATGCTACATGATTTAGAGAGAGTATTGGACCAACCGTGTTTGTGTTGAAAATGCAGCAAGATGATGGAGCTTAGTGAAATGAAGTCGCCTTCACTAAGTGGGCCTGCAGGCGAATTCTGGCGCAAAGTCTATTTTTAGACTATGTCTATTTTTAGACATATGGAGCATGGTTCGGGGATTCCAGTTTGAGATTCTTGGAGCATTGGTAATGTTGGTAAAAATAGATGAGACTCTATTTTTTAGGTCGAAGAGGTCGAAGTCTATTTTTAGACTGCCTATCCTAAAAATAGGGAAGTCAAATATTATTTACCCTTAATAATATTTGGACTATAAACTTCAGTTTACTCTCTTGGAGCACTTCAATTCGAGCCTTGGAAGTGGCTCATGCATCTGACATATGAATTACGCTATTCCCAAGGGTTTGGTGAGCACATGCATGGTTGACTTCAGTTAGGACTTCAGTGGCAAAAGTTTGGTGGAGTTAATGAGACAGCTAGTGGAGTTGTGTTCGGTTTAACTTAGTTGAACTAGTTGAGATTAGTTTAACTAGCTAATCAACTAGTAATGAGTGGAGTGAATTAAATATTAATTAATTCATTAATTAGTAACTCATTATTCAACTCAAGAACACATCAGTTCACTACAGTGCATGGACAGTTCAGTGGAGACCAGTGAAAGAGGTAGATGAAAGGGTGGAGTTAGCTATCGGTGGCGACATCAGTTGTGCATGAGATTTGCACCACACTTGGAGGAATTTCCCATGATGATTGCGCTGTCAAGCCAAGGAGATTCGAACCTTGGATCTCTATATAGACAGGGCTGGATTGCGCAATAGAGGCAAGGCAATTGGCGGTGAGTTTTGAACCAGTAACCTGTTCAAAACTGAGCTAGATTGTGAGTAACTGTATGAGAAAGTACTGAGTACTTGTGAGGAGTATTGTACTGAGTTTGTTACTTGATTTATCCATTATAATATACACAATAGCTGCGGGGTTTTCAGCTATAAGCTTTCCCCATACATACTGTGTTAATGTGTATGATGATTTGATGTGTTATCGCTTGATTTTATTTACGCATGTTTGATGATCTGAGTGGAAGAGATTATGTGTTGCATATAAATTCGAATTGTATGTGATCAGGATAGTCTCGGTGGATAATTAATCATTATTTAGAAAATTTCTACATGGTATCGGAGCTATTGAAGCAGAGATTGATCATCACATTGATTACAAACTTATTTTGGTAGACAGAGTTTGCATGCGGGCCAGGTAGCCTCCGGATTCATCTTTCTTCGAAAAGTGAAAGGTCTGGTAAATGCCCCTTGCAGTTAATCTCTGTGCTAGAAATAATTTGTTCTCACATATCTAGAGCGGCTGAGCTTTGAGGTGGAATTCGAAATTTTGCAGCAGTTTTGTTTTCTTGGTGCCAGTGTTGAAAATTTCTTTCAACGGTTTGCGACTCGAATATGCTCTTGAAGGCAATTCGAATTATGTTGCATGGAAGGATCGCATGGAAGCAGTATTAGAAGATAATGGTCTGAAGGATTTCATAGATACGGATGTCCAAAAGCCCACTGATGCAGCTGAAGTCGATTCATGGAAAAATAAGATGGCGAAGTGTCGAAGGATCCTGTTGGAGGGCGTCAAGGATCATATTGTATCCAGCCTGCATGGAAAGGCTAATCCATATTTAATGTGGAAAGCTTTGACGAATCTATTCCAGAGTAAGAGTGACCAAAGGAAGCTAGTGCTCAAAGATAAGCTCAAGAACATCAAGATGGAGAAGGGCGACAGTATCGCCAAATACCTCACGAAGTTCACTCAGTGCAGAGATGAGCTGGGAAGTGTGGGGGTGACTGTCGAAGACGAGGACATGGTCGACCTGGCTCTCCTTGGTCTTCCGAAGGCTTGGCACTCATGTCAAGATAGTGTCAATGGTCGGGAGAAGCTGCCGGGATGGGAGCGCCTTTGGGCGGATCTCATGCAGGAGGAGATAAGGAGGACTACTCGAGATGGATCTTCATCAAAGGGAGCTGATGAAGAAAACTGTGCTTTGGTTGCCAAAGCAAAGAAGGGGAAGGGTAAGAAAACCTCTCATTCTGGTGCAAAGGGCAAGAAGCAAGATATGGCGAAAGTGAAGTGTTTTCACTGCCATGATCATGGACATTATGCTACCAATTGTCCAAAGAAGAAGAAGAACAAGCAAGCGGGAAGATCTGCAAATGGAGAAGCTTTGGCTTCACAGTTCGAGCTTGACTTTTCACTGATTGCATGCTTGGTTTCAAGTGTGATGGGATCGGTGTGGTTCTTGGACAGCGGTGCGTCATTTCATATGACGGGAGATCGGGAGTTGTTCTCAGATCTGGAGGACAAAGATTTAGGTGTGCACATCGAGATGGGCGATGATGGTAGATACAGTGCGACTGGTATCGGTACCATATCCTTTCAGAGGGAGTCTGGTAAACCCTTTGTACTGAAGGATGTCATGCATGTGCCTGGATTGAAGAAGAACTTGATCTCTGTGGCGATGTTGGAGGATAAGGGGTATGATGTGGTCTTCAGCGAAGGAAAAGCCTTCCCGCGCAGTAAGACTACTGGAGAGACCCGGAAGATAGGGGTTCGAACCAAGAACCTTTATCAGTTGCAGGTAGATGGCTGCGCAGCTATGGCATGCAAGGCGGGAGAAGTGGTGAGCCGGGATGATGAGGGCGAACTGTGGCACGGGAGATTGGGCCACCTTCACCATGGAGCTTTGAAGATTCTGCAGCAGATTTCTACTGGGCTTCCTAGGGGCACTCTTGCGCAGTCAGATCAGTGCAAGGGGTGTACTTTAGGGAAGTATGTGAAAGCCACCTTTCACGAGAAGGATAGTCGCGCCACGACGATCCTTGAGAGTTCACACAGACGTGTGTGGTCCTTTCTCTGTTGCTTCGACAGCAAAGCACAGGTATTATGTGATCTTTGTTGATGATTTCTCTCAAAAGTGCTGGATCTTCTTCATGTCGAAGAAGAGCGATACATTCGCGAAGTTCTGTGAGTTTAAAGCACTGGTCGAGAAGGAGTCGGGGAAGAAGGTGATTGCTCTAAGGAGTGATAACGGTGGTGAATTCATCTCGGCTGAATTCAAGAAGTTCTGCAGCGCAGAAGGGATTCGGAGAGAGCTCATCGCACCCCATAACCCACAGCAGAACGGGGTGGCTGAGCGGAAGAACAGAACGATCGTGGGTGCTGCACGGGCGATGTTGCATGATCGGGGCCTACCCCTTCACTTGTGGGCTGAGGCATGCAATACAGCAGTGTATGTGCAGAACCGTTGTCCTCACAAGGTTCTTGGCATGAGTACACCAGAGGAGGCTTATTCTGGCAAGAGGCCTAATATTTCCCATTTGCGGATCTTTGGTTCTCCTGTCTACATGCATGTGACGAAGGATGCGAGAAGGAAGCTGGATCCAACTATTGAGGTTGGAATATTTGTGGGGTACACTGATACACCTCACAACTATCGGGTGTATTTGTCAGACAGTCACAAGACTGTTGTGCAACGAGATATAAAATTTCAGGAGGAGAAAGCCATGTAGTGTTCGCTTGAGAGGGAGCTACACTTGCATGCTGATGAGGAGTTGTTAGTTCCTAAGGAGGAGCTTCCAGATGTGGATCAGCCACAAGAGGAATTTCAGGAGGTGGAAGAAACCACCCATGCAGCGCCAACCATCAGAGGGCGCATGCGCACTACAGAAGCTGAGAAACTGGCTCGGGATGCAGAGAAGGTTGTAGGACCACCTACAGCACAGCGCAGATAGAGACAGTCACCGGATCGGTACACTGGATACATGGCTCTTGTGAGTCAATGTGTTGTGACGGAGCCATCCTATTTTGAGGAAGCTGTGGAGGAACCTGCATGGGTTGATGCCATGATCGAGGAATATGATTCGATCATCAGGAACAGTGCATGGGAGATTGTCCCAAGACCGGAGGGGAAATTAGTGGTGGGTTCGCGATGGATCTACAAAGTGAAGCAGGCGGCTCACGGGAGTGTGGAGAAGTACAAGGCAAGATTTGTTGCCCGTGGCTTTTCACAGATCGAGGGGATTGATTATGAGGAGACTTTTGCACCTGTCGCAAGGTACTCTTCCA
Source organism: Pinus albicaulis (assembly GCA_034641835.2). Taxonomy (NCBI): domain Eukaryota; kingdom Viridiplantae; phylum Streptophyta; class Pinopsida; order Pinales; family Pinaceae; genus Pinus; species Pinus albicaulis. The sequence continues at coordinate 1,824,560,230 of CM076575.1, read as the reverse complement.
TACGGACGATCCTTGCTCTCTCAGCACAGATGGGGTGGCACATTCATCAGATGGATGTGAAGACTGCGTTCCTCAACGGAGTCATTGAGGAGGAAGAGTACATAGAGCAGCCTGAAGGTTTTGAGATCTTCAGCAGTGAGTCGCATGTGTGCCGACTCAAGAGAGCAATGTACGGGCTGAAGCAAGCACCTCGTGCTTGGTACACTCAGATAGACAGCTACTTCACCAGGCTTGGATTCTCCAAGAGTGAGGTGGATCCAAACGTGTATCAGATTGTGGTGGAGGGGAAGTTGTTGATCATCGTACTGTATGTAGATGATCTGATTTTGACTGGCGATGAGCAGTTGATACTTTCATGCAAGGAGGATCTTGCACGAGAGTTTGAGATGAAGGACTTGGGAATCCTTCATTATTTCCTGGGATTGGAGATTTGGCAGCACAGCAGAGGACTGTTTGTTTCTCAGGGCAAGTATGCCCGGGAGATTTTGGAGAGGTTCAACATGCAAGGCTACAAGCCTATTGACACTCCTCTTCCTGGTGGTTGGAGGAAGGAGGATGCTACTTCAGCGGAGGTAGTGGATGCCACTGTCTATCGACAGTTGGTGGGGTCGCTTATGTATCTGGTCAATACACGACCCGATATATGCTATGCAGCTAACCAGCTTTCGCAAGCTATGGTTAAGCCTACCAAGCTCTTTTGGAAGGCAGGCAAGCATGTATTGTGCTATATCAGAGGCACATCGGGATATGGTCTATGGTACAGACAGGAGGATGGAGCAAAGCTTTCTGGCTTCACTGATGCAGATTGGGCAGGGAGCCCAACGGACCGGAAGAGCACTTCTGGAGGAGTTTTCAGCATTGGGTCGACAGCAGTTTCCTGGTACAGCAGGAAGCAGATATCTGTGGCACTCAGTTCAGCAGAGGCCGAGTACATGGCAGCTAGCTTGGCTGCATGCGAGGCTATTTGGATGAGGAAGATCCTCATTGGATTGTTCGGGTTGCATTTGGAGCCTACAATGATTTACTGTGATAACCAGAGTTGCATTAAACTCTCGGCTAATCCAGTATTTCATGATAGATCCAAACACATCGACATCATGTACCATCATATCAGAGATTGTGTTCAGCGGAGAATCATGATGCTTTCATATGTTCCCACGGAGGATCAGGATGCCGACATCCTGACGAAGGCGCTCACCAGGAGCAAGTTCGAATTCCACAGAGGTAGGATAGGGGTTGCAAATAATCCATATCTTGCTGAGAGGGAGTGTTGAGAATGCAGCAAGATGATGGAGCTTGGTGAAATGAAGTCGCCTTCACCAAGTGGGCCCGCAGGCAAATTCTGGCGCAAAGTCTATTTTTAGACTATGTCTATTTTTAAACATATGGAGCATGGTTCGGGGATTCCAGTTTGAGATTCTTGGAGCATTGGTCATGTTGGTAAAAATAGATGAGACTCTATTTTTTAAGTCGAAGAGGTCGAAGGCTATTTTTAGACTGCCTCTCCTAAAAATAGGGAAGTCAAATATTATTTACCCTTAATAATATTTGGACTCTAAACAGCAGTTTACTCTCTTGGAGCACTTCAGTTCGAGCTACAGAAGTGGCTCATGCATATGACAGAGGAATTACGCTATTTCCAAGGGTTTGATGGCATCATGCATGGTTGACTTCAGTTAGGACTTCAGTGGCAGAAGTTTGGTGGAGTTAATGAGACAGCTAGTGGAGTTGTGTTCTGTTTATTTTAGTCGAACTAGTTGAGATTAGTTTAACTAGCTAATCAATTAGTTATGAGTGGAGTGAATTAAATATTATTTAATTCATTAATTAGTAACTCATTATTCAACCCAAGAACACATCAGTTCACTACAGTGCATGATCAGTTCAGTGGAGACCAGTGAAAGAGGTAGATGAAAGGGTGGAGTTAGCTATCAGTGGCGACATCAGTTGTGCATGAGATTTGCACCACACTTGGAGGAATTGCCCATGATGATTGCGCTGTCAAGCCAAGGAGATTCGAACCTTGGATCTCTATATAGACAGGCCTGGATTGCGCAATAGAGGCAAGGCAATTGGCGGTGAGTTTTGAACCAGTAACCTGTTCAAAACTAAGCTAGATTGTGGGTAACTGTATGAGAAAGTACTGAGTACTTGTGAGGAGTATTGTACTGAGTTTGTTACTTGATTTCTCCATTATAATATACACAATAGCTGTGGGGTTTTCAGCTATAATATTTCCCCATACATACTGTGTTAATGTGTATGATGATTTGATGTGTTATCGCTTGATTTTATTTCCGCATGTTTGATGATCTGAGTGGAAGAGATTATGTTTTGCATATAAATTCGAATTGTATGTGATCAGGATAGTCTCGGTGGATAATTAATCATTATTCATCAAATTTCTACAGTTTGTTTCTATTGAGTTCTTGACTCCTTGGGGGGTGGACTTTGTACATCTCATGATGAATTTAGAGGAAAAATTCATGGAGGCTTGGATCGGTGAACACCTAGCTTATGAGGAGAGATTGATCCTTGATGGTGTCACCAATGAAGAAGAAGAAGTGTTGCAACACTCACCCTATCAGTTTCTTGAGGACAAGCAACATTTTGGAGGGGAGGACTGTAATATTCCCAATTGTCTAAGCTAATGGGAATATACAATTTTGTTTCAATATTTTGTTTCATGAATAAAAATGTAAAGGCAGATAAATAAAACTCCAAATCAACAAAATAAATCAATGCCACATGTGAACATGGACAAATCTGGGCTATTTACATAAGCACACTTAGGTGTGTAAGAGACTAAGGCACTTTACCAAGTCAACCAGGACCAAATCAACAGTGTTGTCTAGATACAATGAATCTCCTAGAGGCACATCACAGTTTTAGTTGGAGGCTTCTCATGTGAATGTAGCTAAATCATTGAGATGGTTTAGGGTTTGACACAAATTTCATCCTATAAGAAGAAGAGGAGTACAACAGAAGAATGTTGTTGATTATTTATATTTCTAAATATATTGTTTGTTTAGACATATATAATTCTCTGTTGTTTAGCTGAGGATAGTGTTGCTTAGTACTAGGGTGTTCCTATTTGGGAATCCTACCTCTTCGATTGAGGAGATCTTGGAAGAGTATTTTTGATCTCATCCACTATTAGGCATTTGGCCAAGCTCATCTTCCAACTACAACGCAGATCCTGTTGAGGGTTTGGTTTTCCTTGCAAGCTACAGCAAGTGGAGGTTAGATCTGCTTAGATTTAGGCCATTCCAGGGCCTCTTTTCACTGGGAAATTCTTTTATCCCATTGGCAAGGGAGTTCTAAACCTTTGGAGCTGATATTTAAAATCTTGGCATCAGGCCAACCCAATGCTTCAACCTACAATGCATTTTTCCTTCCAGGACTGCATTATTTGCAAGAAGGAAGTTGCAGGGTGTTTTGACACACTTTCTGAGGAGAGATCTCTGGTGATGGGGTTCTGACCTTCACTATGGTGATCCATGTATTAGATTTCTGATCCATGTTCTGTATAGATCTTATCTACTTCTATTGTATTCATCTTCAGAAATTTCTGAATACTACTACAGATTTGCTACTTTAGATCTCAGATCTACTCACTGTGTTACATGTTTTGATCAAAACCCCAAGGGGATCTTGTAAAGGAGCTTTTCTAGTGTACATATCTAAAATAGATCTGATATTTTGTACACGGATCTTCTCTAGATCTGGAGTGTAATATACAGCTACTGCAACTAATAAAAATAACGTTGTCAAGCCATTTTTTAGTCAATACATGTGGTGCAACCCTCTTTCTTGAGGAATTTCTTCTATTCTTGTCTTCTACATTCTGTTGTATAATGTAAGGACCTCATTATGGATCTGATTTATTGTTTTATGTATGAAATTCGATCCCTCTTATTGATCTCCTACTCATGCTCTCAAGAACTGCATTATTTTCTTGCAGTATTGTAGCATATTGTTGTAGCCCCATTCTTGGGTGTTCTTCAGCTATACTAGGTGTGGGAGGTCTGTTTACCTCACCTAGTCTGATTTTTTTTTCTCCCCTTTTGGATTTAGATGCTAGATCTCTAGATCTAAGGGATCCAAGGGCTGCAAACTCATTTTAGTGCACATACTTCTAAGAAGTGTGTTATTATATCAGGTATTGCTGAGTATTCCCATTTGGGGATATTACATACTTGAAGAAACCAGAATATGCAGAGGCTTGGATACTTGGGATGAATAAATTATTTGATTGCATGAGTATACAGATAATTTCAATTCCAAAAATCTTATCTTCATCCTGAAAGGTAAAGCATAAATTTGGTAGGAAGATGTGAAGCGGGTCAGAAACATCAGGATAAAGGACTTGAGTTGGCATGAGTTTAAGAGGAATTTTCAGAAAGTACTTGTCAGAAAGGTACTATGAAAATAAGCCCAAATAATTTTATGAGCTAAACATGGGATCAATGACAGATGAAGGGTACATGACTAAATTCTTGGAGCTATTGAGGTATGTATCGTATCTTGAATATGAGAAGGCTAAACTTCAAAAAAATTCCAGTGGTTTTCCATTAGAATTTAGAGATTGGATTGAGTATGATGAGCCTCAGTCACTTGAGGAATTCATTGGGAAGTTGAAGCATTACTATGAGCATTCAAATCGTAAGAATGAATCACAGCAAGGATGGTAAGGGAAGGAAAAATTTAAAGCTAAATGACAGCCTAAGAGAGCAAGGCCTCATAATGCAGAAGAGAAATAAAATGTGGCATCGCGAAAGAAGTGTAGTGCAGCTAGACAGGGACATGGATCACAACAACAACATAGAGGCGATGATACATGATAGTTTGAGTGTTGGACATGCGGTAAGGAACACCTTAAGAGATATTTTCCACAAAATTAGGGTGGCAGGCCTCAGATATATAGTGCACAGGAGGCACGAACTATTGGGCATGTTGGGTAGAGCATTCCTCATATTTATCTAGCCATGGAAAATAGACAGGCATATCACTAAGAATCTATCTTGATATGGACGGAAAGCTTTGTGATCAAGTTATTTCTATTTTGATTGAACCTAGATCTAATTTTAGTTATTTTATTCCTTTGGAGATAAGTGTGGTTTGAGAAAATAAATACATGCAAAATACTGGTTAGTGTAGTTGGCTACAGGTACAAAGAAAACATTTAACCATTGGGTAAGAGCTTGTGCATTTGAGTTAAATGGTATGCCTACAATGGTGCACTTGAACATATTTCCATTGGGGTCAGACAATGTGCTATTGGGTATGGATTGGTTATACCTTCACAGGACCAAGGTGGATTGTTATGACAAAGCCATTGAGTGCTTGGATGATAATGGGAAACCAAGAGTCTTACAAGGAAAAAAGAAAGCCACATCAGTTAGGATGGAGACAGCTATGCAGACCAAGCACAATCACAGGAAAGTGTGTGTGTTGTTAGCAGTACATATTTCTAGTGAAAAGGCAAGAACGGTGAGGATGAAAATGTTTTGAGCAGATACCCAGTTCTACAACAGTTTCAGGATGTATTTCTTGCAGATATTTCAGAGTTTCCACCTCATAGGGAGGTGTTAATTTTTATTGAGTTAGTACTAGGAGCAGTGCTTGCATCTAAATCACCTTACAAGATGAGCACACCTGAGTTGGTAGAGTTAAAGTTGTAGCTAAAAGAGATGTTTGACAAAGGATACATTAGGCCGATACACCAGTGTTGTTTGTGAAGAAGAAGGATACTACTCTTAGATTGTGCATTGACTACAAGCAATTGAACAAAGTGACCATCAAGAACAAGTATATGTTGTCGAGGATTGATGACTCGTTTGATCAGTTTAAATGAGTAGCAGTGTTCTCTAAGATCAAATTGAGATTAGGATACCATCAGGTACACATCAAATAAGAAGACATATACGATACCACATTCAGCACCAGGTCTGGGCATTACGAGTTTGTTGTAGTTCCATTCGGTTTGAGCTACATTTATGTGTTTGATGAACAATGTATTGTGTCCTTATTTGTACAAGTTTTTTATTGTGTTCATTGATGACATATTGGTATATTCTAAAAATAAGTAAGACCGTGTCGAGAATTTGGTTGCAGTGTCGAGATTTTTGAGAGAGCATCAATTGTATGCTAAGCTTAACAAATATAGTTTCTTCCATACTTAGGTGCATTAATTGGCACATGTTGTCTCCAAGGAGGGCATTGTAGTAGATCCATAAAATATACATTAGGGTAATTTTAAGGTCTAAAATGGGCCTCCTAAGGAAATTATAAAATAATATTGGAAATAATAAAATAAGATTTGATTACATCATTAAATTTTAGAGGGAAAATATAAAAAAATACTTTTTCAACTCGTATTTTGAACTTATCTCCATAATTTTTTACTCAAATTTTGAGCATGAATACTCGTTGGATGAAAATTTTAATTTCCCAACCAAGGATTACCCATGTTGCATACTTTTGATGGACTATGCTACATGAAAAACCTGAAATACATGAAAAAATTATAGTAATCATGTTTTTTCTTGTATTTCTCGTTTTTCGTGTAGCAGGGTCCATAAAAAGTCTTAAACATGGGTACTCCTTGGATGAGGAATTAAATTTTTCATTCAAAGAGTAATATCGCTTGAAATTTGAGTAAACCCTTAGGGAGATAAGTTCAAAATACGAGTTGAAAAAGTAGTTTATTATTTTATTATTTTTTAATCTTTTTACATTTTTACTCAAAAAATGGTGAATCATCCCCCATGGTTGACATCATCATCTTTAATCTTATTGGTTCTCATAAATTTTATTTTGGTTGTACATTTTTCTTAGGAGGCCCATTTTATACCTCAAATTCCCCTAATGAGGGCCAACGTGAAGTGGGTAGCTCTTAGAAATGTATATGAGGTTAGATCCTTCATGAGGTTGGCAAGTTATTACAAGAGGTTCATCGGGAACTTATCATATATTACTTATCCTATTACATCATTGCATAGGAAAGGTAATAAGTTTGATTGGACAAAGGAGTGTGAGGCCAGTTTTGAGTAGATTAAGTAGTTGTTGACACATACTCCAGTGTTAAAGATTGTAAATACATACAAGGATTTTGTAGTATGTGCAATTGCTTGCAAGAGAGGACTTGGTGGAGTACTTATGTATGATGGACAGGTGGTATTCTATGATTCATGAAAACTAAATGAGCACAAAAAGAACTACCCGACACGTGATCTTGAGCTAGCAATGATTATACGTGCATTGAAGATGTGGAGGCACTATCTTCCTAGAAGGAGGTTTTTACTGATGAGTGATCACATTGGGTTGATGTATTTATTTGACCAGTCGAATATGAATGCTAGGAAAGCTAGATGGTTAGACACGATCAATGATTTTTACTTCAAGATCAGATACATCAAGGGAAAGGAGAATAGGGTCACAAATGCTCTTAATAGGCAAATACAGGTAAATCACATAGTTGCTATGAGCTCCTATGGGAGAGATTTACATGATATGATTTTGTAGACAGGTCGGTAGGATGATAGGTATATGCAGATTGTGCATAGCTTGCAGCATAGTACAGGTAAAGGTACGAGTAAAGATATTGGTACTGGTCCATGTGGTAGTACAGGTACAGGTATAGGTGTAGGTGTACAAGATGTGAATTACCGTCTCACAATATATGGCTTGGTCATATTTAGAGACAAGATATATGTGTCAAACAACAGTGAGCTCAAGAAGGTGAAATTGAGGGTGTTTCATGCGAAACCATATTCGGGTCACCCAGGCTTTCAGAATACATTGAATGCAGTGAATAGCTTCTATTATTGGTTGAATTTGAAGAGAGATGTAGCAGAGTTTGTGGCTAGGTGTTTGGATTTTCAAATGGTTAAGGCAGCGTGTAAATATACAAGTGGAATACTATAACTGATTACGATTCTGGAGTGGAAATGGGAGTTCATTTACATGGATTTCATCACAGGTTTTCCCAAGACACCTAGACAACCTCATTCCATCATGGTTATTGTGGACAGGTTGACAAAGGTTGCACACTTCATTCTGGTGAATACTACATATTCAACTAGTGATGTGACACAGGTGTTCATTAGAGATGTGTTCAGATTGCATGGTGTTCCGAAGATTATTTTTTTAGACATGAATGAAAAGTTCACTTGCAATTTTTGGAAGGAGTTGTTTGCAGGTTTGGGTGCAGGTTTGGGCACCGAGTTGGACTTTAGCACAACATATCATCCGCAGACAGATGGACAGACTGAGAGGGTCAATAGGATCTTGGAGGACATGTTTAGGATCATTAGGGGAATTTTGAGGTATAAAATGGGCCTCCTAAGAAAATTTTACAACCAAAATAAACTTTATAAGAACCAATAAGATTCAAGATGACGATCTCAACCATGGGGGATGATTCACCATTTTTTGGAGTAAAAACTTAAAAGGATTAACAAATAATAAAATAATAAAACTACTTTTTTCAACGTATCTCTCTAAGGTTTTACTCAAATTTCGAGTGAGAGTACTTTTTGGATGCAAATTTAATTCCTCATCCAAGGACTACCCATGTTACATACTTTCGATAAACCCCGCTACACGAAAAAAGAGAAATACATGAAAAAATGTGATTGCAAACACATTTTTACTGTATTTCTCATTTTTCATGTAGCATGGTCCATCAAAAGTATGGAACATGGGTACTCCTTGGATGAGGAATCAAATTATTCATCCAACGAGTGTTTTTGCTAGAAGTTTGAGTAAAATTGTAGGGAGATAAATTGAAAATATGAGTTGAATTTTTTTTTTTTTCTTTTTTCCCTCTAAAATTTGATGATGTAATCTAATATTATTTTTAGTATTATTTTATAATTTCCTTAGGAGGCCCATTTTAGACCTCAAAATTCCCCTAATGGTATGTGATGCATCAACAAGGAAAGTGAGAAGATTATTTTCCACTGTTAGATTTCACCTACAACAATGGGTACCGTGAATCATTGAGGATGAGTCTGTTTGAGGCAATGTATGGACAAAGTTGCAATACTCCCATCAGTTGGAGTTATTCGGTTAACAGGGTATTGGTTAGACCAGACATGTTGGCAGAAATGGAACAAGAAATGTAAGTAATCAAGAAGAATTTGAAAGTGGTGCAGGATAGGCATAAGAGTTATGTAGACTAGAACATTTTGTTTAAGGAGTTTCAGTTTGGGGAATAGTTCAACTTGCGCATCAAGCCCAAGAAGAGATCCTTGAAAATTGGATCATGTGCCAAGTTGGAGCCACGATTTTTTGGACCTTTCAAGATTATTGAGGATCATACCAGTAGTATATAAACCTGCACTACCTTCCACAATGAAAGTCCATGTTGTTTTTCACATATCATTGCTTAAGAAGTATGTTAAAGATGTTGATCATGTGATTGTCTGGTATGTATTATAAGTGGATCCAGATGGATAATTCCAGCCAAGGCCTCATTGAATATTGTAGAAAAAGGTGCTCATGCTCCAAAATCAAGCAATAGAGAAAGTTAAAGTCCAATGGAAGCACTTTGGGCCCGATGAAGCTACATGGGATATGGCGAATCGGATGCGAGCTATGTATCCTTCCTTGTTTGTCGGTTGTGGTAAAGTAGTTTTTGTATGATGTTTTGTATATGTATGGCATATGTCTTGGTGGGATGTTTTGATATGTGCACATATGTATATGGATGTAAATACCTCCATGAGCTATTTTATAAATCTCCAATAAGCGGTATGGTTGTCATGTCATTATAGCTATCAAGTTTTTATGTTGTCATGTTGGTTGCTTTTCAATAGGGTGATCATTGTAAATACTACATTGAGTTGTGTTATAAAGTTCCATGGGAAATATGTTTGCTTTTCTGTGGTTTTGCTAAGGTATATGTGTGATTGAACACTGAGGGCAGTGTCCCCCAAGGGGGAGGGTTATGTAACATCCCTAGTGAAAATTCCATGTAATAAAAGTTAAAAATAATAACCACAGTTGATGGGACACTTATTCAAGGCTGAATGTTGGGAAAACAATCCTAGTGGGTGTTCATTTGGTTTATTATGGCTAAGTAAATTGGCAAAGGATATGGAAAAGGCTTTGGAAAGGAAAATGGAATTTTTGGCACATTTATATATGAAAATAATAGAAATTGGGAGAAAAGGAAGGTGAAAGGTCACAGGTTGCATGTGAGGAGGGAAAAAAGGAAAATACTAGAAAATGAAGAAAATGGAGGCCTAATTGATAAAAAGGCTTCTAAGGATCAATTGGTACTTTTTTGTCAGTTTAGTTTCGGAGCTCTCTCATTATTCTCTATCTCTCTCTCACTCTTGGATGCTTAGATTTTACTTGGATCACTTTGGTATTGGATTAAGAAAGGAAAAGAAGGAAAGAGGAAGGAAGGAGAAATAAAGGAAGAGCAGGATCAAGTAGCTACAACAAAATTCTTTGCAGGTATTGATTTGCATGTGTCATTTCCTTGCTAGATTGGCAATGCATTATATTGAATGTGTTTATTTTCTGTCATGGCATGGGTTTCTAGGTGTGACAATGTTTTCATCCTAGCCTTTCCATTTCTGGATAGCCATGGTATGGTGGATTTATAATGTTTTGGTTGAGCTAGATTTATGAATGGATTCGAAGTTGAGTGAGGTGGATCTAAAAAATGATATGACACATGGCCTATTTATCCCTAAACCAGATTGTGGATTGTAGTAAATCCACTGGCCTAGTGACCCCTGAACCACACTGTGGGTTGCGGTAAATCCAGGTATTGTGTGCCTCGGCAGGCATAGGAATACTCAACCGGTTAATGGAGGGATATACAGTAAATCCTAGAGGTGGGTGCTCTCCTTTAGGTTTAGGAATCTCGGGTTGGCATACATAGTAAATCCTGGAGAGTGGGTCTCTGTTTAGGGCCTAGTGATCTGGTGTGGATTTTGGTAAAGCTTGAGAGACTAAGAGACAGGAAAATTCCTCATGTTGTAGGTGGAGAAATATGGTAGCATCAATGCTTTTTTTGGCCTAGTGATCGAGTGGAGATCATGGTAAATCATGTATTACATGTTTATTGTTTTGGCCTAGTGATCTGGTGTGGATTGCGGTGAAGTCTAATTTCTATTGATGACGGTGAGGTGGTTTAACTTCAGGATTCCCTGGTTGGTTCTTTCGGTTTGAGTCCCACATTTATGCTTGGAATATGGGGGTGATTGGTTGAAGAAACTTTTGGCTCACCTAATCTATGGTCGGGTGGAACGTGGAAGTACAATCCCAGGTTGATTTTTGAATTCATTAATAAGGGGTTCTCTCCTTGACATTTTATGCGTAAATGTATTGGTTTATATGCGGATTCTATGGATGATGTATCCTTGATATTTTTGTTGTTATTATGTTGGTTATAAGCATGTATTATGGCTGTCCTCATGTTTTTATTTGTAAATTAATGAATAATGTATCTATGGACTAATAGATGATAATGAAGCTAATGATGTAAGGTAACAATGCTTCTTAGCGATTCTGAGATAATTATGAGACCACTATGCTCAGATATATTGTTTATATGTGTAGAATATACATTTGTGATGTGTTTGACGAAATGTATTTCATGGCTAGTAGGGGTCCAGTCTAGGCCTTGTAATGGTTTTTGTAAATAATCATTGTTTTATTTCATGTTTGAGCTTGTCATTGAGTTTTGGGCAGTGGCCTAGGCTCTCGGCCTAGAAAAGTTCCTTAAATCCTACGGAGGCCATCATAGGCTTGGTAAATTGAGTCCCTAGACACATGCAAGCATATGTCATAGGAGCGTCTAGAGCCTCCCAGACGCACCCATGCCTATATTGTGGGAGTGTCCGAGGGTTAAGTGGGTTTAAAACTCATTGAGACTTAGCTTATTAGAGAAATTTTGAGGTCTAAAATGGGCCTCCTAAGAAAAATGTACAACCAAAATAAAATTTATAAGAACCAATAAGATTCAAGATGATGATGTCAACCATTGGGGATGATTCAACATTTTTGGGGTAAAAAAGTAAAAAGATTAAAAAATAATAAAATAATAAAACTACTTTTTCAACTTGTATTTTCATATTATCTCCTGAGGTTTTACTCAAATTTCGAGCGGGAGTACTCGTTGGATGAAAAATTTAATTCCTCATCCAGGGAGTACCCATGTTGAATACTTTTGATGGACCCTGCTACATGAAAAATGAGAAATACATGAAAAAATGTGATTGTAATAACATTTTTCATGTATTTCTCATTTTTCATGTAGAAGAGTCTATCAAAAGTACACAACATCGCTACTCTTTGGATGAGGAATCAAATTATGCATCCAACGAGTGTTCCCGCTCGAAATTTGAGTAAACTCATAGGGAGATAAGTTGAAAATATGAGTTGAAAAAGTAGTTTTTTCTTTTTTCCTTCTAAAATTTGATGATTTAATCTAATCTTTTATAATTATTTCCACTATTATTTTATAATTTCCTTAGGAGGCCCATTTTATACCTCAAAATTACCCTAATGGGGCTAGTTACCTAAGTGGTTAGGATGGTTCCTCGGAGTCTTTTTGCTGATGTGGAAGATTTGTATGATGTGTTTATATTGATTCCACTTCCTTAAGGTCACCTAGGAGGTTGAATCTGGTCATAGTAGCCTCTCATCACATGTTTACCCTGGTTGTTCGGTTACTTGGGTAGATGTGGGATGAGGATGTTACATATGCTCTTTGGGTTGACTTGGTGTTGGGCTTATAAGTGGATTTTTCTTGAAAAATAAATATTTTTCTTAATTAAAAAGGGTCCAAATTGGACTATGACACATGTCAATAATATTTTTTATCCTAGAAAGACTTAGAAAACTTAAAAGCGCGAAGAACAGTCTTTTGACTCAAACTTGAGTATGAAACCCATACTCCAAAAACAAAACATAATTTCTATTTCTTTATTTATTTTTCTTTCTTTAGAAAGAATATACATTTTCATGATTACAATTAGGACATTATGAGGACCAAACCTAGTTATATTTTTCAACACTCTCTCTAACTAAGTAGGTATTCATAATCCGATTTCATGGTGTAAGGGATCTCGATGTTGAAGCATTCTCATAAGGAGTCATATTTATAAGCCATAATTTTTCAATCATATTTATCATAGCCAACATGATCCTTTTAGGCCTTAACTAGAAAATCTCGTCCTTATTCGAGATAATTATTCTAGAAGGATTTATGTGAGTTTCCACACTACCTCTAAGGCACATACCCCATTCGAATGTTCACTGGGTATGTCCTTTTAGGATTATTCTTATCTTTTATTTCCAAACTTGAATCCTCAAAGAATATTGGCCCTCTTCGACTACTCTTATCCTGGATTCCATACCTCATCTTCAAAGGGTATTGTTCAACGACTTCATTCCTTAGATTCTGCAATCCATAAGAAGTCTCAATCTAAGATGCTTATCCCTCCAAACTCCATTATTTCCTTATGGACTTCACTAAGACTTACGGTGGTTAGTCCTAGTCTAGTGCATGGCCCATAAAGACAAGAAATAACCAACATCACTCCCTCTCAATTAGGGAAGATATGTCCACCAAACTAGGCTTACCTCTCAGGTACTCAAGCTTCTTTTTTGGTATCACTTTAGTCAGCATGCCAGCTACCTGTTCATATGTAGGTAGATAGTGCAGCTCCATGACCCCATCTCATACCACACTTCTGACATAGTGGTACTTATTATTTATATGATTTGTCCTAGAATGAAACACCAGGTATTCTATCAATCTTATGCAACTTTAACTATCACAATGTATCCATGTAGGGCTAAGTGGTCCTTCAAAAAATTCTAATAACAACTTTCTGAGCCAAAATGCTTCCCTACAAAACTTTCTTGTAGCAACATATTCAACTTCAGCACCACTCAAAGCAATTGTATCATGTTTTCTGCTCATCCATGACACAATGGAAGAACCTAGGCTGAAGCATCCACTTTTTTTCTTATTCCATTTGTCTCACTTCCACCCCAGTCTAAATTTATATATCCCATGAATTGGATTTATTTACCAGTATGCCAAAGGAAGTGATGTATGGTTCCACATAGATATCTTAGGATATGCTTGGTTGTACTCCAATGATCATGTTTTGGCTCCATCTGAAATTGACTAAGGACATTTACTGCAAAAAAGAAATATAGTATCATATTTACCAGATACATCAAGGACCCAATCAATTGTTTGTAGTAGGTGGGATCCATCGAAAAATAATTTTAACTCTTAAATTTATTTAAATTTGTAATAATATGAGTAACCATAGGCTTATTATCCATCATGTCAAAATTTTTAAGTATCTTGATCACATATTTACCTTATATCTCACCTAACTTCTACCACACTATTAGTACAAAGTAATAATGCATACACTACAAGGGAAAGACCCTCTAGTAGATGTTTTTGAGCAACCCCTTATAAAAATAGACTAGATATATGTTTGTAGCGGAGGTCTCTAGAGGAGGTTGGTGGGTGGAATTTTTTGTGGATGTATTTTGTTTGGTGTGTTTCTAATCATAAACAGCACCGGTGCATATAACTCACAAAGCATCGGTGCGTACTACAAATTGGCACACTGAGACACCGTGCTCTCCATACAAACCCACCCGGTGCATCTCATTACTGTAGTGCACTGATGCGCTACTCAAAAATAGGCCCAGTGTGTCTTAAAAACCCACGCCCAAACAAAAATAGGCCAAGTGCGCTAGGCATAAACCGCCTGGTGCACCTCAAAAACCCACGCACCGAAACAGGGTTAAATAAAAAAAATTACCAGCCAAAAAATCCACATTTTCACTTCTTCAATGCTCCAGAGCTCTCAAGCACCGGTGTGAATTTCCCTTGTGTGAGGTGCCCTGCCATCATTTCTCCCATTGCACGCACTGCTATCGTCTATTGCACACCTTCTCGAGTTCAAATTTTGCAAAACGGTGGGAAAATTTAGTTTTGAAAATTCTTTAGAAAATATGCCTCCTTGATGCCCAAATGTACAAGTATTTTACTTATTTCTCAATAATTAAACTTTTTAGCTGACTAGATTTGTTAAAAAACTTAAAATTTACTAATTAAAAAAAAATAAAAAATTCCTGTGCAGTGCGCTCGAGCTGTTCGACTCACACCATTGGCGGTGTTGCCTATAAATTTACAGGCCACACCGCGAATGGTGCTAAGGGAAACTGCATTGGGTCTGGTGCGGTACCAAAAACGTGCACCATGTTTTTTTAAAAGCTAATATGGCGGTGCGCTCATTTAAATGACCGCACCATTGACTATGTTCTAGTGTCGGGAGGGTGGTGCATTGACTAAACTATCAGCCCAAAATTACCAGCCAAAAAATCTGCATTTTCACTACTTTAGTGCTCCAGATCTCTTAAGCACTGGTGCGAATTTCCCTTTTGTGAGGTACCCTGCCATCGGTTCTCCCATTGCATGCACTACTTCCATCCATTGCCCACCTTCTCGAGTTTGAATTTTGCAAAACAGTGGGAAATTTTATTTTTGCAAATTCTTAAGCAAATATGTCTCCTCGATGCCCAAATGTACATGTATTTTACTTGTTTCTTAATAATTAAAATTTTTAGCGTATTAGATTTGTTAAAAAACTTAAAATTTACAAATTTTAAAAAAAAATTCCTATGTAATGCTCTTAAGCCATTTGGCTTGCACCGTTCGCGGTGCTGCTTGTAAATTTATAGGCCACATCGTGAATGATGCTAAGGGAAACTGCACTGGGTCGGGTGTGGTACCAAAAATGCACACCATGTTTTTTAAAAACTAATATAGCAGTGCAGTCATTTAAATGACCACACCGTTGACTATGTTCCAGTGTCCGGAGGGTGGTGCGTTGACTAAAATATCTGCCCCGGGGCGGATAGTTCGGTCAGCGCACTGCGCTCCAGACACTGGTACATAGTCAACGATGTGGTCATTTAAACGACCACACCGTTGACCATGTACCAGTGCCGGGAGGGTGGTGCACTGACAAGACTATTCACCCCGGGGCGCATAGTTTGGTCAGCGCACCACCCTCCCGACACTAGTACATAGTCAACGGTGCGGTCGCTTAAATAACCGCACCATTGACTGTGTACCGATGTGAGTCGGGCGGTGCACTGACGAAACTATCCACCCCGAGACGAATAGTTTGGACAGTGCACCGCCCTCCCGACACAGGTACATAGTCAGATATGCGATTGTTTACAGGACCGCATCGTTGACCATGAATTAACGTTGGGTGATGCGATGACCTAACTATTTGCCCCCTGTTGGATAATTTCGTCAACATGCCACAGGATAAAGTATTTCATGTTTTGTGGTGCGCTTCAAATTTCCATGCGCACCGAGGACAGTGCATGATAAAAAACAGACACACCAGTACTGATGCATGACTATTTTTTGGGTGCACTGTCTATTTTTTTTTTCAAAAAAAAATTATATATATATATATATATATATATATATATATATATATATATATATTTGTAAATATATGTCTCATTTAACAAAAAAATGTATTTAATATGTGAATCATTCGACGACGTCAAAGGAGAGAAGGGAACAACAAGAACATAGGGCAGACCAATATAACATGGTTCGCCTGTGGGAGGCACAAGAGAGGGATAGAATTATGTACCCTCGCCCTATTATGGCAGCCACCCAGTTGCTCCTAAGGGAGGTAGGCCTCCTCAAGTTCTATGAGGAGGTTACATCCCTGAAGGGCCATAATGGGTTTTTGGGACAACTCATCTTGAGGTGGGATGCCCACCGACAGGCTTTCCGGGTTGGTCCTAACCAGTGGTACATGCCCACTAATGAGGACATATATTTTATTACTAGCCTATCTATGAGAGGGAGGGATTTTCCCTCATTCCCAGAGGTCCCCAACGGCTATGTAGTAGGGATTCAGTTTGTGTACTCTAAGATATACATTAGCACCGATATACTTTCTCCTGCAGAATTTCAGGTCTCCGATGGTCAGTTACGTATTGCCTCGTTTGGTGCAGAGGAGGTGAGGTACCTATCACTACTGCTGACGACCATTGCACAACATACCAGTAACGGGAAATGCATTATTTTCCCGCTTTTATTTTATGTTGATTCTTTATTACAGGTGCCATGACTTGTGAGGTGGTCTGCGATTTTTTTGTAGAAGTTTTGTACATCATTAAATAGATGTCGTTATCAGGCACATGGGAGGGTGAAATTCCCTTTTACTTCAAATTTATTTTGTTTATTTTTTGAGAGGTTTCCAGAGATGAGACCTAATTTTTTTTTACAGCCTCGTAGGCCGATGTTGCACGTACGAATGGAGATGTGGGGCCAGATGATGCCCAAGAGGGGTGAGTCTGACTTTTCCGCCACGATATCTCATTATAAACCGGAGTTTGTTGGAAATAATAAGAGGGGGGGTGAATCAGTATTTCTTTCAATTAGAGCATTAGTTAATCTTCAATTATTATCAGTGTTTGTACAATGATAGCAGTAAAAAAAAGGAACACAAATGCACACAATTTTTAAGGTGGAAACCCACTTCGGGACAAAAACCACCTAATGCTTTTCTAATAATTATTTAATATTCAACTCCAATTGAAAATAAAGCTCCAACTTCCTAGAATCTAGGAAAGAATTCTTCTCCAACTCCCACTGGATGGACGCTCCAACACTCGAGATTCTTCAGTAGTCAACTGAACGGATTCCCCAACACCTAATGAGCTACCACTCACCCTAGCACCACCCTACCACCCTGTAGAATAATAAAATAAGGATGTACTCCCATACCAGGGAAAATGGTCCACTTTAAAATGATATAGAATGATGTAGAAGAAGAAGACACATTAGACCATAACCCCAACTATGACACAACCACCTAATGATGATCCTAGACCTTCCGACACTGCCTCTTCAACTCTTGGCAGATAGACACTAGTAAAAATTTTACAATAATGTATTTACAATGATACCTTTACAGTGACTGTATGCAGTGCTGCCCACTTGAAGACTTAATGTGATGAACTTCTTGCTGCTATTTTTCACCTTGGTTTCTACTCTTATTATTCTACCCTCTGCTGCACCTTTCTTTGTTTTGCTGCCCTAGAAAGTCTGGTCCTTTGCAGCCCTTGACAACACATGATATAGCTTTATCTTGCCTTCTAGGAGCTCGATATTGAATCTAGTGTATCTCTATTACTTCAGATCCCCAATATGTGATTTTCGGTCCTCTCCTCTGATTCGTCTTTCCAATGCCACAGTCTGACCCAATTTGGATTCTTCAAGGGAGAGTTATGCCCAATCTCTCACAATGTCCTAATTATGGATTATTTCAATAGAGAAAACTTGTACGGTGTGACACGTGTCACTGTTTCTTCATTTGGCTTTGAAATTGATAGAGAGAAAACTAGAGTTCATGCACTATCTACCACTTTTTACATAATTCCAATCCGATACTCAGAGAGAGAGTTATGACTATTTTCCCAAGGTCACTTCTTTGAGATGAATTTCAGGAGCCTGCAAAAACACTGACTTCCATAGATTATATCTCCAAAAATATTGTGCACCTTGATAAGAAATATTTACAGGCGCTTCCTGAGGATTTCAGCTTTTCCTCATAAAAATTGTAGCTTCTGAACCTTTGTAGAAAAAAATTTAGAGCGAAAATTCCACGATGACCTATTTCAGATAGTGAAATCCCTGCATAAGGAGGATATGAGGATCACAATTTATATAAATTCTTACATTGAGAGGGGATTCAACAAGTGAACGTGGAAGGGATTTTAGGAGCTTACAAAATATTATCTTTAATGACCCATGCCACAAACCCATGGGGTTTTATCCCACTAACTAGGGTTACAAACTTCAAACATGAATATCTCTCAAACCGTGAAGAATTACGTGATGTGCCATATATCAATGGAAACATCTCGATAAGTAGAAACCATCAAATTAATTCTTGACTCAGAATATAGTAATTTGGTAGGTCAAAATTCCCATGCAATATTGAGGTAGCCCCTGGTGCTGCTTGGGTTGAAATCAATGACAACTACTGATCAATAATCTCCCCCTTTGGCATTGATGGCAACACAAGTACTCCCCATGTGATCACGGCACCTCTTCCTACAACATTTTATCCCCCTTTGACATCAATGGCAAAGGTTAACTCCCCCTGACACACAACCATCCTGTGGACCTGTACACACTTCCACTCCCCCTTTATATTCTGAATAAGGAAAATCTAATGAGAACTTGGGAGAATCCCAAGCTTCTGACAAAGATATTCCAATGCTTTATGAGTACTCTCACGATCATCAACGCTTCCTGCCCAATTTGCATCTGTAAAGAAATTAATAATGAGATTGTTAGCCTTGGGATACTACAAGCCATATTCTGTTTTTCCCTTTATATATAGAATAATCCTTTTGATGGAAATAATATTTGATTCTTTTGGTGCTGCTTGGAATCTTGCTACTTGTCCAACTTCTTGCATAACATCTGGTCGGGAGGTTGTTACATATAGAAGACTACCAATCATAGATCTATACAACCTTTTATCCACATCCTTGGATGAGTCGTCTATGCTCAATTTGTAGCCTGTTACCATCGGAGTAAGGATGGGTTTGCAATATTCCATTTTAAATTTCTTGAGCATTTCCTTGATGTACTTGGCTTGACATATAAATATTCCTTTCTCTTGCGGAGATATTTGAAGCCCTAAGAAGTATTTCAACTCACCAAGTAAAGACATGTCGAAATCACTTTGCATATTTGTAGCAAACTTCTTACTTAGTCGATCATCATTGCTACCAAATATTATATCATCCTCTTTAGCTATTAAACTTTCTTTAGTTGCTTCATCCAGAACATACATGTTGTTTGGAGCTCGACTTGCTGTAGCCATAATTTCACCATACCTGCCTTTCCTGATTTCACATTTTGTGGAGTTGAATAGTATTGTGTGTCCTTGATCACACATTTGTCCAACACTGAGCATATTTTGATTAAGGTTTTCAACCAATAGAACATTCTTGGCTAGAGAATCTTTGCTTCCGAGAGTGACAGTACCTAATCCTATAACATTTGAAGATACATCATTTCGAAAGGACAAGGTTCCATCCTTCTTCTCTTTCAGAGATACAAAATTATTTCTATCTCCAGTCATATGCGTTGAGAAACTACTATCAACATGCCACACATATTTTTTGTTTTGAGCCTTGAGAGCGAGAGCACAATTATCAATCTTCTTCTTCTTCCATGTTTGTTCGTTCTATGGCTTCAAAGATTCTTCTGGAGGATTTTCAAGTCTCAATTCTCTGGCTATGTGTCCAAAGTTTCGACATTTCTAAAATTCAATATTATTTCTTAAATGCTAAAATCTATTGATGTTTCGCTAAGCCCTGGGAGGTTCATATTTGACAGATCTCCTGGAATTGTATTGGTTCCCAGGGTGCGTGCAACATTCTACAAATTTATGACCAAATTTTCCACATGAATAAAAATAGCCATAAAAAATATGTTGGTACCTGGATGAAAATATTTGTCGAGGAATTGTCTTCCAAGGCTGTTCTTGCAAATCTTGTCCAATGAAGTCTACATGCATGTCAGATCTCATATGTTCACTGTATTTTTTTGTAGAAGATCCTGTTTATTCTTCTTTGTAATCGAGGCTAGTTCTATCATTGTAAGAGCATTTATTGTTGATCATTTCTTCCAATGCCCTTGAGCTATTGGCATAGTTTTGGATAGTTTTTCCCTTCTTCACTTCCTTACGCAGCGAGACTACTTCGGCTTCTAATTCTTCCCTTTCTTCGTTTCTTTCTTCCAACTTCTTTTGAAGTGACTCTTCAATGCATTTGTGTTCTTCAATTTCAATTTTGAGACCTTGAACTTGTTCTTCAAGAGTATTGGAACGGACCTTCTCAGCCTTGAGCTCTTTTAGAAGCTTGATTGCTTCCTTAGAAAATTATTCTATGGTCAACCCTTCTTCTTCATTGTTCGATACCTCTTGTTTATTGTGCTTGGCCATAAACAATACTCTCTCATTGGATTGTTCTTCGCTATCATCATCAGATGATAAGCTATCTTCTTTAGAGAGAAATTTCATTTTGGATCCTTTCTTGTTGAATTTATTAAAGCCTTTATTTCCTTTTGAGTTGCCATCACTTCTGTTCGGACATTTTGATGTGAAATGCCCAACCTCACCATAGCGAAACATATCAATGGAAGTTTACTTTTGAATTTTCACTTACCAATTTTTAGTTTTCTCATAAAGTAAGCATATTCTTCATCTGAAATACCTTCTTCATCATCTCCCTTTTCTTCGCACTTGCAGGTGCATGTCATTTCAATTGAAGGTTGTTTGTCCTTATTGGTTTTCTTAGATGCAACGAACGCATTTTCTAGATGCGAAGTACCCTATTATTCATCAAGTCTTATTTCATATGCTATGAGAACTCCATGTAATTCCTCTTTGGTGAGTTTATCCAGATTTGCACTATATTCTAAGACCGATACCTTTGGGTTGAATCTCCCTGGTAACACTCTAAGAATCTTTCGTATAATAGTCTTCTCGTCAACTGGCTCTCCAAATCCTTCCATAGTATTGGTTATTCCATCAACATATTGGAAGTATGCAGAAATGTTGCAATATTCTTTCATTCTGAGTTGCTCAAATTTTGATCTATAGATTTGAAGCTTTGCTTCTTTGACATTTGAGTCACCTACATATATATTCTCAAGCTTGTCCCATACATTTTTGGTGGTTTTACAACCCAACACCTTATGATAAGAAGATTCAATAAGTCCACTGATAATAATATTCTTTTTTTTTGCATCATTTACCAAATTCTTCTTACCTTGTTCATATGCGGTTGTTGTAAATCCATTTTGAACAGTGTCCCATACTTCGTAACCTTGCGCTAATAGATATACCTCCATTCTTCCTTTCCAGAGTGGATAATTATTTTCATTGAATAGAGGTACACCATTCTTGGTATGCTCCATGACCTCCTTCCAGTAGTTAAACTGCTATTGAAGGAATCAAGCTCTGATACCAATTGTTGGAAATACTGAGAGGGGGGGTGAATCAGTATTTCTTTCAATTAGAGCATTAGTTAATCTTCAATTATTATCAATGTTTATAAAATTATAGAAGTAAACAAAAGGAACACAAATGCACATGATTCTTAAGGTGGAAACCCACTCTGAGACAAAAACCACCTAATTCTTTTCTAATAATTATTTAATATTCAACTCCAATTGAAAAAAAGTTCTAACTTCCTAGAATCAAGAAAAGCATTCTTCTCCATCTCCCACTAGATGGATGCTCCAGCGCCCGATATTCTTTATTAGTCAACTGAACGGATGCCCCAACACCCAATGAGCTACAACTCACCCTAGCACCACCCTACCATCCTGTAGAATAATAAAATAAGAATGGACTCCTGTACCAAGGAAAATGGTCCACTTTACAATGATATAGAATGATGTAGAATAAGAAGACACACTAGACCATAACCACAACTATGACACAACCACCTAATGTGATCCTAGACCTCTCGACACTGCCTCTTCAACTCTTGGCAGATAGACACTAGTAAAATTTTTACAATAATGTATTTACAATGACTTACTACAATGATACCTTTACAGTGACTGTATGCAGTGCTTCCCACTTGAAGACTTCATGTGATGAACTTCTTGCTGCTATTTTTCACCTTGTTTTCTTCTCTTGTCATGCTACCCTCTATTACACCTTGCTTTGCTTTGCTGCCCTAGAAAGTCTGGTCGTTTGCAACCCTTGACAACACATGATCTATCTTTTTCTTGCCTTGTAGGAGCTCGATATTGAATCTGGTGTATCTCTATTATTTCAGATCCCCAATGTGTGATTTTTAGTCCTATATTATTCCTCTGAGACTTCTTTCCAATGCCACAGGTTTGACCCAATTTGGATTCTTCAAGGGAGATTTATGCCCAATCTCTCACAATGCCCTAATTATGGATTGTTTCAGTAGAGAGAACTTGTACGGTGTGACACGTGTCACTGTTTCCTCATTCGGCTTTGAAATTGATAGAGATAAAAGTACAGTTCATGCACTATCTACCACCTTTTACATAATTCCAATCTGATACTCAGAGAGAGATTTATGACTATTTTCCCAAGGTCACTTCTTTGAGATGAATTTCAGGAGCCTGCAAAAACACTAACTCTTAGAACCCCACAAAAAGAAATAAAAAATAGATCATGAAAGTGTGCACATTCAAATGCCACTACTCTTAGTTAATTTTTGCAAATAAAAATTGTGTTCAACTTGTCCAAAGCTCCACAATTCATGATGGTCAAACAACTTAATCTTGACTCATTCATGCTTTTAAATTTCAAGTATTGATAGGTAGTGAAAAAAGATCTAGCCAAACCATTTAATCTTGGAAGATCAGTAGTTAGGTAGAGAAATAAAAATGAGCTCATCAGTTTAATCTGAGCCATTTGAATTTTTAAGGTCAGAATTAGATTAGTTAGCTTATCAAAAGAAAAATAAAGAGTTAGCAAGCTCAAATGCATCCAATTATGAAGAAAAAATGTTACGGTAAATGATGGGTAGGCAGAAGCAATTTCACAAGGCGTGGAAAGCATCAATTGGTCATTTAATATCACTAACATTCCCCTAAATCCCCTTACCCTTGCTTAAAACCCTATTTTCCATTCCTAGAAGGCATTATCCCTTGTAAAAATATCCCTTTCTCTTCATACTAATCTTTTTTCCCTTATTTTACCCATTTTCCCTTCCTAAAACCCCTTTCCCTAGTTTAAATACATATTTTCTTTTGAAAATTAAAATTCCCTTTACTAACTCCCTTTTACATTTAAAAATACTCCAAAATCCATTTATCCTAAGTTTTAAATGTTTAAAATATCGAGACCCATTGTAAATCCTTTCCCGATATCTTTTTAAACACATATCCCTAATATATTTTTACATCTCGCATCATATTTGTTAACCTACCATTCATATTAACACCGTTTAAATATGTATTCAAACCCTCCACTATATAACATGCTTTATTATATTAATTCCCGCATATTTTACTTCCCTATACATATCATATAAAATCCATTTATATTAATTTATAACCTATAGTTTTAATTTTCCTCGCATTGATATATCCCGGGTCCCACTTACTTTAAAAACTCCACATATAAACCATGCTAACCCTTTGTTTTCATATAATCCCTGACCCATCGCATAATACAAACTTGGGTCCAACCTATCAAATCCCTGCAAGTCCTCCATCTGTCCGATGACAATTCATCAAATCCTGCAACCAATAAGAGCTATCGCACCCCCGACTGCTCGACATTTAACACCATTGAGGGGTTGCGAAATGAGTGGTTTCACACCCCTGCTCCCCTGCTACATGGCAACCCCACGTTGTATCACACTCCCCATACTAAAACCATTAACATGCTTTTTTCCATGCAAAAACCACCAGGTTGTTTTCCACCCATTGCAAATCAAACCACCCTTGTTTGATAATTCAACTCCACGCCCAATGTTTAACCACCTTAGGGTAAAACCAATAAAGCCCGCCCTAAAGCATTTTTTACCTATTTGTGTTGAGAATTGCATAAAAGAATCCAAAAGAAGCCTTTCCAACCTATTTTCAAGCTAAAGCAACTGGTGTCGACCTATTTTGAGGCCAAAATTAGACCAGAATTCAAACCTTTTGCTACCAAAGCCTATGCAAAACCAGTTTAAAAGCTTTGCAGACCGTAACTAAAGCCTTTTTTGTGGCCAGAAACCTTTCCAAAGGCCGATTTCAAACCTTTTCCATGTATTCCTAAGTGTTGAGACCTGTACTTAAACTAAAGAAAGTAATCAATTGATTAAAATAAACAAATCTATGGCTTCATAGGGTATTGTGACTATTAATCCCCTGCAACCTCCTATTGTTGATATTGAATATACCCCCCTTGCAGACAAAGACTTCAAAATCAATGCCCGAGTCACTGATTTCAACCTTCTTGAGCTCCACTACTGGAGCCATGATAAATTCATGGATTAGGCTGATGATATCCACCTTTGGGAATCAAATTTGCCTAAATATATCTTCCCCTAGACCTTCTAATTTCCAGAAATCATCAGACTCTATCAAGTTAATTATCTACCCAATGAGAGAGCCCTAGTGACTCGTAGAAAACATATTTTGTTCACAATTATTGTAGAATCAATAAACCAAATGTTGCAAATCTTATCCAAGCCTGATGAAGCCCCTTTTTCTATTGAAATCCTCACTGAATTATATCTGAAACTAGACTTTCCCAAGAGGTTTCAAATATTTCAAACCTTATTACCTCCATCAGTTGAAACCCCAAAGAGTAACCCTACTTATTCAACCTCAATTTTTTCAGAGAGAACAAGACAGATTGTCACAATGTTGTCTTGCATTCTAGGCTACTTTACATATGAGTATGTAGATGCTTCAATCCTAGGTTTTATGTCCATTTTCTGCCCAGGACAACCTCCAACCTTTACATTTAACTTTTCTCAATACCTTTTAGATTCTATCCTTGAGAAATTGGTTAGATTACTTGAGGAAGGAGTGTTTAAGTATTCATAAGTTTTGTTTCATTTATAACTATACTTCCAATCTGAAAGGTTTGCAGTTAGCCTTCAAAAACTGGACACAGAGGGTAACCCCCAATATATAGTCTTCTGGACTTCCCTAATCAAACAAGACTCCACAGAGTTCACATACAAAGACTTCATTTTTTCACACAATTGTCAACATGCTAAGCAGTAGCAGTGAACCTAGGATCAATGAAGAAATAAAGAAAGTATTGCAGTTATTTGAACATGGTAGGACAGGAGACTGGTATTTATACTAGAACCACACTGAATTTAGGGTGTATGGATGTAAAATCGCTCCATATAAGCTACCAAAATAACTCCCAATGAGGTTATTTACATTATAATATATCAAGCATATCCTAAATTCAGATGAGGTTAATTTTCTATCAGCAAAGAAGAAAAACCAGTTTAAAATAAAGAACAGGCTTGGTCCTTTCATTTGCAATAACAGGAATGTTGGACAACAAGCAGAAAAGTTTCTACAGGATTTCAAATTCAGTGAGAGTTTCAAATGGCAGTATGATCCTTTAGGACTTATTAGCAAACTAAGAGTCAAATTTAAATTAACTCCTTTTGCCCATGATTCCAAACCAGAAATTGAAAATTACTCCAACCAGCCAGTGTGGTTGGAGAATACTTTTAAAGAGGTGGAAAAACTAGTTGAGACTATTTTTTTCCTGCATACTCCATCCCTACAAGATAGGTACTCCAAAAAAGCAAGAGAAAAAGGTTCATATTCAGCTCAAACCACTACTGATACTAAATTTAAGCTAATGTATAGGAAGAAGCCCAAGCTGAATCATGTAAATGAACAAGAGGAAATAGTGGACACAGTTGAGATTATTGATACAGATTTGATTGTTAGGGACAATGCACCTCCTACTATTTCAGAGGAAACTCATCAACCTTCAAAATCAAGTGCTTAGATCATTCAGAAGTAGCATAGTGTTGAAGTATCTTCATCAAGAAAACTAGTAGAGAAAGAACAAGATATAATGGAGAGATATAAAGAGAAAAAATTGAATAATGAGGCATTGATAGCAATGACTTATGCCCAATATTGGAAATAGACACATAGTGACCAGAACATGTTGCTTTCTGCCTTTGATTATAAAACCAAGAAGATGCAAATGACCTTTTTGCAGCCCACAGTACAGTATCCAAAGTCATCAGCAAACTATAGGAAAACAACATTTGAATTCATGGAAAAAGATGTTCATCCTATAGACCAAATTTAATTTCATAAGCAATCTAGAGAAATGTTGTATTCTACTATGACCAACAAAGCTATGAGTGTCTAGAAATTGCAAAATTCTCTAGAGAATATCAAAGCTCAGTTAAAACTAGAGAAGGATTCCTCACAAGCCAAAGACAACAGAATCAAATCACTTGAAGAATTGGTTATAGAGGTAGGATATGATCCCAAAAATATCAAATTAGCTAAGGAAATAATAAAAAAGAAGAATGCAGACATTGTTGCATTGAAGAAGTAGCTGAAATTACCTCCCACTGAACATCCAAAAGCAAAAGAAATTTTAGAAAATGAAGGAAAAAAAGATGAAATGATGAATCTCATCATTCAATTGACAACTCAACTGAAAGAGATGGAGAATGAGATGGATAAGTTAGTGCATGAAAAGAAGGCAATCATGGAAGTAGTTATTGTTACTTCCATTCCCATAGCTTCAGCATCAACTTCAGTGGCTACAGTAGTCCCCACTACTACAACAATTCCAACTACAACAGAATTTCAACAGCAGCATCTACTACATCAGCTACAGCAACAGCTCATCCTAGTGATGAAGCACATAAATTGGTTAAATCTATGCAAGACATGTCAATTCAAACAAATGAAATTAATAGACTGAAAGAACAAGTAAAGAATCTTGAAGATGAAAAGAAATTGGCACAGATGAGGCATATAGCTGAAGCATAGAAGTCAAGTAGATTGACTGAAAGAATTCAGAAGTTAGAAAGAGAGTTGACATTAGCAGAACCTTTCGCCCAAGCCATGAAACAACTATGGGCCAATATCATTAACACTATTAATGATATTTGGCCATCCATCCAAGTTATCTTTGAGCAGAAATATTTGATCAAGGAAGCAAGTGAATCCATTCAGAAATTCAAAGAAGAACTTGACAAAAAGACAGAAGAGAACACAGAGATAATTAAGTTTCTAAACTCTAAGAAAAAGCATGAGTTAGAAGAAATTGGAGTAACATGATTGAAACAATTTTAGAGGTTAAAAAGGTAATTTCCAAAAGAAACTTAATGGTGCAGCTTGAAGATAAGTGCCAAGCCATGGAGTTAGCAAAAAATAGATTTATGCATAAGCTTTATTTTCTAAGGCAAAAAGGTCTGCCAAATCCACTGGTGATTAATGACATACTGATGTGGTAGGAAGACTATGATAAGAAAATCAAAGAAATGGCCAAAGAACACTCTGACAATTCATCTTTGAAAGTAATTCCAACAGGGAAGGTACTTTATCAGATATTTGAAAATCTCTTTTACCTCCAGCATGAGTTAAACCATCTCTTTATAAACAAGCCTACTTTCACCAAATACACTGAAGTAGATGAAATCTACAGAAGGATGGTGAAGATTAAAATCCCAGATGAAGATACTTGGGAGAAATTGTATGATTCACTGTAATGGTGAAAAGTAAAAGCAGGTAACAGAGCAGTCAAGGTTAAAGAGTAAAGAGCATTCAGATTAAAGTGAAAACAAAGAAGTCAAACAAAGCAATAACAGATTTAAATTCAATTCAACAAGAAAGAGAAAGTAACATCCAACGTAAAGCAACAACAAAAGAGACAAAGCAGCGAAAATATCAGTAGAGAAAATAGCAATCCAAGTAAGCAGGGATAACTAGAATTTAGTCTCCTAGGTGTCTCTATCTTCTTGCATGAAGATATTTTCTTTTCCTTGAATAATTCCTAAATCATTTTAGGATATTTTGTATTAATTTTTGTATAAATACTTCAGAAATTCGAAGTGTTAGTGTGGATTCTTGAACATTTCTATAGTTGTAATTGATCAAAATACTTGAGGATTCATTGTACAATTTTCAAGTCAGCAGACTGGACAAGTAATGAAGGCATTGTGTTACAAGATTCATGTGTTGAGCTACTTCTCTGGAGTACATTTCAATTGTTCATTGTTATTTACCTTAAGTATTCCATAAACTTTTATGTTTTCCAAATTTAAGTGGTATAACAGGAATATTATTGCATAAATTATTTAATTACACTCTGTTCTGAATTGTTATTCATTTTAATGTTTTATTATGATATCTAGATCTGAGAACCCTTAATTTCTCTCCTATCTTGATTCACCTCTTCCTCTTTCATTCATCATTCTGGTTTAAGGAATCCTTAACTGCTTCTTGATTCCGATTGAAACCACTTCACCACTCAGCCTTTAAAGATCTGATTTTGCTCAGTTACCCTGCCCTGTGAACACTTCCTTTAGAACTTGATTCTTGTCATGTTTTCTTGAAATTTTGACTCCATAGCCCAATGGAAAATTAGAGAAGACAATTATCCATCTAAATCCGTAATTCCACCAAACCAAATCAAAATCAAACCCAATCAATCTTTCATAACTAGCCTAAAATAAATTAAAAACAACAAAGTTAAATCATAAAAAGAGAGCACTCTCTGATTATTAGGAAGGTTAGATCCTGATCTCAAAAGTAGGTTTTTGGTTACCTCTAAAATTTCTTTAACAATCATAACAACCCTGGGAAATTATTGGAGTTATAACATCTCCATAAATAATATGAAACATTTTTAAATATATGAATGGGATCTAATAAGTGGGCAATCTTAAGATGCTCAAAATATTGGAGGTTATAAAATATAGATTTCCTTTTCATCCCAATGAGAAATTTCTCAACATAGGTGTCTAACAATTCTAGATCATCGAATATAGGCTCCCCATTTGAATCGAACATTTATATGAACTCCTTATCCTTCTCTCTCTTGTATGCTCTAAGCTATTCAAATGTTGTCTTTATTGGAGGTAGGGTTCTCTCTCGTTTACCATTGAAATTGGATGTTGCTCTTCTGTAAGGGTGTTCTTCTGGGAGGAATACCCTGGAGTAGTCATACACTCGCTTTCATAGGGCGTTGGACCATCTAGTTTTCAAAGAAGGTCCACAACATTTACATCAAAAATACCCTTTTGTTACAAGACCTGCGAGATTATTGTATACAATATATATGCATGGCACGTTAAATAATATCATGAAGACTAGAAGAATTACAACGAATTAAATAACTAATATGCGAAAGAATATTGCTACATATATAAAAAAATCAATAAACATGTAATTTACCAAAGCAAACTCCTAAGTCTGGATAATCATGTGTAGTGTAAGCATATATGCCATACAACATAAAACTCCTCTCTGTTATGATGGGTCTTGATACATCGTATGCATTTATCCCATCCCATAATTCCTTCAATTCATCTACCAGTGGTTGTAAGTAGGCATCCATATTCTTCACTTGTCTTCTACCAGGGACTATGAGAGCCAACATAAGATGTTCATTCTTTGCGGACCACCATGGGGGAATATTGTTATTGATCACTACTACAAGCCAAACGGAATAGTTGGTGTTTTGGAGGGAATATGGATTGATTCCATCCATGGCTATGCTGAGTCGTAGACTTCGTACTTCATCCTAGAATTTTTTGGGCCATGTATCTTCTATATGCTTCATGGCTATTGAATCTGTTAGTCTCCTATACCAATAGGTGTCATATTTCATGATTGTCTTGATTGAACTATGGAATATGTTCAAACCTTCTTTCTTGAGAAAAGGTGTTCCATATTCTTGAAAAACCAAAAAATCAAAAAATTTAAAAAATGTAAAGAGGGTATACCCTAAAAGAAAAATTAAAGGGTAAGAAAAATAAAATGGTCAAAAAGTGAAAGAAATGAACCCCAAACAAAAAATAGACCAAGGAAAGTGTGCAAATCCAAATGCCACTACTATTTCATTTTTGTAATAAAGCAATTGTGTGCAGCTTGTAAAATCTTTGCCACAATTCATGAATAAGTCAAACTGTTTAAACTTGGCTTACTCATAATTCAATTTCATGTTGTAGATTAGAGAATAAATATCTGACCAAACAGTTTAATCTTGGCAGATAAGTAGATAGGTAGAGTTAATAAAAGGTGCTCAACAGCTTAATCTGAGCCCTTGGATGTAATAAGGGTAGAATTAGATAGGTTTGCCTTGTAAAAAAGAAAAGATTGATAAGGGTTTGCAAGTCTAAATGCACCCTAATAAAGAAGAGAAAATGGTAGTGTTAAGTAGATAGGGTAGGTAGATGGTGCTGCAAAGTGTTATCTGATGAATGTTGCTGCTACATGTTGTTGATCCTTTACTTTCATCACAAGTACTAAAGCAGGAAATATACTGGAAAATCACTGCAAGCAAAGTCAAACTCATTAACTTCCTTCATCACTTTCCCCTCAAAATTTTTACTAATTTCCCCCCAAGATACTAAGGTATTTGGAGATCAAAGGGGCTCAAGGCATTTCCTTGACTTCTGGAGGGACCGGACCCTCGGCCTAATGATAAAAAAGACCTAAGTACTTGAGATAATCCATCATTATAATCTTCCATCTTTAACTTTGTCCTAAGTAAAATCCTATTTTACTTAGGAAACTCATGCAAAATTCCATAAAAATCCCTCAAGATAGCTTGCTATTCTAAGTTTAAGTGTTGAAGATAAGATATTGCAATTTACTTCAAAAGTTTTCACTTTCTTAGATGTGCAAAAATATTTTGAGTTTCCTTGTCCTTTATCATATTAATGTTTAACTTTATTTACTAAATCCCTAGTCAAATACCCTATCCTAAGTATATAAATCCCTTTTTATAAATAACCCAAAAAACCCCCCTATTATAAAGTTTAACCAAAGTATTTTATATCCCCGAGCATTTATAATAAAAACCCATTATATGCCCTTTGGTTAAAATTATCAATATATTATAATCCCGCCCTTATGGTAATTAAATAATATTTGTTTGTTACCATATAAATAAAATATATATATAAAAACTTTAAACATGCGATATGTATGTTTAAAACGCAAAAATATGAATAAAACTTCGGAGAAGTCTTGTGCCACCGTGGTTTGTCCACATGGAATTCCACTTAATCAAACCCCCGCCGCAACCCCTTTCATTATGCACATGGGATTAATTAGTCATCAGGACTAGTTAATAACCTTTCCGCCTATTAAAAATCCCCCGGGGTGATTAAAATACACGTTAAATTCTTTTAAAAGTCCGACGGGCCCACATGAAACCCCCGCCTATCTCCCCATCGCCCCAGCCGTTGGATCAGCCTCCCGCAGATCAACGGCCAGCGTTGATCCCGCTGCCCATCCCATGTAAGTTTTTTAACCAGCGGGGGATGGGTGGTTTTGAATAGTCAGACCATCCACGTGGCAAGAAACCTGTGGAATCGCTGCCCCTCCGATAAAAACCATCCTCGACCAAAAGCGGTGCGGGAATACCACTTACCGCTTACCGCTTACTTCCGGCTTACGTCACCCCGTACGTCGATGACGTCACTCCTCGGAAAAATAAAAAACCCTTTTAACTTGTAAATAAAGCCATTTTTCCGTGTTTTTCTGTTATTTTCGTTATTTGAAAACGACAGTGCTCCCTGCTGCGATTTTCGAATTTCCACTGTAATTGACTGATTCACTCCAAGATTCCGCTGCGCCCATGTTCAAGTATAGTCCCGCCATCACCTGTTACCTGTTAAAGAACCAGCCTCCTTCTAAAAACAGGTATTTATCCTTTTCCGCCCCGACTGCAAGTAAAACTCAGTTCTCTTTGTTTTTCGCTGAAATAGTGATTAAAAATCATCACTGAGTCTTCCCCAGAGGTTTTAAAAATGTGTAATTGTTCCTTGGACCAAAAAATTGTGCCAATTTCCTTCAGTAAGATCAAAATCACGCCCGGCTTGTGAAGAAAACCAGAAACCTCCGTTTTGAATCCACAAGAACCAAAATGGAGGCCCCGGCAGCTTTGAATATAACTCCACTGAATGCCCCTCACCGAGAGTTAGAATATTTACCTTTGGTAGATAAATATTTCCAGATTAAAGACTTGCATTTTGATGAAAGTCCCCTTTTGAGTTATTGTCGCTGCAGAGACGAATACTCGAAGGGGCAAGATCTCATTGGGTTGTGGGAATCCAATCTCCCAAGGTATCTCATCCCTTCAGTCATTTTTTTCCCAGAAATCATCCACTATTGCCATTCAAACTATGATCCCACTCAAAGGGCTGTAATAGCTCCTGATCAAAGTGTTCTGTTTCCCATTACTCCCCAGGCTATCAATGCAATGCTACATTTTGAACCTGATCAAGAGCTAACTCCTTTGTCTATGGAAGAATTGCTTGAAAAATCTACTGGTAATCAGAAGATCACATCCTTGGATAAAAAGTCTTAATACTAGTCATAATATTTGTTTACTCCAAGATTGTTATCAAATCTATTCAAACAGAGGTTAGAAATCATAACAGCTAAAGAGTATCAGTGGATAAAGTGTATCAGGTAAAAGTCAGAGTGGAAGGTCAAAACAAAGTTACAGAGCAGTCAAAGGTAAACACTAAAAGTAAATACAGAAGGCAGTAAAATGGTAAAAAGAGGAATAATTTCACCAATAGTGAGGTTTGTCTAAAGTGAAAGTAAAACAGTCAAAAGAGCAAGAAAGTAAAAAGATGAAAAAACATAACAAGAAGGAACATTTTTGCAGAAATTGCATATTTTAGTCATAGTTTTTCAGAAACTATTGTGATCAATCCAAGATGAATTTTACAAAACTTAAGGAGGTTTATGTTCTTAAGAGGGCCATCTACAAAAACCTCTCTCACTTTTCTAACAGCCATTATGGTTTTGGAAATATTAAACAATGTTGGAAAGCACTTTTTGCAGAAAAATCCTGTTAAGTCATCATGTTGCAGAGAATATTTTGGCCAATTAGAAATACATTTTACAAAACTGAAGGAGGTTTTGGTTCCTAAGAGACCCGTCTACAAAAACCTATCTCAGTTTTTCCACAGTGATTTCAGGCTGAGAGATACATGCACATATTTAGAGGTTATTTTTCAGACTCTGTAAAACTCTGTTTTACACATCTTTTTGCAGAGCCTATTGTGAACAGCTGGAGAGGAATTTTAGGAAAGTGAAAGAGGTTTATCTCAAAAACATATTTATCTACAATAACCTCTTTCCCGTTTTACATATCTATTACGGATTGAGAAATAAAAAGATATCATTGGACCCCAATTTTACATAATTGTTGGAGCAGAATGCACAAAGAAAGGAAGCAGTTAGTGACTTGGATGCCTCATCATCAACTAAGAGTTGGATCAAATTCGAATTCCCGTATTTTTCATCACCTATCCATACAAAATAGTGCCAAATAGATGCATTAGTTTGAGTGTCCTTTAATTAAGTTCTATTTATGTAAAATAGTTGGAGAGATTTGTGAACCAATTTTGATATTTGTTTCAAGATATTTTAGTTTAGAATTTGTATAAATACTCCACCCTTGGAAGCATTTGGGGTGGATTCTATTACTCTGCTGTAACATTGAGATTTTCGGAATAAAAGCATTTTGGAGAAATTTATTCGTGGCTTACTGGATGACGATTTAAAGCACTGGACTTGTTGCAGGATTCATGTGTTGGACTACAATTCAATAAGTTTTTCTACCCTTTTGTCTGAAATTTTATATTAGTTTATAATATCATCATATCCATTTCTGAATAATTTACATAAAGGATTGAATCAGAATTTGCTTAATTGTACTCTGATTTCAAATGTGGTTGTTCTTAATGTTTTCCTCTAAATTAGTTATAAGCATGAATTCTTAAATGCTCTTGCTTTGCTAATTTAAACACTGTTGATTACTATAATAAAGAATTCTTCATTGCTCTTTGTTTGTAGTCATCTCATTTCTTTCTTTTGAACATGGTGAAAGATTCTTAGTTGCCTTTCATCCCTTCAAGATCATCCCATCCACTTTTAAATTTTAAGGATTGTTCTCTGTCTAGCTATCTTGCCCTGTAATACCATCTTGTGTTTAGAATAGAAATCCAGTAAAGCCATCCTTTGACTCCATAGCCCAATGGACTGAAAGCTTTCAACCTTGCCCTTAGTTTGTGGATTCCACCATTTTCCCAAAACAAACTTTTGAATCTATAACTAGCCTAAAACCTTCCAAGAACAAAGATAAATCATAAAGAGAGAGCCCTCTCTGGATGCAGATTGGCTAGATTCTGCATCTAAAAGGTTGGTTTGTGGTTACCTCGGGTATACTTTCCTCTTACACAACTTCTAGGAAAACCTGAGTGATAACATAGTGGCGACTCCACTGGGGATCTGAATCATTTTTATTGATACTATTGTTTGCTTATAAGCTATAGACAGAGTCTGAAGATCAGCCAGGTAGCCTTTGAAATTCTTTTGCTCTGCAATTGCATAGTAAATAAATGTTGCTTCAGTCTATCTCTGGTTTAGCTTAATAACTAAACTTTAGTTTCAAACATTCAATCAGACTCTCTAGTTTAATAAATCTTTGAGAAAATTTTAATTAAAAATCTTAAATTTCTTGAAGAGTTTGTAGAAGTTGTTTTGAAAATACTCAAAATTTGGTTTCCTGAAGAACTAAATTTTTCTTCAGAATTGTTTTACAGGTTTAGATCTGATCTATGATGGTGGACAGGGATCAGACACACAAAGGTTAAAATCATCCACCTGGCGACTCCAAATCCATTTCACAATCAAGACTCCACCGGAGGAATGAACCTGGAAGAACAATATGGAAAGATCAGGCTTTCAACTTGGATCTTAATCCAAGACATTATGTTCTTTCTCGTTAAGATTCAATATGTATTGTATTTTATATAAAGATCTAACTTGGTTGTACAGATAAAGTGGCTTTTCATTATGGCTGATTTTCAAGATGATCCAAGAATAAACGAAGATATGCTCCCATGAGCAGAGATCACATACCTGGATTTCCACACAAACTACCGAAGGTAAATTGGGGTGAAAATCTGCCCATGTTTCAAGATGATAATATTGATGATCCTTTACTACATCTCATTAAATTTCATATACACTCATCAAGATTGAAGGGTGATTGGCATGAGGATTGCCTCATGAAGATATTCATGGGAACCTTAGAAGGAAAAGCAAGGGAATGGTATGAAGCTCTCAAACCTGCAAGTTTGTTCTCTCTAAAAGATTTTCATAAGGTATTTTATGAGCATTACAAAGAAGATTTTCCATCTTTATCATTAGCTGAAAATTGTTGTGATCAAGCTGAAGATCTTATACATTACCTTAAAAATATTGATGAAGATTTTGCAAATTGGTCTCCTAAAGATTTATTAGAAGAAGTCCAAAACTTTCATTCTCAAGTTAAATATCATAATAATCAAGAGGAGTTAAACAAATATGAAATAAGTCAGGAGATAAATCAAGATCCACAAAACCCCTCTGTATTAACAAATGATGTTTCATTTAATGTTTTGAATGAAGTTAAAGAAAATAATCAACCTCATGATCAATTTTTAGATAAGAGAAAAAACAATTGTCATTCCAATCTAAGAATTCAGAGATTCCCACCCCCTCTCACCGAAGAAGAAATCAATTTGCTTCTAAACATGCAATCATCCTTAAAATATTTACATAATGGGGAAATTGTTTCTACTTCTTCTAATGTTGATGAATGTACAAAGGTTTTTATCCATGAAGGGATAGAAGAACAAGTTGATGCTCATGTTATTCTACCTTCGCAAAAAGGCCCATTACTTGATAGTACTCCTATTGAGAAAAATAATGACTTTCAAATAGAATGCTACCAATCTAATCAAGATGTATTGGGATTGTTGGAAGAGAAATATGCTGATCCAATGTTTATAATTGATGACATTCCTTATTCTGAAGATTTGCCTAAATATGATAAGTATGATGATAATTTTGATAATTTCACAAGACAATCACTAGATATTTTGAGAGATGAGATATTAGAACTTCAGTTTGATGAGGATTTTCTAAGAGATTTCTTTCTTATTTTGAAATCAAGAAAATATTCTCCTAAACTGAAAATATGTGTTCTCAAGATCATCTCTGAAAATTATGAAAATGAAATCAAACTTTTGCATTCTCATATTCAGTCATACAATTTTCGAAATCCTAAAGAATTCTTTGAAAATCTTCCTTCTCCAAAGAAAGAGGAAATTGTACTATCTTTTGACTTGCATATTGAAGATGATTATTCTTTCAAACACAAGACTGAAGAAATAAGTTCATGGACTAATATTCATAATTCAATTGAACAATTAGTCATTGAAGGCCTAGAAGTAAATAACATACATCATGCTTTTATTGATCCTATATCAGATTATATGGAGAATCTTTTGAGCCCAAATTTGCAAACATGTTTTCTCTATATGGATAAAATACATCAAAAGTGGCCTTTACACATCATATCATTTATTATAAAGGCACATGATCATAACATACTTCCAATTTTGATCACAAGCAATCAAGTTATCCATTTATTTTTACAACTACTTGATTGGCTTCATTGGCATTTTTGTATTACCTGATTCAATAAGATTTTTAGTAGATTAGAGTAGGTAAATGAGTGCTAATAAGCTCAGAATTTTGAGCTTTTTTTTTAGTTGTCAATTTTCAGCTAGTTTTTCCATTAAGTTGGTTTGAAATTTTTTGTGTGTTGTTTTAGTTTTAGATCAGATTTCAAGTTGCAGAAAAAGGACTCTATTCAATTCAAGATTTTCAGCCACAACTAATGCATCAGTTTTGATTGAATGGTGACTTCTTGGAGTTGAAGCCCGAATCGAAGGCCCTAAGCTTCAAAATTTCCACTATCATATATACAATAAAGCTACCAGAAGAAGGAGATTACATGGTTTAGTTTGAAGATATTTTGAGGCAACTGACCTGCTGTTCTTGACTTTTCACAAGGAAAAGCCATCCCCAAGTGGAGCCAGTGTTAGACTCCTATACCAATAGGTGTCATTTTTCATGATTGTCTTGATTTAACTATGGAATATGTTCAAACCTTTTTCTTGAGCAAAGGTGTTCCATATTCTTGAAAAACCAAAAAATCAAAAAATTTAAAAAATGTAAAGAGGGTATACCCTAAAAGAAAAATCAAAGGGTAAAAATAATAAAATGGTCAAAAAGAGAAAGAAATGAACCCCAAGCAAAAAATAGACCAAGGAAAGTGTGCAAATCCAAATGCCACTACTTTTTACTCTGTTGTAATAAATC
Organism: Pinus albicaulis; assembly: GCA_034641835.2. Classification (NCBI taxonomy): domain Eukaryota; kingdom Viridiplantae; phylum Streptophyta; class Pinopsida; order Pinales; family Pinaceae; genus Pinus; species Pinus albicaulis. Next base: position 1,824,522,207 of record CM076575.1, on the reverse strand, counting down.
AATTGTGTGCAGCTTGTGAAACTTTTGCCACAATTCATGAATAAGTCAAACTCTTTAAACTTGGCTTAGTCATATTTCAATTTCATGTTATAGATTAGAGAATAAATATCTAGCCAAACAGTTTAATCTTGGCAGATAAGTAGCTAGGTAGAGTGAATAAAAGGTGCTCAACAGTTTAATCTGAGCCCTTGGATGTAATAAGGGTAGAATTAGATAGATTTGCCTTGTAAAAAAGAAAAGATTGATAAGGGTTTGCAAGTCTAAATGCACCCTAATAAAGAAGAGAAAATGGTAGTGTTAAGTAGATAGGGTAGGTAGATGGTGCTGCAAAGTGTTATCTGATGAATGATGCTGCTACATGTTGTTGATCTTTTACTTTCATCACAAATACTGAAGCAGGAAATACACTGGAAAATCACTGCAAGCACAGTCAAACTCATTAACCTCCCACATCATTTTCCCCTCAAGAGTTTTACTAATTTCCCCCAAAGTACTAAGGTATTTGGAGATCAAAAGGGCTCAAGGCATTTCCTTGACTTCTAGAGGGACCGGACCCTCGGCCTAATGATCAAAAAGACCTAAGTACTTGAGATAATTCATCATTGTTATCTTCCATCTTTAACTTTGTCCTAAGTAAAATCCTATTTTACTTAGGAAACTCATGCAAAATTCCATAAAAAACCCTCAAGATAACTTGCTATTCCAAGTTTAAGTGTTGGAGATAAGATATTGCAATTTACTTCAGAAGTGATCACTTTCTTAGATGTGCAAAATGTTTTGAGTTTCCCTGTCCCTTTGTCATATTAATGTTTGACTCTATTTACTAAATCCCTAGTCAAATACCCTATCCTAAGTATATAACTCCTTTTTTATAGATAACCCAAAAAACCCCTCTATAATAAAGTTTAACCAAAGTGTTTATATCCCCGCACATTTAAAATAAAAACCCACTATACGCCCTTTGGTTAAAATTATCATTATATTATAATCCCGCCCTTATGGTAATTAAATAATATTTGTTTGTTACCATATAAATAAAATATATATACAAAAACTTTAAACATGCGATATGTATGGTTAAATACAAAAATATGAATCAAGCTTCGGAAAATTTCGTGCCACCATGGCTTGTCCACATGGCATTCCACTTCACCAAACCCCGCCGCAACCCCTTTTATTACGCACATGGAATTAATTAGTCATCAGGACTAATTAATAACCTTCTCCGCCTATTAAAAATCTCCCGGGGTGATTAAATTACACGTTAAACTGTTTTAAAACCTGACGGGCCCACACCTGAACCCTCCGCTTGTTCCCCCATCTCTTCAGCCGTCGGATCACCCTTCCGTAGATCAACGTCCAGTGTTCACCCCGCTGCCCATCCCTTGTCAGAATTTTAACCAGCGGAGGATGGGTGGTTTTTGAATAGTCAACCGTCCACGTGGCGATCATCCTGTGGAATCGCTGCCCTTCCGATTTAAACCACCCTCGACCAAAAGCGGTGCGGGCGCTTACCGCTTACCGCTTACCGCCCGACCTTGCATACGTCAGCCCGTACGTCGATGACGTCACTCCTCGGAAAAATAAAAAACCCTTTTAACTTGTGAATAAAGCCATTTTTCCGTGTTTTTCTGTTATTTTCGTTATTTGAAAACGACAGTGCTCCCTGCTGCGATTTTCGAATTTCCACTGAAATTGATTGATTCACTCCAAGATTCCACTGCGCCCGTGTTAAAGTACAGTCCCGCCATCACCTGTTACCTGTTAGAGAACCAGCCTCCTTCTAAAAACAGGTATTTATCCTTTTCCGCCCCGACTGTAAGTAAAACTCAGTTCTCTTTGTTTTTCGCTGAAATAGTGATTAAAAATCATCACTGAGCCTTCCCCAGAGTTTTTAAAACTGTATAATTGTTCCCTGAACCAACAAATTGCGCCAATTTCCTTTAGTAAGATAAAAACGCACCCGGCCTGTGAAAAAACCAGAATCCTCCGTTTTGAATCCACAAGAACCAAAATGGAGGCCCCGACAGCTTTAAATATTATTCCTCTAAATGCCCCTCACCGTGAATTGGAATACTTGCCTTTGGTAGATAAAGACTTCCAGATGAAAGACTTGCATTTTGATGAAAGTCCCCTTCTGAGTTTTTGTCGCTGCAGAGACGAATACTCAAAGGGGCAAGATCTGATTGGGTTGTGGGAATCCAATCTCCCAAGGTATCTTATCCCTTCAGTCATCTTTTTCCCAGAAATCATCCATTATTGCCATTCTAACTATGATCTGACTCAAAGAGCTGTAATATCCCCTGAACATAGTGTTCTTTTCCCCATTACTCCCCAAGCTATCAATGTGATGCTCCATTTTGAACCTGGTCAAAACCTCACTCCCTTGTCCATTGGGGAATTGCTTGAAAAATCTACTCGGTTGTCCCCTGAAGAGGTAACCAGAAGATCACATCCTTGGATAAACAGTCTTAATACTAGTCATAAGATTTGTTTACTCCAAGATTGTTATCAAATCTATTCAAACAAAGGTTAGAAAGCATAACAGCTAAAGAGTATCAGTGGTTAAAGTGTATCAGGTAAAAGTCAGTGAAAGTTAAAATGAAGTTACAGAGCAATCAAAGGTAAACAGTAAAAGTAAATACAGAAGGCAGTAAAATGGTAAAAAGAGATGAGAATACTTTCACCAATAGTGAGGTTTGTCTAAAGTGAAAGTAAAACAGTCAAAAGAGCAAGAAAGTAAAAAGATGAAAAAACATAACAAGAAAGAACATTTTTGCAGAAATTGCATATTTTAGTCATAGTTTTGCAGAAACTATTGTGATCAATCCAAGATGAATTTTACAAAACTGAAGGAATTTTATGTTCTTAAGAGGGCCATCTACAAAAACCTCTCTCACTTTTCTAACAGCCATTATGGTTTTGGAAATATTAAACAATGTTGGAAAGCACTTTTTGCAGAAAAATCCTGTTAAGTCATCATTTTGCAGAGAATATTGTGGCCAATTAGAAATACATTGTACAAAACTGAAGGAGGTTGTTGTTCCTAAGAGAACCATCTACAAAAACCTATCTCAGTTTTTCCACAGTGATTTCAGGCTGAGAGATACATGCACATATTTAGAGGCTATTTTTCAGACTCTGTAAAACTATGTTTTACACATCTTTTTGCAGAGCCTATTGTGAACAGCTGGAGAGGAATTTTAGGAAAGTGAAAGAGGTTTATCTCAAAACCATATTTATCTACAATAACCTCTTTCACTTTTTACATATCTATTACGGATTGAGAAATAAAAAGATATCATTGGACCCAAATTTTACATAATTGTTGGAGCAGAATGCACAAAGAAAGGAAGCAGTTAGTGACTTGGATGCCTCATCATCAACTAAGAGTTGGATCAAATTTGAATTCCCCTATTTTTCATCACCTATCCATACAAAATAGTGCCAAATAGATGCATTAGTTTGAGTGTCCTTTAATTAAGTTCTATTTATGTAAAATAGTTGGAGAGATTTGTGAACCAATTTTGATATTTGTTTCAAGATATTTTAGTTTAGAATTTGTATAAATACTCCACCCTTGGAAGCATTTGGGGTGGATTCTATTACTCTGCTGTAACATTGAGATTTTCGGAATAAAAGCATTTTGGAGAAATTTATTCGTGGCTTACTGGATGACGATTTAAAGCACTGGACTTGTTGCAGGATTCATGGGTTGGACTACAGTTCAATAAGTGTTTCTACCCTTTGTCTGAAATTTTATATTAGTTTATAATACCATCTTATCCATTTCTGAATAATTTACATAAAGGATTGAAACAGAATTTTCTTAATTGTACTCTGTTTTCAAATGTGGTTATTCTTAATGTTTTCTTCTAAATTAGTTATAAGCATGAATTCTTAAATGCTCCTGCTTTTCTAATTTAAACACTGTTGATTACTATAATAAAGAATTCTTCATTGCTCTTTGTTTGTAGTCATCTCATTTCTCCCTTTGAACATGGTGAAAGATTCTTAGCTGCCTTTCATCCCTTCAAGATCATCCCATCCACTTTAAATTTTAAGGATTGTTCTCTGTCTAGCTATCTTGCCCTGTAATACCATCTTGTGCTTAGAATAGAAATCCAGTAAAGCCATCCTTTGACTCCATAGCCCAATGGACTGAAAGCTTTCAACCTTGCCCTTAGTTTGTGGATTCCACCATTTTCCCAAAACAAACTTTGAATCTATAACTAGCCTAAAACCTTCCAAGAGCAAAGATAAATTATAAAGAGAGAGCCCTCTCTGGATGCAGATTGGCTAGATTCTGCATCTAAAAGGTTGGTTTGTGGTTACCTCGGGTATACTTTCCTCTTACACAACTTCTAGGAAAACCTGAGTGATAACAGAATCTATTGAGATTCGCATAATTCCCAACTCACTTATGTGTGAGGCATGCCATCCATGAAACATAGCTAATTATTTGCAATGAAATAGCCTTTGAATCCTTGGGATTATAGGCATGTGCCTCAATATCTTAAAAGGAGGACCATGTGATTTACCCTTCTTTTTTTATTTATCATACCTGTCATGCCCAAATTTCAGACATATCTCTTTGTTTTATATATTCTCCTCCATATAGAATACCATCATTTGGATATGCATTATATGATATGTACTCAACACCCAAAATTTTCAACAGTTTCTTTGCCTCTTAGCAGCTATCGAGCAAGACATTATCACTCGGAAGAACCTTATCTTTGAATAAACTATAGTTGGTGATCATTGAATGTATTAAATATACATTAATAATGTCGATCTAGTTATTAACATTCATAATATTGACCATTTGTAATGTTCATTGCATGATTATATTTTTCAAAATATAAGGGAGGAATTTATGGTCACTTTCCTCAAAATTTCTGAGAAACATGCATTCGACAAGCCAAAATTTGCTTTCAATTTGTAAAGTAACATCGTTGTCCCCAACTGGGTAGACTTTGACTGACCGCAAGGTCCAAAGAGAGGGTTGGTGGAAGAAATTTTAAGGATTTCGAAAAAGGTATCAACGATATGAGCATCATTCCCTAGTTGATCATCATTCTGGAATGCATCTAACAACATTGTCTCCATGGAAATCACATCCCTTAAGTAATCATCCATAACAACCTCTATTTGATTTCCTCCATTGCCAACTTCTTAATAACCACTATTGTTGTAGTCATTCCTAATTGGTGAATCTGGACGTAGTGGGAATTGAATAGGTGGTTGATTCAACCATTCTTGGTATCGTTCCTCTCCGATTTTTTATCTTAATTCAACCTTCTCTCAATTTGACATGTCATGGGGTGCAACAGAAGATGGTAGGTAGGGTGCTCATCATCACTAGTATCCTAATAATTTCAAAAAATATATTTGAACATGATTAGTACAAAATATATGATATCAATTAGTAAGCACATCAACAATGTGTGATTAATTGGTTTGACGTTGAAATAATTACATTAACATACAAAACAATTATTATTACCATCATTTTCCCAGGATTGTGGCTAGAAGATGCAATGTTACAATTGGCAGGGTGAAGCAGCTGTCCATTTTCATCTACCAAATGTGCCTTGTGGTATGCTGCTCCTGATAAGAGCTTCCGACATTTTGGAGTTGTTTGAATATTTTGTGCATCTAAACTCGATTAATCAGCATGAAGCTGCAAATTTGTATACATTAATTTTATTAAGCTGATTGACATGGATTAAAAAAATCAATTAGATAATGAAAATATAAATAAAATCTGAAATAAATATTACGTCTCGAGATGGATAGGGAGAACTTCGCGATGGACTTTGAGAAATATTATGGAACAAGCTGGATTTTGAATAATTTTCCATTCGATATAATTATGATATTTTCTCCCTGCATTTGAGAAAAATCAACAACAAATTTTGGTGTACACACCTAAAATTAATTGTAATGCCTTAAAAATGGACTTACTGTTATCGGTGCTAATGTACAGTTAACCGCACTGGTGCGTTTTAGTTACTACGCACCGGTGATGTGTAATCAATTGACGCACCGGTGCCGAATAGCCACAAACAAAAAAAGTGCAACTTTATTTTTTTAAAGTGAAAAAAAGAGGTAAATTGAAAAAATGGGCGGCAAATTATTTTCAAAAATATAATTTCATAAAAAATAATTCTTCAAATAGTAAAAACTTTTCATTATTTCATTATTTTTGAAATAATTTCAGGGAGAGATTTGTACGAGAGATATACCTGGAGCAAGAGAGCACGAGAGCACTATGTAGCAGCGAAATACTTTCGAACAGAACTATTCAAACAATCATAATTCCAAACCTCTGGTGATTCAAACCCTGTAGGATAGAATTTCAAACCATCTGGTGATTAAATTTTACTGTAATAATCATTTTTTTTACATTTTCTGTTTGATTTAATACATGGAAAGTAAAAAATTAAAATTTTACTGTTCATTTTTAGAAAAACAAATAAAATAAATAAAAAATAAACTAAACAAATAAATCCTTTCTTATGCTAAACCCTTAATTATTATTTTTTCTACCCTTTCTTCTCCCTTTTTATGTGACTTCATAATTAGTTCTTTTCATTTTAGATTTATAGGGTTTGTATTTCTATATATATATAGGCCTATGACATCTAACCCATGGGATGACTTGCAGAGTCAGATCCCAATCCATGTCGGCCCTTGCGTGAATTTTTTTAAAACAAATTTTTTTAATCGATGTGCCATGTGTAAAATAGCGCATTGGTGTGCTATTTTATCACAGCGTACCACTCATGTAATGTTTGATAAAAACATATTTTTTAAATCATTACGCCCTGTATAAAATAGTGCACCAGTGCGTTATTTCATTATAGCGCACCAAGCACGTATTGTTTGACAAAAACATTTTTTTTATTTTATGTCTGTGCTAATCGGTGCACCAGCTAACATATAACACACCGGATATCCTTGTTGACAGAGAGCATCATATGGTGATCCCCTGTTTTCTCGGTGTGTTTATAAGAACATGTCGCACCACCTATTACACCATTTTTTGGTCATCTAACCTATTATCATTAGATGAACCCAAGTACACCATGTAATACCAATTTTACCCTAAGTAAAATTGCTTTCACTATGTGAAATAACTTAGTAAAAAACCTTTATTAAGTTGTTTATGGTCTAAATAGGAAACTCCAAAAGGAAATAATAAACAAATCTATATTTGTTTATATTTCCTGGTTATATTTAACCCAAAACAAGGAAATCAATTAAATAAATCCTTATTTATTTGATTATTTCCTAGGAATAAGTTATTTAAATCCTTATTTAAATAATATTCCTAGTTAAATTTCACTAAATCATTTATAAATAATTAAATAAATCATTATTTATTTAATTATATTCCTACCATTTCCTTAAAATAATAAATAAATCATTTATTTATTTATTATTTATAAATAAAGGAATTGACCCAAGTCAAAAATCCTTTTCCCTCCAACAAATATAATAAAATATTCCTAAAGGGTGGTTCTAGAACTTGATTAATAATATTTTATTCATGCACCAAGTTCTAGACCGCCCTAATATTTTGTTATAAATAGAAGGGTTTTTCCATTCATTAGTCACATTCCATTGCATTAGATCACTCTGGATCTATACTTGGTCACATTCTCCATTTTTGCCTTGTGAGCTCCCTTTGAGTTCTATGTTTTTCTGGGTTTTCTACACCAACAAGAGAGAGAAATTTTAGATCTGAAATGCTAAGGACTTTCAAGAACCCTTCCCATTGAGGAGAACTGGAAAACACCTTTCTTGTTTTCCTCTCAGGTGCCCCTTTCTAATATAATATAAAAATTCTTTCAAATACATTGTTCTTGTCTTGTCTATTGGATGCATGGAGCCACATTTTACTGTATCTGCTTAATGTCTTTTATGCTTAGATCTGGATTTGTGCAGCATTATTTGGATCACCTAATTTCAGATTTAAAGATATTTGGTAGCCATAATCGATGTTAGGGCTATTTTTTATGCGTAGCTAAAGTGGTATTTTACGAAGAAAGATTCATACTAACAATTGGTGACACACTGACACTAAGTGAAGAAGAGCCTAGTTAACACCGCCTGGCAAAGACTTTAAAATCAATTAACACTGCACCTCTCTACCCTTGTTTCAACATTGACCTCTCTTGATTCTGCACCTCCCTGCCTTTGTCGGTTTTTCTTCTTCCCTTTGTGCTGTCATCTTTGCGCCCCCAAGGCATATATCCCAAAGACTTCTTGGCCTTCACCCTTAGTTTCCGGTTGGTCGACCTACTCCTTCCCGCTGTCGTCGAGTTAGTCCCCCTTCGAGCCCACACTCCAACTCCTCTTCTGATTCTTTGGATTCTCCCCCTACTTCTGGTTCTCCCCCTGTTACCTTCACCATGTCTAGTCTAGGGCCTAACGATAGTGGCATCCCCGGCCATAATGCTGGGAATGTTACTAGTAAAACCGCCACGAGAACTACCTCGACTGCTCCCTTGTTCCCCTTCATGGCAGGCCACAGTCTCCCCGATTTCAATCATTTGATCAACGATCCTATTCACCATGATGTTAGTTGGCCTGTTATGCCAACCAAGCTCCCCTCCGACATTCCCAAGTTCGAAGGCCTTGCTGGAGAGGATCCCTCCAACCATATCCGATCTTTCCACATGTGGTGTTCATCCCATTCCATTATTGATGATTCAATCTGTCTTAGATTGTTCCAATGCACGCTTACAGGCGAAGCTTCTAAAGGGTATGTTGATCATCCCACTTCCTCTCATACCACCTTTGCGACTCTTGCCTGGGCTTTTTTATCTTACTTCCAGCTTCCCCTTCGTTATGACACTGGTATTGAAATTTTGACTTCTTTCCGTCAATCATCTGCGACCTGCCTATCCGATCATGTCCAGGAATGGCGGAGAAGAAAGAGCCTATGTCAATCTCCTACCTTTGAAAATTGTGTCTACATGGACTGGTTCCTTAGATCTCTCTTGCCCCCTATCAGGAAATATGTCGCGTCGCATTTTCCTCAAACTGAAGAAGCTTCCCTCCAAATGGCGTTAAAATATGACATGATCTACGCTCAGACGGGTTATGTTTATATTGTTCTACCTGATCTCCCCAGACCTGGTGATGCCAATGCATCGGGGGCACCTCATGTCGCCGACGGTATCGTTGGAGCTATCACTCATGTTGAAAATGGCAACAATAAATAGTGAAGGAGGCCTCCTGAAACATCTTTCCTGATCCTAGTTGGAAAGTGATCACCTAAACTAGGTAGGGACCACACATGTGATTTTTGTCGAAAAGTCTATTTTTAGACATATGGATCATGGACCGAGAGCTGCATTATGCTATTCTTGGAGGATTGGTCATGTTGGTAAAAATAGATGGATCTCTATTTTTAGCATTTAGGTCGAAGTCTATTTTTAGACTGGTAGGCTAAAAATAGAACAATCAAATATTATTTACCCTTAATAATATTTGGAGTCTAAACTTCAGTTTACTCTCTTGGAGCACTTCAGTTTGACCCCCGGAGGTGGGGCATGTAGCTGCCAGAAAGAAATACGCTTTTCCTATGGGTTAGTTGAGCTAATGCATGGTTGACTTCAGTTAGAGCTCAAGTGGCGGAGTTCGGTGGAGTTGATGCGACAGTTAATGGAGATGGTGTTCTAGTTAACTAGTTTAACTAGTTGTATTTAGTTTAACTGGTTAATACACTAGAGATGAGTTGTGTGAATTAAATATTATTTAATTCACTAATTATTAACTCATTATTCAACTCAAGAACACATCAGTTCACTACAGTGCATGGACAGTTCAGTGGAGACCAGTGAAAGAGGTAGATGAAAGGGTTGAGATAGCTATCAGTTGTGACATCAGTTGTGCATGAGATTTGCACCACACTTGGAGGAATTTCCCAATGACAATTGCGCAGTTGGAGCCAGTGAGATTCGAACTTGGATCTCTATTTAGAGCAGCCTTGATTGCGCAATAGAGGCAGGGAAATTAGTGGGTGTGTTTTGAACCTGTGACTTGTTCAAAACCAAGCTAGTTTTTGTGTAGCTTTGGGAGATAGTACTGAGTACTTGTGAGGAGTATTGTGCTATGTATTTGCTTCATGTTCTCTCCATTATAATATACAGAATAGCTGAGGGTTTTTCAGCTATAAGCTTTCCCCATACATACTGTGTTAATGTGTGTGATGATTTGATGTGCTATCGCTTCTATTCTTTCCGCATGTGACAATTAATTGTAGAATATATTATGTGTTATGCATGCAATTCGAAATTGATGTATGTTCGGGTTAATATCCATTGAATAAGTGATTTATTCAGCAAATTTCTACATGGTATCAGAGCGATATTAATTGTCGAGATCTATTACGGTGATTGCAAACCTATTTCCTCGGATAGAGCCTGCATACGGGCCAGATAGCCTCCAGATTCATCTTTCTTTGGAAAGTGAAAGGTCTGGTAAAAGCCCATGCAGTCAATCTATGATTTGGAAATAATTTGTTCTCAAGTGTAGATCGGAAGCGATTGAGTTATCAGCTGGTGGTGAAATTCGAATTTTCAGATTTGTGTTCTTGGTGCCACGGCGAAAATGTCTTTCAATAGTTTGCGACTCGAATATGCCTTGGAAGGAATTTCGAATTATGTTGCATGGAAGGACCGCATGGAGGCTGCATTAGATGATAATGGGCTGTTGGAATTTGTGGAGAAAGAGATTCCAAAGCCTACTTCTAATGATGCTGTTGTTGTGGAAGCCTGGCGAAAGAAACAAGAAAAATGTCGAAGGATCCTGTTGGAGGGCGTAAAGGATCACATTGTATCCAGCCTGCATGGAAAGGCTTCTCCATATTTGATGTGGAAAGCTTTGACGGATCTATACCAAAGCAAGAGTGACCAAAGGAAGCTAGCGCTCAAAGATAGACTCAGGAACATCAAGATGGAGAAAGGCGACAGCATCGCAAAATACCTCACGAAGTTCACTCAGTGCAGAGATGAGATGGGAAGTGTGGGGGTGACTGTCGAAGATGAGGATATGGTGGACCTGGCTCTCCTTGGTCTTCTGAAGGCTTGGCATTCATATCAAGATACTGTCAATGGTCGGGAGAATTTGCTGGGATGGGAGCGACTGTGGTCGGATCTCATGCAAGAGGAGATCAGGAGGACTACCAGGGACGGATCTTCATCAAAGGTATCTGATGAAGAAGACTGCACTTTGGCTGCCAAAGCAAGGAAGGGGAAGGGCAAGGATAAGGCTTCTCAATCCGGTGTGGATGGTAAAGAGCGTGACATGTCCAAAGTGAAGTGTTTTCACTGTCACGATCATGGAAATTACGCCACGAATTTCCCAAAGAAGAAGAACAACAAGCAGGCTGCTGGAGCTGCAGCTGGTGAGGCTCTTGCCTCGCAATTTGAGTTGGACTTCTCATTGATCGCATGCATGTTGTCTAGTGCATTGGGATCGGGGTGGTATATTGATAGTGTCGCTTCCTTTCACATGACAGGAGATGCAAATATTTTCAGTGACTTGGTGGAGAAAGGTCTCCAGATGCATGTTGAGTTGGGCGACGGTGGACGATACAATGCGACCGGCATTGGTACCATAACCCTTCAAAGGGAGTCAGGTAAACTCATTCTTTTACAAGATGTATTGCATGTACCAGGTCTAACAAAGAATCTGATCTCAATCGCAATGTTAGAGGATAAAGGGTATGAAGTTGTCTTCAGAGAAGGAAAAGTTTTCCTTCAGCACAAGGCAATGCGAAAAGTCAAGAAGGTTGGGATTCGGGCAAAGAATCTCTACAGAATTGAAGTAGATGGGATGTCTACGGAGCTTCCTACTATTGGGAAGCGGAAGGAAGACATGCAACTGATGCTTGAGAGGGAGAAAGTTTTTCATGCAGGTGATAGTGAACCTCGGGATGTGGAGCAGCCACAAGAGGATCATGGAGTAGAAGAGACCACTCATGCAGAGAAATTTTGTGCCAGACGGGCAGAGGGAGTGCATGCAACTATACCACCAAGTGTGAGGTGGGGCGACATGCATGATTAATCCCATGAGAAGATTTCTGGGTAGATTCATGAGATGGTGTGGATCTCATGGATTGAACCTGGCTACGAGGTTCCCACAGCGCAGCAGTAGCAAGATCAGTTGGAGTGATGCAGGCAGATCAAAGTGACAGTGTCGGATACTGGAGCGCGGATCAGAGTTGAAAGCAAGTGCAAGAGTGCATGGGTGCAAAGAGTCAATAGCGCAATGGTTCCTGATGACATGTGCAGTTGGCCAAGCAGAAGTCGAAGACTTTGATGATAGATGCTAGATGCATCAAGACTGATTGAGTTGTTTGGAGCCTATTCAGTTTCAGAGGAGTTGCAGAGCAGATGCATGGAGTTGCATGGCGCTTGTGAAGATTGCAGGGCGAATGCATGGAGTTGCATGTTACATGCAATGACAGTCCTTTCTTGTTGAGACGGAGTGTTGAAAATGGCAACAAGAAACAGTGAAGGAGGCCTCCTGAAACATCTTTCCTGATCCTAGTTGGAAAGTGATCACCTAAACTAGGTAGGGACCACACATGTGATTTTTGTCGAAAAGTCTATTTTTAGACTATGTCTATTTTTAGACATATGGATCATGGACCGAGAGCTGCAGTATGCTATTCTTGGAGGATTGGTCATGTTGGTAAAAATATATGGATCTCTGATTTTAGCATTTAGGTCGAAGTCTATTTTTAGACTGGCAGGCTAAAAATAGAACAGTCAAATATTATTTACCCTTAATAATATTTGGACTCTAAACTTCAGTTTACTCTCTTGGAGCACTTCAGTTTGACCCCCGGAGGTGGGGCATGCAGCTTCCAGAAGGAAATACACTTTTCCTATGGGTTATTTGAGCTAATGCATGGTTGACTTCAGTTAGAGCTCAAGTGGCGGAGTTCGGTGGAGTTGATGCGACAGTTAATGGAGATGGTGTTCTAGTTAACTAGTTGAACTATTTGTATTTAGTTTAACTGGCTAATACACTAGAGATGAGTTGTGTGAATTAAATATTATTTAATTCACTAATTATTAACTCATTATTCAACTCAAGAACACATAAGTTCACTACAGTGCATGGACAGTTCAGTGGAGACCAGTGAAAGAGGTAGATGAAAGGGTGGAGATAGCTATCAGTTGTGACATTAGTTGTGCATGAGATTTGCACCACACTTGGACGAAATTACCAATGAAAATTGCACAGTTGGAGCCAGTGAGATTCGAACTTGGATCTCTATTTAGACCAGCCTTGATTGCACAATAGAGGCAGGGAAATTAGTGGGTGTGTTTTGAACCTGTGACTTGTTCAAAACCAAGCTATTTTTTGTGTGGCTTTGGGAGATAGTACTGAGTACTTGTGAGGAGTATTGTGCTATGTATTTGCTGCATGTTCTCTCCATTATAATATACAGAATAGCTGAGGGGTTTTCAGCTATAAGCTTTCCCCATACATATTGTGTTAATGTGTGTGATGATTTGATGTGCTATCGCTTCTATTCTTTCCGCATGTGACAATTAATTGTAGAAGAGATTATGTGTTATGCATGCAATTTGAAATTGATGTATGATCAGGTTAATATCCATTGAATAAGTGATTTATTCAACAAATTTCTACAGCTCATACATACACCCAACCTCCCATGGGTTATGGTTTTCCTGGGGGAGGAGGCAGCACCTCCCGCACTCTTTCCCCTCCTGGTAGCACATCTCTAGGATACGGAATTCCCCCTCTCTTGGCCTAACCTCCTACTTACCACACTGTTACCCAACCCCCTTATTATCCATATCCGCAGCTTGGTGCTCCAGCTCCTCCAACATCAGCACCTCCGCCTCCCTTGCCTTCTCAACCCCCGCAACAATAGTCACCGCCCCCTCAAGAGTAGGTGGATGCAAAGCAAGGATTTGTGGCTACCCAACCACCTGACAGACAGGCGGCCACTCAACCTTCCCCTTCTGGTTCCTTCGATTACCAAATTCTCATGATGAACTCTGATCAACCTTTACCTATCGACCTTAACCTTCAAACTCGGTCTCGTCAGTACCCCAAGCCTCCCGCTTTGTCTGTCCCCGAGTCACCTTCTTTAGGTTCTAAAAAGCCTCTTTCGACCTCTAATGGTCCCTTGCATATCCATCAACCCAAATTTGAGGTTCATACCAAGATTCCTAAGGGCCCATTATGCCGAAATTCTGCTTCTGGTCGAGCTGCTCATTCGTATAGCATAGTATATGATTTGGCGCAGTCTCGTGCTGCCATTTCAACACTGGAACTCCTCCAGTCATGCCCTTCTCAAAATAAGGCTCTACTATCCGCCATGGGCACTGTAGATCCTGTTGATGACCAATTGATTGTTTTCGACGCCCGTCAATCAGAACATCCTCCCCTTCCTACTTCCGTAGCTTTCCAAATCCCAGTCAAAATCTGGAACGCTCACGTTTCTTGGTGTATTATTGATGAGTGGGCATCCACCTGTGTGATGTCTACTTCGGTTTGGAAACAACTCGGATCTCCTGAGCTGGCCCCTTCCACAATCACCCTTCATGCATGGGACGGCCATGCCTCCCATCCCATTAGCCTATTCCGTAATTGTCCTATCACTCTTGCGGGCAAGACTATTTGCATTGACGTTGAATTCATCGATGCCCCTCTTGATTATAACATTATTTTGGGGTGTAGCTACATCTATGCCATCTCCGCTATCCCATCTACGGTCCACCGCAAGATTTTTTTCCCTCATAATGGAAAAATAGTCACCATTGACCAATTGACATATCATGAGCCAAAATCCCAGACCTCCCCTAAGTCGACCATCTCTTCTGTAGCGAATAAGAAAACCATCTATTCTTTGACCAATGTCTCCCTCGGCGTCTAAAAAGACTCCTCCTTGCTTGGAACTTTCCCTGGTATTCCTCCTCCTCCTGTCTCTAATCCCAGCTTAGCGAATGTTTGCATGATGCAATCGTCTTGGGCTAACCTTAAATAGCCCACTTCGGCTAGTCAGCAACCTCAACCTCAACCTCACTCACTGCAACCTGCTCCTAGCCCTTCGCCTCAGCCAGCCAGACCTCTTCCTTCTGGCCCTTCTCCTACAGCTAGTACCCGTGAGCCCCTCTATCCTCTTGGGTTGGTTCCACCACGTCTCAACCATCTTCAAGCCGTCCCTCCTGGCCATTACCCTATTAGTCAGATACCTTTCCTTTCTCCCCCTCCCGGATTCTATTCGGTTCCCATCATGGCCACCCTCTCCCTCCCCAATTTGACCCTGAGCATACCCGTCTGGTACCTTGACCCTCCAGCCACTACCCCGCCTGGTCAACCCAAACCTTATCTTGCTTTGACCCCAATTCAACCGGTCCCCATGACTTCTCCTGCTACAACAGTGCCTCAGTCACCTCAACAGGAACCACCTGACTGCTTCGGGTGAGAATGGAAAAGCTCGCAGGGGTGCATCAAAGGATAAGGCTACCCCGACAAACCCTGCCCCTCCTCGGCCTCCAAAGCATACCATCCAGTGTGATTTGTGTGATTTTGTCGGTCACGCCACCCATACTTGTCCTGAACTACCTCATCTCAAGCCCATGGTTAATGTCGCATTCCCTGAGTCCACGGTCCTGGAAGCCTTTGTTTCTTCCGTGACTGTGGCCAAGAACCCCAAGACTATTCACATCAACCACCCCTGTGCTTTGTGTGATCTCCATGGCCATTACACCCACCTTTGTTCCCGCCTTAAGGACTTCTGCACCTCTCTAGCCGCGGTCGGCCAATTCGAGGCCAAGCGCAATGAGTCCACCTCTCCCCTATTTGTGCGTTTTGCTTCGATAGAGCTACTATACTTGACGGCTCCCATTGAAATTCCCCCTCCTGATGTCGAGATGACGGAGCCTTATTCCACCATCTTCTACCTATCATCATCCATGAGACCCTCGAAGAACATTCCCTCTAAATCCTCCCCTGTTGTTTCGCTTGACCTTCTTTCAGCAATCACCCTAGGCTCAACATTGGTAGATCCTTTATCTTCTTACTCTTCTGTCACCCCTTGTGGCGATGCGCATGTGAACCTCTCTTCTCATGATGATGATTCAGGTAGCTTCACCGTGTCAGGTGGTCTTTCTTCCACCAGTCACCCCATCTTCTATCACGATGACAACATTATGGAATAAATCCCCACCCCTGACTTTATCTATTCCCCCTTACATTGAACCCATGCGTTCACACCACATACACCTCATGGCCATTACATTGAAACCCCATGTTTTGGTAAGGGGGCACCCATATTTGAGAGACCAGGAGAAGCAATTCTCCACAACTCTCATAGTGTATCTAGTCATGTTGACTTTAGTACCATTATTCTTCCACATTTAGATGAACCTCTAGAGTCCCATATCACTTCAAATCACTCTAAGGATGATACCCTTTATCGTTCCTTCATCTTACATCAGCAACCCAGTCTCTTAGAAATTGTTGTTGACCAACCTATGGGTTTTCTAGGAGAAGATCAGTTCATTATCTCCAAATCCTCTCTTTGGGATAGTGACACCAGATATTCCAACCCGGAAACTTAAAGTCCATTTGCTTCATATATGCAGTACTAAAAGAGATTGGTAATCCTCCATTTCCTTTCTCATACTGCATAACCATAATGAAAAAAAATGGCGCACCACATCATTAACATGTGTTTAGATTCCCCTTTATACATTTTGGCATGACCACAACATGCTTGGGGGCACCTATGCCCCTCAACCATAACCCTCCTCAAAATCGGATTTCCTCACTTACAACACTTTTCCTTGGGGCACCACTTTGCCTCCATACTTGTTCTTGTTCGTGTCGATTTCCATTATGAGATACCATCTTGTACTCATGCTTTTATGGTCCCCTTTGGATCTCCCCCCCATTTCATCATCATCGTCGGTGTCAGTCTTTCAGTTGCTCTACTATTTTCTCTCATGCCTTAGTTGAGGATTCTTTATTGCCTCACCTACGGCAGACCTCCTTCTGTCAACATCAGCTCATTTACTCCAGAAGCCAAGTCTAGAGGGCAGTGTACCTTGGTTCAAGCTCCTTTCAGCATGATCGTGATCTGTATACTTGATGGTCCAGTGATGCAGCAATAGCTATTGGTGATTCCCAGGTGTGTGTGAGATGTCTCAACCCTCATGAGGGGGTGGCTCTGTAGGTAGCCCCCCACATGCCCGGATGACTTCTTTATTTCAGCCTTTGATGTAGCTCCTTACATTTGATGATGTCGGCTTCAGCCGCTTGCAGCACCTTTTCGATTTGCATGTATCCGTCAGATTTTGCGATCCCTTCCCCGTGTATAGGGGGCATTTGGGTTGTATTTATATCTCATGTACTAAAATATTATTGTATAAGTCCTGGATGTTATTCTAGGCACATCATGTATGTGGGATTCATCATTCTATTTTTCTGGCTCGTATTTATGCCAGCATATACTTTATAGTTCGGTTCCTTGTTTACTGGACATACTATTCTTTTGTACTTTGTCTCGGCGAGCATAGGTATGCCTCCCCCGCCGCCTTTAGCACAAGTACCACTTCATAAACTAGAGAATTTTTGCACCTGTAAGTCTCGTCTCCTCAGGGTCTAGTCCTTTAGCACATTAGACTACCTTACATTTCTCTCTCTGACTTCCCTCTTGATGTCTAGTGATTGAGTTCTTACAACGTACTTCGGTCATACGATTTTCTCCTAACACTCGTACGTTGGGAGGCAATCTGTTACACCATTTTTTGGTCATCTAACCTAAAATCATTAGATGAACCCAAGTACACCATGTAAGACCAATTTTACCCTAAGTAAAATTTACTTCACTATGTGAAATAACTTAGTAAAAAACCTTTATTAAGTTGTTTATGGTCTAAACAGGAAACTCCAAAAGGAAATAATAAACAAATCTATATTTGTTTATATTTCTTGGTCATATTTAACCCAAAACAAGGAAATCAATTAAATAAATCCTTATTTATTTGATTATTTCCTAGGAATAAGTTATTTAAATTTTTATTTAAATAATATTCCTAGTTAAATTTGACTAAATCATATATAAATAATCAAATAAATCATTATTTATTTAATTATATTCCCACCATTTCCTTAAAATAATAAATAAATCATTTATTTATTTATTATTTATAAATAAAGGAATTGACCCAAGTCAAAAATCCTTTCCCCTCCAACAAATATAATAAAATATTCCTAAAGGGTGGTTTTAGAATTTGTTTAATAATATTTTATTCATGCACCAAGTTCTAGATCGCCCTAATATTTTGTTATAAATAGAAGGGTTTTCCCCATTCATTAGTCACCTTCCATTGTGTTAGATCACTCTGGATCTATACTTGGTCACATTCTCCATTTTTGCCTTGTGAGCTCCCTTTGAGTTCTATGTTTGTCTGGGTTTTCTACACCAACAAGAGAGAAATTTTAGGTCTGAAATGCTAAGGACTTCCAAGAACCCATCACATTGAGGAGAACTAGAAAACACCTTTCTTGTTTTCCTCTCAGGTGCCCCTTTTCAATATAATATAAAAATTCTTTCAAATACACTATTCTTGTCTTGTCTATTGGATGCATGGAGCCACGTTTTACTTTATCTGCTTAATGTCTTTTATGCTTAGATTTGGATTTGTGCAACATTATTTAGATCACCTAATTACAGATTTAAAGATATTTGGTAGTCACAATCGATGTTAGGGCTATTTGTTATGCATAGCTAAAGTGATCTTTTACGACGAAAGATTCATACTAACACCACCGCCTCCGCCACGACATCTTATGCTACAAAAACTAACATTAGAGGTTTTTTTATTAATTTGTCTATGTTAATTGGTGCATTGGTTAACATATAACGCATCAGGTCTTCTTTTTGACAGAGAGAAACATATGGTGTTTCTACTATTTTGGCGGTGCGTTTATAAGAACGTGCCGCACCGCCTTCGGTGCGTACTGCTTGAAAGGCACACCATTTTCTTGGTTTTTTTTTTTTACCTAAAAAGTCTATGATTTATTTATAAAATATATTAATGAATGGTATGGTACAGGTTTCATATTGATAAATAAATGGCTAACAAGAGATCAAGTAACAAAAATAATAATAGCACATCGAGAAAAGAAAAAAATACAAGTTCTTTGTAAATTCTTTACAAAAATTATTATTTTTTAACTATATGTAAGTTTAACTAATATGTATTGTTTACTGTATATCATGTAGAGCCACAAAATGACGAAGCTCGATAAAATTATTTATGATCTAAGACTAGAAGAACATAAAAAATTAATGGAAAAATTGCAGAAGGATGAATCAGATGAATGAAAAAATACTATCAATCCAATATGTGTTTCTTTTTTTAATTTTCATTAATAATATACTTAAAAATATTAGATAAAATATTTCAAACAATCTATTAATTCACATATGTTTAATGTTCTACAGGGACCAACAAAAAATAAAAAGAATGTTGTTTTAAGAAAAAAAAAAAAATAGAACATGTAAATGAAAATGAATTGCTCCTTAGCTCATCTTGAGTGGTGCTGGAGGTTAACGAAAGGGGGAAGAAATTTTACAAAACTTTGAGGGATATAGTGGAATGAATGTATAGACGTTATTTCCACTTACAATACAAAAATAAATCCAATGATTCCAAGAACCAAATTTTATCTAGGCTTCATGGGGATGAATTGCCGGAAGAAATTAATTGATGAGACATGTTCAATGAGACATGTCAGAATTTTAATAGCAAAAACTTACAAAAAAAAGGAATGAAAAAAGTAATATTCCTTTAAATGTTTTTCTAGAATTATATATATTACTAGAATGAAATCATTTATAAATATCACTTTTGTTATATTTACTTTTCATATATCAATATAAAAATTAAATAATTTATTTTCATGTTACATTTTCAGGAATATTATGAAAATCTCAAAGGATGAACGAGTTGATATCAGAAATATACCAGTAGAAATGTCCAAAAAGGTGTGAAAGGAGATGGTCAAAGAAATTGACATAATTGCATCGCACAAGGAGCCATATCAATAAAAATGTGCTTCAAATGTAATATGTAATCATTGAATTTTTCGATTAGGTACAATAAATAAACAATCTAGCATTAAATATTAATTTTCAAGTATTTTCTTGCGGAAAAGAAAAGAAAATGGAACCCATTTAGCATATAAAACAAGATGACAAGGAAGAAAAGGGTTGATCTCTATGTTTGTGAGTAATTGTTACTTCCTTATAACAACTTAACTAGATTTCATTTTTTTATTTCTTAAGTTGTTTTACAAAAATCATCATTGAATGTCTTCAAACGGGTGCTAACATACAAAGAATAACCATCAGACGAATTGATTGAAATTGGGTTAAATATGGGTTATTAGTATATGTTGGCATATCAGAAATTAATTGTGGAATTTGTAAGCATCTATCGATCTTGTTTTACTTAGCTCCGTCTATAATTAATAGAGAAATATATATATATATATATATATATATATATATATATATATATATATATATATATATATATATATATATATATATATATATAATTTTTTATGGGGTATAAAACTTGTAGGAAACAAAGTATGGAACTACGCCAACAAATGAAATGTTGAAAGATGGCATGAAATTTTGGTTTTGAAAGAATGTCTATAGTTCATGAGTCAATTTTTGCTATGGTACGTCATTTCTTTTCAATTTACATTGATGTATATTATTTAATATTTCAATTTTTATTATTCTCACCAATGTATATAAACTCATTACAGTTTATTTTTATGTTTGTAGATGGAAGGTGAAGAAGAAGAAGACAATCAACATCATGAACAAAACATTCCTCAAAATAACCCATCATGGAAGTAGCTCGAGAAGTGACAACAGTTCAAGCGAAGAATGATGATTAATATGTTTGGATATCAAAGCAAGGCATTGTATTTTTAGAAATATTTGTTTGTGAAATCAAACATTTTGTTTAATGTAATGGACATAGTGTCCTAATTGAAAGACAGAGGGATACCAATAACTGTCCCATTTTGTATGACAAAGAGTGTCCTATTCATATCTATATAATAAAATATGTTTTAATTTATTCTATTGTGTTCTCCATTGTCGGTGTGAAATGTAACGCCACTGATTAAATATATGGATGATTAAATATTATAATGAAGAGATGTGAAAACTGATGATATGATATAACAAATTAATCCAAACATCACATTCAAATGCACTAATAAAATTTAATTGATATGAATACTATTATAAGATATATGTCAACTTTTGATGAATAATGAATTTTAAAAAATCACAATAATTGCACTATCACAGGTCGATGTTTCTAAAAAATACAAAATGAACACCGGTGTTAGTTACTGTGCACTAGTGTGTTTGTCTGATAATGCGCACCGAGGTTTTTCCACCAATGGGCACTGCACAAATATCAATACCAATTAGAACACTTGATGTGTTTGTGTGATACTGCGCACCGGTTCGTTTATGTCAGACTTCTCATCGGTGCGTTTGTGTGATACTGCACACCGGTGTGTTTATGTGAGACTGCTCACCGGTGCATTTCTACGACCTATGGGCACCACACAAATACCAATACCAATTAGAACGCTCGGTGCATTTTTGTGATACTGTGTGTCGGTGTGTTTGTATAATACTACGCACCAGTGCGTTGACATGACCTATGAGCACCGTACAAATACCAATACCAATTATAACGACCTGGTGCATTATATCACCTACACTGCGCCTGGTGTGGTTTTACACCTTAACGGCCCAATCCATGCACCTTCGACCACCCCAGGGTGACTCTCTCACTGACATGCATCGAGACATTGCTAAACACCCCAAGGCGTCCTAAATTTTTTTTCTGTCCTGATGCTTGGTAGGTTTACAATACCAGTGCATTCACTGTAAAACGTACTGGTGCGTTGACACCTGATTAGTGCACCGATGAGAAAAACATTTGTAACAACCTTCGGCTGCCTAGTTTTTTTTAGTTGTGTTGAAATTCCATTGGAAGCATCGCCAAAACCTCCGTTAACAAAAAATGATGTTGTAGCAAATGTTTTTTTGATGATTTTGGCCAATTTTATAACACTAAAAACCTCTATTATAACCTCCTCTAGAGGGTCTTTTCCTTATAGTGATAATCCCAATATCCTTCATATCAAACTTGGTTACTAACTTCCTCTTGCATTCCTTAATCTGATGCTCTACACCTGTGACTAATAGATCATGTAAAAAAAAGATTATGATTACTATTTCACCCTGTACCACCCTATTATATAGGTTAGGATCTACAGTAATATTGGTAAAACCAAGTCTCAATATGTATGCATCAATTCTTGCATACCAAGCTCTAGGTGCTTGCTTTAACTCATATAGAGCTTTAATCAACCTGCATACATCAGTCTCCCTCTGATTTATTTCAAATCCTTGAGGTTTCTCAATGTAAACCTTTTCATAAATGGTCCCATTCACAAAATTTATCTTGACATCCATTTGGTGAAGGTTCCATCCCATAGTAGCAGCCAACAAAACAAG
Organism: Pinus albicaulis; assembly: GCA_034641835.2. NCBI lineage: Eukaryota > Viridiplantae > Streptophyta > Pinopsida > Pinales > Pinaceae > Pinus > Pinus albicaulis. Next base: position 1,824,499,565 of record CM076575.1, on the reverse strand, counting down.
TGATCTTATTCATTATCTAGTTGTGCGAGTAAAGGTTTCCTCATAATCAATACCTTATTTCTATGAGCTTTTTGCTACAAACCTTTATTTCTATTTGCCAATACTCCCATCTACAGTGTGCTTTATCTTGTAAATCCATTTTGAAGTGACTATAGACTTGTCACTTTTCCTAGGGACAATTTCCCAAGCATCATTCTTCCTTATTGATTAGTATTCTTCATGCGTTACATTCCTCTACTCTTGATGTTTAGTTGCATATTCATAGGAGGAAGGTTTCTCTTCAATAAGGTTTGTCATATATGACATATACCCATAATACCTCTTCAGTATTTTACTTTCCATGAAGGTCACTGATGTCATATTTCCTTTTACTTCTTGTAGAGTAGTTTTCAACCAAGCAAACCTATTTCAATTTTCTGTAATTAATCACTTATTGTATGGGCTCACTTATATGTTCAAATTCCTCTTGAGTAGATGCCTGCTATTGGCCATCATTGCCCCTTGAGATATCCTCGAAGACGGGTATCTCTTCTTCATCATAGTTAACCAGAACATCCTTTGATTTCTTGTAAGCTATGCTTTCATCAAATATCACATCCCTACTTACTTCAATTCGATGATCCACCTTAACATATATTTTATATGCCTTTGATGAAGCACTATACCCAACAAATATTCCCTTTAGACTAGTAGGATCCAAATTACTTCTCTTGTCCTTAGGTATATGAAAATACACATTTCACCCAAATATTCAAATACGGTCCACATTTGGATTCTTTCCCATAAATTCTTCTTCCAGAGTAATTTTGTTGAGGATCCTATAAGGACTTCAGTTTTGCAAATACACAATTGTCATATGTGATTACCCCCATAGGAATGGATCGAAAACTTGATAATGTAGCATGGCCCTAAAAATTTCTTCAATAGTTCTATTCTTCCTTTCATCTGCCCCATTTTGTTTAGGGTTATAGGGAACAATAAGCTCCCTCTTGATCCCAGCTTTCATGTAGAAAGCCATCAACTCTTTAGAGGTCTATTCCCCACCATTTACTGGCCTTAAAGTCTTGATATTTCTCTCAGTTAGATTATCCACTTCATTCGTGAACTCTTAAAATTTTTTGAATACCTCATCCTTGTTCTTTAGAAGGTATAATCAAGTATCCCTTGAGAATCAATGAAGGTTACATAATAATGATGCCCACCGAGAGACTTGACTGTGTAGGAATTTACAGGGCCATTTCCTTAGATCAAAAACAAAATGTCACTACTCACAAACATATCACAGATCAATACACCAATATTTGACGTGGTTAAAATCCTCAAAGAGGGAAACATTCCATGGTCTGAGCCAACACAACCACTTCAGGAAATTTATTAATGTAAAGAAATAAAATTTACATAAGCTTCTCTCATAAATGGTAACCGGACAAATGACCCTCCATGCTCTTTAAATAGATATCATGGACCAACTAGGTGTTAAGCCACAAATCAAGCGTCAAAAATACCGAGAGGATGAACAGTGGGATCACTACATATCATGACCGCTAGATTATAAGTTACAAAAGTACACAGTAAAGAAACACTCTTTACCTAACACTACGCTAGACCAAGTTATACTTAACTATTTCATATGTGTTGGAATATCCTAACAACACCCCTTAACAAAAACTTGGGATAGAATTAAAGGATTTAGAAAGGTGATACAATAAGAGAAGGAAGGAATCATTAGAGCATATCCCCTCTTAATGATAACTTTCTTGAACTGTAAGCATAGATCAAAGTTTGGTAAACTTTGCTTCTATCATAGCCTTTGTAAAGATATCAGCAACTTGATCATTGGTTGAAAAATAGTGCACTTCAAGAACGCGATCATGAATTAGCTTTATAATGAAGTGTATGTGTAGCTCAATGTGTTTCATGCACTAATGTTGAGCTAGATCTTTGCATAGCTGAATGCCACTTTGATTATCACACCAAAGTGTAGTTGGATGTTGCTGACGGAGACCAAATTCAGATAGGATCTGACGAAGCTACATGGCTTCCTTGTTGGCTTCAACAACACCACGATACTCTTCTTCTACCGAAGAAAGAGAGATTGAAATTTTTCTCTTACAAGACAATGTAATAGGTCCTGAACCAAGAGTGAATACATAACCTGCAGTAGACTTTCAATCATCAGGGTCACGAGCCCAATCAGAATCAGTGAAACCAATCAACAATGGAGATGCCCCTACATTGTAATGAATCTTGAACTGAATTGTACCTCGAATATATCAAAGTATTCTTTTAGCTTCTTTCCAGTGACTTTCATGATTTTTGTGCATAAACCGAGCATCAAGACCAATAGAAAAGGAAAGGGCGGGACATTTATGGGTTAGATATAGAAGTTTGCCAACAAGTTGATGGTATAAGGTAGCATCAACTTCAGGGGAAGTACAAGTGACTAAAATCTTGGCTCCGGACTGAAATGGAGAAGGGGTTGGCTTATAGTCTTGCATGTGCAAGTGGCGTAGAAGATCACAGACATACTTGGACTGAGAAAACGTAATACCTACTTTGGATTACAAGAATTAAAGAAGAAGGAAATAATGTAAGTGTCCTAAGTCCATCATTTCAAACTTCTTTTTGATGCTATAATTCACATGGTTTATATATTTTGGATCACTACCAGTAAGGATAATATTATCAACATAAAGAACAAGGATGATTAAGGACTTACCCACTTTCTTGGTGTAGACAGTGCTGTCAGAATGACATCTAGAAAATCCATTATCAGAGAAAGCTATGCATTTTTGCATACCACGCTAGAGGGGCTTGTTTAAGACCATAGAGAGAATTCTTAAGGCGACAAACAAGGCTAGAGTTGTATTGGATAAAGCCAGGGGTTGTTCCATGTAGATTTATTCATGCAAGTCCCCATGTAATAAGGCAGATTTAACATCCATCTGATGGACTTCCCATTTAAAGGAGGCAACAAGGGAAAGAACAAGGTGGATAGAATTCATTTTGGTAACAAGGGAGAAGGTTTCATTATAGTCAATGCCTTCAACTTGTGAAAATCCTTTAGCAACAAGGTGAGCTTTATGTTTATCCACTTTTTCATCTTGTCCAAAATTTGCTCTGTAAACCCATTTGCATCTGACAATTTTTCTTCCCTTTGGAAGAGGAAAAAGATCCCAAGTATCGTTTTCCAATAAGGAACAATATTATTCATTCATAGCTTCATCCCAATCTAAATGACATGAAGCTTCTTCAAAGGTATCTAGATTAGGATTTTCTGGAACTTGATCCAATAAGGAAGAGGCTATGTCGAACTAAGAACGTGTACAACATTGATCTGCAGGGCCACCTCCAAGAGAACTTGCTACATCTTGTGTAGAGAAGACCCATTTTGGAATATGCGGAGCTGAAGGGAAATCTTGAGGAGGTGGAGGATGATTTTCATCCTCACTGTCATCATTCGAAGTAGAAGGAATGTTATCAGAAGTAGAAGAGATAGAGAGATGTGGCACATATGTCCAATCAGACTCGTAGGCCAAAGGTGGCACACTTGCCGAAATAGGCTTGTAGGCTGATATATTTTCATCAAATTTTACATCTCTTCTAATGATTACATTTTTGAATTTGGGTTGAAGAAGTCTATATCCTTTGACATCTTCAGAATATCCAACAAAAATTCATTTTTCACTCTTAGGTTCTAAGGCTTTATGTTTCTCATCTGGAATATGGGCCCAAGCTTCACTTCCAAAAACACGAAAATGAATTACATCTAGTTTGATTGAGCTCCAGGCTTCTTCTAGAGTGACATTCCTTAAAACCTTAGTAGGAGTGTTATTTACTATGTAATTTTCACAGTTAATTTCTTCTACCCAAGAATTAATACTAAATCCGTTAGATTGAAGCATACAATTAGTCATTTCTTTTAGAGTATGATTATTCCTTTCAGCTACACCATTTTTTTGTGGAGTATACATAATAGTATGTTGCACTTGAATGCCATGCTTAGTGAAAAAATTGATAATTTTTTTGTTAACATATTCTCCTCCATTGTCAAATATTAACTTAAGAATTTGATGTCCAGATTGTTTCTCAACAAAGGCCTTAAAGGCCAAGAACATGTTAAAAACTTCACTCTTGAGTTTTAATAAGTATACCCAAGTGCATCTGGAAAAATCATCAATGAAAGTTAAGAAGAACTTGTAACCATAGAAAGAAACAACTGGAAGTGGACCACATAAATCACTGTGCACAAGATGCAAAGGGGCCGAAGCGTGCCAGGAGGCACGTTTGTCAAAACTATCTCGATGAACACTGTTACCGATGAAATAGGTAACCTGACCTTAAAACGGGAACTCTAGCCCAAAAACTCTCAAAAAACATGAAAAAACACCCAAAAAAAAAAAGTGTGTCTTCCAGAACGCACTTGTTTTTTTTTTAAGGTCAAATTTCAACATTTTCTAAAATTATGCTAAAAACAAAATTGTTTGTTGAAAAAAGGATTGAAAAAACACCCCAAAAAAAAAAAGTGTGTCTTCCAGAACGCACTTCGTTTTTTTTTAAGGACAAATTTCAACATTTTATAAAATTATGGTAAACACAAAATTGTTTCTTGAAAAAAGGATTGAAAAAACACCCTCAAAACAAAACCAGTTGATACTAGAATAACAAAAAAAAAATTGTGTCATACTTTTGGCATTTTTAAAAATAGAAGTAACATTTTTTAATTTTTAAAATTCAAACATTAAAAAAAAACCTAAAATTTAAGAAAAAAAATAAATTTAAAAAATAAAAACATTTAAAAGCTTAAAATTTAAAAATATATGAAGATAAAAAAAATAAAAATAAAAACAAAGTAAAAATTTTAATTCAATCATTAAAAAAAACCTAAAATTTAAGGAAATTTTTTTTTAAAAATAAACCAAAAAAAATTAAGATTAAAATTTAAAAAAATATAGAAATTAAAAAATAAAAATAAAAACAAAATAAAAATATTAAATTAAATTTAAAAAAAGAAAAAAAAAAAAAAGAAAAAAGAAAAAAAAAGAGTTTAAAAAAGAAGGAAAATATAAAAAATAAAATATAGAAATTAAATTTAAAAAAGAAAAAAAAAATGCTTATTAAATTTTTAAAAAGAAAAAAAAAATTTAAAACAAATAATTAAATTTAAGGAAATATATTAAATTTTAATAAATTTAAAAATTCAAAAAAAAAAAAAAACCACTATTCAAATTAAAAAGAAAAAAAAAGAAAAATTAATTAAAAATAAAATACAATGAAAATATTAAATTTAAAACAATATATATTAAAAAAACAAATAAACTATAAAAAATAAATTAAATTTAAATTATAATATATATATATATATATATATATATATATGAACTTAAATTAAAATAGGTATATACATCAAATTTTATTAAATTAAAAAAAAAAAAAGTTAATATTAAAATAACAAATTAAATTTAAAAACAAAAATATTAAATTTTAATAAATAAATGAATAAACAAATAAATTTTGAAAGAAAAAATAAATTTTAAATATAAAAGAAAAAAAAATATTGTTAAACGAAAAACTTTAAAAACTTTAAAAATAATTAAAAATGGAAAATTGAAAAAAAGAAAAAAAAAATATTAAATAAAAAAATAATTTAAAAAAATTAAGTTTCATTAAAAAAAAAATCTAATTTTAAATACACAATTTTAATTGAAATAAAAAAATATAAAAATTTTATGTAATTAACAAAAAAAAAATAATAAAAAAGTAAAACATTTAAAAAAAATATTAAATCCAAATAAATTAAAAAAATATATATAAAATTTATTGAATTTTATAAAATTATATTAAAAAACTAAACGTAAAAGTTAATAACAAAGAAAAATTATGAAATTAAAAAAAAAAAAAAAAAAATCAATTAAATAAAAAAATGGGCAAAATTTAATAAAAATTATTAACAAAAAAGAAATAATAATAAATTTAAAACAAAAAAATAATAAAATTAAAACAAAACGAATTTTATTTTAAATAATTAAAAAAAAAAATAATATTTTGAAATTAAAAAAAAAAGTGGTGGTGGTGGGGGCGCGGCCCGCCCGCTGGGCGGCGCCACGGGGGCGGCCCAACCGGCCTCCCGGCCCCCGACGGGCGGAGGGCCGATTCCGAGAATTGGCCCTCCACCCGTCGGGGACCGGGAAGCCGGCTGGGCCGCCCCCGTGGCACCGCCCGGCTGGCCCCAGCCGCCCTGCGGGCGGGCTGCGAGAATCAGCCCTCCGCCCATCGGGGGCCGGGAGGCCAGCTGGGCCGCCACCATGGTGCCGCCCGTCCGGCCCCCGCCGCCCAGCGGGCGGGCCGCACCCCGACTGCCACCACAATTTTTTTTAATTGATTTTTTTTTAAAAAAAATTTTTAATTCATTTTTTTTTAATTTTTTTTTTTTTTTTTCAAAAAATAATCTTTTTTTTCAAAAAATTAATTTTTTTTTTAATTTAATATTTTTATTTAAAATAAATTTTTTTTTTTTTAATATATATATACATCTATTTTTTATTTGATTTTATTTTTATTTTTTACTTTTTTTTAATTTTTAATATTTTTATTTTAATTTGATTTTTTTTTTAAATTTTTGAATTTCAAAAAATTTAAAATTATTTTTTTATTTTAAATTCAATTTGTTTAATTTTTTTTATATTTAATATTATAGAATAATTATTTTTTTAAATTTAAAATTTAAAATTTATTTATTAAAATTTTTAAATTTTAATTTAATTTAATTGTTTTTCTTAATTTTTTTCGTTTATTTAGTTTTTCATTTTTAAAATCTATAAATGGTTTCATTTAAAAAAAAAAAAAAAAAAAAACACTAAATTTATGTATATTTGTTTTTTAATTATTTGCACGTGGTTTTTTTCATTTTTTTTGTTTTTTAATGATAGCTTTTTCTTTTCTTTTTTTAATTTTTTAATTTTCTTTTTCTTTTTCAATTTTAATTGTTTTTTTTTTTAATTTGTTTCTTTTGTAAATTTTAAAATTTGTATTTTTTTCCTTATTATTATTATTTTTTTTAATTTAAATTTTTAAATTTAATTTTTTTTTTTTTTAATTTTTTTTTCTAAATTTTAATTTTTAAATTTTTTTTTTTTAAATATATATATATATATTTTAATATATTGTTTTTTTTAATAAGTTAGAAAAAAATGTTTTTGATTTTTTTTTTTTTTTAATTTTTTGGTCAATTTTTGTTTTTTTTCTTTAAATTATGTGTTTTTTTTCTTCAAATTTTGTCATTTCCTTTGATATAATTTTCAAATATTTTTGTTTTTTTTATTTATTTTTGTTTAAATTTTTTATTTTTATGAGCTATTTTTGTTTTTTTTTACATTTTTATTGGTTTTTTTTACTGTTTTTATATATTTTTTTTAATCTAAGTTTGTGTTTTATTACATACATGAAAATCACCACTCTAAAAAAAAAAGGTTGATGCAGCATCAATACGTTTCAAAATTAGCATGAAAATCACTGCTCTAAAAAAAAAAGGTTGATGTAGCATCAATACGTTTCAAAATTAGCATGAAAATCACTGCTCTAAAAAAAAAAGGTTGATGCAGCATCAATACGTTTCAAAATTAGCATGAAAATCACTGCTCTAAAAAAAAAAAAAGTTGATGCTGCATCAATACATTTCAAAATTAGCATGAAAATCACTAACATTTTAAAACAAATATTCATACTTCATAAATAAAAATTTTAGAGTGTCAAAAATGTGCACCAAAAAAAAAATGGTGATTCTGCATCACCACTTTTCAAAATCGAGTGCTTTTTATGCTACCAAAAAAAAGTAGGCATTGCGGTTACCTATTTCATCGGTAACATTGTTGATGATGTTTTCTAAGTACACAACCAGAACAAACACCATCTCGGCAACATACCATAGGAAGACATGTGACCATATTTCTTTACATAGAGTTTGAAGAGAGAGATAATTTAAGTGACCAAATCTCTCATGCCAAATTTTTCTCACTTCATCATTATGAGCAACAAAAATGGAGGGAAGACATGATGAACCAAGGTTTTCAAACTTATACAACCTTTTGGAATCATCAGCAATGCCAATAGCTTAAATATGTATAGGATCTCTTAGGTCCTTAATTAAAACATTATGAGGTGAGAATTCTATGGTTCCCTTCACCTGAATGAGTTATCCAAATAAACATATAGAAGGTTACAGGATAAGGTAGGAACACATAATACATCATTAAATTGACCATTATATAAATGAATGGTTCCAAACCCTACAACAATAAGAGATCTATCATCACCAACATAAATATTTTTGGTGTTACAATCATTTAAAGAATAAAACATGGCTTTATTTTTTGCCATGTGGTAAGAGGCTCCAAAATCAATGAGCCACTCATGAGAATGAGAAGAAGAAGATACATTCAATGCATAACCAGATCTTGATACTTGACAACCACATGCAAAAAGTGTCATTCCCGAAGATGAAGCTGAAGAGTACAAAATGGATGTTGTGCTTCTTCATTGCTTCTTTCAAGGCTTCCAACTTCTTAAAACATTTTGACTCTATGTGGCCATCATGATTATAGAAGTTTCAATGTCTATCTGTCTTCTTCCCTTTGTTTTTATTTTCCTTATCAGTTTGTTGAGTTGCTATTTTAGTTTGCAGCTGAGATTGCTTAAGACCATTGTTTGGTTTAGGACCATTATTTTTAGGATGATGCTTCTTAGGATTCTTTGGATATGGTTTCTATTGGGCTGCTAAGGATTTCTTAGAAGAGTTTCAAGTATTAATAAGACCAAGGTGTAAGATTTTTTCCTGTTCTCTTATCAAAGAATTGCAAAAGGCATCAAAAGAGGGGGACTTGTAGGTTGTTACTTGAGAAATGAGGGATTCTCTAGCGGAATGGAAAGTGGAAATAAATACAGAGTATGCAAGGCCTAGCTTAGCAAGAATGATATAGATAATACTACCATCTTCCTTTTTGACCTTACAACCTTCTGAAGGAATTATAAGGGTCTTGAATTTGGACAAAAAATATTCAATAGAGGAGAAATTATTGGGTTCAAAGTAACCAACTCATTTTCAAGCTTATGGGCTCTGATTTCATTTTGAATGTAAAAAAAAATATTTAGTTTTTTCATAGCTTCATAAGGGGAGTCAACTTCTTGGATATGAATTCTAAGATCTTGAGCAATGGACATTCCTCTCAACCCTCATGATTCGCGCAAACAACAACAAAATGACAAGCCTTACGGAAGAACATTATATTTTTGTTTAGTCTGTTTGGAAACTACATATTTTTCTTTCTATTTCTAATTTCCTGAGATCGCATAAAATCACGGGGAAAGAGCATACGTAGCAGAAAAATCTCGTCTTTATGTTTCTGGTTTTCCAGATCGCACACAATGCAGACCAAAGAGCATACATAAAGAAGAGGGTACAGATCTGGTAATAAAAAAATACTATAAACTGAAATAAACAGAGGGATAAATAAATATAACTATAAGAAAATACTTTATACCTCCAGATCTAAAATGACATAACTTAGGAAACTAGAAGCCTTTTCGCATGAAACGAAATGGGTTCTTCACTATAACAAAGGCTTCAGACACAAAAAAGAAGTTATCCTAGCCCGAAAGTGGTCAGAAACAGTAGAACTGGAAAATAACAGTCGCATGCAGTCAAACTGGCTTTAGATTTAGATCAAAAACGGATGCGACCCTAAAAACAACTCTGATACCATGTAGGAATTTACAAGGTAAGTTTCTTAGATCAAAAACCAAAGGTCACTGCTCACAAATAGATCACATATCAGTACACGAATATTTGACATTGTTAAAACCCTCAAAGAGGGAAACATTCCACAGCCTAAGCCAATGCAACCACTTCAGGAAATTTGATAATATAAAGAAAGAAAATTAACATAAGCTTATTTCATAAATGGTCATCGAACAAATGGTCCTCCATTCTCTTTAAATAGAGATCATGTACCAATCAGGTGTTAAGCCATAGATCAAGTTTCGGTGATATGGAGGAGCGAATGAACCGTTGGATCACTACATATCGTGACAGCCGGATTAGAAGTTATAAAAGTACATAGTAAAGAAACACATTTTACCTAACTCTGCGCTAGAACAAGTTATGCTTAACTATTTCCTATGTGTCGAAATATCCTAACACACTGCCATAGGTCCAATACATATGAATGTATGACATCTAAAACTTCCTTAGACCTAGTGCCACTTCTTATAAATGGATTCTTTACATTCTTTCCTAGAGCACATCCCTCACAATTTATTTCATGTTCTTCCTTCAATTTAGGTATTTCATTGACCATTTGACTTAGAGAAGGAAAAATCTTATAATGAAGGTGTTCATACCTTCTATGCCATAATTAGGCAGGACTCACATCCAAATGGACTAGGGCATGAGATATAGGTGTATATAGTATATATAATGTCCCCTTGCAAATCCAAATCCCCCTAGCATCATTAATACTAGAGCCCTTACCCCAAACAAAAATATTTCCATCAGAAAAGGAAACTCTGTCACCCTTATCCTCTAGATAAGAAATGGAAGGTAAGTTTTTCTTCAAAACTGGAACATATAAAATATTGTTGAGGTGAATGCTTCCACCAGACTTGAGATCCAACGAAGTGGATCTAATACCTTTCACTAAATAGCTCTCCTTGTCTTCAAGTTCAATTGCATGATATTATTTTCCCTTAGATAGTGTTTGAATTTGACTACATTCTCCCATTATATGTGTGGAGAATCCACAGTCAATAACCCATACATTATGCTCCTTGAAAGTGTCGAATAAATCGGAGAATAAACTTCCATCAACTACTTATTTTGCAAGCTTGGAGATGATATTAAATATATAATCCTTTATAGATGTATCAATATTTCCAAAATCCTTGAAACCCTTCCTTATAACCCTTGCTATATTTCCAACAAAGATGTGATCTTCAGTCTTCTTTTTGCACCTTAGCTCTGATACCATGTTGTAAAAATAAGGTGACTTATGTGTTTTGATGATTTTTGTAACTTGATAATTACTTAAGACTTATGTTGTCCTTTATTACTTTATTATACCTTTGTTCATAAAGCAATTACCAAAACAATGAAGATCACAAGAAGGCAAAGTACATAAGATATAGACTTCAAGCCAGGGAAAAAACCCTCCAACAAGAAAACCCAGAAAATTATTCTCTTCTTATTTGGTGTATTCTTACAAAGGGACTTACAAGACCCAAAAGCCAAAGCCAACAACCCTACGAAGCATGATCTGAAAATGTCAGAACTTTTGAGTTCTATTACAAAGATTGACTGTAGGGGCATTTACTAGATATGTCACCTTTGATAAAATGATGAGATCTAGAGGCTACCTGGCCCTTTACAGACTCTGTCTTTAGAAATAATGAAGTAAACAATAATGATCTAAAAATGAAACTACTTGTTTGTTGTTCAAGGTATTCATTTTCCATAAACTTATGTGTGCAAACTGTTTTATATGTTTTTCAATTGGAACAAAGTGCTTTTGGTAAATTTATGAGTCTTTTTGTGTGTGGGAGGCTTATTTCTTTTTACTGTTTAGCATATTTAACTCTGGAAAAACATAGCAATATAAATCACATAATATAACATAGCATATGATAAGGTAGTTCACCCCTCCTGGGCTACATCTGTCGGGTTCAAGGCCCCCAAATGGGCATGTCCTTGCTCTTATTATGCTAAAAAATGGTTATACAGTGTGAAGAAAGCATAAAAAGGAAAAAATAGCTATAGAAATGAATTCATAACATAGAAAATAGTAAGCCATGACTATAGTTTCACCTCCAATGGAAAACCATAGCCCAATACATCTCCCACAATCCCTAAGCCCTGATGGCTCTTCAAGCTTGCTCGCTGATAAAGTACCTAAAGAACTGCTATGTTGACTCTGAAACCTACTCCATTGGCTCTGAAATGTTCAAATTACCCAAAAAAAAAAAAAAAAAAAAAATCATCCAAAAATGTTCAGCCTAGCAAAAGTTATGCTCAAAACAGTATTTTGCCCAATCCTCCACTAATTGTGGAGGAACTGTAGATAACTCCGATAAATATGGAACTGGCACCATTTTTGGGCGAACTCTGCCATATTATCCGCGTGGTTAGAGGAGGCATTAACTATTAAGGGCCACATCTGACCGCACCCGTCACAATATATGTTGGAGCCAATGGTTAGCATTAACCGTGGCTTTTAATATGACCGTAACCACCGCCTATATTCATGTGACCTTATCCACAACAACCGCTACGGTTATCCACCATCGGAGTTAGAGCCAAGCCTATGGTTTCCGCGCCAAGGTGATATGGATAGGGGGCTGGCCCCCTTTTGATCTCGCCCGAATGCAATTTAAAATTCAAATAGAAGTTCGGACCTATAGTTGTTATTACCTTCTATGTAAAGTGCCCAGTCGGGTCCCCCGGCTGGCAGCACCTAGACCCAAGTTCAAATCCAGTAGCCTCCAAATAATTTTGCACCGCTGAAATTTTTGCAGGTGGGGGCCACGTGGTGGCCTCTAGGCAGGCCATGTGGTGCCCATTCATTGGCTCCCAAAAACAAACTGTCCAATTCGAATATGACACATGTCAAACATTGATTGGTTCATGTAGAATATTCTATGGAATATTCCTTGTTTTAATATTTTTTTATTCAAATTCAAACATGGTCAAACTAGACTTTTCCCGAAATTGTGAAATTTCAAACTTGAATATCTTTCACATACAATATCAGTTTTGAGTGTCGTTCAGGGCTACAGGATCATTTTCACGAACATTATCTAGTCGCTCAGGTTCCAACCAATTTTGAGCATTTTTGCAACTTAGAACATGACCACCTGATCACACCTCCCAAATTGGAAGCTTTTGGACTAATCCAGGTGGATTAATCAAGTACAAGTACAAGTGGCTCAGCGTATAGGGCTCAAAAATCAAAGTGTTTGGATTGGTATTGAACTAGCTTCATGTTGTAGACCTCGTCTTTCTGGTTCCAACGACGCAGACAACACTCAATTCTGAGTCTGTATGAAGGAGTTAGGAGCAGTCAAAATTTTGGGTTGACTTGGTCACTGGGCAGCCTTAAAGAGGACACAAATTGGACCAAACCCGGCCACCAGATTCCAGCACACTCATGCCAGACTCTGGGCGAAATTGTTGCCTAGTTAATTTGCCTCCTACGGTCAAAAATTGGATTTTTCAAAAATGCACAATTTGCTTTATAAAAACAAAAATTATTTTAAAAAAAGGGGTGGCGAGCCACCAGCCCCACCACAACACCGACCGCAAGTCACAACCAATCAAAAAAAAAAAAAATTATGGGTCGATGGGTCATGACCGCCGCCAGACCCCACGGAACAACCACCGTAAAACATATGTATAAAATATATGTTAAGACGTGGTATATGTTGTAACGTCCATATGACAGAGATGGTTGGGGGCAAGCTGCCCAATGCGGGTCCGGCTCCCCAAAAACAATATAATATTGTTTCTTATAAAAATGAATGCGGATTCCGTGGGGGAGGCGGGATTTGACCACCCGACCTCCCTTAGCAAATTACTAAATCTTACCAACGCGCCAACGAGCTTTGCTTTTTAAAATCCCCCCACAATTGTTTATATAAACGCAGCTTTTCAGAAGTGCGCCAGGCCATGGAGCAACGGAGAACATGCACGCAGATCGAGATTTTATGATTTTTTTATCGCAGGTCATGTGGAACCATGAGCCCAAAAAGAGGCAAGCGAAACCTTGATTGAGGACAACTTTCAAGAGGGTGAAATTTTGACTTTGTCCAAATGGGACAAATTTTATGTCATTTCTGCACTACTCGACGCCACGAGTCTGATGGCGTGCTCAGTTTCTACATCTAATTTTTTTATTTTTCAGCCACTTTTGGAAGTGGGTTATGCAGGTGTCAGATTTCCGCAAGTGAGCAGTCGTTTTCACCTTTTTCGACACCACAAGATTGATGGTGTTTTCAGATTCAGCTGCAGAGTTGCTCAACCTTCAAAAAATGGCAGCATGAGGTATATAATCTGGATTCCATGTACTTCTTCATTTATTTCTCTTTGAGATGCATTATGTCTTGCAGATCCCGGTTGATACATGAGTCGTGGGATCTTGCCTTATGTTGTTATTGATGTATTTTCAGCTATGGATTTGTGTCATTTATGAGATCCCTTTTATGCCACATTGGCGGGATGCTCATTTTCATATGTGTATTGTTGAGATCCCTTGTTTGCCAGAATTGGTGGGATACTAATATTTATTACATGTAAGTTATGGTCATACTCATAGGAGTCTTTCTTTATGTATGAGAGTTTCGTAGTGGAATATCTCTTAAAGAAGTCAAGCCAATCCTATGTGAGGGCAATTTTTCCTTGTATGTCATAGGGAAACACATCCATGTACATATTCTTCTTACAATGCATAATGCAGCGGCCTACACCATCTTGACACTGAGGCTCAGAGATGTAGTCCCTCCTGGACAAACTCCGTCATCAAACAACGTGTTCTTATGATTTCTGATCTTGTTCATTTATGTTCCTCTTATTTACAGCTACAATTGTTCATTTATGTTCTTTAACGTCTTAATTAAATGCAATTCTAATTATCAGCCGAAGTAAAAGGTCTTGGTTAAGGGTATCAAGATTTTACCCTGGATCAAGTGGTATCAAAGCAGGTATTCTTGTTGATTGAATTGCAGGTGTGAACATTTAACGTTTGCTGAGTTGAGCCATGGAGAGTGTCAAGGACATGTATGAAACCATGCTCAGGGTGTCCGAGAAAGCGGACATATTGTACGAGGCTTACGAAAAACAAGCAGTAGAGAACGAAGAATTGAAGACCCTCCTACACAAAGAGAAGGAGGACAAACAACAGTTGCAGCTTCAGTTGCAAGCCACAATAGAAGCGTGGGAAGATTGGAAGTGCAACAATTGAATTCTGCAAGAAGATCATGATGCCTTGAAGGCATTCCTACATGAGGAGAAGGAGGAGAAGCAACAGTTGCAACTTCAATTACAAGCCACGACAGAGGCGTGGAAAGATTTGAAATGCAACAATGAAACTCTTTAGAAAGATCATGATGCCTTAAAAGCATTCCTACAGAAAGAGAAGGAGGAGACGCAATATTTGTAGCTTCACCTACAAGCCATGTCAGAGGCATTGATGGAAGTGAAGTGCAACGAGGGCTTACAACAGCTTTCTTCATCTATTTCGCAATCAACACCTAAGGTAAACAATGTTGATTTTGCTTCGGTTTCTTCACATGATATAATTTCAGTTGGAAGTGTGGAGATACCCATCACAGGTACCGGCACGAGGCTCCTCACCAAAATGGGGTACAAAGGAGGAGGACTTGGCATTCGTGGCCAAGGCATAACCAAACCGTTGGAGGTTGTGCAACGACCTCGTTATGCAGGTTTGGGGTACACTGGAAAAGGATGTTTGAAGGACATCAAGGGCAAAAAAATAATGATGAAATCTCTAAGGAAGAGGAATGATAGGGACACTTCACCATCGTTTCATGGAAGCGCATGTTGCAGTGAAGGAACTAAGGTGAGCTCCCATCATCATGATCACACCAAAGACCACCCCAGAAGGTATACTAAGTCTCATTATTCCAGAGTGTATTTTAATTATAAGAATGTTGATAACCACAGTCGTAAAATATGGCATCGTAAAACTTGTTATTTTTGTGGTTTAAATAACCATGTGATTTCTGAGTGCTGGAAGAGGATGGCAGCACAAAGGAGGAAGAGGTATGAAAATCCTTCTCCCCAACAGGAAGAGAAATCAGTTAAGCAGGTTTGGAGGAAAAAGAACTTTTGCACCCATTGCGACCGAAGTGGCCACCAAAGAGCCACATGCTGGAAACTTCATCCAGAGTAGTGCCTTAAAGAAAAAGCGCCTATGCATACACCAGTCGAAAGAGCTGATCGACAAGCAAGTTCACCACAGGGAAATGATCCACTCGTTTTAATAAATGAGAAGTGGTTCTTCTAGATTGTTTTTTCTAGAGATGTTAAGCTTGTCATGGCCATGCTTGTAAGTCATTTGTCACATTTTTATTATGAAAGTGATGATGTGTTTCCATCACTCGTTTAAGCAACCATGACATTTTTTTGGCCTTGTTTTATAAGTCATGTGTTAGATCTCTTTCATGTAAAAGTGATGATGTGTTGCCATCACTTCGAGATGTGACGATTATGTTTTGGTCATGTGCTATGAGTCGTCTGATGAATTTCTTCCATGTAAAAGTGATGAGGTGTTTTTCTATAACTTCGAAATGCAAGGATGAGGTCTGGTCTTGTAATTTTGTTGAGGTATGATTTCCATTTTTGCTATAAGCTTGACCACAAAGTACATGTTATAAACTCATCGCAAGTATGGAAATATTTGTGTCATTGTTGGTTGCATTGAGAATGTAATGTTCGTTGCAGCTTTAGGTAGGTTTTGGCATTCCGATTCCAAAGTACGTGAGGTGAAGGAGTCTTCAAGGGATGTGCCTTTTCAGACATTTGCATTTTTGCAATTGCAGGTGATATCTTTGCATCTCGATTCCGAAGTACGTGAGGAGAAGGAGTCTTCAAGGGATATGTCTTTTCAGACATTTGCATTTCTGTAGTTGCAAGTGTTGGCTTTGCATCTTGATTCCAAAGTACGAGAGGTGAAGGAGTATTTAAAGGATGTGCCTTTTCAGACATCGCATTACAGCAGTTGTATATGATGGCTTTGCAATTTGATTCCGAAGTACGCCAGGTGAAGGAGTCATGTGGGGATGTGCCTTTCAAGACAGTTGCAGATAGTTGATGATATGTAAAGCTTAATGCTTTTGGAGGACCAAAAGCCCCTCAGTGGGGAGGATTGATCCAAGTGGATTAATCAGGTACAAGTACAAGTGGCTCAGCACAGAGGGCTCAAAAATCAAAGTGTTTGGATTGTTATCTAACTAGCTTCATGTTGTAGACCTCGTCTTTCTGATTCCAACAACGCAGACGACACTCAATTCCGAGTCCATATGAAGGAGTTAGGAGCGGTCAAATTTTTGGGTTGACTTGGTCACTGGGCAGCCTTAAAGAGGACTCAAATTGGACCAAACCCGGCCACCAGATTCTGGCACACTCAGGCCAGACTCTGGGAAAAATTGTTGCCTAGTTAATTTGCCTCCTACGGTCAAAAATCAGATTTTTCAAAAATGCCAATTTGTTTTATAAAAACAAAAATTATTTAAAAAAAGGGTGGCGGGCCACCACCCCCACCACACCACTGACCGCAAGTCACAACCAATCAAAAAATATATATATTTATGGACCGGAGGGTCATGACCCCCGTCGGACCCCACGGAACAACCACTGTAAAACATATGTATAAAGTATATGTTAAGACGTGGTATATGTTGTAATGTCCATATGACGAAGATGGTTGGGGGTGGGCCACCCAATGCGGGTCCATCCCCCCAAAACAATATAATATTTTTTCTTATAAAAACGAATGAAATTCCATGGGGGAGGCAGGATTTGACCACCCGACCTCCCTTATCAAATTACTAAATCTTACCAACACACCAACGAGATTTGCTTTGTAAAATCCGCCCACAATTGTTTATATAAACGCGACTTTTCAGAAGTGCATCAGGCCATGGAGCAGCAGAGTGTGTGCACGCAGATCGAGATTTTATGATTTTTTTATTGCAAGTCATGTGGAACCATGAGCCCAGAAAGAGGCAAGCGAAACCTTGATTGAGGCCAACTTTCAGGAGGGCGAAATTTTGACTTTGTCCAAATGGGACAAATTTTATGTCATTTCTACACTACTCGATGCCACGAGTCTAATGGTGTGCTCAGTTTTTGCATCTAATTTTTCAATTTTTCAGCCACTTTTGGAAGTGGGTTATGCAGGTGTCAGATTTTCGCATGTGAGCAGTCGTTTTCACCTTTTTCGACGCCACAAGATTGATGGTGTTTTCCGATTCAACTGCAGAGTTGCTCAGCCTTCAGCAAATGGCAGCATGAGGTATATGATGTGGATTCCGTGTACTTCTTCATTTATTTCTCTTTGATATGCATTATGTCTTGCAGATCTCGGTTGATACATGAGTCATGGGATCTTGCCTTATGTTGTTATTGATGTATTTTCAGCTATGGATTTGTGTCATTTATGAGATCCCTTTTATGCCACATTGGCTGGATGCTCGTTTTCATATGTGTATTGTTGAGATCCCTTGTTTGCTAGGATTGGTGGGATACTCATATTTATTACATGTCAGCTATGGTCATATTGATAGGAATCTTTCTTTATGTATGAGAGTTCCGTAGTGGAATATCTCTTAAAGAATTCAAGCCACTCCTGCGTGAGGGAAATTTTTCCTTGTATGTCATAGGGAAACACATCCATGTACATCTTCTTCTTACAACACATAATGCAGCGGCCTACACCATCTTTACACCGAGGCCCGAAGATGTAGTCCCTCCTGGACGAACTCTGTCATCAGACAACATGTTCTTATGATTTCTGATCTTGTTCATTTATGTTCCTCTTATTTACAGCTACAATTGTTCATTTATGTTGTTTAACGTCTTAATTAAATGCAATTCTAATTATTAGCTAAAGTAAAAGGTCTTGGTTAAGGGTATCAAGATTTTACCCTAGATCATGGACCCACAAAATCTCTCTGATTACAGAAAATGAAGATGAGGAGACTGATTCTCCACTCTTCCAAATTCGAACCACTGAAATCTTCTTGACTTCATCAAATTGAGCTTCTCATAAAAAGATAAATTGTTCCTTGAATTCATTGACCGACCGTTGCTAATATTGACTGATTCATGATGCAAATTCTTGAAATTTGTAGAACAACAACTATAATTTGCACAAAGCATATTGTTTCTACAATGGTCAAACTTCAAAGAAGACTGAAAATAAGATTCACCTTGCCAACTATTCACATGGCGAATTTTTGCTAAATGAACCCTGTACTTGTGCGAAATCCCAACCAAGTTTTCTCGCCTTCCCAATCTGCCATTTTGAAACCAACATTGACCCATGCTGCA
This sequence comes from Pinus albicaulis, assembly GCA_034641835.2. NCBI lineage: Eukaryota > Viridiplantae > Streptophyta > Pinopsida > Pinales > Pinaceae > Pinus > Pinus albicaulis. Next base: position 1,824,480,451 of record CM076575.1, on the reverse strand, counting down.
CTGTGTGCCCTCTTTTCTTGCATGCCTTTCCATCTCATGGACTCTTGCACTGCTTTGCACCGACACTTCGTTCTTTGCAGCAATCATCACCAAAGGTACCTTGTGCAACATAATGTCATCTCCTTTCAAAGACGAACTGTTATCAGACTGAAACATACCATCATTTATATCAGCAATATCATGAAAAGGAAAATGTACAAAATCTTGTTGTTTAACCATCAACAAATTCAGATTTTGACTTGCATTAACTAGCCTTTTAAATTTCCCTAATTGGACTTAAGAATATTCTAGCTTCTTCTTATGTGCTCTCACAATGTACTCTTTTCCATCCTTGAACAAGTGATACTTATTCTCATGGGGATGGAATATTTCCTGTCTGTCATATAAATATGGACTACCCAACACAACACCTGTAATGTTAAGCGATACTACATCTAGTTCAACCTAATCAACATACTGAGCTGTTATGGCGAAGCACAAGATGCACTTTCTTGAGACTTGTAATTTTGCATCCTTGCATATCCACCCAAGTGGATAAGGCTTTGGATGTGGAATTGTCTCAAGTTTCAGCTGTTTGACCAATTCTTCTGAGATGAGATTAGCTTGAGACCCACTATCAAAAAGTGTGTCTATCTTTGTGTGGTTTGAGATTATCCTCACATGAAATAGCTCTATCCTCCTCTTTTCATCTTGAGTTTCTTTGTGATAGTTTAATGAGCTAGAACTGGGATTTGTGTTTTATACAACCTATTTTCCCTTTATGTTCTTTAATACCATGGTGATACTTTTTGTCTCATCACATGATTCAGACCCTAAGTCCTGTTCAATAGTTGCAACAGTTTTCCCCTTTTCTTTGGTTTTGTCTTTGTTTTTATATTTCTCTGGTTTCAGCTCAGGATGAAGCTTCCAACAGTGGTCTTCATCATGGCTTGTTTTTGAACAGTTCTTGCAAAATAATTTCCCTTTTTCCTTTCTATAATTTGCAATCCTTTTTCTTCCTTTTCTTTTAAAATCACTACCCTCATTCAGTGCATCAAAATTGTTTTTCACTCTAGCCTCTAAATGCGTAGCTTGTACACAAACTTCGTCTAGACTAGTAGGATTAAACATAAGGATAGTATGTATAAGGTAATTATGCAAACCACCTATATACTTCAGCAAAGTATCTTGACTTTGTAAGTATACTCCTAACAACAGTGCTCTTCTCCTAAACTCTTGAGTGTATTCTTGAACACTTTTTCCTTTAAGTTGTCTAAAGTTTTGCCAATTCATTATAGCCTTTTGGAGATGAGAAAGAGGATAAAATTGCTTCTTAATTGTAGAAATAAATTCAACCCATGATAAAGTAAGCTTACCATGTTTCTTGATTCCCTCCTTGGTCTTGGCTTCCCACCATACCAAAGTTGTTCCTTCCATCCTTAATGAGGCTAGCTGAATCTTAGTGTCGTCATCATGCAGATTTTGAATCCTTAAATAGACTTCCAATTGTCTGATACAATTATCTAATTTCTCTGCATTCACTTCACCGTTAAACATGGGCAATTCAAATTTTACATCAAGCTTTAGAAAAGGATTTTTACCAGTGGTTTTAAACTTATGTGACTGATTTACTGAAGTCGAAGAAGATGATGACGAGGAAGAGGATGACGATGGAGATGAAGGATCACCATTTCCTCCATTCCCTTTATTTGACTGATCATTACCTTTATTTGCTCCTGAGGAATCCTCTCCTTCTTTTTCGTTTTTAGACCATTCTCTAGCAATCCTATCATTTCTAACTTGATAGAGGATCCTTACCATTTCAGTCACCAAGAAAGCTTTCTGAAATACCCTTTCTTCTTCCTTGGGATCCATCTCTTTATGAGCTTCACCTTCTCTTGAAGACATTTTTGTAGCTGCTTCTAGGGCTCTTGGAGGTAGTTCTCTGACCCTTCTTGGTTGTGGATTAGTTTGTGCACTAACCAAGTTTCCTTCACCTCTCTTGAGTTTTAACCCAGTCATCATCAAAACTTGCAAACAAATGACTTAATATTTGCATAAAACAAATGCTGAGTAAAATCTCTAGCTCAAAACCATAAGCTCTGATACCAATCTGATATGAAAATGTGAGAACTTCTGAGTTCTATTACGGAGATTGACTGTAGGGGAATTTACTGGATATGCCACCTTTGATAAAAGGATGAGATCCAGAGGCTACCTGGCCCTTTACAGACTCTGTCTTTAGAAATAATATAATTAAACACTAATGATCTGAAAATGAAACTACTTGCTTGATGTTCAAGGTATTTATTTTCCATAAACTTATGTGTGCAAACTGTTTTATATGTTTTGCAATTGGAACAAAGTGCTTTTGGTAAATTTATGAGTCTTTTTGTGTGTAGGAGGCTTATTTATTTTTACTGTTTAGCATATTTAACTCTGGAAAAACATAGCAATATAAATCACATAATATAACACAACATATGATAAGGAAGTTCACTCCTCCTAGGCTACATCTGTCGGGTCCAAGGCCCCCAAATGGGCATGTCCTTGCTCTTATTATGCTCAAAAATGGTTATACAGTGTGAAGAAAGCCTAAAAAGAAAAAAATAGTTGTAGAAATGAGTTCAGAACACAGAAAATAGTAAGTAATGATTGTAGTTTCACCTCCAATGGAAAACCATAGCCCAATATAGCTCCCACAATCCCTAAGCCCTTATGGCCCTTCAAGCTTCCTCGCTGATAAAGTACCTGAATAACTACTCTGTTGTCTCTAAAACCTACTCCATTGGCTCTGGAATTCTCAAATTACCCAAAATAAAAATAAAAAATCATACAAAAAGGTTCAACCTAGCCAAATTTATGCTCAAAACAGTATTTTGCCCAATCTGGCCTAAAAAAACCCCCACTAATTGTGGAGGAACTGCAGATAACTTCGATAAATATGGCACTAGTTCCATTTTTGGGCAAACTCCGCCATCTTATCCGCGTGGTTAGAGGAGGCATTAACTGTTAAGGGCCACATGTGACCGCACTCATCACAATATATGTTGGAGCCAACGATTAGCATTAACCGTGGCTTTTAATATGACCGTAACCACTACCTGTATTCATGTGACCTTATCCACAACAACAGCTACAATTATCCACCATCAGAGTTAGAGCCAAGCCTATGGTTTCCGCACCACGGTGATATGGATAGGGGGCTGGCCCCCTTTCGGTCCCGCCCGAATGCAATTTAAAATTCAAATGGAAGTTCGGACCTATAGTTGTTAAGACCTTCTGTGTCAAGCGCCCGATCGGGTCGCCCAGCTGGCAACGCCCAAACCCGAGTTAAAATCCGGTGGCCTCCAAATAATTTTGTACCGCTGAAATTTCTGCAAGTTGGGGCCACGTGGTGGCCTCTAGGCAGGCCACATGGTGCCCATTCATTGGCTCCCAAAAACAAACTGTCCAATCCGAATATGACACATGTCAAATGTTGATTGGTCTGTGAAAAATATTCTATGGAATATTATGTAGAAAACATAATATTCCTGAAATATTCTGTGGAATATTCCTTTTTTTAATATTTTTTAATTCAAAGTCAAACATGGTCAAACTAGACTTTTCCTGAAATTGTGAAATCTCAAACTTGAACATATTTCACATACAATATCAGTTTTGAGTGTCATTCATGGCTATAGGATCATTTTGAAGAACACTATCCGGTCACTCAGGTTCCAACAAATTTTGAGCAATTCCAATTTTGAGCATTTTTACAACTTAGAACATGATCACCTGATCAAAGCACCAAGTCAGCCCCCAACAATATCTTCTTCAAGGCAGCTTCCAAAACTTCGATATTGCTACTATGATGTTACAACTTTGACCCCTTACAACTGCTTCACATAATTTCGGCCCCCTGCAATAGAACTTCGACCCTCCTGCAACAGGAAGCTTCACAAACCCTAGAGTGGAACAAGAGAACATGACCTTAGACAAATTTTTGGTTTCCGTTCTTCTTCTTTATCCCTTCAACTACTCCCTTTCTTCTTTTATTATTACAGATTGAACTTTTTCTTTATGTGTGTCCAAATGAGTCGAGTTCCTCTTCTTTTATATAGCCTTTCTTGAGGTTTGAATTCCCTCCCTTAAGTTTGACTTGATCTTCTCCTTGGGTCAACTTGGTCTTGGGATTATAAGTGGTTTTTTCTTGACAAAATAAATATTTTTCTTTATTACAAAGATTCAAAATGAGACTATGACACATGACCAATAATATGATTTATCCTAGAAAAACTAAAATCATGAATAACATGCTTTTGAATCAAACTTGAGCATGAAACCCATACTTTAAAAATAAAATATAGTTTCTCTTTATTTCTTTTTCTTTATTTATAAAGAATATACAATGTCATGATTACAATTAGGTCATTATGAAGTCTAAAACTAGTTACATTTTCAACAATAAGGCTATATTTGTAGAGAATATACATAAATTGAGAATGTAGATGTTGGATCTCGTCAATTCTTAAAGTCTAGATCTAAAAGCCCCTATGTGAATAGTGTTGGTACAAGCAATTTTCTCCACTCTTAGATGAAATTGGGTGCTACATATGCATCAATTTTGGACATAAGGAAAATGAGTGGAGAATCAAATTGAATATTCCTTATAAACATGAAAAATAAAATTTCACTAGAATATAGAGGAATAAGCCTTTAGTATGTAGAAGAATGTGGATTTTCTCTTTATTCTCAAAATCAAGGAAACCATTGGCACATTGAAATTGGTTGTTCAAATAACATGACAGATGAAAAAAGTAATTTTATATATATATCAATGAAAGAAAAAGGTGGTAATATAATCATTAGTGATAATGCACCAACAAGAATAATGGGTAAAGGGACAGTAGTTTTCAAAAGGGGAAGACTGAAGCTCAGAATGTGTTATATGCATATGGTCTTAAAAATAATGTAAATTTTAGTAAAATGTGTGACCAATTAAATGAAGTTATATTCATGTCATATTTTTGTGTAATAAAGGAAGAAGAGTCGTGAAAAACTATAGTGAAAGCAATCAAGACTCCAAGCAATGTCTATGTGTTGGAGGGTAGCGAAGAAAGCTATCATATATCGAAGGAAGATGAAGGTTCATTATGACATAAGAAATTGGGGCACATTATCGTTGATAATTTAGTTAAACTTAGAAAAAGTAAGGAAATAATATATTTTCCTCTAATATCAAAGCCACATAACATCATTTGTAAGTTGTGCCAATTCAGGAAGAAAACTCAGGTATAATTCAAAACAATCAAGTATTCCACAACAAGGTCTCTAGAACTCATTCATACAAATACTATTAGTCCCACTGGAAAAAAAATCCCTACGAGGTGAGAGAAACTTCATGCTTTTAATTAATAATTTTATCAAGATGACCTTGGTTGGTCTACTTAAAGAAAAATCTAAATTATTCAAGAAATTTAAAATATTGAAGGCTCAAGTAGAGAATGAGATGTATTTTGAGATCAAATGCTTGATATCAAACCAAGGAGGAGAATTTAGCTCAGACAAATCCTATGATTTATGTGAGAAGCATGGGGTAAAGTAGCAATTCTTAGTTGCAAGGATTACTTAACAAAATGGTATTGTTGAAAGGATGAACAATATATTCCAAGAAGTGGCCAGGTTTATGCATGATGATGCAAAAGTTACACATACCTTTATGCGAGAAGTCATCCAAACAACAATAAATTTCTAAATAAGGAACATTTAAGAGAAAATAGTGATAAAACCCCCTATGAGTTATGGTATGATAAACCTTCCTCTGTAAATCATTTCAAATTTTTAAGAGAAAATGTGATATTAAGAAAAATGAAGATAGTCTTGGAAAGTTTGACACAAGAGTAGATGAAGCAATATTGCTTGGTTATTCTTCCATAATAAAAGGATACAAATGCTACAATAAAAGACTACGTAAGATTGGTGAATTCATTGATGTAAGGATTGATGAGGCTTCAATACATTAAAAAAATCACAACCCCAAAATGTTCCAAACAACAAGAAGTCTGAAGATGAAGAAGAAGATGAGAGAGCTAATCGACAACTTGCTAAAAATCCAACAAGGAATGTACAAAAATATCATTCTGAAACTCAAATTTTAGGAAATAAAGAAGTAGAAGTTTAGGCAATAAGGAAGCTTGTAGGATCCCCTATCCATTCCAATTTTTCTTTTTTGTCCTCAATAGATCCTAAATATTTTTATCAAGCTTGTCAAGACTAGCATTGGATTAAGGCCATGGATGAGGAAATAGATCAAATTGAAAAGAGCCAAACTTGGAAATTGGTACTAATACCTAAGGATAATAATGGGATAGGTACAAAGTGGGTTTTCAAGAATAAAATAAATGAGGATGGTTAGGTCATCGGGAAAAAAGTAAGACTTTTTACAAAGGATATGCTTAAGTGAAAGTTGTGGATTTCAAGGAAAATTTTTCTCCAATAGCCATACTTGAGGCAATAAAAATTTTCTTGGCCCTTACATGATATAAAAACTTTAAAATATATCAAATGGATTCCATATCATCCTTTCTTAACGAAGAGATAAAATGATAATTCTATGTTGAACAACCTGAAGGTTTCCATTTGAGTGATAAATAAAATTGTTTGTTCAAGTTCAACAAGGCACTACATGGACTAAAACAAGCTCCCACAACATAGCATCATAGAATTGATAAATACCTATAGAAATAAGGGTTTAGAATAAGAACAATGGATATTAATCATTATATAAAATCAAATTATGATAACCTATTGATTGTTGTGGTGTATCTAGATGGCATCATATTTAGGACTAATGTTGAAAAATTGAGTCAACTATTTGTAGCTACTATGCAAAATGAATTTTAAAATTTCCATGCTTGGGGAGTTTTCATTTTTCCTTAGAATACAAGTTCAACAAATATAGAAAGGGATTTTAATCTATCAAACTAAGTATCTCAAATAAATTCTAAGGAAATTTGGTGTGGAAGAATGTAAACCTGTAAGTACACCCATGGTAACATGCTAGAAATTCAGTAATGATGTGAATCTCTAGAAGTGAATTAGCCTATGTATTGGTAAATCATAAACAATATACTTTATCTCATGGGTATAGCACTAGATACAATGTAAGAAGTTGGATTGGTGGGAAGGTTCCAGTAAAATCCCAAATAAAATCATCTCCAAGTAGTAAAGCGGATATTTAAATACTTGCAAGGGACATTGGATTTCAGTTTATGGTATTCCAAAGGCACATAATTCACATTAAAATATTATTTTGATGCTAATTTGGAAGGTAGTGTTGATGATAAGAAAACCAATAGTGGTGGTGCATTATTCCTCAAGAGTTGTTTTCTTTCATGGCTTAACAAGAAACAAAGCTCCATTTCTTTATCCACTATTGAAGTAGTGTATATTGTAGCAACCTCATGCTGTACTCAGATTTTATGGATGAAGTAAAAACTCAAGGATTTTCAAGAATAATATGCTTACTTTTGCCCATTTATGTGATAACATTAGTGCCATTAATATCTCTAAAAACCAAATTATGCATTCCATAACAAAGTACATTCCTATCAAGTATTATTTTCTCATAGAACAAGAAATGAATCATATTTTGAAGTTAAAATATATGTCCCCCAAGGAGTAGGTTACACATATCTTCACCAACCTAGAGACCCATTTGAATATCTCAAACAAAGGCTAGGTGTGATCTCTCTCCCATCTCATTACACTAGCGTGAATGTGAACAACAAACTCCTTAGTAGTGAGATGTAGTAAATGCATGATGAAAATAATCATCTCTAGAATAAAATTTTTTCATTGAGAGCATATTAGATCATTAGAGGAGCATGTTAATAATTATAGAAGCCATCAATTTTGGGGAATCCAAGGTGCACCTAAAGGAATATGTGATGACAGTCAAATAGGGGCAGTAGTCCCAAGCAAACATAGTTTCCCAAGGGGGATACAATAGAAGGGCATCATTATTCAAATTATTTTCCATTGATCTAAAAGGGGAAGAATGAGCAGACATTAGAGAAATCAACAGAAAAATAAAATTCAACCACTAGATAAGGGTGGTCTAGCCCAAGACCATCAATGACTAGTTGATGTTTGTAGTTTTTGCCATCAATGACAAAGTGGGATATTGTTGAGCATGTGTTGGCATTGATGTCAACTATAGCATCATTAATGTCAATGAAAATATTTAGTAGGTTGAAAGGATGAACATTGCTATCAATTTTGTAATGTCAAATCCTTGTGTGAAGGTAAGGTTATCATTCCACCACTCTACACAAAATGGGTGCAAAACACGCAAGGTGGAAGTGATGACATGGAGTGTAACGTGGAGAGAACTAGTGACATGGAAGTAGCAAGTGATGACATGTGGTAGTATAATTTTGATTTTTTGACAAGCTAAGTGAATGATTGGTAAGTGACATGTGGAAAGTGACATGCCAAGACACATGGCAGAATGATAAGTGGCACTCGATTATTATTCCATGGTGGCATGACATGGTAGACCCAAAGGCTTCCATATTTATGCCAACAACTTCCTTGGTAAGGTTTTTATGCGATAATAACCTTGATATATTGACAAAATTGGATCTCAAGAGAGTTAAATAGTGAAGAGAAATGGAAAGGATATTGTTTGATGTTGGATATAAGACATAGTTTTGTGGCACCTAGTTTTAGGATGAGAACATATTTTTCTATTTTTTTACATTTTAAAGAATTTTGGTGTTTTTTTCATTGATAAACAAAAATTATGTGATGGCAACATTCACAATAATTATGGGTCCCATATTAGGTCGTGGGTCATGGGAACATCATAGAGTATAAATGGAAATGATAGTGGACCGACCTAATTGATATAATAAGAGGTCAAACTCAATGGGTCCCAAATCAAGGCATTAGGTCATCGAAGCATCAAAAGTGTCAAAATGGACTAGTATAAGGTCGATCCAAGGTTGAAATCCAAAAGTAACGGTAATTTAATTGTCAGTTGCAAATGGCTAGGATTTGTGTTAGTTGAAGGTTTGTCTACCAGGTCTTGGAACATCGGCATATTATCTTTTGGAAAGTAAGGCAGAGACCTATTCCACTAACATAAAATAATGAATAGTTATATGTCACAAGCCCTTGTGAGATACTAAGTTATAGCACCTAAGAGCTTTGGTTCTGAAGACTTCAGTCTCAATACATAGGCTTATCATGTTTGGTAATCAAGGAGTGTACTTGAGATATCAATTCCAAATGTATTAAGTTGTCAATTATAGCATTTTTTCATAGAAAGCAATGAGACTAGCCCTAAGAGCTATCAATCTATTGGGTCATCAGTGCCCCGAGAGTTAGTTACACATTTCCATGAAAAAATGGAGAACAAGTCCAAGGTTCTAGTATGTAGAGTTGTGGTTGTGTACACAAGTGAATGTGAAGGTACATAAGCAACAATTTTGGATGAATACACCATCAATAGAACTTAAAGACAAGAAGTTGTGTGTGAAGAGAAGTTTTCTACTATGTTAGCAAGTTGTACAAAATAAGACTCAATCAAAGCACAATATCATGGGAAAATTTTGTAGTAAAGGAATGTTGTATACCCATGGGTCAATGCAATTGTTAACAAGAGAACAATGGGACGTATGAGTGAAGTATCTATGAAAGTATAATAGATATCGTAAGAGTGATACATACAAGAATACAATTGTTGAGTAAAAAATGCAACCGATATGAATAAAAAGGGGGCAAAGGAAGAGCAAAGTATAAAGTAGACTAGTAAGAAACAAATAGAATTCAAATCAAAGATCAAGAGGTAATTGTAGTTCTAAGTGGGCGCTTGCAAAATATCTAGGATTGGTGTCTTCAGCAGGTTGAAGCCTACAAATTTGAAGGGGATAGTTGTCTCCTACAAGTGGGTGCTTGCAAAATCTTTGTGGGTTGGTGCCTACCATCATCATTTAAAGAAGAATTTTTTGTGGTTTTATCCCTTATGGGTTTCATCATTAAATATTGTGTTCCATGTGTTCATTTGACCCCATGTTGTTATTTTTTTCTACTTATTTGTATAATTGTGAAAAGAGATAAGTATTGAAGTGAAAGTTTTAGATAATATGAAGTAATAAGAATATTGATTCACTCTCCCTCTCAATATTCAATAGGATCATGATTTAATACGCAAGTTCATTGACATTTGGCCAACAAAGAGAGCATTTGTTATATGGATCCAAAAAAATGGCAGTTGAAGGGACACATTGATCTTGTGTCAGGAAAGGGTTTATTTAAGATGATTTTTGCAAACCTAGAAGACATAAACAAGGTATTTTAAAATGACTTGTATTTATTCAATAATGCAAGGTTATTCATGAAATTTTGGCAAGAACGGTACAACCTGGAAAAGTAAAAATTCCTAGTGGCCCTAATTTGTGTTTTCCTATTTTCTCTGCCAAAATAATTATGGGACGATGAAATTTTAGAAGGTATTGGAAACACAATTAGAGATTTTGTCAAAATATTTGAAGTGGCCAAGAAAGGACACTAAACCTCATATGTGAGGATATGTGTGTATATGAATATCTCCTAGCATTGATGGCATTAATTAAAATATCCTACCATGATGAAGTTTGGAAATGACCTACATATTATAAGCATGTATTATTTAGGTGCCACATGTGCCATGCATACGATCATATCTTCAGGGATTGTCTCTTGATCTCACAGAGGAAAAAAAATGTAGAAATTGGATCATGAGGGTTTCTAGAAAGTCCAACATCGTCGGAAAAACCCTCAAGCACAAAATGCAACAACACCAGAGGAGCCCCTTTAGTCTAAAACCATTGTGAGGCATTACCTAAAGAGGAGCAGGAAATGCCATATCATGTACATTCCTAAGAAATGGATCAAGAGAAGAGAAATGGAAAACTAGAGCTAAAAACTTAGAAGAGAAAAGCTCCAAATGAATCCACAACACCAATAGAGGAAATTGATATGTTAGACGTATAGGGAACATGTAATGTTATGGGTTGGAGGATATGGAAATCGATGAAATTGCATTCTCATACCAAATTGAAAAAGAACAAGTAAGGACCCATGAAAGATACTAGATTAGCAAAAAATAGTTATTAGGATAGACATAACCACAACTTAAAAAATAAAAATAATGTGACTTCTAAGGGAGCAAGTTCATCCCTGGAAGTCTTGACATCCAAACATAAAGTTTCCAAGATACTCCCAAACATATGAAGAAAGAGAAAAAGAGAGGAATGAAAAGTAATAAAGAGTTAATATAGGAAATGGGGATGGAAAAAAGGTTGGCTTAATGAAGGTGTTTCCGTGTGCCCAACAATCTTCCCAACGAAGATAATTTCATGGAATGGAGTAGCCTTCATATGTCTCTCCATTTATGAGTTGCAATATTTTTTTATTATTAAAAATAAATTAAGATGCTCTCAAATAGTGTAAGGAGGGATAGACCATTACTTATGAAAAAGTGTTCCCCTTCAACAATAAAAAAATAAAAAATAAAAAAATTAATGGCATATTAAGAGGCTCTCTAAAGATGTTCTTTGATAACATCACATTTTAAAATATTAAACTAATATTTCTATTAACAAATTATTAAAAAAAAAAAAAAAACATAGTAATAACAAAAAAAATCATTCAATGTGGATTACAAATGAAATATTTCAATTTCTACCTTAATTTACATCACTTTAATATAGTAAAATAAAGTAATTAAAAGAAAAAAAAAAATCTCAATTGAATAGTGTGATATCTAAAAATAATATTGGTATTCAAATGAGTATATAAGATATGTGCAAGTCATTCTATGTTGAATTGATATGAGGTATTAATAAAATACCACAAATAAAATATTTCAATATGCCCTACTTTTATATTAACTTAAAGATAAGGTAATTGAATTTAAAATAATAATATTTTCATATTTTTCTAGAGAAGTGCAATTTATTCAATTTTTAATTGGAGAAAAAGGTCCTCTATATCACAGTATGACATTGATGTTGTAAAACATTAGTTATGTAAGTAGTTATGTAATTTAATTTTATGTTGAATTAGTCAAAATTAAAATTAAAATAAAAAATCAATTATATATCTTAATTATATATAATTATAATTAAAAATTAACTCTAGACTTGATCTCTCTCGAACGTAGATTCCCATTTAAGATGAATTAGTCAACATTAAAATTTAAAAAATTAATTATATATAATTAAAATAAAAAATGATCTCTAGACTTGATCTCTCTCGGGGCTTCTTAGACCTGGATTTATGTAAGTAGTTATGTAATTTAACTTTATGTTAAATCAATCAACATTAAAATTTAAAAAAATCAATTATATATTTTAATTATATATAATTAAAATTAAAAATTAACTTTAGACTTGATCTCTTCGGCTTCGTAGATCCTAATTTAAGATGTTGAATCAGTCAACATTAAAATTTAAAAAATCAATTGTATATTTAATTAAATATAATTAAAATTAAAAATGATCTCTACACTTGATCTCTCTTGAGCTTCTTAGACCCGGATTTAAGATGTTGACTTAGTCAACATTAAAATTTTAAAAACCAATTATATATTTTAATTATTTATAATTAAAATTAAAATTAATTCTAGACTTGATCTCTCGGGCTTGGTAGCTTCTGATTTAAGATGGATTTATGTTCGTATAGAATTGAATTGTGACATTTAAAATTTATTATTAATAAAAATAAAAATAAAAAGTGTTTCAATATGGATTAAAAATAAAACATTTTAATAATATTTCAATATGCACATTGATTCTAATATTTCAACATATTACACACATATATATATAATATTTTTGAGATTACATCAAAGCTTATTATCATGTAACTTGAGATAATTGAACTCCCCTGGGGAGGATTTCACTATGAGAGGGATCCCTTTTATTATTAAAAACTTGTATTAGTTTGTTGTTCAAAATGAAAGATGTGTCATTTATTCCATAGCCATTATGGAGTTGACATATGATGTGTGTATATGTGTATAAAATCAGTGTACATCTATGTTACAATGGACCTATCCTGTACTAAGAGGGATCAAATCTCTCAAGATGCAAATCTTTCTTCGAATTTTTTATTTCAAGAGATTTGATCTCTTTCCATGCTTGATAAATCTAAGATTAATAAAAATATATACTAATAATTAATTACAAGTGTTCATTGATAAATTTATTTTGTGATACAAATTATTTCTCCAAATATAAATCTAACATAATTATACATAAATTGTGTTCATCAGACCTAGAATAAATTTTTATTCATTATACACAATTTAGGATTATCTTATCCTAATTTTATCATAATTTGGATTAGTGTATGAGAAATCATATTTTAAATTAAAAAAATTCAATTTTAAATTGATTAAATTATAATAAATTTGATCAAAATTTAAGATTCATAAAAATATTGATTTTATGATAAAGAGAAATTGTGTCTACCTCTTGGATAGTTTGTTTGGCAAGTTTGTAACATGAATATGAGTGATGAAGGTTTTATCAGTGTTATTATAATAAAATTTCTAATTCTAATTAAAAATGGAGTTGTTTAAAACACATTTTTTATTTATTAATTTTAATCACAATTCAACAAAGATTTTTAAAATTTTGAGTTTAAATTGTTTAATCTAGAAAAAAAAATTGACTAATTTTAATCACAATCCTACAGAGATTTTTAAAAACTTGAGTTTAAATTGTTTAATCTTAATTCCTGTCTCCAGTGTTTTTCCATTTATACATTCAAAAATGTATTTTGAACAAAATAATATAAAATTTGAAAAGGTATTGCCTGATTTTGGTGAATTCCGGTGAAAAAAGCTATTTTGTCTGTAAGTTAGACTACGACATTAAAAATAATAATAAACCATAAAAGAATAACAAAAAATAGTGAAATAAAATTAATTTTTCTCATTTAATTTAATATTTTAATTTAAATATATTTAAATAGGAATAAAATATAGGTGTAGTCTCACTTATAGAATTCGTGTCTCCAGTGTTTTTCCATTTATACATTCAAAAATGTATTTTAAACAAAATAAAATAAAATTTGAAAAGGTATTGCTTGATTTTGGTGAATTCCGATGAAAAAAGCTATTTCGTCTATAAGTTAGACTACGACATTAAAAATGATAATAATCCATAAAAGAATAATAAAAAATAGTGAAATAAATTTAATTTTTCTCATTTAATTTAAATATATTTAAAAATAATAATAAAATATAGGTGTAGTCTAACTTATAAACGACATAGACTTTACTTTTTTACGGAATCAAGAAAAAAAATGTAATTTTTTATTTTTTTAAATGCATGTTTGAATGCATAAATGGATTCAACGCTCTGAAAAACCTTTTGGGTAGTCTAATTATGCATATTTAACAACTTAAACTCAAAAATTTTAAAATCTTTACCAAATTTGAGTTAAAATTAACCAGAAAAATATCTTGAAAATTAATCATTTTGTCTATAAATTAGATTTAACCTAACGTTCATCATCATCATATTTAATTTTCTTAAAAATAATATATTAATTTAATTTCAAATTATATGGCACAATTTTTAATATCCTAATTTAATTTCAAATTATTTCGAACCATCTTTCTTAATTAATGAATTTGTTTTTTCCTTAGTACTCTCATACCATGAACATGAAGTGCATCATAGCACTAAAATTCAGTTTGAGAGACTAGGAGTATCTTGTCTTCGCTTGGAGAGAAAGCATTGCGCATGAGCTAAGATCTTTCGGGAACGAGGGCATCGAACAAGGTGAGTTGCGTAACTTTACACAGATGTGCTCTCATTAGATCATAGGGCTTTTACCTCCAAGATGGTTGATTGGTTTTTTTTTGATGGTGTTATATTGCTGGTTTCTGTACCATACGCACTATTATGTACTTTTCTATGTAGTTGTTACTATTTTCACTGGATGTTGTTTTTGGACTGGTACATAGATGTGGAAAAGTTTTGGGTTGTTTGATTTGAAGGGTTTTTTTGGGTTTTGTATTGTAAGTATGTATTTGTATTAAGTTTTATTGTTTGTATTTGAATAAAGTTGTATAGATAAGAATACAGACATTTTTGTTAGTGTGAATTTTTATTTTGTCAGAATGTAATCTAATTTTATTAGCGATATTGATTTTAACGGTTTAGTTTTGTATAATGATTTAGGTTAAAAATTGTGTTAGTTAAAAATAGATATATAAAATCTATTCATATTAAGGGTTGGTGTGGTTCTGGTGCTTTTTAGTTAGGATTTTTATGGTTTCTAAAGGCTAGGTTATTCTTACAAATCCATGGTTAAGAGCATATGTTTACTCCTAAGAGGTCACAAGTTTAAATCTAGAGGGAGTAAATCTTTAGTTCTCACTTGTCCCACAAATAAGGGAATCACATACACCAATTTGGTGTCTAGCTTAGTTGTGATCTTAAAAATTGATTATCATTATTAGTACAGAGATGTGCTGCCCCTTAAGAGGTCACAAGTTGAAATCTAGAGGAGGGTAGAGTATCTACTTCCTCTTAAGAGGTCAGAAGTTCAAATCCAGAGGAGGGTAGAGTATGTACGCCTCTAACAACCCATTAATAGATATAAGAATATGTGCTTCCTCTTAAGAGGTCACAAGTTGAAATCTAGAGGAGGGTAGAGTATCTACTTCCTCCCATTAATAGATAGAAGATATGGGCTTCCTCTTAAGAGGTCACAAGTTGAAATCTAGAGGAGGGTAGAGTATCTACTTCCTCTTAAGAGGTCAGAAGTTCAAATCCAGAGGAGGGTAGAGTAGGTACACCTCTAACAACCCATTAATAGATATAAGAAGATGTGCTTCCTCTTAAGAGGTCACAAGTTGAAATCTAGAGGAGGGTAGAGTATCTACTTCCTCTTAAGTGGTCAGAAGTTCAAATCCAGAGGAGGGTAGAGTATGTACGCCTCTAACAACCCATTAATAGATATAAGAAGATGTGCTTCCTCTCAAGAGGTCACAAGTTGAAATCTAGAGGAGGGTAGAGTATCTACTTCCTCTTAAGAGGTCAGAAGTTTAAAACCAGAGGGTAGTGTATGCACGCCTCTAATAACTCACTCCCTTGTATGCACCCCTCTAATAACCCACTCCCTTAATCCATCCTTAATCCATAATTTAGGATACGAGGTAGCATTTTTTTTGCTAAATTTGACATTTTTACAGAGTAGAACCTTGGTAAATTAGATTTTTTCAAACTTTGCAACAAATCTAATATTTTGCGTAAAAACAGTGCATAGAAATTCCCATCTTCTTTATATAAGAGGAATTCATGAATGTAAGTGACTATATGCTTATAAACATTGCAATATATGTAATATAAAATTATTGCTTCCAAATTCCTTCTCTCTTTATATAAGAGAAATTCATGAATGTAAGTGACTATATACATATAGACATTGTAATATATGTAAAACAATAAATTAAATCTCTCTCATGGAATTGATTGTTACTCTAATCATCACATTTACTTCAGTAAAACATAATTTTTACTAGCATTTACTGAACATAAGAACTAATATAGTTGAAGTTTCAATTTTGATTGCTAGAAATAAGGAAATTTCAAACATTCTTCATAGTCAAGTAAATGAAAAGAATTACTAAGAATTAGTTCATGCCTTTGCTAGAAATAAGGAAATTTCATACTCAGGTAAATAAAAATAATTACCGAGAATTATTTTCAGTCTTAAGTTATACACTTCTTTGCACCAAAGTAGGTATAATTCATGTGTAAATAAGCTTCCTTGATTGGCATTACTACCCACCATAAATTAGGCATTCCTTAACATAAAAATAGGTAGGGTTAAAAATGTAAATGTGCAGACTTACCTACCTGGAACTTTAAGTTGAAAACCAATAAGCTTTCTTTAGCTAGCCAACTACTAGCTAGGCTATGATATCATAAGGGGGAACTATCAATACATATAAAAATATGATCAGTGAAGGTCACTCTCCTTCACAAGAGTAAACAATTCAAACAACTCCTCTTCTTGCTAGGCTTAGGGTCTAGCAAGTCTTAGATTACTTTTAGCTAGCCAACTTAGCAATATAGAAAACCCTTCATTTCTCTAAAGCTTCCTAGACAATTTCTTTACCCATTGCTTATCATACTAGCCCAATATGCTTCAATTCTCAAAGTCGACTACTCAACAAAATTCTAGATCTCTATGATGAGTAATAAACATCCAATTTCACTTTTAGAGAGTCCTAAAATTCTTCAACCATCATTTCACTTTTAGAGAGTCCTAAAATTATTCAACCATCATTTCACTTGGGATTACTAGTATCCTACTCGCAAATTTCACTACTTAAGTACCCATGTGTCTCTGCCTCTGTATGGGTGTTTCTCTTTGTGCAACAATGAATGACAATTCCTCTCCAATTGAATGTATCACACTCTTTTCTTTCATGGGACTCTGCCGTATTCAAGATTTTTTCATAATCATTAAATTTTTTTGTTGTATAATCTCATGTTTACTTTAGTCTCTGAGACAATCCATGGGTCAAATTCAAAATCCAACGAATGTACTTAGCTCATTCCTTCCATTAAATTATAAAATATTTATTACAATTGTCATTACATCCTCATATTTATGAGGGTGAATGTTCCAAGTGCCAGTTCATTCACATTCGATGGGTTGTTTAGTAAGAGGGAAAGGGATCAAATTTAAATTCGAATTTTGTGGCAAGATTTTGGTGAAAAAATAATTGCAATGGCCACATTATTTTCCCAATTGTTGTATCATATCACATATTAGTGCTCTATGTTCCTAGTTAGTTGTGTTGTGAAATATTTATTAATCAATCATTTATATTACATATTCAACCTCACTAATTCAATGGGATTGCTAACCTCTTCCTATTATCTAATTCCTCATGCAAAAATTTTGATTTCAACAACTCTTCAAATTTTGATTGAGTTGTATTTGTTGTTGCTACAATGTCAGACTCAACAACTATCTACAATATTTCTTCATTTTCCTTCTCCTTTTGTTGTATTATCTCAATTGTTGGTTCTTTTGTATCAGCAATGTCATTGATAAGTTCTTGTGGAGCAACAGTTTGATTTATATTAATTTGCTTTGTTTCAACTATTGTTTCTTATGGAGCAATAGCATTGTCAACATATTAGTGTGGAACAACAAACTGGTTTTCCCCATCCTTATATACTTCAGTTGTTCGTTCTAGTGTAACATCATCATTGTCAATAGGTTCTTGTGGATTAGTGGTTTTGAACTCCTCATCTTGTTCGTCCTCTTGTATACCAACCGAAATAGTGTTCGACCCCTCACATCTTTCCTCCTTAAAAATATTCCTACAACCCATGCATAATTTTTTAGTTGTTTATTTCTTAAATTGTTTCAACACCTTCCTCCTCTTAATTAGCTTCACTCTTTCCTTCCTCAAGGTTTGGTACATGTGGTCATGCTAGTGTTCTATTCCATGTGCTCCCTTGTTGTTGTAGTGAGTCAATTATAATAAATTTGATCAACCCATGGTTAGTTAAGCAAGTTCTAGGGTGCTTCGCGATACATTCATTTTCTGCCATATGTTGCAACAATTTTAACAAATAACATGACATATTGATTTATTATCCATTGCAAAAATGTGATAACAACTGAAAGTGGTAGTGAAATACAATCCCAAAGCACTCTTCATAGGTTATAAATTTCTGAATAAAATATGCTACATCATCCCAAGGATGAGGAAGGAATTTTCTATCAATCCCTCTGCCCTTATTCCTTACCTCCTCACCTTCCTCCAAGAATGTGGCTTTGAATGTTTGGACAACTATTTCTAGGAGAACCAACACATTATTATATGAGGTAAACATGTGACCCTCGAAACTACTTCATATGTAATAAAAACCCTAACTCCCCTAACTATTGATCCTTGTTAATTCAAATCTTGTGCAAATTATAAAGAAAATTTTCTCATTAAATCCTTGTAATTTTTCAAAGTAGGCCAACCAACCCGCATTTTTAGATACCTCCAAGGCATCTCGATGGTGTAACAAATCATCAATAGAATCAAGTTCGTGGTGGACTGCTACTCCTTCCATACTTACTCAGAAAATGTTACAAGTTTAACACTTGGTTCATGCAAATGCTCATTAGGATGGAGAATGTTGCACTGCTAGCATTGAAAATTATTATCCCTTTTTGATATTTTATGCCATAATTAGCAAGTATTGGGAATGATTTCAGGTGGTCACATCACGATTTCAAAAGTAATTGAAGGAGTAACAACGACTTGTTATTATTAATACAAGTTCTAGTTAGTAGGTACTGAATTAGGATAGTGGTATGGTGCATGGTATGATAAATATGATTCACCCCGCGCCCCCCCCCCCCCCAGCCCAAGTTAATGATAAGAGTCGTCCTTGGAATATGTGACAAGAAGTGATGTCAACCTAAATTCCAGAAATGCAAGCAAATGAAAAAAGGAATACCTGTCATCGACTGACCATTATGTTGATGTGAAAATTGTACAATTTTAATGACTTTATCAATGTCATGCAACATTTCATTCGTGACATGTGTCTATTGGTGAATTCTTCTATTAAAATGATGTAGTGAGAAAATTAGTAGAATCAAGTGTATTAGCAAGTTAGCACAAGGTTATAGTTTTCAACCATGAGAATTCAAGAACATGTATGTGATCTTGTGATGGTGAACGAAAAAAATGTCCTTGATCTGTATCAACATAACTATATAAAGTTGTATAAGTGGCTTGCAAATGTGTACAACTATATCAACAAAATTCTAGAGAATTGTATCAGTTAAAATTGTTGCATGCAAGCCTGTAATAGTGTAGTAGCCTGTGTTTTATAAATATTGAGTCTGTAACATCAATAATACTAAGCAATAAACCATTTACAGAAGAAAAAAAAGAAAAAAAAGAAAAAAAAAAGAGATATCATAATGACGTTATAGGAGAACAAAAAAAGATGTGTTGACAACTAGGAAGTTGGTTTTCAACCACCACATTGATCTAATAGCGCCACATAGGGGTTTTCACCATTAGGCACTTTATTTCATTTTAATTTTTAATTTTTAATTTTTCCTTTATTTTCTTTTTCTTTTTTAAATAATGAGAAAAAAAATTAAGTGGTTGGCATTACAAGAAAACTTTCCCTTACCCCAGCAACTTCAAGGTCTAAATCTACATCTAATACAATGTTAACAAATGAATCCTTAGAATTAGGCTTGTGATACAACTACAGATGGTGTGTATTGGCAAGAAAATATCTCTAAGGCCCATCAATGGTTGTTAATTTCACAATCCCATTGTCAAATATTATATCTACCTTGTAAGGACCTAGCCACCTAGTGCACAAGTACCCTTTGAAATATTTAAATCTAGAGTAATATGACAGAGCCCAATTACCCTTCTGAAGCAACTTCTTCTTAATAAATTTATCAGGCCACTTTGCACGTTGTTGTTGGATGAAATTTGTGGGTTGTACAATAGCCAAGTGCTTCTCATATAACTCATTTAGCCATTCCAATCAATATTTTTGAGTTGTAGTCAAATATGAATTCACCTCCAAAGCAGTTCTTAGTGTCTTCATCTCAAATTTAATGGGAAAGACAAGACTCTTACCAAATACCAACTTATAGGGAGATAATCATGTAGTGTTCCTCCAAGTAGTTCTATAAGCTTACAACACTTCTAGAAGTCTCTCAACCCAGTCTCTTCAATGGCCTATGACAGTCTTTGTGAGAATAGATGCAAGCACCTTATTGGTACTTTCCACTCGCCCATTCACCTATGGATGATAAGGTAAAGTGATTCGATGATGAATCCTATACTTTTTGACAAGGTCTTGTATCAAATGAGAAGTAAATTGTGTCCATCCATCTGTAACTATCTCCTTTGGTGCGCCATAGCAAGCAAAAATTTCTTCAAATAAAAATTTTGATACAACACATTTAGTTTCCCCATAGAGTGCTCTTGTCTCCACCCACTTGGCGACGTAGTTTGTACATACCAAAATATAAGTCTTATGTTGAGATTTGGGATTAAATGGTCCCACAAAATCTAAATCCCATCTCTCAAATGGCTCCATCACCAATTTCGGTTGTAACAACATTTCATCTAATTAAGTAGGCTAGGCCACTCACTGACAACTATCGCACCCTTGCACATATTTCCTTTCATATTCTAACATAGTAGGCCAAAAATAGCCCATATAAAGCATATTATGACCTATTCTCTTATCTACAAAATTTCCTCCATAAGGATCATCATGAAAAACCTTTATAATATCATGAACCTCATCCTCCCTCACACACCTTCTAATTTGTTGATCAAAATTAGTGCAGAATAGGTAGTCATCCAACCAAAAATAGTGAGCACATTTTTGAACATTTTTCTTCTCTATGGGAAAAAGGTGATAGGGAAGCTTTACTACAACAAGATAATTGGTAATGTTTGCACACCAAGATGAATAAGTCGATACTACAAAGAGATACTCATCTGGGAAAGAGTCCTCAACAAGTAGATTATCAGTAACATTAATCAATCTAGAAAGAAAAATTGCAACATCATTATCCTTCCCAAGTTTATCTACAATAGTAATATCAAATTCCTCGAGTAACAACAACCACCTAGTAACCCTGGCATTAGTAATTGGTTTATTCATTAAAAATCAGATAGCAGAGTGGTTAGTATGCACAAAATTTTCATAACTAGTAATGTAATGCTTAAATTTGTTGATAGCATGAATAACAACAAGAAACTCTTTTTCTCTTTTTCTGTCACAATATAATTTACCTCTATAGGGGTCAAGTTCTTGTTGATATAATAGATGTCATAAGTTTTATTTTCCTCATGTTGTACCAACACAACCCCAATGGTTGTATCATAAGCATCAATGGAGATGTGAAATGACAAACTTTAGTTGGGTCCTCGTAAAATGGGAATTATTGTTATACATATTTTTAACTATGCAAAAGCATTGTTACACTTGTTAGTTCATACAAAATCTTTATCTTTGTTAACATGGAAAATAATGGAAATGCAATATTAGCTAAATTTTCTATAAATCGTCTATAATAACCTACCTGCCCTAAGTTATGTACCTCCTTTTGTGTCTTAGGAGTGGGAATTCTCAAAATTACCTCAACTTTTGTTGGATCTACCTATATACCTGCAACAGAGAGATAGTGACCTAAAATAATACATTTAGTCATCATCATGTGAAACTTTTCAATACTGAGATAGATGTGGGTCTGTATACAATGCTAAAGTTCCTTTTCAAGGCTATGAAAGGCTTCATCAAACTCATCACCATAGGGTGTAAATTCATCCATAAAAAAATTCCAAATTATCATGACCATATCAACAAAAATTCCTAACATTACATGCTAGAAGTTTGTGGATGCATTAGAAAGTCCAAAAGGTAGGAACCTATAGGCGATGTACCCTAGGGGAAAGTGAAGGAAGTCTTGTCATGGTCCTTAGGAGTAATCGGAATATGGTTATAACCATTAAATCCATCCAGGAAAGAGAAAAACATTTTAGCGGACAAAGTATCTAGGACCTATTCAATAAAGAGTAGTAGGAAACGGTCCTTTTGAGTGGCTTTGTTCAGTTCCCTATAGTCAACACAAACTCTCCACTTCCCATTTTTCTTAGGGACGATAGCAAGTGGATATACCCAATGACTATCAAAAATCAGATAGTAGTAGTTTGCATTTAAGATATTTTGAAGTTCTTAGGCTTGAAAAAAAAATTCAAGGTTGGATTCATTATGTGTTGAGGTTTTCGAATAGGCTAAGATCCTTTAGATAAATATGATGAGTGCACAAATTAGGATCAATACCCTTCATGTCCTTATAATCTCATGCAAAGGATTCTTTATTATTTTTCAGTAATTGCACTAACTTCTCTTTTTGCGGAGGAAAATAATTAGGGTTAATATGTAAGGCCTTCCCAAGCTCTAACTCCATTGGAACACCCTTAATACTAGGGGGCATAAGTAATTCTATAACAAGATCATCAAGAATCTCTACCTCCTTAGATTTGTCTATCAGAAAACTTAACAACCAAGATGTTAATGGTGTAACAACAAAAGGGTCATAAATGAAGTTGGTAATAGTATCATCCTTAGTCTCATTTTTAAAATGAAAGCCTTTTTTCTACAGTGAGCAGTATTTGTGTATCAATTTACTCTGGTACAAACTCAAACCATAAAGGATTCTAACATTCTGAAATCAGTTTAGTTGGAGGGTAAAGAACAAGATCTTTGGTAGTGTTACCATCAAAGATGTTCATGCACCCAAATGTACATCTAATAAAGGCATCTGCAGTGGCTAGCCATGGCCTGCCTAAAATCATAGGATGTCTCCATAGGTTTTTTTTAGGTCGTAACACTACAAAATATATTGGATAATGCCAAGAATCTACTGAAATAATAACATCCTGCAATATTCCTTCAATTCATATCTTAAACCTATCTACCAATTCTACAATAGTGGGATTTGGTCTCAAGTTGGTAAGCCCAAGTAGTTCAATAACGTCCCTGGTTATTATGCTAATTAATGCTCCTTAGTCAATCAAGGTATTTGGAAGATTTGTTTATCGAGTATGAACAATTATTGTTGGGTTCCTGGGGTTTTGAATTTGATAGGTGTATTATCCGCAAACATCAATTCTAATAATTTTCCAATTACATGTATAGTAGGGGGATCCTGAGATTTCCAACCTATATTTGTGACACATAATTTTATAGTCGTTTTAGCATAAATTGGAACATCTTGGATTGCTTGAAGTAAGGGAATTTGGACATGCAATTTATTCAACTCCTTCAAGAAATCAGATTTAGACTGAGTATTTTTTACTTCAGTTAATATTTCAGGATAACGAGGATGCAAAGAAGTCTCATTACAACAAACTGTTACAGGTATGACAACAACAATAACATCATTTGTTACAGTGACATTACAGGTATCATTGGTTGTTACAGTGGTGTTAGTAGTAGCACCAGTTGTTATATCTTCATGGGTATCTTCAACTACTTTAGCACGAGTGGTAACATCGATTGTTAGTTTTCTTTCTAGAGATCCTTGATTTAAGTTTCCTTCTCCTGATAAATTGTCTTCCTAATTTTCTATAATAAGAGGAGAAATAGTGGGCTTTACTATCTTTCCTGATCATAATTATATTTCATTAAATTCCACGGGTGAGATACAATTGGTACAGAGAATTTGCATTTCAACTTGATGCAATGCCTTATTATTGGGATTAGGGTTAGATTTTACACGTAACTAGGGGCGTAATGGAGGACCACACATAGGCACATTGGAAGGATGTTGTAATTGCAGCTATTGAATTGGGATCTAAAAAGGAAATTGGTTAGGGAGAATAGCCCCTTGCCATGGCTAAGGCCATGAAGGAGAAGGCCATTGAGGCTAGGGTGTAGAGCATTGGATCAAAGGGGGATTAGGGGGATACCATGGAGCTATAGGATATTGTATTTTCTAGGGAATTTTTTGAGGACTATACATATCATTACAATAATTAAAAGAAGAGACAGGTTCTTGCACCATACCTGATGGTTGAGGTTGCCAAGGCTTATTGGTGCCAATAAAATATGTTGCTTCAATATCCTCCCTTATCTCCTTATAGATTTATTTTTAATCTAAGAAATAAAAGAAATTATTTTATAAAATTATCCCCCTCACATATATTGTAGCTATTAAGTAGCTATAGAAACCAAAAAAAATGTAACAAAATTCAAATAACCGTCACACTAATGAAGAGACCAGTCTAGCACCTATGTTGTCACACAATAATAGAGGTTGCAATATTACAACTATTCAATGCATGAACAAGATTTGTAACAACGGTATTAAATCACACATAAATCATAACTAAAATAGAATAAATATGTTGCTACAGTAACTCTACCCAATGATCCATGTTAATAAGGAGGGCCCTTCCTCTGCTGGTGAATTACACAACACACAAGATAATTAGGAAAGAGAGGTAAAGCTTACATTAATTAAAGTTGCAAAACAAGATTAGAGTGTCGGAAATCCCTCCTTTGATCTCTATATGTGCATGCCTCGCAGGAAAAGAGTACATATTTTTATAATATCATATTACATTAGATTCCTATTTTCAAAAAGTGGGATCATCAAGAGCATCTCTTGATCCTCATGTGATCCAAATTGAGAGTATATCTTAATTGAAATAGAGTTGTAACAAATTTTCTAAGTTACAATGATTTTTCATTTGGAAGTCCTAACTATTTCAACTAAGTCACTTGAGTTTTCCACAAATGTCTCCTTTCAACGGTCAAACTAGCTCTGACATGGGGTCTGTCTAGATTGATATTCATTACTAAGAATAGGGGAATAGAGTATCCAAAATAAGATTAGTGTTGTATCAACAACATCAGTATATTCTTTGTTCCATATTTAGTGAGGCAAACTAGGGAGATATTTTCTTGTAACAGCATCTCAACAAGACACGCAACCTAAAGCAACCCTTCATCAATTCATTAATAAATAGCCTAAAGAAGTTAGATTTCATGCCATATTACAAGCAAAACCGGGTAATAAGGATGACACAAAAAAATGAAATATACTTTAGTCAATAGTAGCTAACGAAGTGACAAGGCATGGATTTTAATGTCAAAATGGTAGGAAAAGATAGGGAATAGGGGTGCAAACCAATACCAAATTTGTGTCCCAACAAGTGTCATAATACTTAGTTATTTCCTTCATCATTTTGTAACTTAGTTTTCTTTGCACGAATTAATACCGAATTAATACCGACTCTATCCTTATAGCTACTTATATTTCCGTTTCGTGTCCATATTCATAAACACACATTCACATCATGGATTCAAGCAATGCCTCAATCATGCACACTAACATGCTTGTTAGTGAAAAACTTTTGTGATAATATTTGAAGGTGGGGTAATTTTCCAGGAATTTTCCAAAAAAGAGATTTACTAATTTCCATTTTTTCCAAAAACATTGCCCCCAAATTTTATAGTATAATATAATTTTACCTGAAAAAGTTCCAAAATTTAGAAACTATATAAAATAATTAAAATTTTGAATTTTTTTACAAAACTTTTCAAAACATTCTACAATTTTCATATTAGGGTCTCATACTATTTTCCAATCTTTCTAAACTTTAAGATTCATAATATTTTCCAAGATTTCTAAACTTTAAGATAAATTTTCATCCTTAATAGTTTCATTGATGTTTATGCACTACATGCACATTTTTCTCACAATTCAGGATCATCTATTAAATGTAATATCATCCTTCCTTATGATAGATTGCAATCATTCAAGTGACATGTTTCACATGCATAACCATAACATGTGTCCCTCTTTCATATGGAATTAAGCCACTAGAAATTCTTTATTCCAAGTAACATGAAATTATTAGGTGACCATAAACATCAGGTAGAACATAACTAGTACCATCTCTTTATTTACTTTTCATTCATGCACCATACCATTGGTAATATTAATTTTTTTTTTTTTGTAAAGGTAAAGCAGATTTATATTAATTGTTTACATAGAAATACAGAGTGCAGCGGGAGTCAATGAGACCTCCATGAGATGGCCTTACATAATTGATTGGGCAGAGCATCCAGCGAATGTATATTGGCTAAATGTGTATGGTGCCTGCCAATAGAAGCCAAGGAGAACTAGAGAAGATCTGGGCGTGCATAGATGTTCCAGTCAAAACAGAGATGGGCCGGTCAAAACAGAGATGGGCATGTTGAGCTGCATGAAGTGGATGAGCGAGCAATTCTTCGTTGTGGCTCGGGTATGTAGAGACGGCCCTGTCGAACAGAGATTGCTCAAGCATGTTGGCAAAACCTGCCATTTGACATGTCCTTCCTGTGGTTGATCCATCGATTGTTGTGACTTGACATTTTGCTGTGACTTGACATGCCCTTCTTGTGGCTGATCCATCAATTGCCTTGTGGCTGAGGGCTACGCTTGCAGATTCGACTTGTGGATTGTTTTTCATTTATCTTTAAGTTCTCCCTCCTCCATATCATGCCAAAGGTTGTGATACTCTTCCAGATTGGATTCGACACCAACATTGGCCAAGGCATCGGCCATCTTGTTTGTTGTTCTGTAAACTACTTGAAAGGCGATCCCTTCCATATTGCAGAGTTGGCCTTGTAGGTCCTTCAGGATTGCCGAGAGTCTCCAACTTGGGGTCACTTTGTCCACCTGCACACCCATCTATAGTTTTCTCATCAGCCTGATTATGATCTCCGAGTCGCCTTCCACTACCAGAGGTAGAAGTCTGTAGCGACCAGCCAGAGTGCGGCCATGGATGAGAGCGATTAGTTCTGTAGCGTTATTGGTGTTCACGCCAATATTGCCATGATAGATGAGATGAATTGTGCTTGTATGATTCCTGACTGCTCCCCCGTAACCTGCAATTCCCGGGTTTTGTTTTGATGCCCCGTTGAAATTGAGTTTGAATGTGTTAAATGGAGGCAGAGTCCATTTGTCCTGTGTTTTTCCTGTTGAGGCTGGGTTCCGCCCAGCAAGGTTGGTCGTGGTTTTAAGATTCATGATCTGTATAATTCTTGCATCATTCGGAGATGTGTTTCCCTCTGTCTGCAATATGCCCATGGTGTTGATCGACTCTGTGATGAGTTGTCACACTTTCCCTGTCAACATGTTCATTGCCATTGCTGAGTTCTTGAATATTCTTGCATTTCGCTCTTTCCACAGGATCCATGCTATTGATCTTGGAATTAGATTCCAAGAATTGTTGACCAAGGGATTAGATGATATGGAAGATCTCCACTTGCTGAGTGAGAGTTGGATGGAGTTTCTGTCTCTGTCGAATTGTCTGAAGACCAAGGCCTTGTCATCCCACAGAGAGCAAGCCGTGGGGCAGGTGTTGAGTATGTGATTTAGAGTTTCCGGACCATTTTCGTAGAGCAGACATTGGGAAGGGCCTACGAAGCCTCGTTTCTGAATATTTTCCCATGTGAGTGCCTTGTTATGCACGACCAACCAGGAGAAAAGTGTGATTTTTGGCCATGTTCCTCTGTTCCAAAGGGCTTGCCATTTGTGGTCCGGTTGCGGATCCGGGGAGGCAGCCAAGATCTAATATGCTTCTTTGAGGTTGAACGTTCCTTTGGGATTTCTTCCCCATCTCAGGATATCCTCTTTGTTAGATTTTAGGATTCTTCTTTTATCCAATTCTTGTAGAATATGGTCTACATTCATTGGGCATGCTTGGGTGTGCCATTATTCTTTTGATAACCATTTTTTCCATGTGGTTGCCTCACTCATAGGTTTCCAGTAGTCTGCTACCGTGACCATTCCTGCCTCTTGCATAGCCCTTTTAAGAGTGTTCCAGTCTAGGTGTTCTAGGGGTGGGAGCTGCTACCAGGCATCTTCCCAGAATAGGACAGCGTTGCCTTGGTGCACTTCCCAGAAGCTATGCTGCTGAACAATATGTCGATTTTCCCATGCTTTGTTTCAGATGGGGGATCCTTGAGTGGTGCCAGTAAGCCTGATGAGGTATTTTTTCCTGATTTGATTTGTATACTTCGCTTTCCACAAGGTTCCCCAGAGGGAGTTATGATTTTCTACCCATCTCCACCAGTTTTTTGCTACTACGGCCTTGCTTAATATCTCAGGGTCTCTTAGGCCCATCCCTCCCTCCAATTTTGGTTTGCAAATGTCTGTCCACTTGAGGAGGGCCCATTTGGATTTCTTAGAGGCCCCATTCCAAAGGAAGGATCGTTGGATGCTTCGAATGGATTTATAAACAGCCTTAGGGGCTGCAAGGGCTGAAAACATGTATGCTAGCATGGTTTGAAGAACATACTTGACCAATATCAGTTTGCTAGCCATGTTTAAGGCCCGGTGGGTCTAGCTACTTAACCTGGCCCTCATTTTGTTGAGGAGGGCTTCCCAATTGGCAGATTTGTGGGCATATTCTGAGAGTGGTATACCAAGGTATTTGGTTGGAAGGGATTTCTTTTGAATATTAAGAATTCTATTGAGATTTCTCTGCACAGGAATGGATGTGTTGAAGAAAAATAGTTTGGATTTTGTGAGATTTATTTCCATACCTGAGGCCTCCGAGAAAGTCTTTAACACTTTGCTGATGGTTCGAGCTTCTTGCACTGTGGGGGCGCCCATGAGCATTGTATCATCTACGAATTGCTGATGTGTTATTGTGGGTCCTTGGTGTACCGGTTTGATGCCTTTGAGTTGATTCTGCTATTTTTCCTTGGATAAATATCTTCCCAGCCCTTCTACCATAATAACAAAGAGAAAAGGAGACAAGGGATCTCCTTGCCTTATACCTCTGGAAAAAATGAAGGGTTGAAGGGGTCCTCCATTCAGCAGGATTGAAAAGAAAGCTCCTTAGATCAGTTCCATTATCCAATTTGTCCATAGCTGACTAAATCCAAAAGCCTAGAGGATTGCTCTTATATAGTGCCAGCTGATTTTATCAAAGGCCTTCGAAAGGTCAAGCTGGATGAGAATACCTGGAGTCCTTTTTGTTTTAAGAGAATGCAACACTTCCTGAGTGAGGATTATGCTGTCAGTGATCTACCTGCCTTCAACGTATCCAGTTTTCTCCAGAGAAATGATTGAGGGGAGGATGGATTTAAGTCTGTTATCCATTAGTTTAGAAAGGATTTTATAAAGGACATTACAAAGGGCTATGGGACGAAACTTGTTGGGGGAGTCAGCATGGTTTGATTTGGGAATTAAGGTGAGGAATGTGGCATTGATGGCAAGCAGCACTTTCTTGGTTCTATGAAAGTTCCTTACTAGGTTGAGAAGTCCAGCCTTGATAATGGGCCAGCAAGCTTTAAAGAATTCAATTGTAAAGCCGTATGGTCCAGGAGCCTTGTTCGAGGCCATGGTGAAGATTGATTCTTCAATCTCCTGCTCAGTGAATTCTCTTAAAAGAAGGGAGTTTTTCTCCTCTATGACTAATTTGGCGATAGCATCGATAACTTCATTGATGGCTTGGGTTTTGTCTTGAATGGGATCGCTGAGAAGAGAATTAAAAAAAGAGTTAAGTTCAGATCCTATTTGCTCTCTGGTATAAACTTTATCGCCATCAGCTTTTTTAAGGGAGAGGATGCGATTATTTGCTCTATGCTGGATAGTTGACTTGTGAAAGAAACTAGTGTTGCGTTCTCCCTGTTTTAACCATTGCACCCTCGATTTCTGCCTCCACAGCAGCTCTTCTTGTTTTAGCCTTTCTTCCCATTGCCTTTGCAGGTTTGATTCTTGAGCTATCCTTTCATCATTGGGCCCTTCTTTGATCAATGTTTGCTGGAGGTTCGCCATTTTTTCCTCGAGTTCTTTTTTGGCTTTAAATATGTCGCCAAAGGTGTTCTTATTCCAGTGTTTCAGGTTGGTTTTTATTGTTTTGAGCTTCTGCTGGAATATGTACATGATATTTTCGCTCCTTATGGTGGCTTGAGTCCACCAGCGTTGTATGTTTTGCATGAATGATGGGTGATTTGTCCAGAAGGCTTCGAATCTGAATGGTCTGTTGTGGGGCCTGTCCAAATTGGTGAAGTGAATCTGCACTGGCCAGTGATCAGATCCTCCAATAGGCAGAATGCCGACCTCCATGTCGATATTTTGAAGCATAATGGATTCCGACATAAGCAACCTATCGAGCCTTGATGCTATTTTCCTGTTTCCTCCTTGCTTATTGTTCCAGGTATGCAGACCATTGACTGTGGGGATGTCAATGAGTTTGGATTCAGCAATAAAGGTGTCGAATGCTTCCGAGTCTTTATCCAATTTTCGCAAGCCTCCCTTTTTTTCCCCTAGATTGGTGATCATGTTGAAGTCGCCGCCTAAAATCCAGTGGTTTGCCCCATGGTGTTGTCAGACTTCGTCCAGGTCTTGCAGCATCCTCAGCTTTTCATGGATTCTTTGGAGTCCATACACGTTGGTGATGCAGATCGTTTGCCATGAGTCTGGCATGTTAAAAATGACCGATAACGAGTGCTTGGTGGACAGAGAATTCTGCATGAAGAATTTGCTTTTGTTCTAGAACGTGAGTAACCCTCCTGCTTGCCCGATGGCATCTATGCTTATGCAATGATGACTACTGGAAAAGAGTTTTTTAAGCGTTTATGTGCCTTTGGGAGAGCATTTGGATTCTTGAAGAAGTATGAGGTCTGGGTGTTGCACGAAAAAGTGATTTTTCAAGATCCTTCTTTTGGAGGTGTCGTTGAGCCCCCTGATGTTCCAGGTTGTGATTTTCATTGAGCTACCTTTGGAGCAGATAGGACCAAGGCCCTGATTTTTCCTTCATTGATTAGACGTCTTCTTAGTTCTTGTATTTGTTGTCTTGTGGATTTTCGCCCTCTCTTTCTTCCTGGTCCTTGCGGCTTGTATTGATCCAAATCCAAGTTGGCTTGAATGCCTGTTTGGCTGCTATTTCCCCATTGCCTTTTGGTTGCATTCTAGTTGATATATTCTAGCTGCAGGTATGCCATTTCTATTTTCTCCAAGTGTTCTTGGGGAATGGCATCCACTCCCAGTTTGGACCATTGCTCATTGACCTTTTGGAGATCTAGATCGCCTAGGATCTCCTCCAGAGGATTTTTTGAAGTGGTTGAGGATGGCTGGTCTATTTGAAGTTCTATGCATGGAGGGGTTTGCAATGAGGTGTGGCTGGTATTAATCTGGATGGGAGAGGATTCTGGGTTGTGTTGTTGTGACTAGGTGTGGATTGAATCAGATTTTGTGTTTGGAGTGTTGGTTGGATTAGATGATTGACTTATTAATGACGGATCTTGAGCAGTGGGGGCCTGGGAGACTATAGGGTGCTTAGTTGAGTCAAGATTACTGAGAGCTTCAAAGCTATTTTGCTGGGTGGAGGCAGTATTAGTGGGGGTAGTATTGGTGGAGGGTTTCGGAGGCTTTTTGCCTTTCTTCCCTTTGTTCTTTCTTGAGACGGAGGTGAAACCAGGTGGTGGAGTAGCCACTTTTTCCTATTGGGGCTAAGGCGGTGGTTGATTAGAAGGGCAGCCATGACTGAGATGTCCATGTTGTCGGCATGTTCGACATATGAATGGGATATTTTCGTAATCAATGGTTTGCTTCCATTGCACTCCTTTATGGATCAGCTCAATATGGCCTGGGAGGGGTCCTGAGATATCCAGGTAAACACAGATTCTAGCGTAGGTTGTGTACTTACCTTGTGATGTGATATCTGAGGTTTTGACGAAGACTCCCAGTTGGTTTCCTATGGCTTCCAAGATGTGCTTGTTCCAGTAGTCAAAAGGCAAAGAGTAAAGGCAAATCCATACTGGAAATTTTTGAAATCTTCCTGTTCTGGAGCGAAGTTGGGTCTCCAGTACGTTATGCAAAGTCCTGCAGAGTTGTAGAAGTACGGGCCTCCTTCGAAGATGCGATCTCTATCATCCCTGTGAGCGAAGATGACAGTGAAAAAGCTTCTCGATCCCAGCTGAAGTTCATAATCCCCTTTGGGTTTCCATTTCTAGTTTATCCACCAGCAGAGAGCCTTTTCATTAAGTCGAACCCCCATGAATCTGCATATTAGGGCATGCTTACTCATGTGGTCTCTGTATTCATCGATCCATGGATCTTCGATGATTAATATGGGTATTTTCTCCGAGATGGGCTTGCATGGGGACGAATCTTTCGCACTGTGTTGACTTGGAATGTGCCCCGTGGACGCAGATCCCTTTGGCGCCGAGTCATTGTTGTTTCCCCTAGATTTGGAGCTGGATGGGATGTTGGAGGTATCAGAGGGAATGCTACCGAAAATAAAAGGGCTGAAGGTTGGGGTGGTCGAACCACACCCCCCCCTCTCGAGGTGTTCATGGGGCGATTCAGGTGGAGTGCCGCTGAGAGATATGGAATGCGTTGAACGGATTGGCCGGCAGGGCGGATGAGCAGTGGTAATATTAAATTGTTAATGAAGGGAATTCTTATCTAATTCCCTCTCAATATGTTTAGCATACCAAAACCATATTTTATGGCTGCTAGTAGTTTAGTGGATTCCACCTGAAGTTGGTGCCTCAAGGAGGTTTATTGAATTCCTATTTACTAACCTCTCCATCAACACTTCATTATCCATAACTTATCACTACAAGGTTATATGTAGCATCTTTATTAGCTTCTCTAGCCATGTTGTTAACTTTTACTTGGTTACATTCTCATCTTGATTTTCTTCTAATAGTAGATTACTCTGAGTCTTCAATCTTGCTATACTTATGCTCGTTTATGGTATGCATCCAACATGTATGTATGCATCTATCAGTGCATATGCATTATGAGATATTCAATTTCTTGCAATTCTATCATGCTTATGCTGTTATCCACCATCATATAACATCCTTTTCAAAAATTGTGGAAAACATTCAAAGTAGACAGAGGTAAGTTGAGATATTCCCCCTAATAATTATGGTTGCATCACTTGGTCATGTGCTTATGCAATTATCATTCTATTGAATTGTTTAGGGAAAATATAGTCAACATCCTAGTTGTATTCTTTACAAATTTGGTAATCAAAATTCCAATGAATTTCTTCATTCATTGCATCTAGCAAACTTGTCCCAATCACACATCTATCACGTGCAAACTTGTCTCAATCACACATCTATTAGGAACCATGGGTTATTCTTTTTCCCAAGAATCTTGGGCCTATGCAATCTTTCTTTTGTATCCAATAATCTTGGTTTCCATGTCGTACAACCTTACTATTGTACTCCATGCTTCTTCACTATTATACTCCATGTTTTTTAATTTATCTTTGATCCATCACATTGATAATTTTGTCTCTATGGTTTATTTCTTGGTCAATTCAACTGTAATGTTTGAACCACAATTCTAATGATATGCCTTCTTATTCTATATCTATCTCATATAGGTCTATTGTTTGAACTCTACTATGATATTGAGTGTAACATACCTAGTCCTTTAATTCCTAATTAAGAATATAAGGTAGAGAATTTTAATCTTTTTTGTTTAACTTGAAGCTCTATTATGAGATTGCCATAGTTTTTGAACCTACAATATAACTATTATTAAAATCAAAGTGTGGCATTAGACATCACAGGGGGATATAACTGCATCTAATATATGAAGAGGATACACTACACCAAGCTCCAAACTATCATTGTTTGGGTAAGGATTTGCATTAAACATCAAAGGGGAACTATCACTATTTGGGTAAGGATTTGTATCAAACATCGGAGGGGATTATAACTACATCAAATTTATGAAGAGCAAATTTTGCTTCAAGCTCCAAACTATCATTTTTTGGGTAAAAATCTTGCTTAGAATTCTCTTATTTTTCATATAGACAAAATTCATGAATATAAGAGACCATATGCATATAAACATTTTCATATAAGTAATGCATTAAAGAAAATATATTTCTTGCAATTGCAGAATTTATAACATTTATTGAAGTAAAATAAGATTCTTGCTAGCACTTACTAACCCTATACTTTATGCAAAAATTGCTTCATACACATAAGAACTCATCCAGTTTAAGTTTCAAATTAAATTCCTAGGAATAAGGAAATTTCATCCATTCTTCATAATTAAATATAATTAACAAGAGTTATTACCAACCATAATTTATTCACTTCTTTGCACCAAAACAGGATTATGTGTAAATAAGCATACATACTAGGAGTTATTTCCCACCATAATTTATGTATTCCTTAGAACAAAAATAGGGAGGGTAAAAATGTAAATGTGCAAACTTACTACTTCCCACCAAAAGTAAAACAAATCTTTGTGCTTGAATAGGACACCAATTTCTTTCTAGAAAGCTCTTGTAAACACAAAGTAATATATATTCATGATAAAAACCTATCAAACTCAAATATAATTTATATCTTGCATGAATATATATACCCAATTTTCATTATCAAATTAATCATTACAAAATTTTTCGACATTTATTAAAGATAATAATTTCAAACTAGAAACAAATTTGGCAAGGAGGCTTTTCCACCCAACCATAGTCATATATACACATCAACTTTCTATAGATGGCCACCCCCAAGCCAGCCATGATTCCACAAGGGAATGCTATTAACACATAGAAAAATAGGATGAGTCAAGGTAACTCTCCTTCACAAGAACAAAAACATTAGAGAATTGCTGGTATTGTTAGGCCTAGGGTCTCAACAAGTATTAAATGTCTTTTAGCTAACCAACTTGGAAATATAATAATCCCTTTAGTGTTGTATAGTTTTCCAACAGTTTAGTTATCCATTGCTTATCATAATGACCCATTATGTTTCAATTCATGATCCCCAATACTCATCCTTTGGTGAGTAATGAACATGCAAACTTCATTTCTAGAGAGTCCTAAACACGTCAAGAATGTTCCAATCCATGATTGACGCTTTTTGGGATTGGTAATATTCTACTTGTGTGTCTCACTACTCTAGCACCTATGTGTCTCTTCTCTCTATGCCCGGAATGAAAATTCCTCTCCAAATGAATGTTTCATGCTCTTTTTCCTTCATGTGTCTCTACCCCTTCCATATTTTTCCATAATTAATGTGGTATTCTATTGTATAGTCCTATATTTAACTTAGTCTCTCAGGGAATCCATGTGTCAACCTCAAAATCCAAGTATTGTACCCATCCCATTCCTTCCATTAAATTCTAAAAGCACTACCACCCTAACATCCATATTTATGAGGGTGACTATTACAAATGTCAAGTTCTTCACAACCAATGGGTTCTTAGGATGTTGTCATACTCAGTGTTTAGTGCTGTGTCAACCTCAAAATCCAAGTATTGTACCCATCCCATTCCTTCCATTAAATTCTAAAAGCACTACCACCTTAACATCCATATTTATGAGGGTGACTATTACAAATGCCAAGTTCTTCACAACCAATGGGTTCTTAGGATGTTGTCATACTCAATGTTAGTGCTCTTATGTTCCCAGTCAATGGTGTTAGCATATTTATTAATCTAACATTTATATTACATATACATTGTTACTATATTCATCCACTTCATTTAAGTGTCATATCAACCATGATTCAACCACCTTCTACCAAAGTGCTTCTCTCCCTCACCACCCTGGGTAATAATCCCTCCCATCCCCTTAACATATCACTTGTGGGATATATCTAGAAATAGTCATGGATCATTATGCTTGGATAATTTGGTTTTCTTTTCAGTCAAGATTCAAAGGAAGAGTTGATAAGATGGATGATCAACTAATAACAAAATTGGAAGGTGTTTTTGGGATGTAATCATGTGGATATCATATTTTGAGATACCCTTATCTTTGTACTCATCCTATATTAAACTTCCCTAGTCTCTCTTGGAAAAAAAGTACCTCCATAATTTTCATATTTAAGAAATTAGAAAAAATTGAATAGTAAGTTTGATTCACTATTATACATTTTATTTTTATCATCTTTATTTTATGGTTAAAATTTTTCACCCTATTGTTTATATTGTTGGTTAAAACTTCTCTCCTATTGATTTTTTTTCCTTCTATATCAAACCATTCAACTTGCAAATATGAGAGAATTTTTTATGGTCACTACTAAAAATAGCCATACAATTGAGATAAAAATATTCAAGATAATAAAAATCATTTTTTATTGTTTGTAAATGGTTTCTATTTCTTTTCATTTATAATATGAATTTTTAATATATTCTCTTTCAACTATCAATATGTATAGTTAAAAATTAAGAAACAATATGGATGTATAGTTGAGTCAAGAAAGTAGTGGAGGAATTACATCTCTCTTTTACTAAAAAAGTAAATTAATTTTTTTAATATACTTTTGATTACCTTTTTATATATAATATATAAAGTTGATGTAAAATTAATTTAGAAATGGAAATCTGGGTTATTCTGTTAAACTTAATCTGTGTTATTGGGTTATTTTATCACCATTTTATTATAGTTGTTAAACTTCAATATTTTGGGTGCCTTAAAGGTATTCTATGGTGCTGAATTCAATTCCACTATCAAAAATGCAATTCAAACACTCCAACTACCTGATTCTTTGAATTTTTTTTTACAGGATTGGCTATTCTATTGCGTCGGTAAACAACTCTTTTTATACTCTTTTTATTTAACGCCGACACTTTTCCTTTTTTGTTATTACTATTTTTTTATTTTCTTAATATAAATATTATTTTATTATTTTTAAATAAAAAGTTCGTTAACAAGCTATTTCATACTATTTCATACTGTCATTCTGAGTTTTTGAGTGAGGTAGCTGCCACTATTACATTAGGTACAACAAAAATTTCAGGAGAAACAGTTATTTCAATTAGATAAACTGCTATTACATAGATCCACTGCTATTATAACATCAAACACAACTATTACATAAATGCCATTAACGAGCTAGTGATTTAGCAAGGCAGTGCGAGCAAGCGAGCAAAACTTGAACCCATACAATTGAAAAACATGTTATTTGCAGAACAGTTCAGGCTAATATCTTTTCCATGTTATTTGCAGAACAGTTCAGGCTAATATCTTTTTATGTAGATGAAATAAAGTTCACTGAAATTTTTGATATAATTGCTTTATGTGAGATATATTTTGATATAAAATGATCACTTTGTGAATGTATATCTCTGGAAAATTTTGACTTTGTACGGCTACATAACATATACCTGAGTTTTTTTCCACTGAAAAAAAATGAAATGAAGCTATTGCAAAGGCTGATGACCATTTAATTTACGGAATCTGCAACGGAGATAAGATGTCCATTTGATTTACAAAATCTGTCTTAGCCTCTAAGAAGTACAGTACACTGTCATGTTAGTCTTTCTACTTTTACTGAATGTTGTGCATTGTCTTGCCGCGTGCAAACAGAGCCTGTTATTTCAAAGTAGCTAGCACTATCGTCTGCCGCCTTATCGGTTAAGAAAACTTGGAAAGTCATTGAAATGGAAAGGGATCAGAATGTACCACAGAAATTCATTGACATTATTAGCTGCGGCTTCGCATATGACCCAGTCAGACTACCGGTTCAGCAAGATCCTACCCAATCTCTCTATGATAGAAAAACCCTTGAGACCATTTGGGAAACCAGACAGGAAGCGCAGAACCCCTTTACCAGAAACTGGTTTGACATAAAAAGTGCTGTTCCACAGATTGAATTGAGAAACGAAATGGAGCAGTACATCCAACTCAACAAATTTCCAGCAGATGCAGAGTTGGAAGTAGTTGCAGAGTATGCTCTGATTCTCGATGAGGAGCGAATGCAGTGTTACTTGAACGCATGCATTTCTGAATCAATTCCAGAACAGCTGTTGAAGAAAATTAATTTGCTGCGAGTTTGCTGTGAGTTCCATCCCGAGAATATAAATACTTTCAGAAGGGTAAATGGGTACAATTATTTAGGAAAGGTCATTTGGGAAATATATTTAGACCTTGCCACAGAGAGGACAAATGAGGGTATAACAAATATTTGCAAAGAAACAGTGAGACTCATTGATGTGATTGGCCTCACATCCTCTGACATAATTGGAGAGAATGCTATGGGATTTCACGTTATAATTGCACTAAATCCCATTATCCAGCATGTTTTCTATCATACCCACGGCTATATGAAAATTGATACACTCGTGCTGCGAGTAGTCTCTGTAATTTTTGATACTCTTGCTGCGGAAACTTTTCATGTCCTTGGGGATGTTATTTATTCAGAGTATCTAAAAAGAGTGGGGGTTGCCACTGTCCTGGTTAAGTTTATTGAACCGAATGCAAGAGATATCAGTAGTGAAGATTTGAATCACGGGATTGCTATTCTGAGGAGGGCCTGGATCAAGGACCACGACTTATTGTCATGTTTTCTGGGGCATCAGTGGGATATGTTGGTAAGTGCTGTAATTTTGTGCATAGCCAGAGAAATTGATGGGTGGGATTATAATGCCTCTGGTATTTCAGGGGGCAAGTGCATGAAGCAGAGAAACAGGCAGGGCATAATTGTTTGGCGCTTGAAAAGGGCCTTTTGCTGATCAAAGATATACTCATTGATGAAGGCCCACTAGCTTCTGGTCTCAGAGTTGTGGATATATTAGAGTACATTGTTTGTATGTTTAAACGTTTTTCTGAGAATGAAAACGTGGGTGATGCAAAGGTTGCCGTTGACGGTCAGAAAAGAAGGAAAGGATTCGAGGAAGTTCACTTCAGAATCGCACAGGTTGGATTGTAAATGAGTGTAGCCTTGTACAGAATTGGAGGACTACAAGTTGATGTGGAAATTCTCCATAAATTCTTGAAACCTTGAGAACCTCTTATTTTATTTTGTCACTCTGAGATATGAGAATAACTTGCAAGATGTCTGACACGATTTATTTAAGAATTATACACACTTGTCTATTGGCTTGAATTGAATATGAAGATCAATCAGTTAGTTTGCGTGAATTTGTATGGTTAATATTATTTTTCAAATTCCACTCAAGTTATTTAGGTTTCACCCTATTGTTCAATGTTATCTTAAAGTTTTCTGCAAGATTTCTGCAATGAAATATATATAAATGTTTTCCATGCAAATCGAAAAACATGGTATATCGTTGCTATATTGACAAAAATGTTTCTCTTAATCAGAGAACGTAAGCCAGAAGAATTGCAAATCAGAGAATGTAAGACGGGAATCGCATTGATAGAATAGTCGAAATCAGCGATAATCCAGATTCATGTTCAGTACAGAAGGAGTCTACCCGAAATCCAATTATCCAGAAAGAGAACCTGAAAATCCAGAGAAACCTGAAGTCAAAGTGAACCAAAGGAGAAATGAACAAAGCCAACCAGAACTATATCACTGTCTGATGTCCAGATGGATGATTCACAAAACAAAACTCAAAAACCCAGAAACAGAGCCATAAAAAAAGGCCAATGGTATATGAAAATATCAAGAACCGCCCCAGAGGCAGCCTATCAGGAAATTCAAACAGAAAATCTTAAGACTCACTTTGCAGAACAAAATTCCAGGAAGCCGACAAGATGAGGGGAATACAAACCAAAAAAACCTCCCACATAAGCAGCCATGAAGATTTAGATCTCGAAATAACCATCTCCTCGAACATAATTATCTCAGGAAAGAAGCGACATAGTATTTTCCATCCAAATAACCAAGGAGGAGACATTGAGAGCATTGTACCCCTGTATCCATTGAATGATTGACTTTCCAATGTGCATCTCTTACTACCAGAATCTTGTCAATTGCAAGCCAGAGGGAGTCGTGTCTTCTGAAAATGCTGTCAGCTTCTTTTACTGCCTCAGAGCGTAGTGCCCTCTTCATTTCTCTCTCACAGCTTTCTTTTTTATTTGCATCATAGACCTCTTTCCAACCTTTAAAAAAAAACACAACCCCCAATTACCTCTTTCCCCTTCCTTTTATCTACCACATGCTAGTTTGAACACTATTATTTTTCATATATATATTTGAAAAATAATTATAATATAAATCATATATATGTTATTATAATCTTTTGCACTCCCTAGGTAGAGTTTTATTCTTTATTTCAAAGAGTTTATTACGGATATTAAAGATTTAATAGAATTACACTTTAATTATTTGTAACATCCCTGTAAATTGTTGGCATTCATGTAGTTACCATGTCTTATGAATCGATTGGTTGGTTGTCAAGAAACTGATTCATGAATTCGTTAGGGTTTTGTGCGATTGCAACTGCCAAGTCTTAACTAATATAAAATACAATCTGGAAGGAGAGTTCTAGATGTTAATCTTGACATGTATTCTATTCTTCTTGACGTCTTTGAATTTCCGGATGCATTGGTGTAGCAAGGATTTCCTTCATTCATGTATTCTATTCTTCCTGACGTCTTTGAATTTCCGGATGCATTGGTGTAGCAAGGATTTCCTTCATTCTATAAAACCAGGCATGGATTTGAATCCCTTCTCACAATACTTTGTATAGTTACTGTGGTTACTTTGGCCTGGGATTTAAATCTCTTCTCACAATACTTTGTATAGTTATCGTGGTTACTTTGGCCACTAGTTAAGTTACACTGATACTTGGCCACTAGTTAAGTTACACTGATACTCCCTCCCACGGACCCTTTGGCCTAGGATTTAAATCCTTTCTCACAATACTTTGTATAATTATCGTGGTTACTTTGGCCACTAGTTACATTGATACTTTGGCCTGGGATTTAAATCCCTTCTCACACAATCTGGAAGGAGAGTTCCCGATGTTAATCTTGACATGTATTCTATTCTTCTTGATGTCTTTGAATTTCTGGATGCATTGGTGTAGCAAGGATTTCCTTCATTCTATAAAACCATGCATGGATTTGAATCCCTTCTCACAATACTTTGTATAGTTATTGTGGTTCTATAAAACCAGGCATGGATTTGAATCCCTTCTCACAATACTTTGTATAGTTATTGTGGTTTTTAAATCTCTTCTCACAATACTCTGTATAGTTATCATGGTTACTTTGGCCACTAGTGTCTCCCATGGACCCTTTGGCCTGGGATTTAAATCCCTTCTCACAATACTTTGTATAGTTACCGTGGTTACTTTGGCCACTAGTTACACTGATACTTTGGTCACTAGTTAAATCTCTTTTCACAATACTTTGTATAGTTACCTTGGTTACTTTGGCCACTAGTTACATTGATACTCCCACGGACCCTATACACTGATAATTTGGCCTGGGATTTAAATCCCTTTTCACAATACTTTGTATAGTTACCGTGGTTACTTTCACCACTAGTTACACTCATACCCCTACAACATATGAAATTTGTTCCGAAATTTGTCACTGGAACGTTCAATGGGAATCTGGATGCATGCTTTTATAGCTCAAGCCAAGTTAATATTCACAATCACAATAAATACATTCTCATAGTTTCTTAGCGTATTTTGATATGGTGAGCCGTAAAGGTATTCTTTTTTATAGTTTCTAAGAGATTTATTTACTGGAAATTATGGTGTGACGTTTTGTTGAAGGCTATTTTTATGAGTGCATGTATGAAAGGTTAATGTATGCAAAGATGTCATTTTTTAAACGTAGTTATTCTTATGAGTACATGTCTCAAACAGTGAACCTTATGAAATGTTAAAGGAAGTGAAGAAACTGAACTTGCTTCGATTAATCTTGGAGATATTTAGGTGAATGGGAAATTAACCATACTATTTCTTGAAAAAGTTAAATATGTCTTTACATAAGACATGTCTAATTCTAGTTATTGTGGTATTTGGTTATAAGCATGCAAATACTATCTATCTTGCTTAATTGTTATTTCAATTTAACATGTTCGTAATTTATTTAGCTTTTTTCTGAAGAAAATACTAATATCTATTTTCTTGATTCCTTGGAAGGAACATGTTTGGTGCTAAATTCCTGGAAAAAAGGAATATGAGTTATAAATTTCTTGAAAAGAATAACTTCTTGAAAAAATTGCATGGCTTGATGAATTGTGTCAACTTCTTGATTTAGGTGTATACAAGGTTAAGCTAACCTTATTGTTTCCTAGTTTTATGCATAAAAGAATATTAAAGGGAAGCATGAGAAACTACATGTAGAAAGACAAAGAAACTAGGTTATATTAGCTTATTTTTTAAGAAGAAGTAAGTATTTGTTTACATGAAAATAATAACTAAATGATGGTAGAATTCCATGCCCAAATAATAGCCATTGTGTTATAGAGATATGTTCTTGCATGGATTGAAGAAATATTAAGTTATAATGTTTCTTTATGAAGAATAATTTGTGAGTACTTTATGTTATCATACCTATTATGTTAGTTTCTTTTGGAACAAGATCATGCATATGCATGCAATATTTGTATTAGCTTTCGTTAGAAAGAATATACATATTTGTATGTGGGAAAAGATAGCATGTTGTGTTAGACTACATTGGAAAAGATTGTTAGTATAATATTTGAAAAAGAAGACATCTACTTGTATTCTTTATTGCATTAGTTTTACAGAAAATAAAGCATGTGTTTGCATACTCTATTGTGTTAAGCATTCATTTGGGAAGACTCTTTTGGAAGCTATGTGCTATGTTGCATTAAGCATTCCTTTGGGAAGACCCTTTTGGAATCTATATGCATTTGTGTGCATGGCAACAACATTTGTTGTGTTAGCTTTCTTTACATGCACCAAAAGTAATAGCTTAAGGGTTAGTTATCTTGATTAACTTTATGTAATTCGCATGTACGAAGATTGTAACTGATATATTAGTTTCTTTTAAAGAAATTTCTAGACAGTGGTAGTTATT
Organism: Pinus albicaulis; assembly: GCA_034641835.2. Classification (NCBI taxonomy): domain Eukaryota; kingdom Viridiplantae; phylum Streptophyta; class Pinopsida; order Pinales; family Pinaceae; genus Pinus; species Pinus albicaulis. Next base: position 1,824,437,154 of record CM076575.1, on the reverse strand, counting down.
TTTCTTGCAAGAATGTGTGCTTATGTGAGGGAAATATTAGTTAATATTTTATAGACATCCTTTGATGGTTACATGCTTATAAATAGCGCATACACAATGTTGTTAAAGGAAGCATGTTGTGATATTATGCTTGCATGTCATGACTCTACATGAATAGATGGAGAAGCATCACTAGTATAGATTTGTGAATGTGTTGATTAATACTTTATGAATCCTCACATCAATGTATGTTGAAGATAACATAAGCAGGAAATGATTGCGACTTGTGCAAAAGAAATATTATGCTTAACATGAGTGTGAGCTGCAGGATGGTCCATTGCAGGTACATCCATGCCACTAAGATAGGCAATTATGAAGTGTAGAAATTATATAACATATGCATGTATATATCCAGATTCTCTTGATCTAACAATATTTACCTTCTCACTAAATACAGAATCCTTCCACTGTTAATATTTTGCGAAAATTTAAAACTCAATTGCAAACACATGAAGCAGTTAAAACAATCGCACATAACACAGTTGTTTAACAGGAAAGCCTGAAGCTAAAAACACCAACTATCATATATTATGTATCATGGAGATCATGTAACAATCTCATACAAAGCTTAGTACATCAAGCACTCAGTACAATACAATCGTCACACACTATCATGAAGAAATCTGCAAATCCATGCACCAATTTCTTGCCACCTAATAGCCCGCCTCCACTGTGCAATCCCTGCTGAAGAACACCCTTGAATGAATTCGAATTGGCCTTGCCTTGACTATGCAATCCTCATTGGCAACTCCAATGTGTGTGTGATGCAATCAATGCATCACTATAGTCACAACGGATAGTCCATCTCACCCTTTCACCTACCTCTCCACTGGGTCTCCACTGGAATTGACATGCACTATAGTTAACTGCTATATTTGTTCATTTGATTAGTGAGTTATTATTTTTGAATTAATTCACTCCACTCTCACTAGTGTATCATTTAGTTAGACTAGATACAACTAGCTCAAATGAGTTTAACTCCAATAACTGAGTTAAACTGAATAACAACTCCATGAACTATTTTTCCAACTCTGTCATAACTTTTCCACTTCATTTATGAGTAAGTCCTCCATGCATGAACCACCAGTAAACCCTAGGAATTGCGTAATTACTTCAGCCCACTAATTTGCCAAATCTGTATACTGAAATAAAGTGCTCCAAGAGAATAAGTTGATAGGAATTGCGTAATTACTTCAGCCCACTAATTTGCCAAATCTGTATATTGAAATAAAGTGCTCCAAGAGAATAAGTTGATATTTAGAGTCTGATTATTATTAAGGGATAATAATAATCGACACATCTATTTTTAGATCGAAGATCTATAAATAGACTTTGCCCAATCTTCTAAAAATAGAATTTCATATTTTTTCCAACTTGACCAACCATCCACAAATAGCATCCTACAACTTCTGAAATATGATCATCATGTCTAAAAATAGGCATAGTCTAAAAATAGAATTACTCCTAAAAATAACCTACGGGCCCACTTAGTGAAGGTGACTAATTTTCACTAAGCTTCATCATCTTGTTGAATCTCAACACTCCCTCTCAACAAGATAGGGATTATCCTTCACCTCGATCCTACCTCTATGGTATTCAAATTTTCCCCTACCGAGCGCCTTCATCAAAATATTTGCATCCTGATCTTCCGTAGGAATGTACTGAAGCAACATGATCTTCTGCTGCACACAATATCTGATATGATGATACCGGATATCAATATGTTTAGATCTATCATGAAACACAGGATTAATCGAGAGTTTAATGCAACTCTGATTATCACAATGTATCACTGTAGGATCTAAATGTGAACCAAACAAACCAACCAGGATCTTCCTCATCCAGATAGCCTCACATGCAACTTTTGCTTACCTGTATTCGTTTGACCAAAGAGTGCCACGGACATTTGTTCCTCGCTGTACCAAGAATTGTTGTAGATCGATACCGAAAACCCCTCCCGATGTGCTCTTTCTATCTTTGGCACTTTCCCAATCTGCATCCGTGAAGCCATGCAACTTCACCTCATCCACCGTTCGTACCATAATCCATACCGGATGTGCCCCCGAGATACCTCATGACATGCTTGCCTACCTTCAAAAGAGCTTGGTGGCCTTAACCATCGTTTGTGAAAGTCGGTTCACCGCATAGCATATGTCGGTCTTGTATTAACTAAATACATGAGGAACCACCCATTGTCGATAATAGTGGCATCCACTACCTCTGGATGTAGCATCCTCTTTCCTCCAATTTCCGAAGAGGAGTGTCGATGGCTGACCTTGCATGTGAAACTTCTCAGTATCTCCCCGGCATACTTGCCTTGAGACACAAATAGTTCACCTACACGCATATTTCCAATCCAAGGAAATAATGAAGGAAAATCCTTCATCTCAAACTCCTTCACAAGATGCCTTGCATAGGTATCCTCATCATTGTATTAATCATCAACATAAAGAACAATGATTAAAAGCACCCTCCACACAATTTGCAGTTTGCATCCACCTCACTTTGGTGAAACCAAGTCCGGTGAAATAGTTTTCAATCTGAGTGTACCAAGCACGTTGTGCTTGCTTCAGCCCATACAATGCTCTTTTGAGTCTTCATCTCAAAATCCTTTGCAAGATCTGCCTTGCATGAGTGTATCAGCTGCTCATCACCCATTAGTATTGAATCATCAACATAAAGAACAATAATTAAAAGCTTACCCTCCACCACAATTTGGTACAGGTTTCCATCTGCCTCACTCTTGGTGAAGCCAAGTCCAAGTGAAATAGTTGTCGATCTAACTGTACCATCACGTGGTGCTTGCACCCACATACAATAACTCTTTTGAGCCTACACACATGTGAATCGCCGCTGAAGATATCAAATCTTTCAGGCTACTCAATGTACACCTTCTTCCTCAATGATCCCATTAAGGAATCATCAGCTTCACATCCATCTGATGAATGTGCCAACCCATCTACATTGAGAGAGCAAGGATGGTCCTTATGGAAGAATACCGTGTGACAGGTGCAAAGGTTTCTTCATAATCAATCCCCTCGATCTGTGAGAAGCCCCGAGCAACAAATATTCCCTTATACTTCACGACACTCCCATCTGTTGGGGTTCCCATGTTTTGGCCAGATTGGCAAGACCAAAAGATGAGACAACATCAGAACCACTTTTGGGCCCTAGGATCTAGCCCTCCTAGACCCGGAGAGGGATCTCTCCGATAAAACAAAGAATGATATGTCTTTGAAAGCTCAATTTGAGATGTTAGGCTAGTTATGAAGCACAGAGGAGGGTTTTAAATGATTTGGTTGGTTGGTTGGTTGCTGGGTTGGTTATGGGATCATGAACTGAGAAAGTAATGGGAAGAAAGGAAAAGAGCAGTAGGATGCTTCAGCAAAGAGGGTAGGTCAAGAAAGTGCCATCCATTGGGCCATGGAGTCATGAAAGGAGAATTACTTGCAACAACTAGCCAAGGCTTTCAGAGGGAAAGTCATCTATACTAAAGGATCTTTTTAGATAGATGATGGGATGGAACATTAAGGAGAGAAGGTGAAAGAAGGAAAGACAACCAGATTTTTGTCTATAGATCAGGTCAGAGGTCATTTAACTCCAGACCTGCTTGGACATACTCTAAGGCAGCTCTCAAAGAGACAAAGGGGCTGCTTATAGATCAGACCAGAGGTCATTTAACTCCAGGTCTACTTTAGCAACTCCAAGGGAAAAACATAGATAAATTTGACAAGGAAACATCCAAGCAGCAAACCCCCAAGTTCATACATCAGCCAGCAGGCAATATCATCCACTGCACTGGTTAAACCCCATGAATTCACCCTTAGATACACATAAGGCAGAAAACATTAAAGGTAGGGAGAGCAAGCAACATAGGGCACCTAGCAAGGGTGAATCCTATGTTATATTTCTGTTGCCTACCAGAAGAACATGAAACAGTATGAAAATGTAATAAACAGAGTTAGGAAAAACATCACCAATAGTAATAGACCAGGATCCTGTGAAATGTGCTTTGATTAATTGATGCAAAACCATTCATGTACAATAAGCTCAATGGCTAATACAGTCCAGACTTCTCCTCCCAGCCTATTACATACAACTACTCTGCTATTCCCTCCCAAGACTGTTCTAACAGTCAAGAATGAATCCCTTCTAACAGAAACTGCGCAACAATTGAACAACAACAACTTTACAATATGCTCTCAGGAATTTCTTATAGGAGAAGAGGAAGAAACAGAAGTAGGTGAACAATTTAATGAGTCTCATTAAGATAGTAAGGCGGAAGTGTTCACGCCCATACCACTTAATGGCAGAATGCGGCGTTGTATGTACTCTGTGGATTGGTTTGGAGATCTCTGCCAGGTCGGGATTGACCTCTGATATGTGCTTTAAGTCTTTACGGCGGTCTGGAACTCTGTGCTGCCATTCTGGAATAAATGAACTGGATGGAAGGCCTGCAGGGTTCCCCATACCTCAATAACTATTGCCTGACTGTCTTATGAACTTTAGTCAGCGTAAATAATCGTTTCAGGGCTCGAGGAGGCATGGAGATTTCTTGTAGGAAGGTGTCCTTCTGGAGACGAGTACTTCTGCTGATATTTAAACACAGATAAGACTCTTGGCGTGCTTAAGTCTTCAAACTGTGCTTGAATCCTTTGAATGTGGGATTAGCACTTTAAATCTCTAATTACTGGCTCAAATCCCTTAAATCCATCTCTGTTATCCCGTTTGGCCGCTAAATTGGCCTCTCTGTGATATCTGCACAATGACATAACCCTATTACAACCTCGGGAAATGGTGGAAAAATGCTGCAGAGGCCGGAGGAGTGGTGGCAGAACAGTTGAGAGCGGTGAAAATGATGGAGAGTAGCGGAAGAACTGGTTGTTAGTGTACAAACCCAGAGGTTAACTCCTGGGGGGAAATACAAAGGAAAGACGTGAAATGCAATGAAATGGACGGGACTGGTCATACGAGGTAGGACCCAGCGGAGGCGGAGAGCGATTAAATCTGAACCATAAGATCTTCAGATCTAACGGACGGTCAGATCTTCATTGGAACATCGCAATCGGGCAGAGACGAGGGGGACACACTACGAAAGTTTGCGATTGCGATTGAGCGGGGAGAGCGATAGCCATTGGATCAGCAGGGAAATGGATGGCCAAGATTGAATCAGGAGATCATAATTGGGAGTCGGAGCGAATGTCAATCGCAACCCACATTTCAAATGTTGCGATTGCGATCGGCAGTGGGATCGCGATTTAGCGCTGACCGTTAGATCCGAAGGCCAGATCAACGACTCGCACTCAATCGGAGGGGCAGTGCGATTAGGGGATCGGGAGAAGGACTTGCGATCAATCGGAGATCGAAGGGAAAGACTTGCGATTGATCGGGGATCGGAGGGAAGGGCAGCGATCGGGCGAGAAGAGCGATAGCCGTTGGATCTGGGGGAGAAATGGACGGATGGGATGCAATCAGGGGATTGGCGCGATCGGGGGACACAACATAAAACATGCGATCGCGATCGGAAGGGGGTTGTGATTGGCGCTCCACCGTTCGATTGAAACGATAGATCAACGGCTGAAAACAAGCCTCGGGCCTTGGTGTTAAAAACCCAATCGCATCGGATTTTTTGACTATTACAAAGGCTTTTCGCACCCGCCCGACTTCCGATTGCGATTAGCACTCGAGACTTAAACGCTTGGTCCCAGCACAAGGGCATGTGTGGGAAGTGGTTAAGGGGGCTAGCGGGAAGGGGCTAGGCCTTATAATAAGGTCGGAAGTGGGTTTTTAACCCATCTTTAATGGATTTTGAAGGTTAGAGGGGGGAACGATAGAGGAATAAGGGGGGAAAATGGTCAACAAAGGCTAGGGGGAGGACTTAAGGGGGAATTAAAAGAGGCTAAGTGAGGGTGAAATAAGGGGGAGAGGAGGCCTTTGGGCATTTCTTCACAAACAGAGAGGCTTTATGATGGAGATAAGCAGAGGGGATTTTTATCAAAGGACACCAGGCACAAAGAGGCTTCAAGGATGAGGTTTTTTCAGAGGAAATGCATTCCTTGAAGGCTCAAAAGAATTTTAGCCCCTATTTTCTTGTCAAAAATTTCATAGGGGGACTAACAGTGGCTCCACATGGAGATGGCTTCTTCTTGAAGGAGTCAAGAATTTAGAAAATGATCTCTTGGTGTAGGCCAGATGCCTGCTGCTTGGCACATCCTTTTCTTTCTTTAGATCAGCTGCCACAAATCCCGAAGACATTACATCAGCAGTAAAAATCTTTCAAACAACTACCTACCCACACTATAGTCCTAACATTTTTCCAGATTAGACTGTTGGCCTCATATGTTTCTCTACCTACACTACTACCTGCTAGGATTAGACTGTCTAGCAGGTTTCTTCTCTACATTCTAAGACATAAATTGAAACAACTAACTACATGCTCATAGACTGAGCTTTATTGAGATTTTCCTACCTACCCTACTCTACTGAAATATTTACAGTCTAACTTACAAACATTGTCTTCCAATGTAACCAGTCCATAAAATTATCCCATGGCTGGTCCTCCTTGCTCAACTCCTTGAGCATGCTGGATAGGCAGGGCAACTCCCACTCTTTTTGTTTAATAACAGCAGCCTTGAAAAATTTTCTTTCTGTCTGCAACATGCTGCTCAAAAAGACCTTTGATCCTTCATCATATGTTTGCAGAAAATGTGCATAAGGATCATAAAAAGATACCTGGCTATAAATATCTGGCAGGCAGGCTTCGACTAGGATCTCTTCTTCTTCCACTGGATCAAGAATGAGACTCTCTCGAGAAAGAGAATCTCCCTCATCTTCTGAACTGGAGGACTCATCGTATATTACAGCCGAGTCCTCTTGGAGCTCTGGTATATTCTGCTCTGATGTGCTGAGCTCTGTGAAAAGGTCTATGCATTCATGAGCAGGGATGTCTTCCGTTACCTCCTCTTTTTCAAGGGAAGGCTCTTTGCTTTCATCCTGCTCGAGAATCTCTTCTTTGCTTTCCTCCTCATCTTTTGAAAGGAAAGGCTGCTGGTTTCCAGTCTCACTGATGATCTGTGGTAAAGCAGAATGAAGATTCATAGAATCTTCATCTGCTATTATACTGTCATAGCTCTCTCCATCAGTGTCATAAATTGCCTGCATTGGCTCATTACTCTTTGGAAATAAAGGGAACTGATTTTCCTCCCATAAATCTACTAATGATGACCTTGCAAGATCATCTTCTGTTTGGAGAACATCATCATCAGAGAGATCAAAAATAGGAAAATCATGAATGTAAGTAATGCTGCCAACCGGACATACTGGATCATCAACAATTTTTTCTTCACTCTGATTTACATTTGAGCTTTCCAACTTTGTACAATAGAGCTCATCAGATGAATGGGCAAGGATGTCTGATTTGTAAAATATTTCAGAGGCTGGCTGTCTATTGATGATCTGATCTATTTCTACTTCTGTCAAAGCGGAAGATGGTCTTGTATTTCTTTGTGCAGAAGTGCAGCAGCCCTCTGTTTCCTTTGAAGACTGGATTTGAGGTAGAATGTCATCTGAAGCCTCAACTGCAAGGGATGACGAATCAACATCTGAGTTTTCAGGAATATCTTGAAGAATGTCTACGGTCTCTTGATTTTTTTCTTCCTCAGCTGATACATCCATATTCTTGTGATAGCTAGGGTACATATGAAATCCTTGAATGGCTGTCAACAGATCTTTAGGATGCATATTAACCAAATCCTCATCAATACCTAACAGGTACTGCATGATATTCTGAGATTGATCACAACAATCCCACGATAAGGATGGAGAGTTTCCTTTATAATTCTCGTAAAATACTTGGTGCATGTCCTTTAAAGAAAACAAACTCTGAGGTTCTAACCCTTCATACCAGACCCTAGCCTTTCCTTCTAATGTTGCCATGAACATTTTCATTAGGCAGTGTTCATGCCGTTCAACTTTAAATTTCCACACATGTATATGAAACTTGATGATATGTAGCAAGGGGTCCTCAGCATTTTCACCCTGAAAAATAGGCAGGTTTTTTAACCAGTCCACTTCAGGCATTTTGTGTGGAAATCTAGGGATATGCTCCCTACTCATTGGGGCATATCTTCTCTGTATGCGTGGAAGCATGTTTACAAATCCGAAAGAGGTCACTGTGTCTTTTCAACCAGTTCAGAGTCTTCCACCAGTGGAGTCATTAGGTCTTTGGATTATAGGGAGTGTGGAGTTGCCAGGTGGATGGATTTGACTGTTTGGAGCAGGCTGATGTCCACCATCAGCAATTAAAAGCCAATCTAGAGGCAAAGTGGTCTGTCCCCAGCGGAGTCGCCATTATGTTGGGGTTCCCATGTTTTGGCCAGATTGGCAAGACCAAAAGATGAGACAACATCAGAACCACTTTTGGGCCCTAGGATCTAGCCCTCCTGGACCCGGAGAGGGATCTCTCCAAATAGAGCAAAGGATGATATGTCTCTTAGAAGCTCAAAATGAGATGTTAGGCTCGTTATGAAGCACAAAGGGGGGTTTAAGTGATTTGGTTGGTTGGTTGCTGGGTTGAGTCATGGGATCATGAACTGAGAAAATAATGGGAAGAAAGGAAACAGAGCAGCAGGATGTTTCAGCAAGGAGGATAGGTCAAAACTGTGCCATCCATTGGGCTATGGAGTCATGAAAAGAGAATTACTTGCAACAACTAGCCAAGGCTTTCAGAGGGCAAGTCATCTATACTAAAGGATCTTTTTAGATAGATGATGGGATGGAACATTAAGGAGAGAAGGTGAAAGAAGGAAAGACAACCAGATTTCTGTCTATATATCAGGTCAGAGGTCATTTAACTCCAGACCTGCTTGGACATACTCTAGGGCAGCTCTCAAAGAGAAAAAGGGGCTACTTATAGATCGGACCAGAGGTCATTTAACTCCATGTCTTCTTTAGCAACTCCAAAGGAAAAACAGAGATAAATTTAACAAGGAAACATCCAAGCAGCAAACCCCCAAGTTCATACATCAGCCAGCAGGCAATAACATCCGCTGCACTGGTTAAACCACATGGATTCACTCTTAGATACACATAAGGCGGAAAACATTAAAGGTAGGGAGAGCAGGAAACATAGGGCACCTAGCAAGGGTGAATCCTATGCTATATTTCTGTTGCCTACCAGAAGAACATGAAACAACATGTAAATGAAATAAACAAAGTTAGGAAAAACATCACCAATAGTAATAGACCAGGATCCTGTGAAATGTGCTTTGATTAATTGATGCAAAACCAGTCATGTACAATAAGCTCAATGGCTAATACAGTCCAGACTTCTCCTCCCAGCATATTACATACAACTACTCTGCTATTCCCTCCCAAGACTATTCTAACAGTCAAGAATGAATCCCTTCTAACAGCAACTGCGCAACAACTGAACAAAAACAACCTTTATAATATGCTCTCGGGAATTTCTTATAGGAGAAGAGGAAGAAACAGAAGTAGGTGAACAATTGAATGAGTCTCATTAAGATAGTAAGGCAGAAGTGTTCACACCCATACCACTTAATGGCAGAATGCGGCGATGTATGTACTCTGTGGATTGGTTTGGAGATCTCTGCCAGGTCGGGATTGACCTCTGATATGTGCTTTAAGTCTTTACGGCTGTCTGGAACTCTGTGCTGCCATTCTGGAATAAATGAACTGGATGGAAGGCCTGCAGGGTTCCCCATACCTCAATAACTGTTGCCTGACTGTCTTAAATGAACTTTAGTCAGCGTAAATAATCGTTTCAGGGCTCAAGGAGGCATGGAGATTTCTTGTAGGAAGGTGTCCTTCTCTAGATGAGTACTTCTGCTGATATTTAAACACATATAAGACTCTTGGCGTGCTTAAGTCTTCAAACTGTGCTTGAATCCTTTGAATGCGGGATTAGCACTTTAAATCTCTAATTACTGGCTCAAATCCCTTAAATCCGTCTTTGCTATCTCGTTTGGCCGCTAAATTGGCCTCTCTGTGATATCTGCACAATGACATAACCCTGTTACAACCTCGGGAAATGGTGGAAAAATGCTGCAGAGGCCGAAGGAGTGGTGGCAAAACAGTTGAGAGCGGTGAAAATGATGGAGAGTGGCGGAAGAACTGGTTGTTAGTGTACAAACCCAGAGGTTAACTCCTGGGGGAAAATAAAAAGGAAAGACATGAAATGCAATGAAATGGATGGGACCGGTCGTACGAGGTAGGACCCAGCAGAGGCGGAGAGAGATTAAATCTGAACCATCAGATCTTCAGATCTAACGGACGGTCAGATCTTCATCGGAACATTGCAATCGGGCAGAGACGAGGGGGACACACTACGAAAGTTTGCGATTGCGATTGAGCTGGGAGAGCGATAGCCGTTGGATCAGCAGGGAAATGGATGGCCAGGATTGAATCAGGAGATCGCAATCGGGAGTCGGAGCGAATGTCAATCGCAACCCACATTTCAAATGTTGCGATTGTGATCGGCGGTGGGATCGCGATTTAGCGCTGACCGTTAGATCCGAAGGCCAGATCAACGGCTCGCACTCAATCAGAGGGGCAGTGTGATCAGGGGATCGGGAGAAGGACTTGCGATCAATCGGAGATCGGAGGGAAAGACTTGCGATTGATCGGGGATCGGAGGGAAGGGCAGCGATCGGGCGAGAAGAGCGATAGCTGTTGGATCTGGGGGAGAAATGGAAGGATGGGATGCAATCGGGGTTTGGTGCGATCGGGGGACACAACATAAAACATGCGATCGCGATCGGAAGGGGGTTGCGATTAGCGCTCCGTCGTTCGATTGAAATGACAGATCAACGGCTGAAAACAAGCCTTGGGCCTTGGTGTTAAAAACCCAATCGCATCGGATTTTTTGACTATTACAAAGGATTTTCGCACCCGCCCGACTTCCGATTGCGATTAGCGCTTGGGACTTAAACGCTTGGTCCCAGTGCAAGCGCATGTGTGGGAAGTGGTTAAGGGGGCTAGCGGGAAGGGGCTAGGCCTTATAATAAGGTCGGAAGTGGGTTTTTAACCCATCTTTAATGGATTTTGAAGGTTAGAGGGGGGAACGATAGAGGAATAAGGGGAGAAAATGATCAACAAAGGCTAGGGGGAGGACTTAAGGGGGAATTAAAAGAGGCTAAGTGAGGGTGAAATAAGGGGGAGAGGAGGCCTTTGGGCATTTCTTCACAAACAGAGAGGCTTTATGATGGAGATAAGCAGAGGGGATTTTTATCAAAGGACACCAGGCACAAAGAGGCTTCAAGGATGAGGTGTTTTCAGAGGAAATGCATTCCTTGAAGGCTCAAAAACATTTTAGCCCCCTATTTGCTTGTCAAAAATTTCATAGGGGGGCTAACACCATCAGCAACTTGTTTTACCTTGTAGATCCATCTGGATCCTACAACTGATTTACCCACTGGCCTTGGAACAATCTCCCAAGCACTGTTTCTGACAATGGAGTCATACTCCTCCACCATGGCATCTACCCATGTGGGCTCCTGCATTACTTCTTCAAAAGAAGATGGCTCTGTCACAATACAATTGCTCATAAGAGCCATGTATCCAGTAAATCAGTCAGGTGACTGTCTCTGTCTACGTTGTGATGTAGGGAATCCTACATTATGTGCCGCATCAAGCTTCAGTCTCTCAGCTTTTGTGGTACGCTTTTTGCTTTGTTTGATGTTTGGTTCTGCATGAGTGGACTCCTCCACTCCATGAATCTCCTCCTGTGGCTGATCCACATCTAGAGGCTCATCTTTGGGAACAAGTAGCTCCTCCTCTGCATGCAAGTGTAACTCCCTCTCAAGCAACAACTTCATGGCTTTCACCTCATTGAATTTTATATCCCGTCGCACCACAATCATCCGACTGTCTAGAAAATACACACGATAATTATGGGGTGTTTATGTGTACCCCACAAATATCCCAACTTCTGTAGTCAGCTCCAGCTTCTTCTTGGCATCCGTTATCACATGAATGTAAATAGATGAGTTGAAATATTCAAATGATATATATTAGGCTTCTTACTAGTAAAATCTTCTTCAGGTGTACTCATGCCAAGTACTCTATGAGGACAATGGTTTTGCACATAAACCGCGGTGTTGCATGCTTCCACCCACAAGTGCATCGGTAGGCCCTGGTCATGCAGCATAGCTCGTGCAACACCCACGATCGTTCTAATCTTCCTCTCCGTGATCCCATTCTACTATGGGTTATGAGGCGCTACGAGTTCTCTTCGAATTCCTTCTTTGCTACAGAAGTCTTTGAATTCGTTCGAGATACATTCACCACTATTATCGTTCCGTAGAGCCTTCACTTGCTTCCCCGACTCCTTCTCCACCAATGCTTTAAACTCACAGAACTTTGAGAATGTTTCACTCTTCTTCTACATGAAGAAGATCCAGCATCTACGAGAATAATCATCAACAAATATAACATAGTACCTATGTTTTGTTGTTGAAGCAACTGCGAAAGGTCCACACACGTCTCTATGAATTCTCTCCAGGATCACCGAAGCACAATTCTCCTTCTCATGAAAGGTGGTCTTCACAAACTTACCCATAGTACATCCCTTGCATTGATCTGACTGTGTAAGAGTGCCCTTGGGAAGTCCAGTAGAAATCTGCTGCAAAATCTTCAAGGCGCCATGGTGAAGATGGCCCAATCTCCTGTGCCATAATTCGCCCTCATCCCGGCTCACCACTTCTTCTATTTTTCCCATCATTTCAGAACAGCCATCTACCTCTAGCTTGTAGATATTCTTAACTCAAATCCCTATCCTCTTGGTTTGACCCATTTTTTTATGTCGTAAGAAGGCTTTTCCATCGCTAAAACCAACGTCATAACCTTTGTCATCCAACATTGCGACCGAGACCAAGTTCTTCTTCAAACATGGAACATGTATAACATATTTCAACAAAAATGGATTACCTGACTCCCTCTCAAAGGTAATGGTCCCAATGTCGGTCGCATTGTATCGACCATCGTCGCCCATCTCTATATGCATTTTGAGGTCTTTCTCCTCCAGACCACTAAACAACTCCTTGTCTCCTGTCATATGGAAAGAGGCACCACTATCAAGATACCACACCGATCCCATTGAGCTTGAAACCAAACATGCAATAAAAGAGAAATCAAGTTCAAATTGTGAGGCTAAGGCCTCACCCGCTGCAGCTCCAACAACCTTCTTGTTCTTCTTCTTCTGTGGGCAGTTAGTAGTGAGATGCCCATGTTCGTGACAGTGAAAACACTTCACTTTGGACAAATTAAGCTTCTTGTTCTTCTTCTTCTGTGGGCAGTTAGTAGTGAGATGCCCATGTTCGTGACAATGAAAACACTTCACTTTGGACAAATCAAGCTTCTTGCCTTTAGCCTCGGATTTTGGAGGGAATTTCTTCCCTTTCCCTTTCCTTGCTTTGGCAGCCAAAGCGCAATTCTCTTCATCTTCATTCTTCGATGAAGAGCCATCCCTGGTACTTTGCCTTATCTCCTCTTGCACAAGATCCGACCAAAGTCACTCTCAACCCGGTAGTTTCTCCTATCCATTGACAGAGTCTTCGTAGCTATGCCAACTCTTCGAAAGTCCAAGGAGAGCCAAGCTCACCAAGTCATCATCATCAATAGTAATCCCCACACTTTCCATTTCATCCCTACAGTGGACAAACTTCATGAGATATTTTGGAATACTTTCGCCCTTCTCCATTTTTATTTTTCTGAGCTTATCTTTCAACGCCAACTTCCTCTAGTTGCTGCTGCTTTGGAAAAAATCTGTCAAAGCCTTCCACATTGCAAATGGAGTGGCTTTCCCATGAATTCTTGACATAATATTGTCCTTTACACCTTCCAACAGAATTCTTCTTGTCTTCGCTACCTTCTTTTGTCATGCGTCAAGTAATGCATCATCGCTAGAACCAGGCTTAGGAACATCGTTATCGATGAACTCCTTCAGTCAATTATCTTCCAGCACCGCCTCCATCCTATCCTTCCAAGCTATGTAATTCGAGCTGCCCTCAAGGGAATACTCCAATCGCAACCATTGAAAGACATTTCAATGTATACTCAATTGTCGCACCAAGAAATTTCTGCAGCAAATTTGAATTGTCCACTAGCACAAACTCAGCAATTCTTCACAATTTTAATCTTCAAGAATTAACACTGCTCTGATACCATGTAGAAATTATATAACATATGCATGTATATATCTAGATTCTCCTGATGTAACAATATTTATCTTCTTGCTAAATACAAAATCTTTCCACTGTTAATCTTTTGCGAAAATTTAAAACTCAATTGCAAACACATGAAGCAATAAAAATAATCGCACATAACACAGTTGTTTAACGGAAAAGCCTGAAGCTAAAAACACAAACTATCATATATTATGTATCATGGAGATCATGTAACAATATCATACAAATCTTAGTACATCAAGCTCTCAGTACAATACAGTCACACACTATCATGAAGAAATTTGAAAATCCATGCACTGATTTCTTTCCACCTGATAGCCTGCCTCCACTGCGCAATCCTTGCTGAAGAAGACCCCTGAATGAATTCAAATTAGCATTTCCTTGACTGTGCAATCCTTATTGGCAACTCCAATGTGTGTGTGATGCAATGAATTGATCACTATATTCACAACGGATAGTCCATCTCACCCTTTCACCTACCTCTCCACTGGGTCTCCACTAGAACTGACATGCATTGTAGTTAACTGTTGTATTTGTTTAGTTGATTAGTGAGTTATTATTTGTGAATTAATTCACTCCACTCTCACTAGTGTATCATTCAGTTAGACTAGATACAACTAGCTCAACTGAGTTTAACTCCAATAACTAAGTTAAAATGAATAACAACTCCATGAACTACTCTTCCAACTCTGTCATAACTTTGCCACTTCAGTTCTAACTGAGTCCTCCATGCATGAACCACCAGTAAACCCTAGGAATTGCGTAATTCCTTCAGCCCACTGATTTTCCAAATCTTTATACTGAACTAAAGTGCTCCAAGAGAATAAATTGATATTTAGAGTCTGATTATTATTAAGGGTTAATAATAATTGACACATCTATTTTTAGATCGACGATCTATAAATAGACTTCGCCCAATCTTCTAAAAATAGAACTTCATCTATTTTTCCAACTTGACCAACCATCCACAAATAGCATCCTGCAACTTCTGAAATACGATCATCATGTCTAAAAATAGACTTACACCTAAAAATAGCCTGCGGGCCCACTTAGTGAAGGTGACTGATTTTCACTAAGCTTCATCATCTTGTTGAATCTGAACATGAAGATTAGTGGGTAAAGGTTATCATCATTATTGCAATGGATTTAAGCTAGATATTTGTATATTTCCTTGTAAGATTTATAGCAATGGTTAAGGGATGGTCTCCCTTATAAGCCATTGAGTGAGGGGTGAACACCCTCACGAGCGTTTAATAATAAAATTAAATGTTTGTTGTTTTTCACCCTATGAGGCTTCCAAGGTATATTGGTGTTCAATTATGTGATTGATTATTGTGTCAGATTGATGATGTTGATTTCTTTCTTATTGATATTTTCATAATGTCAAGTATGTGATGACTACATGAATAATGAAATGAATGCAAGGTTACATCATACCGTTTTATGTTACTGTACTATAATAGTGGTTGTTAATGGTTAAGAAACTTACTATTCTTATACTAAGGCTACACTATGAACTGGTGAACATTTTATCTAATGATTAGTGAGGAATCTTGAATAGTGATTTGGATAGTTACCCGTGGGTAATTTGTATAAAAAATTTCTAACTCCTTATATTTCCATGTGATGATATCGGGGTATGTTACAAGTGGTATCAGAGCTAAAGGTTGCAGCACTGGTGCCTTTGAGATTTGTTAAGAGAAAATAAATTGATGTATGCTACTAATGGACATCAATTAAGGTATCATTCTAGCAATCTATATAATGATTGATATATGATTCTAGAAATCTACATATTGATTGATATATGCAATAGTCTACTCTTGACATGAGATGTGTTATTGATGTTTATAACTACATTGAAGAGTAATAAGTAATACATTTTTTTTCAAAATGGTTTTCATAACATTGGAATCCCATTGAGGATAAAAGACAATAAAACCTTTGTTGTACATATGAACAACCTGAGTACTCACTAGTGAAATTGAGAGTTGACTATTAACATTTGGGTATATGACATATTACTCATACATTTAATGAACATAACTAAAGTTACCATGCACTACTTGAAAAATATGAATGTCTATAGTGATGGTGTGTGAAACCAATGCATGAATGCAAAAGATGGGGAAATTCCTTGAAGAGGACGATAGAGTGTTTTAAAATGAAATTGAATGAAGCCTTTTAGATGTTAAAAATAAATAATGAGTCGAGTAGTGCAACTTGACGATAATGACTAGTTGTTGAATGAGACATGTCATGACTGCATTAAGATTGTTAATAGCATTGATTAGTGATGCATGATTAACCGATAACTTATATGAATGAATTGATTAAAGCTTATTGAAAGTTGTGAACAAGCGATTATGGTAATTACTTCATGTGTCAGTCTGTTGGTAACAGAACACTATGGGAATTGGAAATGGTGCACTCTTACCCTAATCGTTATTGACATATACACATTAATATATATATTTGCATTACATCATTGTATGCATGAAAATAAAATGATTGCGGAAGATAATACTTATTTAAGAAATTCATATTTATGACTAACATTGCTGATGATATTAAGTATGGGTAGTTTAATGGCAACAATAAAACATGTGAAAGTAAAACGTTGCAATGCGAATTGTAACCGTAAATGTTAAATTATAATGTTATAAAGTGCATGATTGTGTTATTTGGTGAATAATAATGTATAACACATGTATGTTATTCATGTTCCCTATTAATATAGATATCATTGGACCCAAGTTTAGGGCCAAGTATGGTGTATGATGTACATAAAGTTTATTTTTCTTTATGTATATTGAGCATATAGTTCATTATGTAATTTACTATGGGAAAGAATGCTAAAAGAGAAATTTAGCATGCCAGACAGTTGTGAACAATTGTGAAAGGCTAGAAGGCCTTGGGTTGATAGTGGTTGCCTGCCCGGAGGGGTTGATGGCACTTTCCTGCCCGAATTTCCTCTCCCTAGAGATAGATGATCTCAGTAAGGGAAAAGAGTTGGCCAAGATGGTGAAGAGGAAAAAACCTGAGGCAACTCTATTGATTTTGGAGCCAGTTGAGGGTGGCTCAAAATTCCTCATAGATGAGATGCTATCAGATTAATAGGCAGGATGCTCCCAAGAGGAATCCTATACTGGACCTTGTGTGGTCATTGGAATTCTTGAGGTTGTTTGCCAGTGGAATTCCAGATTGGCCCTGGTATGGTCTCTGTAAAAAACAAACTGTCTGGATGTGAAAATTACTCGATTTGGTTGTGGAAACCAATTCCCATGGGTTTGGAGGAGAATTTTTTATTATTATTTTGGTTCTCATAAAAGAACAAGTTAAATAATTAGTTATTTGTTGTATTAAAATGAATTTTTTTATATGATTGTGTAAATATCTTATGTACATATTGAGAGGAAAGGAGCCTAGCGCTCAGGAATGAATTACAAAAAGTATAAGTTCCTTTTATTGTATTACTAATATTTTGAATGTCTTAGCAAGGGCTAGGACAATATGCACTTGGTGCATTGATTGAGAATTTATATGATTATAGAGGTAGGTGCTCCCTGAGTACTTTTTGAAGTATTGTGTGGATGTCTTTAGCATGAGCAAAGACAATGTGCATGTGGTACAGTTATTTATAATTTTGATGACTAGAGTATTGGTGCTCTCTAAGTACTTGTAGAAGTATTGTGGTTAAAAGAGTCACTTGACGTTTTGTAAATAATTAATAGCTAACGTATTTCATTTCACTACAAATTTTGTGACTAATGTGATAATTATGGTTTTGTTGATCATAGATTACATGGTGCTTGTTGTTGGGTTGTTAAACCATTGGAGCGCTTGTGTAAAAGTGACCATGAATTCCAAGAGTAATTGGTAAGTAATGGTAAGTTGGTATAAAGATTTTGTTTTGTTTCTATAAAATTGAATAATGGTTGGGTGATGGAAAGTAGAAGTTTCTTATTTTCCAATTGTAAATCCTTATGGATATTGATCAAACTTTGTTGTTTTTTCTAATGAGTATTTTCCTAGAAATAAAATTACTCATTTTGAAGGGAAAGAGTCCCCTTTTTGTTGTTTCGATATGTATTCCATGAGTAAAGAAATAATGATGAACGTCGAGGACGTTGATATCTTTAAGAGGGGGAATATGTAACACCCCTATAAACTGTTGCCATTTACAATTTTTACGGATCTATTCTTATTTAATTATCATGTAGTTACCATGCCTTATGAATCGATTGGTTGTCAAGAAACTGATTCATGAGTTTGTTAGGGTTTCGTGCGTATGCAATTGCCAAGTTTTAACCAATCTAAAATAGAATCTGGAGGGAGAGTTCCACGATGTTAATCTTGAAATGTATTCTATTCTTCTTAACGTCTTTGAATTTCTGGATGTATTGGTGTAGCAAGGATTTCCTTCATTCTATCAAACCACGTACTCATGGCTGGGATTTAAATCCCTTCTCACAGTACTTTGTATAGTTACCGTGGTTACTTTGGCCACCGGTTACACTGATACTCCCACGAACCCTACAACATACAAAATTTGTCACCGGAATTCTACATCACTTCGTTCAATGCAACTACATGCCTGGAATTTGGATGCATGCTTTTATCACTCAATCCAAGTTAACATTCACACTCACAGTAAAGGTATTCTCATAGTTTCTTAGAGTTATATTTACAAACTCACAGTAAAGGTATTCTCATAGTTTCTTAGAGTTGTATTTACATTGAATTATGGTGAGCTGTAAAAGTATTATCTTTGATAGTTTCTAAGAGATTTATTTTTTGAATTATGGTGAGTCGTAAAGGTATTCTCTTTGATAGTTTATAAGAGATTTATTTTTTGAATTATGGTGAGCCGTAAAGGTATTCTGTTTGATAGTTTCTAAGAGATTTTTTTACGAGAAATTATGGTGAGACGTTGTGCTGAAGGCTATTCTTATGAGTGCATGTCCGAAAGGTTAATGTATGCAAAGATGTCATTTTCTTAAGGTACTCTTATTATTGCATATCCGAAAGGTTAAGGTATGCAAGGATGTCCCTTTATTGATACATATGTAATGAATACAATTATATAAGTAGTTAACCTCAAATAGTGAACGTTATGAAATGTTAATGGAAGTGAAGAAAGTGAACTTGCTTTGATTAACCTTGGAGATATTTAGGTGAATGGGAAATTAACCATACTATTTCTTGAAAAAGTAAAATATGTCTTTGCATAATATATGTTAATTCTAGTTATTGTTGTATTTGATTATAAGCATGCAAATAATATCTATCTTGCTTAATTGTTATTTCAATTTAACATGTTCGTATTTTATTTAGCTTTTTGTGAAGAAAATACTAATATCTATTTTCTTGATTCCTTGGAAGGAACATGTTTGGTGCTAAATTCCTAGAAAAAGGAATATGAGTTAAAGAATAACTTCTTGAAAATATTGCATAGCTGGATGAATTGTGTCAACTTCTTGATTTAGGTGTATACAAGGTTAAGCTAACCTTTTTATTGTTTCCTAGTTTTAAGCATAAAGAAGGTTAAAGGGAAGCATGAGAAACTACATGTAGAAAGACAATGAAACTAGGTTATATTAGCTTCTTTTTGAAGAAGCAAGTATTTGTTTACATGAAAATAATAACTAAATGATGGTAGAATTCTAAAGAAGGGAATATGTTGTGCATACATTAAAGAAGAGCTATTATGATAATCTTTGGCATGCACAAATAATAGCCATTGTGTTATAGAGATATGTTCTTTGCACGGATTGAAGAAATATTAAGTTATAATGTTTCTTTAGGAAGAATTATTTGTGAGTACTTTATGCTATCATAACTATTATGTTAGTTTCTTTTGGAATAAGGTCATGCATATGCATGCAATATTTGTATTAGTGTTCATTGCAAAGAATATACATATTTGTATGTGGGAAAAGATAGCATGTTGTGTTAGACTACATTGGAAAATATTGTTAGTATACTATTTGAAAAAAAAGACATGTATTTGTATTATTTATTGCATTAGTTTTACATAAAAGAAAGCATGTGTTTGCATGCTCTGTTGTGTTAAGCATTCCTTTGGGAAGACTCTTTTGGAATCTATATACATTTGCATGCATGGGAACAACATTTGTTGTGTTAGCTTTCTTTACATGCACCGAAAGTAATATCTTAAGGGTTAGTTATTTTGATTAACTTTATGTAATTCGCATGTACGAAGATTGTAACTGATATATTAGTTTCTTTTAAAGAAATTTCTAGACAGTGGTAGCGATTTGTCTTGCAAGAATGTGTGCTTATGTGAGGGAAATATTAGTTGATATTTTATAGACATTCTTTGATGGTTACGTGCTTATAACTAGCGCATAAGATGTGTTGTTAAAGGAATCATGTTGTGATATTATACTTGCATGTCATGACTCTACATGAATAGATGGAGAAGCATCACTCGTATAGATTTGTGAATGTGTTGATTAATTCTTTATGAATCGTCACACCAATGTATGTTGAAGACAACATTAGTAGGAAATGATGGTGACTTGTGCAAAGGAAATATTATGCTTAACATGGTGGCAAGTAAATGATTAATGGTTCATGCAGAAAAGTGTGAGCTGCAGGATGGTTCATTGTATGATGGTCCATTGTAGGTACATCCATGCCACCAAGATATGCAGATATGAATATTAGTGGGTAAATGCTATCATAATTATTTTAATGTCTTTAAGCTAGATATTTGTATATTCCCTTGTAATATTTGTTATCACAAAATCAGACCGAATAGGCTGCCAATCAAATCAATCTCATGTAACTGTTTCAAACCAATATTTTGATTGAGGCTTAGCCTTCTCAACCTGAGAGGGATCTCTCAGGCTGAGGAGGCTAAGCCTCAGTCACAAGATTAGTTTGAAATAGTTACACTGAAGTTGTTTGATTAGTAGCCAATTAGGTACAATTTTTGTGATAACATTTTGGTGTGTCTGCCAGGAGTCTAAAGATTATACTTTCCTGAGATTTTGAAGCTAAAATTCTAAAGGTAGTAGGAGCTCAGGAATATTTTCAAGGTTGCATCTACCTTGGTGACTCCACACATCAAATAATCAATTGGAAGGTGACTCCACTGCTTTAAGATCAGTAGCTTGATGAAGTTTCAGAATGAGTTCCATTGCAAGAATAAATGCTAGGTATGGCCCTATGAATCGGTCTCACATCCCTAGTTTTCCAAATCCTATGCCAAAGGTTGAATGTTTAACTGATCTTCCTATATTTAAATATGAAAATAAAGACAATGCTGCTCTTCATTTGGATAAATTCCATATGCATGTACACATTATTAAGGTTCAATTCCTTGAGGATTGTCTCATGAAGATGTTTATGGCCACTTTGGAAGGAAAAGCACGATCTTGGTATGAAAGCTTGCCAAATGGTTCACTATATTCTCTTGCTGATTTCCATGTTGCATTTAATGAGATGTATGAAGCGTGTCATCCCTCCTTATTGCTAGCCAAAGACTATTGTAAACACTGTGTGAGTGTTATTGCATATTTGTAGAATTGTTATGAAGATGATGAGTTCATGGATGAGGAAATTTTAGAATACCTTCATGACAATCCCTTTCATCACCAAGAAGAAAGGATAGCCTCTTTATTAGATGAAAATGAAACCCATCAAGAGTTTATTTATGAAAATTATGATACATCCTCTGAGTTTGATGAAAGGTTGCAGTAGACTTGTCAGTATTTTGATCATCAGGAGTATGAGAATCATTGCAAACAATAAGAGGAAATACTAGAAGATAGTTTCTATAACCCTCAAGTTAAGGAAAGTGTTGATTTTTCATGTCTTTCCTTATATCAGCCTACATCAAATAATGATCACACTAAGGAAAAAGTGGGTGAAAATTTGTATTTATCCTTGTCTTATAATCTGAAATCATTTGAGAGCAAGTCATAAGATAAGATTCAGTTTGTGGATGAAGTTGCAGAGTGTTGAGATTCAACAAGATGATGAGCTTAGTGAAAAGAGTCGCCTTCACTCAGTGGGCCCGCAGGCTATTTTTGGCGCAAGTCTATTTTTAGACTATGTCTATTTTTAGACATGGTGATCATATTTCAGAAGTTGCATGATGCTATTTCTGGATGGTTGATCAAGTTGGAAAAATAGATGAAATTATATTTTTATAATATTGGGCGAAGTCTATTTATAGATCGTCGATCTAAAAATAGAAGTGTCGATTATTATTAGCTCTTAATAATAATTTGACAATAAACAAAAACTTATTCTCTTGGAGCACTTAGTTTCAGTGCACAGATTTTTCAAATCAGTGGGCTGAAGGAATTACGCAATTCCTAGGGTTTACTGGTGGTTCATAGATGGAGGACTCAATTAGAACTGAAGTGGAAAATTTATGACAGAATTGGAAGAGTAGTTCATGTAGTTGTTATTCAGTTTAATTAAGTTAATGGAGTTAAACTCAGTTGAGCTAGTTGTATCTAGTCTAACTAAATGATACACTAGTGAGAGTGGAGTGAATTAATTAGTTAATTAATTCAAAAATAATAACTCATTAATCAAATGAACAAATGCAACAGTTAACTACAGTGCATGGCAGTTCCAGTGGAGACCCAGTGGAGAGATAGGTGAAAGGGCAAGATGGACTATCCGTTGTGACTATAGTGATGTATTGATTGCACCAAACACACATTGGAGTTGCCAATGAGGATTTCATAGTCAAGGCAAGGGTAATTCGAATTCATTTAGAGATATTCTTCAGTAGGGATTCTTGTGATGGAGGCACAAGCTATATCAGTGTATAAAAATCGGTGCATGGGTGCAGACACTGTTCCCAGTTGAGTGTGTGATGATTGATTGTATTGAGAGCTTGTTCTTCTAGCTTTGGCATGAATGACCTGAATCTCCATGAACCTGTATTTTCTATGATTGGCATTTTGCTTTGAACCTCTGACCAAACAATGATACATGTCGATATTTATTATATATATATTCATTTTGTGTCATTCACACAGTAAGTGGAGATATTTAACAAAGTTAAAATAAATATTGGGAATCAAGGAATTTGGATATATACATGTTAATCTACTACTATTTCTTCATGGTATGGTGAAATATTATTCATAATTGCAATTACGAATTGATGAAAATTTAATGGCAGTGAAAAAATTCGAATTTGCTACAGAAATTCTTTGTGCAGAAGTTGAGTATACATTGAAATGTATTTCAATGGGTTGCAATTAGATTATGCCCTTGATGGGAGCTCGAATTAAAAATCCTGGAAGGATAGGATGGAGGTGGTGCTGGAGGATAATGTACTGAAGGATTTCATCGATAGCGATGTTCCTAAGTTGGGATCTAGAGATGCTGCATTACTTGACGCATGGAAAAAGAAGATAGCAAAGACAAGAAGAATCTTGTTGGAAGGTGTGAAGGACCATATTGTGTCCAGCCTTCACGGGAAATCCACTCCATTCTTAATGTGGAAGGCTTTGACAGTTTTGTTCCAAAGCAGCAACGACCGGAGGAAGTTGGCGCTGAAAGACAAGCTTAGAAAAATAAAAATGGAGAAGGGCGATAGTATTCCAAAATATCTCACGAAGTTTGTCCATTGTAGGGATGAACTGGGAAGTGTGGGGATTACTGTTGATGAGGAAGACTTGGTGAACTTGGCTCTCCTCGGGTTTCCAAAGATTTGGCATAGCTACGAAGACTCTGTCAATGGACGGGAGAAACTACCGGATGGGAGCGACTTTGGTCGGATATTGTGTAGGAGGAGATAAGGTGAGGTACCAGGGATGGTTCTTCATCGAAGAATGAAGATGAATAAGGAAAGGGAAGGGGAATAAATTTCATTCAAAATCTGATGCTAAAGGCAAGAAGCAGGATTTGTCCAAGGTGAAGTGTTTTCACTGTCACGAACATGGACATTTCGCCACTAACTTCCCACAGAAGAAGATGAACAAGAAGGCTACTGGAGCTGCAGCTGGAGAGGCCTTAGCCTCCCAATTTGAACTTTATTTCTCCTTGATCACATGCTTGGTTTCAAGCTATATGGGATCGGTGTGGTATCTTGATAGTCGTGTGTCTTTCCATATGACGGGAGACAAGGAGTTGTTTAGTGACTTGGAGGAGAAGGACCTTCAAATGCATATAGAGATGGGCGAAAATGGTCGATACGGTGCGACCATAATTGGGACCATTACCTTTGAGAGGGAGTATGGTAATCCATTCTTTTTGAAAGATTTTATTCATGTTCCAGGTCTGAAGAAGAACTTGGTCTTGGTCGCAATGTTGGAAGACAAAGGTTATGACGTTGTTTTTAGTGATGGAAAAGCCTTCCTGTGACATAAAATAACGGGTCAAACCAAGAGGATAGGGATTCGAGCTAATAATATCTACAAGCTAGAGGTAGATGGCTGCATTGCAATGGTGGGAAAATCAGAAGAAGTAGTGAGCCGGGACGAGGGCGAATTATGGCACAGGAGATTAGGCCATCTTCACCATGGCGCTTTGAAGATTTTGCAGCAGATTTCTATTAGACTTCCCAAGGGTAATCTTGCGTAGTCAGATCAGTGCAAGGGATGTAATATGGGTAAGTTTGTGAATACCACCTTTCATGAGAAGGAGAATCATGCCTCGGTGATCCTGGAGAGAATTCACACAGACGTGTGTAGACATTTCTCGGTTGCTTCAACAGCAAAACACGGGTATTATGTTATATTTTTTGATGACTATTCTCGTAGATGCTAGATTTTCTTCATGCAGAGGAAGAGAAAAACATTCTCAAAGTTCTGTGAGTTTAAAGCATTGGTGGAGAAGGAGTCGGGGAAGCAAGTGAAAGCTCTACGGAGCGAAAATGGTGGTGAATACATCTCTGGCGAATTCAAAGACTTATGTAGAAAAGAAGGAATTCGAAGAGAACTCATAGTGCCTCATAACCCACAGCAGAATGGGGTCGCTGAGTATAAGAACAGAACGATCGTGGGTGCTACACGAGCGATGCTGCATGACCAGGGCCTACCGATGCACTTATGGGCGGAAGCATGCAACACTGCGGTTTATGTGAAAAACCATTGTCCTCATAGAGTACTTGGAATGAGTACACCTAAAGAAGATTTTACTGGTAAGAAGCCTGATATATCTCATTTGAATATTTTCAGCTCATCTATTTACATTCATGTGACAAAGGAAGCCAGGAAGAAGCTGGAGCCGACTGCAGAAGTTAGGATATTTGTGGGGTACATAGAAACACCCCATAATTATCGTGTGTATTTTCCAGACAGTCGGATGATTGTGGTGCGACGGGATATAAAACTCAATGAGGTGAAAGCCATGAAGTTGTTGCTTGAGAGGAAGTTACACTTGCATGCAGATGAGGAGCTACTTGTTCCCAAAGATGAGACTCTAGATGTGGATCAGCCACAGGAGGAGATTCATGGAGTGGAGGAGTCCACTCATGAAGAACCAAACATCAGACAAGGCAAAAAGTGTACCACAGAAGCTAAGACACTAAAGCTTGATGTGGCATAGAATGTAGGAGTCCCTACATCACAGCGTAGACAAAGACAGACACTTGAACGATTTACTGGATACATGGCTCTTATGAGAAATTGTCTTAAAAAGCCATCTTCTTTTGAAGAAGTAGTGCAGGAGCCCACATGGGTGGATGCCATGGTGGAGGAGTATGACTCCATTGTCAGAAACAGTGCTTGGGAGATTGTTCCAAGGCCAGTGGGTAAATCAGTTATAGGATCCAGATGGATCTACAAGGTAAAACAAGTTGCTGATGGAAGCATTGTGAAGTATAAGGCAAGATTTTTTTCCCGGGGCTTCTCACAAATCGAGGGGATTTATTATGAAGCACCTGTCACATGGTATTATTCCATAAGGACCATCCTTGCTCTCTCAATGCAGATGGGTTGGCACATTCATCAGATGGATGTGAAGACTGCGTTCCTTAATGGGATCATTGAGGAAGAGGTGTACATTGAGTAGCCTGAAATATTTGATATCTTCAGCAGCGATTCACATGTGTGTAGGCTCAAAAGAGCGTTGTATGGGGCACCACGTGCTTGGTACAATCAGATCGACAACTATTTCACTGGACTTGGCTTCACCAAGAGTGAGGTGGATGGAAACCTGTACCAAATTGTGGTGGAGGGTAAGCTTTTAATAATTGTTCTTTATGTTGATGATTTAATACTAACGGGTGATGAGAATTTGATACACTCATGAAAGGTAGATCTTGTAAAGGAGTTTGAGATGAAGGATTTGGGCCTCCTTCATTATTTCCTTGGATTGGAAATATGGCAGCGGGAAGGTGAACTATTTGTGTCTCAAGGCAAGTATGACTGGGAGATCCTTGAGAAGTTTCACATGTAAGGCTGCAAGCCTATCAACACTCCTCTTCCAGGAAATTGGAGGAAAGAGGATGCTACATCGGCAGAGGTAGTGGATGCCACTATTTATCGATAGTTGGTGGGCTCACTCATGTATTTAGTTAATACAAGACCAGACATATGCTATGTGGTGAGCCAACTTTCACAAGCGATGGTTAGGCCTACCAAGCTCTTTTGGAAGGCAGGCAAGCATGTCCCGAGGTATCTCAGGGGCACATCTGAGTATGGTTTATGGTACAACAGACGGATGAGGTGAAGTTGCATGGCTTCACGGATGCAGATTGGCCAGGCAGCCCAACAGATAGAAAGAGCACATCAGGAGGGGTTTTCAGTATCAGATCTACGGCAGTTTCTTGGTATAGCTGGAAACAAAGATATGTGGCACTCAGTTCAGTGGAAGCATAATACATGGTAGCAAGTAAAGCTACATGTGAGGCTATCTGGATGAGGAAGATCTTGGTCGGTTTGTTTAGTTCACATTTAGATCCTACAGTGATATATTGTGATAATCAGAGTTGCATTAAACTCTCGATTAATCTTGTGTTTCATGATAGATCTAAACATATTGATATCCGGTATCATCATATCAGAGATTGTGTGCAGCGGAAGATCATGTTGCTTCATTACATTCTTACGGAAGATCAGGATGCAATTATTTTGACAAAGGCGCTCACCATGAGCAAATTAGAATACCATAGAGGCAGGATTGGGGTGAAGGTTAATCCCTATCTTGTTGAGAGGGAGTGTTGAGATTCAAAAGGATGATGAGCTTAGTGAAAATATTCTCCTTCACTAAGTATTCTCCTTCACTAAGTGGGCCCATAGGCTATTTTTGGTGCAAGTCTATTTTTAGACTATGTCTATTTTTAGACATGGTGATCATATTTCAGAAGTTGCATGATGCTATTTGTGGATGGTTGATCAAGTTGGAAAAATAGATGAAATTCTATTTTTAGAATATTGGGCGAAGTCTATTTATAGATCGTTGATCTAAAAATAGAAGTGTTGATTATTATTAGCTCTTAATAATAATCCGACACTAAACAACAACTTATTCTCTTGGGGCACTTAGTTTGAGTGCACATATTTTTCAAATCAGTGGGCTGAAGGAAAAACACAATTCCTAGGGTTTACTGGTGGTTCATGCATGGAGGAATTAGTTAGAACTGAAGTGGAAAAGTTATGACAGAGTAGGAAGAGTAGTTCATGGAGTTTTTATTCAGTTTAACTCAGTTGAGCTAGTTGTATCTAGTCTAACTGAATGATACACTAGTGAGAGTGGAGTGAATTAATTAGTTAATTAATTCAAAAATAATAACTCATTAATCAACTAAAAAAATACAACAGTTAACTACAGTGCATGGCAGTTCCAGTGGAGACCGAGTGGAGAGATAGGTGAAAGGGCAAGATGGACTATCCGTTGTGACTATAGTGATGTATTGATTGCACCAAACACACATTAGAGTTGCCAATGAGGATTCTGCAGTCAAGGCAAGGGTAATTCGAATTCATTCAGAGCTATTCTTCCTCAGGGATTGGGAAGTGGAGGCAGGCTATCAAGTGGCAAGAAATCGATGCATGGATTTGCATATTTCTTCTTATTAGTGGGTGACGATTGATTGTACTGAGAGCTTGATGTACTAAGCTTTGTATGAGATTGTTACATGATCTCCATGATACATAATATATGATAGTTTGGGTTTTCAGCTTCATGATTTCCCATTAAACAACTGTGTTATGTGCGATTGTTTTTATTTATGCTTCACATGTGTTTGTAATTAATTTTCCGCAAAATATTAACAATGGAATGATTCTGTATTTTGCAAGAAGTTAAATATTGTGAGATCAGGGGAATCTAGATGTATGCATGCTTAGTGTATACTAATTTCTTCACAGAGAACTTTGAAAAGGACATTCAAGTTTCATAAGATAAAATTCAATCTCATAGTATTCATGATCAAGATCAGTCTTTTCAAATGATTTTAATGCCTGAACACAGAGAGGGGGTGTTGCTACCTTTCTTCTTAGAGATTGAGGAAGAATACATTGTTTTTGTAAATCAGTTTGAAAGCACACAACTGAATTCTTATGTGGTTGATCAAAGCATGGATGAGTTGTCAAAAGTTGCAAAATGTCATGCAAAGCATCAAACATATCATGCCTTCTTTGATCCTATAGTTGAATACATGGAAGAGTTCTATAGTCCAAATTTCCAGTTATATTTTAATTTTGAAGATTAGTTACATCTCATGTTTCCTTGGTCATTTAAGTATCATGTTTACTTTTGGGTCAAGCACAGTCAAGGGATTCAAATGTCAAATTAGATCAATGACTGGCTTCATTGGAAGTTTCATGTTCCTTGAGTTACAAATGGATATTGCAGCTGATAGGGTAGGTAGGAGTGTGTGAATAAGCTCGAAGTTGACTGAGAATCTTTTCAGTAGGTATAGATTTGGTTCTTCTGCAGTGATCATCAATCTTGAGCCTGAGGTGAAGGCTATAATAGTTTGAATAAGACTTGATAAAATTTCAAATTTTTTATTCCAAGAAGATGGATAGCAGCACTGGAACTACTGGTTCTTAGTGTACCACAAGGGCACTCTATCCCAAGTGGAGCCATTGTTATCACCCAAAAATTTTAAAAAACATCATTGTGTTATGTTTGTTTTTTTTCATGGTTCAAATTAGGTTTAGAAGTCAATTTAGGATTTGGTTAAGGATAGGTTAGATTTTTATAAGTTCAAAGCCCATCCTTAAGTTCAAAAAAAAGTCTTTTTAAGGTCCATTCATTGTCAAATATCCATAATTTCCATTTGTGAGTCATTTCCTAAAGTCTCATGTCAAAACTGGTCAATTAGCCAAGAAACCTTACTTTCGTAGCGCCGCTAGCTCAAAAAAGTTGATTTGCACTACGAAATTGTTGAAAGTTATGAAGCAAAAAACTCTATTTTCTGGTTTTGAGTAGTCAACTTCCAAGGAGGTTCTGAGCAACTGAAAATGAATTTGGGAAAAAGGAAGGAGATTTTTCTTCCTAACAGACCAAAATACACAAACCTCTCTCAGTTTCTTCAAATTCATTAGGAGGTGGGAGAATTGATAAATTAAAATGCGCTACGAAACTGTTGTTACAAAACCGTCCTATACATGACTGTTTAGCAGTCAACTTCAAGTTCATTTTTTGGCCAAATTAAAAAGTAGTTTGGAATTAGGAAAGAGGTTTGTCTTCATCACAGCCCTAGCTACAATCACCTCTCTCACTTTTCTCACAAGTGTTATTAGTTGGGTGATACAAGGCTTTCTTTGAAGCCCTATTTTCAGAAAACAAAGTTTTCCTGTTTTACACATGTTTTTCAAAAGCAGTTTCTGGACAGTAGGAGATGTATTTCAAAAAAAAAAGAGAGGTTTTTATTGAAGAAATAATGGCCTACAAAAAAATCCTTCAGTTTCTCAAACTACATCATGGATTAGGAGATATAAGCTCTGTCTCAAGACCTATTTTTCAGATAACAACAGGAGAAATTTGCAAGAAGTTAAGAAGTTATGAAGGAGAAAGCTAAATGTGTTTTTATATTAAATATGGTTTTTAAATGATGGAATCAGATTTATTTTGAATTTTTGGCACATTTATAGTTTTTACTTTGAAAAAATTTGGAAAAAACTGCTCACTCAGTAGTTTCGTAGCGCAAATAGTGTAAAAAGAGTGAAAAGCGCTACAAAACTGTTGTAGCAGCTTTTTTCACTCTTTCTCATCAAATTTTGAAGGGAAAAAGTTTGAATTATGATCTAAAATTTCTATGGAGGATGTATTTAGAGATAATGAAGACAATCCTTGAGGAAAGAAATCAAAATTTTGAAGAAACAAGGGTTAAAAAGCAGTGCTACGAAACTGTGTTGTTTTCGTAGCGCAGTTTATTTTAACTCATTTGAACAGTCTAATGATGGTTTTTGGACACCTGGAGCTTAGGGAGGATTCATGCAGGTTTCATTTTAGTTTCCAACAGGAAAGAACTCAAAATAATAAGTTCATGGTGGTCATAATGTTTCAAGATGTGCAAGGGACCCTATGCCTAGAAAACATGAGACTGTTCCTATTTTGGTGGAAGTCAACATCATGGTCATGAAGAGTTGAAGTATATCCTCTGGGTTCAACCATGTGTTAGTACACTTGGAAAATGATGTAACTTAATTAAGATAAGGTGGTTATAGATATTGTTTAAGAGTTTGAATCCTATTTGTAATAGGACTGTTTTATTAGATTAGTTGTCTTTTTGTAATAAATACCATGTCATATGGTTAGACAAGGCGTCAAGAGTCAGGAGTTTGAGATATCTAGCATAGGATAAGGTTATCTCATGTGGTAAATTATCTATAAAATATCAAGAAGTCTAATATTCAGGGGTTGGACATTTTTAACAAAAGGTTGTGTTTATTGTAAGTGACTGGTTTTCAGCTTAATACAGAATCTTCTACTTGACTACCTTGAGATTCAGAAGGGGTTTTTAGTGTTTTCCTACTCTATAAGTACTCCTTATATATCTTATTTGCAGTTTTGTTCATCTATATTACTCATAAATCATCTCTAATATGCTTTGACTTCATTTATAAATGGACTAACTGTGTTTTTACATGTTTCAAGTGTGTGTCTCATGACTAAAAACCCTGATATGCCTCAAATTCCATGCCAATTAGATTTACTGATTTTCTGAGATTTCCTTGACTCCATAAGCCAAATGTATACATGCTGATGTTAGTTTCAACCTACAGGTTGGAAAATGTTATATGAGCAGACCATTTTGTAAAGCTTTGGATTGACTGATATATACAGTAACATACAAATTTTCTTCACCTGGGATTCTTAGCGTATTTTCAATGAGTTTTATGTCCTATCTTTGAAATGTTTTCTTCCATAGTCTTAATGCTCATTACTCAGAATTCATGGATGTTCATGCTCTGACTTCCTTTAAGTATTGAACTATGGTGAATCTCTTTTAATACTTTGCTTTCAATACCTTGATGTCTCATTACTCAAAATTTATGTATCACATGCTCTGACTTCTTTTGAACCTCAATTTATTGGGATTTTCCTGAATGTGTTACTCTTTCATTGAAGTATATACAAGCCTCAGCTTCCACAAGGAAAGCCCTTGTTATTGAGAGCCCTATCACTGACTCCATAGCCCAATTGTAGAAAGCATTCATCTTCTCAACCTGAACCAAAACACAAATAATAGAGTTAGCCATCTATCTATATCCCATATCATTAACCCTTGAGAGAGCCCTCTCAGGCTGAGGAGGCTAAGCCTCAGTCACAAGATTGGTTTGAAATAGTTACAATGAAGTTTTCTGATCGGCAACCAATCAGGTACGATTTTTGTGATAACAAGATTTATAACAATGGTTAATGGATGGTCTCCCTTATAAGCCATTGAGTGAGCGGTGAACACCCTCACGAGCGTTTAATAATAAAATTAAATGTTTTTTGGTTTTCACCCTTCGGGGTTTCCAAGGTATATTGGTGTTCAATGATGTGATTGATTATTGTGTCAGATTGATGATGTTGATTCCTTTCTTGTTGAGATGTTCATAATGTCAAGTATGTGATGACTACATGAATAATGAAATGAATGCAAGGTTACATCTACAGTTTTATGGTAATGTGCCATAATAATGGTTGTTAATGGTTAAGAAACTTACTATTCTTATACTAAGGTTACACTATGAACTGGTGAACGTTCTATCTAATGATTAGTGACGAATCTTGAATAGTGATTTGGATAGTTACCCATGGGTAATTTGTATGAAAATTTTCGAACTCCTTATATTTCCATGTGAGGATATCGGGGTATGTTACATTATTATAATATTATTATAGTTGGAAAATTAAGGAATTTAAAGGATAAATTGGGATATTAAGGTTTAATAGAAAAAATGTGTGTATTTTTAAAGATGTTTTATTAAAGTTTTATTTTATGTGTTATATGTTTTGAAGTATTTTTGGGCATATTTTTCTATCAAATTTTCCCAAAATTGAGTAGTGATTTGTTGAAATCACAAGTTTGAGTTGTGAAATCTCTACAATTAGAGTGCCCCAAGGGTTTTTCAAGGTTCTTATCCATATAGTTAAAAATGCATTTTAAACAACGAAAGATTACTATTTGACCAAAAATTGTTTTGTAGGATTTCAACCAAAAACTCCAAAACTTATAATATTTAGGCAACACCATTCTTAAATGCCAAAAAAAACCTGTATCCCTTTGGTGGGATAATGCAATTCAATTATAAAGGCTCTATTCCTTGAATTATATTTGAGTTCATTCTATTCACTTTAGCTTTGGTTTATTTTGACTAAACAAGTTTCCCTTGTTTTTTAAGTCCATTTTCTCTGTAATTATCATTTTGGTGGAGAAAACCAATTTATGCCCATTTGAAAGTGAGTTAGAAGAAGGGGAAATTTAAAACTATGGAAAAAGGGAATAGATACCGATAGGTGAAAAGGAAAGTAGTAATAAAGAGGAATATGCAATGTCATCATTGGAAGAAGCCCCAATTCAACAAGACCCTCTTGAGGAAGAATAACAAGAGGATGAAGTATTTGACTCTCCCAAAGGCAGAAAATCCAAAAATGAATTCTATTCCTATGTTGAAGACAAATCAGTGAATGAGCTAGACAAATGGTATGAAACATCCAAATCAACAAGAAAATTTGGAAGAAAATCAAATCACGAGCTACAATCAACACATGAAAAGGGAGATAAGGAAAATGGCACACAAATGGTTCTCTATGCACTCGGATTTAAATTTACCAAGAATAAAAGAAGCATGGTACTGTAGTTCCCCATTTGGGGGGAGGACTAAAACAAATCATAAATCAATGAATATCATCTCCTAGAATTGTAGGGGAATGGGGAGTGTAAGAAGGGATTCATAAATTTAACTTTTAATAAGGATTGATTTTCCTTCCATCCTTTTGATTCAAGAGACAAAGCTGGGAGAAAGTGAAGCCTAGCAAAAAAGTATAAAGTCATCTGGAAAGGGATCAATGCAAGCACGGTAATCATTAGAGTTCTATCTTGTGGGTTGTGCACTCTCTGGGAAACTTATCTTTAAAAGTTGGTCAATGAGGATAAATCTACACATTGGATTCTTGTTAGATTGATTTCTATTATTTTATGAAAAATATGTAACAATGTCAATATCTATGTCCCTGATGATGGGCGAAGTGTTCACCCGAAACATCAAACGTTTCAATGCTTTGTAAGATAGTTTTCTCTGAGAATTGCTTTCTCATCTATATGCCAAATATATGCTATGAAAAAATTATGTGTTGAGATTCTCTAATAGCATTGAATGACTCCCTCCTCAACAAGAATGCCATTATAGGGGAGGGTTTTAATGTTACAATTCACCAATGGGAGAAAAAAAGGGGCAGTGTGGTAACATATTAATTCGAGGAAAATATGGAAGATTTAATCTCATGGATGGATCTTATAGACATCAAGCCTAAATTCTCCAAATTCACATGGAGAAATAAGAGAGCATGACCAGGACATATAGTAGCAAGGTTGGATAGATTTCTTTTGGACATTGTATTATTGGAGCACAACATGAATGTCTCATCCTTCAACTTGGCTTGGGGTAGATTAGATCACACACTAATGAAGTTGGATCTAGAATGAGTTGAGTCTTGAGGTCATATGCATTTTCGATTCAATCCTTTAGGGATAAAAGAAGAGGATTTTGGCCCCCTCGTTTCAAAGGCATGGTCAAAGTGGGTCATGGGATCACCCATATACATTTGGGAATAGAAAATTAAGTCTCAAAGAATAATTAGGCAATGGGCTAGGGAGAAAAATAAACTCAATAATAGAAAAGCGGAGTAGACCCAATTTTAATTAGAAGGAACCTTCCAGGAAATGAAAGAGCACCTAATTACAAAGGGTATGTTATCTCTTGAGAAGCGCACCTTTGAGGCCATGCACCAGCATCTTAAGGAAGATGAGGAGATATGGAGACTTAAATTATGAAGCTTGTGGCTTAAATAAGGGGATAATAATAATAAATTCTTCCACAAACAAGCAAGAATGATGAAGTGCAAAATAGATTTAAATTGCTAGAGGTAAATGGAGAGGTAATTGTAAACATAGGAAAAATAAATGAAGCAACATTTTCACACTTTGAATCATTATATAAAGAAACAGGGGGTGTGTCGGTTCATCTTTCTTTCCCAAATCCCCAAACTAGTTGTTAATGAAGATAATGATAAAATAATGAAGCATATCATTAAATAAGAGTTATGCAGGTTATATAGTCCTTTAACCTAGACAAATCCCTTGTACCTGATGGATTTATGGGACACTTCTATCAAAAATTATGGAGCACTATCAAAATTGATTGATGCAAAATGGTAATTTTTGT
Source organism: Pinus albicaulis (assembly GCA_034641835.2). Taxonomy (NCBI): domain Eukaryota; kingdom Viridiplantae; phylum Streptophyta; class Pinopsida; order Pinales; family Pinaceae; genus Pinus; species Pinus albicaulis. The sequence continues at coordinate 1,824,402,077 of CM076575.1, read as the reverse complement.
TTAGAATTCAGGTAGAATGGGGGGTGGTTTAAATTCATCCTTCCTTGCAGTGGTCCCCAAGGAGGTGAACCCTTCTTCCTTTTCTCAATTTCATCCAATTTCAATGTGTAACTTCTTGTATAAAGTGGTCCCAAAAATTTTAGCTTAAAGGCTTGAGCCTCTTATCCATTATTTTCTTTCTGAAAATGAAGGGGGATTTGTGAATAATAGGAAAATTATGGATGATTTCATCTTAGTCCAAGAAGCCATACACTCCAAAAAATCCAAAGGTAACAAGGAAATGGTAATCAAAGTGGATATGAACAATGCCTTTAATCGTGTCAAGCATTCCTTTTTGTTTCATATTTTAAAAAAATGAGCTTTTCTCCAAAGGTCATCAAATGGATAAATTCTTGCATTTTGAATCCATTGATCTCTCCTTCGATGAATGGATGTTCATTAGGGTTATTTAAAGCCACGCCCTCTTTCTCCATTTATTTACATATTAATGGTTGATTCTTTTAGCATAAAGTTGCATCAATACTCTCAAGGTTAGTATAGGAGTTTATTCTCTGTTAAATTAGGATATGCATCTTTGCTCTTTTCGGAAAGAATATCGTTGGCCTCCCTCTAGATTATGGCCCATAATTTGGGCTTCTGATTATCCCCCAAAAATAAATATTTTTTTTTGGATGTTAGCTCATAAGAAAATTCTTATGGAGGAAAACCTAATGAAGAGAGGAATAATTGGACCCTCTTGGTATGCTTTATGCAAAAATAATATAGAAACCATTGATCATTTTTTCTTGGAATGCACCTTCTCATGAGAATTTTGGAGCGATTACTCTTCCTCCTAAGAGCAATAATTAGATGGTGAAACACTATTCAATATCTTTTGGGGAAATGGGGGAAGTTCTATAATGGCTCCTTCCAAGGAAAAAAAATAATGAAAATAATTTTGGAAGTATTATCGTATTTCATCTACTAGAAAATATGGCTATCTAGAAACAAAGTAGTGTTCCACAAAGAAAGAGTTGATAATACTCAAATGGAGGGTAGATCTCTGGGATAATTGGGAGAAACCTTCACAGTAGAAGATATCCAATATGAAGACTAGAACCTGGATGAAGAGAAACTAGAATGGATATATTACTTCAATGTGAAATTCAATACAAAAGGAAGAGAGCGTTGTAGAGAAAAATGGAAGATTTGTCTCCCGTGACAAGGAGTTTAAGGTTTGGATCAAGGAAAAAAAACAATATATTCTCTATTTTGATGATGCAACAAAGGGTGAACTTATGGTGGCAGGAGCAGAGGGGGTGATTCTTCACCCTAAGAATCAAGTAGAAATTAAGCATGCTCGAGGGCTGGGTCATGCCTCAAATAATGAAGTTGAAGCTTATGCTCTTTGTCAAGGTTTAAGAAAAATTTTGGGGCTTAGAATTCAAAATCTTATTGTCATAGGAGAATCAACAATCATCATAAATCATTTATATGAAGGAACACTCCCACCATATCTCATACTAAGACAAATATTTAAAATAATTCATCATTGGTATCAATCCTTTGCTAAAAAGCAATGTCTTTAGGAATTAAGAACCTATAACTATGACGCATATTTACTAGCTAATGAGGGATAAAAACTTGAAAAAGGAGGTGCTAAAATGGAATGGGTAGAAAGGGGTTGACCCACTCCCCTAAAAAAAATTAATTTTAATTTCAATAATGCATAAAATTTCAAAAATTAGAAGATCCCCATGAGTAAAGCGATATAACAAAGGGTATAAATCAAAGTGATGGGCGAGTGGACTAGGGGGTATTTGAATTAGAATATGGGACTTGTTTGTGTGCAGTTTCGTGGCGATCGTGGAAGAGATATAAGTGATAGGTGGTGGTTTAATGGGGATTTTAAAAAGGAGGATTAAATGTGACATGATGGACCAATGTGGGAATTCATGGGAGGCATCTACTGATTTGAAGGAAGCATGGGACGCGATGTTGACTGAGGGATTTTAGAGGCAATTTAATTCCATGAATGAATTGTGTACTAAACAAGGTGATCTCAGGTACTATTGCATGATGGCTACCATGTTGGTTAGCTTACAAATTCTAGAGGAGGGTGGTTGGTTGGAAGTTAAGGTATACCCATCTCTTTATGAGAGGTGGAATTGGGATGATGGACTTATAGCCTTTAGTTGTTTATTTTTTCGCCCTCTGGGAAAATGGGAAATGGATTTGTGGGTAGCATATAGTGAGGATAAGGGTGGAAAGAGGAAATATGGGCTTAGAGGTGAGGGTGATCATTAACAGTTGTTTGGGTATGTAGTATCAAAATAAAGAATGGTGATGTTGCTCAGCATGGAATATTGTGGTAAAAAAAGGTGTTCTTTCTCATTATCTTGTTCAATTGCACTGTTGTTGAAGGTTTGAGGCTTGTCTTGTCTCCTTTGCATTAAGGAAAATTTCATGTTGAAAAGAATTATCACAACTAAGGTGATAACTGTTGTGAATCCAACTCCAAAAATAGAAGAAAAGAGAGATCAACGCCTTAGAAATAAGCCACTTCGAGGGGGAAACCTCAAATACATTACATAAATGAACAATTCTTGGATGATACAAATAAAAAAACCTCCTTTCTATATATAGGAGTCCATGGGGCCACAATTTAATCCTAGTGGGACCACAATGTAATCCTAGCCGACCTAACAATAATAATTTAAGGGCACAATAATAACAATATGGGGGTTACAAGGGTACAAAAATAACAATAAGGGGGTTACACTAACGACAATAAGGGACTATACTAGTAATATAGGGACCTAACATGCTCCTCGCCTTCAAAAAAGTGTTGTCCTCAATGCTTGAGTAGCTCCGGGTGCTTTTGTATAAAATTCTCATCCTCCCATGTAGAATCTTCAGTGGGTAAGTTCTTCCTTTTGATGAGATACTCTGAAATTGATCGATTTCGTAGTTGTCGAGTTCTTGTTTCCGTGACTGCTTCAGGTTCCAATATGGTTTTTCCTTCCTCATAAAGTTCTAGCAATATTGTTTGAACTAGAATTTTGTCCCCTATAACCTTTTTTAAGCATGAAACATGGAAAACTGGATGCACTCATGAAGAAGCAGGAAGCTCCAATTTGTATGCAATAGTACCAATATTTTGCAAAACCTTGTAAGGACCATAGTACTTTGGCGATAATTTATTATCCTTCTTAGTTTGCTTGAGGGACATTTGTTTGTATGGTTGTAGCCATAAAAATACCCAGCCTCCCACATCAAAACTTCTCTCACTGCGATGTTGATCTGCCTGTTATTTCATTAGATTTTGTGCCAAATTTAGGTTATCCTTTAAGAGTTGGAGAACTTCTTGTTGATGCTCGATGTGATCCTCCACTGCTTGGACCCTAGAATTTTCCCTTAAAGAAGATGTGATGGATGGTGGATGATATCCATACAGTGCCATAAATGGATTCATTTTCACTGTAGTATGGAAGGAAGTGTTATACCACCATTCAGTGAGAGGTAACCGCTTGACCCATTGTGCTTGCTTATCAGATACAAAACAATAAAGATATCCTTCTAAACATTTATTCACTATTTTTGTTTAACCATCGGATTGAGGATGATAAGATGAGTTATGAGCTAGTTGAGTACCCAAACAAGAAAATAATTTTTTCCAAAAAATTCCTGTAAAAATGGGATCTCTGTCACTTACAATAATCTTCGGGTTTCCATGTAGCTTTTGAATTGTTTCCATAAATGCAGTAACAACTGTACTCACTTTAAATGGATGAGATAATGCACAAAAGTGTGCATACTTGGTAAGTCTATCAACTACCACCATGATGAAACTCCTTCCTTCGGACTTAGGTAAACCTGTTATAAAATCCATTGAAATCTCCTCCCAACGTTGACTTGGAATGGATAAAGGTTGTAGAAGACCCAGGGTCTTAATTGTCTCAACTTTAAACCAAACATTCCTCCAAAAACTTTTGAATATCAGATTTAAGGCCATCCCAAACAAATTCTTTCTTCACCCTGTGGTAAGTTTTTAAAAATCCTAAGTGTCCTCCTAAAGGAGAAGTGTGCAATTCCAAAAGAATATTTTGTTTTAGTTGATAATTATTTCAAATATATAAGCGATCTTTGTACCATAAGGAATCATTTTTCCAACTAAATGTATCAGACGTACTAGGATCTTGCTACAACTTTTGAATGAGAGTCCACACTTCTTCGTCCTTCTTCCATTCATCCCTTGCTTCGGTTATCCAATCTGGTGGGATAATTGAAATGGCACAAAGCAATCCCTCCACCTCTTCATCCTTTCTTGAGAGTGCATCTGCAACAACATTTAACTTCCCTTTTTTGTAGACAATTTTAAATTCATAACCCAAGATCTTTGTGACCCATTTTTTCTGCTCTTCTAAAGATAGTCTTTGTTCCAAAAAGTGTTTAAGACTATTTATCAGTTTTTACCTTGAAGTTTCTTCCCATTAGGTAAGGTCTCCATTTCTTTAGTGCATGTAGTATTACCAACATTTCCTTCTCATAAATAGCCTTTTGTAAATACTTTCCTTTGATTGAACGACTTTCAGAAGAAATGGGTCTTCCTTCTTGCATTAAAACAACACCAATTCCATTTCCTGGGGCATCACATTCCACAATAAAGGTTTTTGTGAAGTCTGGCGTAGCTAAGACTGGTGCTGGGAACATTGCCTCTTTAAGATGTTCAAAGGCCTTAGTTGCTTTCGGAGTCCATGAAAATGCATCTTTCTTCAATAATGTTGTTAGAGGTGTTGTTATTCTCCCATAATTCTTCACAAACTTGCAATAATACCCTGTTAACCCGAGAAATCCACGCAACTGCTTTATGGTTGTGGGGACTTTCCATTCCTTAATGGATTTAATTTTGTTAGGGTCTACCTTAACATCCTCGTGAGATACAATATGACCCAGATATTCCACCTCTTGTACTCCAAAGAAGCATTTGGATGTTTTTTCATACAATTGTTTTTCCTCCAATAGTTTGAGCACCCTATGAACATGTTGAACATGATCCTTCCAAGACCTGTTGTAGATTATTATATCATCAAAAAATACTAGCACAAATTTTCTAAGGAAGGGTTTGAAAATGGAATTCATCAACCCTTGAAATGTAGAAGTTGCATTGGTAAGGACAAAAGGCATGAACAAAAATTCATAATGACCCTCATGAGTTCGAATGTTGTTTTCGAAATATCTTCAGTCTTCATTCTAATTTGATGATATCCTGAACGAAGATCCAACTTGGTAAAATAAATTGCTCCATGTAATTCATCCAATAATTCATCAATCACAGGAATGGGAAATTTATCTTTAATAGTGAGCTTATTGGGCTCCCTATAATCCGGACACATGCACCATGATCCATCTTTTTTTTGCACCAATACTACTGGAGCAGAGAAAGAAATTTGACTAGGTTGAATTATACCAGCCTCTAACATTTCTGCAATCATACGTTCAATTTCACTCTTTTGGACATAAGGATATCTGTAAGGCCTGATGTTTGGAGGAACACTTCCTGGAATCAAATGAATATCATGATCATGATCATGAATAGGTGGGAGTCCTTTGGGAGTATCAAACACCTTGGAATGATTGTCCAAGACTTTTTGGATATCTGGAGAAATAGATGATTTTTGATGTTGGAACTTCTAGTGAGTGTAATTGTGTAATTACGCCCCGTTGTTCTTTCTACAGAAGCTTTGTCATGACATTAGAGCTTATTATCTTTCCTGGATTCCCTGTGATACCCCGTAATTCAATTTCCTTTCCTTCTGGAAAAAAATTCAATAAAATTTCTTGAAAATTAAAAGTTACCGTCCCCAAAGATTGTAACCATTGTACTCCTAATACAACATCAACACCTCCCATTGGGATGGAAAGCATTGGAATATTCAATACATATTCCCCCATGTCTAGCTTGATATTATGGCATTTTCCAGAGAAATTTATAGTTCCTCCATTTGCAACCATCACTTGACATTTTGGTGCTGGGTATAGGAAACAATTCAATTCCTTGGCTACCTTACAATGAATAAAATTATGGGTACTACCCGAATCAATCAATACCATTACCTTTTTCTTCTTGATATATCCTTCTATATTGAGAGTTTGAGGAGTGGTAATTCCTGCCAATGCATTACATGATATGGTCGGACTCATTTCTTCTTCTTCTAGGGTTTCTTCCTGGTGTTTATCCTCTACTTTTGAAGTGTCTTCTTCATTTTCTTCCTCCTCTTCACAATCTATGTAAAATAATTTCTTCTCAGCGCACTTATGACCTTTAGTGTATTTTCTATCAAAACTATAGCAAAGCCCTTTTGCTCTTTTTTCTTCCAATTTTTGTGGTGTCAACCTTGTAGGTTGTGGAAGTCTAGGAGTAGCAACACTTCCATCTTTATAGATGTGAGTGGTAGGCTTCCTTGTCGCCATAATTTTACATTTAATTTTTCTTGCCAACCTAAATTCCTTCTCCAATGAATCAGGTTCCCAAACGCGAACTTCATGTTGGATTTTATCCTTTAAAGTCCCTATGAAGACATCAATCCTATGTTCCATTGGAATATCAGTTACCCTTATATTCAATTTTTGGAAGTCCTCAATGTGCTCTGCCACTAAACCCTTTTGTTTGAGATTTATCAATTGGCTAAATAAGGTGTTTCTCTTTGTATCCTCATAATGTGCTATCATTTCCTCCATAAAAATTGACCAAGTGACAAATTTTTTACGGGAGCAAAGCCATTGATACCATACAAATGCATTTTGTTCTAAATGTAAAGTTGCAATGCGTACCTTTTGTGTGTTTTGCACATTATTGAGATCAAAATATTGCTCCATTTGTAGTATCCATGTTACGGGATCCTTGCCATCAAACTTCCTCATATCCATCTTTGGAATATGGTGGTTCTTCAATCCAACATTAGAGTTTATGGAATCACGATTAACATTTATTTTGTTCTCATCATGAGTTTCCTCTACTATCTTTTCGCCATTAGGAAACATTTCTTGTATCAACTTTTTCAAACCTTCCAAGTCTTCTTTTAGATCATTCTTCATGTTTTCCATGTTGTCTTTCATTGTTTCTTCCATGTCCTCCATCTTAGCTTCCACGTCATCCATCTTAGCTTCCACGCCTTTCTTCAAACCATCCATCTTTGCTTCCATGCCTTTCTTCAAAACTTCCATTTCATTTTTTGTTGCTCTTTGCGAGAGCGAAATTTGGTGCATTTGAGTCTTGTAATTTTGATAGATCATGTTGCAATTCTTCATCTTCATGAGTCATAGTAGAGTATTCTAAGCGCTGAATGGGTGTTGAATTCTTTTTAGGAGGCATTTCAGAACCCAATACTGAAATATATGCTCAATAGGCCCTTGGAATCACTTCAAACTAATTTTTTACACAAGACTTATGCAATTTAGAAAAAAAATACACACCTTTTTCTTGCTTTTGAGGAGTTCGATATTGAAACTACATTATCTTTGTGATTTTGGATCTTCAATATATGAAATTTAGCCCTATGGTAGCCCTCTGAATCCTCTTTCGAATGCCATAGGTCTGACCTGATTTGGATTCTTCAAGACAAATTTATATCCAATCTCCCACAATGACCTAATTATGGACTGGTTCAGTAGAGCGAACTTGTACGACCTGCCACGTGTCACTTTTTCGTCCACCGACTTTGAAATTTATAGAAAATAAACTACAGTCTGTGTAATTTCGGTCACTTTTTACAACATTCCAATCTGATGCTCAGAGAGATATTTATGAATATTTTCCCACGATCACCTCTTTGAAATGAAATTCAGGAGCCTGAAAAATACCTAACTTCCACAAACCATATCTCCGAAAATATTGTGAACCAAGCTCTGAAATTTTGCAACGATGTTCCTCAGGATTTCGACTTTGCACCCTAAAAATTTTAGCTTCTTCACTTTCGTAGAAAAAAGGTGATAGCAAAAATTCCACGATGACTTGTTTAGAGCAGCGAAACCCTAGAATCCAAAGCTCTAATACCAAATGTTGTGAAACCAACTCCAAAAATAGAAGAAAAGAGAGATCAACGCCTTATAAATAAGCCACTTCGAAGGGGCAACCTCAAATAAATTACATAAATGAACAATTCTTGGATGATACAAATTACAAAACCTCCTTTCTATATATAGGAGTCCATGGGGCCATAATGTAATCCTACTGGGGCCACAATGTAATCCTAGCCGACCTAACAATAATAATTTAAGGGCACAATAATAACAATATGGGGGTTACAAGGGTACAAAAATAACAATAAAGGGGTTACACTAATGACAATAAGGGAATATACTAGTAATATAGGGGCCTATCAATAACTCGCTCCCCTAGGCTTAATTCTACTCAATGGGAGGATCATAATTTTGTCTCAGTGGTGAATAATGTTACAATTTTTCTTTGGGTGGGTGATATTTTATGGAATTTGTATTCAATGGAGGTTGGCTCAGTATCATTCCTATCGAAATAGGCCTCTCTGGATCCTCTTGATGATATAGATTTAAATTGGTGGTCTTTGGGAAAAATTGGTTCATTTTGGTATGAAAGGACAAATAGACTATGAAGTGGGATATTTTTTTTGCAATGAAACATGGGAAATCAGTGTTAATATGGCTCCCTTATGTGTCTTTGGGCTTCGTAGCCATTTTTAGAGATGTTGTCTTTAGAATGTGAGAGGGGTATTTGGTTTGTGGTAGGACAGACTGTATGACAACCCCTCGTTTGATCTTGGTTTTGGCCTTCATTTTAGTACAGTTGCGGCTCTCTGGTGTTAGATGGTTTTTTATTTCCCAGGGAAAAAACCCTCTATATGCATAGGGCTTGATGATACATTTTGTCTCATCTCCCTTGTTGGTTGTGGAATTCATTCGAGAACTAAAGCCTCCTGCTCTAATGACTTCAGGAGAAGAAGAATAAAATTGGAAATGGGTAGGGATTTAGGTTCATAAGGACATGTCCATTCCTATGGAGAACCTCTAAAATACCCATCTAAAATTCCAAGGTTGGAGGAAAACATGGACGCAATTTGAATGCAATTATATCAATTGTCATAAAAGCTATAGGAAATGGCCATTTCCTATAGCTTTTACGAAAATTGATATAACTGCATTCAAATTGCGTCCATGTTTTTTCATGGGCCAATCAAGATAATTAGAAAGAAGATTAGCCTCTCTTTAAAACAAGAAATCTAATGACATGTAATTTTACTTTTTGGTAGGCCAGTTTTTGGTCCATTTACAAGTGGGTCATTGTTGGGATTTCCCCTCTATTTATGATAAACATATTTATCAGACTATGTAAATGGGAAAGGGGAAATAGGACTTTTAAATTGTGTCTTTTGGAAACAGAATTGGATCATGCATTACCAATGTAATCTCATTGAGTTATCAGCTCAGGCTTTTATATTAATGGAATTCTTAGTTACTTTTAAAAATCTATACATGATTGTTTATCATTCATAAAAATTTATAAACATTAAGGAAAAAATTACCAAATAATATATTAATTAATAGATAATTTGTTAATTATACTTATTTAATATAATAATATTAGAATATTTCATTTGGGATAAATTGCAAAATGTATTGCCCCAATGGGGTGTCTCGAGATACACGAGAAGACTTTGTCCTAAATATTCTTTAAGAAGAGTGTGAGGAGGGTGATGCAATTAGACAGAAGTGCTCCAATACCTTTGTGAGTTGTAATGTGTCAGGGATCATTAATTTGCAGGGATCACCATATATAAATTGTGATATGGTTCCATATGAAATCCCTTTTACTCAAATGTTAGTCCCATTGAATTCATTACATAATGAAGGTTGTTATGGTCTAGGGATTTCCATTGATGGCATTGTTATTTCCAAGGTTCAAATGCAAGTTATATGGCTCGGTGTAGAATGTTTCCATTCTCATTATGGATCTATGTTGGAGAAAAGGTTAATTCTAGCTAACAGTCTAGTATATTTCAATTTTTAAGTTCTTTTTCATGTCTTCTTGTTGGCACAAGGCAAAGGGAAGGACCAAGCTCTCTTGACTTGGTCCCTTCTCTCTTCCTACATTTATCTTCATATCTTCCTTGTCCCCATGAGCCCTCGGGTTGCAAGGGGAATTTGATGGTGTTGTGCTTTCAATGAATTTGGTACAGTTACCCCTACCATTCAGCCACAAGGCATGATGTGATTCAAGTATATAGTCTAATTATCTCTTGATTCTATCTCATTTCTCATTGGATGTTATTATGTGTTGATATATTCCTCCGATCTCTTTACTTCTTAGACTCCTCTGGCCACTACCCCTAGTGCATTCTCGATTGTTGGGGAAACTCGGTTCTCTTGCTTTTAGGGATCCCTATTATATTTCCCTTCACCCCCCCTTCTAGTTGGCTTGTCTCCACCTCTTGTTTGCACTATGGTTTCCACTAGTGTTTTTATATGCATCGTTAATGGTCTCATTAAAGTAGGGGAGTTGGGGGTTTGGGTTCCCTTAGCAGTACCCAAGCTCAAGACTAAGCTCGTAACTTTGTTGAAAGGTGCCGTGAGCATAATCCATTGATTGTTTAGCATGGAATTGATGATATTGAGTAGGAGGTTGCAAAGGAATAGGATAATGTTTTTGATTTAGATGTTATTTCATTAATTTCAAATTGGATCCCTAATTTGGGAACCATTAGAGGTTGCAAAAATTAATATATCCATGGTATTGGCCTCTATTGGCACATAAAGAATATTATAATGAATTTTTTGTTCGAGTGCAATGAAAGCATAGACGAGCTTCTCATTTGTATGGAGGAACCATGCATTCTCTACCAAATCATGGGTGAATGTATGCAACAGATGGAGGAAACAATTCTACAGATCAGAAAGTTTCCTCCACCGGGAAACCTTGAGCACCCTGCACCAGGAAACTAGTTTCACTATCTTTTATGGGTATGTTACAGATGGAAGCCTTGTTTTTAGCTTGTTATTAGCTTAGTTTCATGTGTCTTTTAATGTCTGTTAATGTTATGTCAATTGCATTATTTCCTAGTTTTTGTATTGGAACATTAACCATAATATCTATATCATGCAAATTTTGCAAAACCTATATTTGAACCTCAATTACTGCCTATGGTCTAGTTTCCCGACTGGAAGACTAAGGCATTGAGGAGTCAATCCAATGTATGTGATGTAGATATTTCTTTTGTTGATAATATAATTTGTGTTTAAATTGAAATTGAAATTTAGAATAAATTGAGTTAAATCTTGAATTTAAAAAAATGAGATATAATTTGTTTTAATATTAATTTATATTTAGATTTTGTTTTAATAATTTTATTTTTAATTTATATTTTTTCTTATTTTTAAATTTTAAATTAAAGATATTACATATATACTTATATATTTTATTTATCATATTTCTCTAAATGTAATTTCTATCATTTTTTATTTTTTTCAATTAGGATTATCTCTGGTGGTTGAGCAAAATGCATGTTATCACACCCACCCACGTTCAATTCCTTGTTAATTTTTGAACGTGTTTATCACTAAAGGGTAACAGATTTTTGGCCGGAGATTGGAATTCCGACAACAAAAGTTCGGTCGAACTAATAGTTTGGCTGAAATTTTTATTATAATTCGACCGAAATTTTTGCTATAAATATACCGGCCCCCAGCCCGCAACAAGTTTCGGTTATTTAGTTTTTTACCATTGCGTTGTCTCGCAGCTTTGTTTTTTTCTCACTCTATTTTCGATTTCGGTCACTGTCTCGCTGCTCTATTGTTGTCTCACTCTGTTTTTTATTTCGATCACTTTCTCACTACTCTGTTGTTGTCTCACTCTGTTTTCGATTTCGGTCATTGTATCGCTGCTTTGTTGTTGTCTCGCTCTGTTTTCGATTTCGATCACTGTCTCATTGCTCTATTGTTGTCTCACTATGTTTTCGATCATTCTATTGGGTGTGTTGCACTGTTGCAGGGGTGAGGAGGGGAGCAAGAGAAGGTGAGGAGGTAAGGTAAATTTGTTAATTTTTTTTGTTTATGGTTCTTTTTTTGTTTATTAAATCTGATTTTCAGTTTGTTGTGTTTGTAGGTTTTGTGTAGGTTCTAATATGTGTCCTCAAATATATGCACCCTTATTGTCTGCTCTGCCTGCTCAGCGTGCGCTTTCTCATTGTACCCTGCCTCCTCGGAGTGCACAGAATTTCCAGGTATGGCTCATAACATCAAGACTATTACTAGAGAATGTTATCATAATTCCTTGCTACTATTGGGACATAAAATATTGAGATTGATCGTCTGCCCATCGTAGTTTTTGAAGGCATTGGTTTTCTAAATCATAAAAAATGTAAAGACATTATTTTTGTTTTAGTTCATCAACAAAATGGATTTGTGGTTTCGATTTAAATAATCTAGATGAAAATTTGTTGAACATAGTAACTATTTTAAATAATTTTTTTATAATAGTTGTTTTTTATTTTATTTTAATGTTCGTATGAGACAGATTTATCTAAAAGGATCACATAGGGGGTTCAATTAGGGAATCAAGCATAGAAAATGTTGAATTTGTGACCTCTCAATTATTTTAACCAGCACTGTACCAACTAAGTTTTTTTCTTAGAGAAAAAACAAGGCTAGACTGCTTACTATACTCTGACTCCTCATACCCAATAGTAGGACGTGGCATCTCCATCTCCATCTGGCCACGCTGCTCCTTCAAAAACACACAGGCACAAGAACCTTGTTCACCCTTGTTGGAGTGGTGCTACTCCCCATCTCCACCAATGCAGTTCAGTCTTTCTTTCCCTTGGTCATGCTCAATCATTATCCACTGAAAATTGTTTCACTTTTATTCTCAGAGTTGTATACTAGTGTGCAGGAGTGTCGATTGTTTGTTACATAGGATATCAAAAAATATGTTGATTGATAAATGGTGTGTGCTGCAGCAGTCACCTATTTTATGATTTCTAGATTCTTTGAGATCCTTCTTTGATAGAGATTGTTTATATAATAGACAGAGACAGGTTCTTGGTGAGGTATTATTGTCATGTTTTCTATTTTACTAATCGATTGGGACTTTTTGGACATCAATTTCATAACTTTGTTGTTTTCCTAATCGTGTTTGCATATGCTCATGCTTGTAAGCATGGTGCATAGATTTTTTTACTGATTTCTAGATAAAGGAGCAAGCCCTATATACAATATAGTTAGATACAGTGAGATCGCTTTAAGTGGGTAGTTGCCTTAATTTCATGTTGTTTCTATCTATGCTTCTTTCACTATTTATTAGTTACATCCTAACTGAGCTTGTTCACTATTATTACCTCTATATACTACTACATTATTGATCAAACCTTACATCTCCATTGATTGATATGAAGAGTATGTGAAAGCGCTTATCTAAACTTACTTTAGTTGTATTGGAATAGATAGTTACCATATTTTATTATCCGTGATTAACTTAGTTGTTTCACCTTAATTCGTGGGATATCATATAAAGTTTATTACTGATAAACATGATGATACATGGTTAGTATGAGCACCATTACAGTATTAGTTACATCTTATATGAGCTTTATGATTACTCTTATTACCTCTATATCTTATTGCATTACTAATCACACCTTACATCTCTGTTGATTGATATGAAGAGTATCTGAAAGAGCTTATCTAAGCTTACTTTAGTTGTATTGGAATAGCTAGTTACCCTATTAGATTGGTGTCATTAACTTAGTTGTTTCACCTTAATTCCTGGGATATCATATACAATTTATTACTGATAAACATGATGATACAGGGTTAGTATGAGCACCATTACAATATTAGTTGCATCTTATATGAGCTTTATGATTACTCTTATTACCTCTATATCTTACTGTATTACTTATCACACCTTACATCTCCATTGATTGATATGAAGAGTATGTGAAAGAGCTTATCTAAGCTTACTTTATTTGTATTGGAATAGCTAGTTATCATATTCTATTAGTATCATTAACTTAGTTGTTTCACCTTAATTCCTGGGTTATCATATATGGGTTATTACTGATAAACATGATGATACAGGGTTAGTATGAGCAACATTACAATATTAGTTACACCTTATGTGAGATTTATGATTACTCTTATTACCTCTATATCTTATTGCATTATTGATCATGCCTTACATCTCCATTGATTGATATGAAGAGTACTAGCTTCCATTAATCTATGGTATAGAGTTAAGCTTATCCCTAATGAATACTAATACATGACCTTTGATTAGTTGTTACCTATGGATATGACACACCATCATTACCTGCTTACGCTGATATGTGATTCATTACTATCACCATCTATAACCTATGACTAGATGACTCATTATATTATTATTACCAAGCAGTTTCACGTATGAGGTTATTGATTACTAGTACATTTTTTGGCATGGAATATGATGTTACTGGTGCAGTACTATCACATGTGTATTGAATGTAATAGAGTGATTCCAAAGCTCACATGGGCAATAGGGTATGTTGTATTACTTGCTAAGCTTATATCACCATGGATTTTATAATGTCCTAAGTATAGACATAAGTAGATGTGTTGTATTACTTCATAGAATCCTCATTTTATATCAACAAGCACTTATATCTATCTTGCTTGCAGATTGGGACTATCAGAAAATAATGATTAATTTGTCTGCTCGTTTGTATTTACATAATTTTGTATCAGAAAACAATGATTTTGTTTTTAATTAAAGAAATACATTTGGAGTAGCTCTCGAGTTTATATAAATGTTATAATTTGTCTGCCTGTCTGTATTTAAATAATTTTGCATGAGAAAATAATGATTTTTTTTTTCAATTAAAGAAATGCATTTGTATTTAAATAATTTTGTATGAGGAAACAATGATTTTTTTTCAATTAAAGAAATTCATTTGGAGTAGCTCTCAAGTCGATATATAATTTTTCTAATTTGTGTCTATCTATATTTATATAATTTTGTGTCTATATGTATTTACATAATTTTGTATCAGAAAACAATGATTTTTTTTCAATTAAAGAAATTCATTTAGAGTCATTTCTCCCATAAAAATTAAGGCATTTGGAATAAACTTTAAGGCATTTGCAATAAAAGTTCATTTAATATATTACTAAGGAAAACGTTGGTGTTTTTGGAAACCATGTACATGTTATTTCTCCCATAAACAAGACATTTGCTAGTGTTTTTGGGAACCATGTACATGTCATTTCTCCCATAAAATTTTAAGGCATTTTATAAGGTTTTTGAGAACCGTGTACATGTCATTGCTATGTCATTTCTTCCATAAACTGTAAGGAAACCCATGTACATGTCATTTCTCCCATACACTTAAGTCAAACTTTAAAGAAAACCATGTACATGTCATTTCTCCCATAAACTTTAAGGCAAACCATGTACATGTCATTTCTCCCATAAGCTTTAATTTAATATACTTTTAAGGAAAATGCTAGTAATTTTGGAAACCATGTACATGTCATTTCTCCCATAAACTTTAAGGAAAACCATGTACATGCCATTTATCCCATAAACTTTAACACATTTGATAGTGTTTTGGGTACCATGTACATGTCATTTCTATTTCATTTCTCCCATAAACTTTAAGACAAACCATGTACATGTCATTTCTCCTATAAAATTAAAGAAAACTTTAAGGGAAACCATGTACATGTCATTTCTCCCATAAACTTTAAGGCAAACCATGTACATGTTATTTCTAGTTCATTTCTCCCACAAAATTTAAGGCAAACTTTAAGGAAAACCATGTACATGTCATTTCTCCCATAAACTTTAATTTAATATATTTTTAAGGAAAATGCTAGTGTTTTTGGTAACCATGTACATGTCATTTCTCACATAAAATTTAATTTAATGTATTTTAAGGAAAATTATAGTGTTTTTGGAAACCATGTACATGTCATTTCTCCCATAAAATTGGCATTTTCTAGTGTTTTGGGAACCATGTACATGTCATTTCTCCCATAACCTTTAAGGCAAACCATGTACATGCCATTTCTCCCATAAAATTTAAGGCATTTGCAATAAAATTTAAGGTATTTGCAATAAATGTTCATTTAATATATTTTTAAGGAAAATGCTAGTGTTTTTGGAAACCATGTACATGTCATTTCTCCCATAAACTTTAAGGCATTTTCTAATGTTTTTTGGAACCATGTACATGTCATTTCTCCCATAAACTTTAAGGCATTTGCTAGTGTTTTTGGGAACCATGTACAAGTAATTTCAGCCATAAACTTTAAGGAAAACCATGTACAAGTCATTTCTCCCATAAACTTTAATGCATTTGCAATAAATGTTCATTTAATATATTTTATTGAATTTTTTTTTTTCAAAGATCAAAAAGCCCACTAAACATGGTTGAAAAATGGACATTATGCATAGATGTTTCTTGCTATCCCAATCTAGGGAAAGTAGTGAATACATATGTGCTTTGAAATATTGCGACTAATAAGGTCCTCCAAAGGAAAATAAATATACTGGGAAGAACAACAAACAATGAAGCATAGTATATTGCATTGATAGAAGGCTTGGAAACAACTAGGGAGTATGGATCAAATGGAATTGTAGTTTTCACCAATTCTGAACTTGCGAGCAACCAGATGAAAGGTGTGTACAAAGTTAAGAAGGAGAGGCAAAAACAACTGCATGGAAAAGAAAACAATATTGTTAGAAAATTTCAAATTTTTAGTATAAGACATTGTGCAAATGTTAATAAGATGTCTAGTGATCTATTGTGTGGAGCAATGCCAATTCAAGATTCATCTGTCAAAGATGAATTAGTATTATACGGGGCAATGACAATTCAAAATTCATCTCTCAAATATGAATTAGTGTTGAGACACTCCTTCAAAATTTATTGATGGACATTGTAACATATCTTTGATATGTGTGTGTTTTTTATGTTTAATTGTGCCATTTCTAATGACCATGTGTTTTTTTCAATTATATACCAAGTGCGCTCCCACTATGTAAGCGCAGCTTGGTGAAATTCATGTTTTATAAAAGTAAAATGTGCAGGACTTCAAAAAAAATTTGTTTAAAGTGAGTTTTACACATCAATTTGTGCTTTGAAAATTGTGTTTTACATAATGCTC
This sequence comes from Pinus albicaulis, assembly GCA_034641835.2. NCBI lineage: Eukaryota > Viridiplantae > Streptophyta > Pinopsida > Pinales > Pinaceae > Pinus > Pinus albicaulis. Next base: position 1,824,384,923 of record CM076575.1, on the reverse strand, counting down.
AACATTTGTGTACTAAATTACATTAATTTTTTGAATTCTTTTGAATTTATTTTAAATAGTAATCTTAAAAATAATTGTAAATGTCCACTGTAGATATCCATAAATATATCATGGAAGATGAAAGGTGAACATCAGTAGAATCCCATACCTCTACGAGAGAGAGGGATCATGGATCAAGGGATGTTCATGGTATTTATATTAAATGTGCATGTTTTTCAATGACATTTGAATATATAATCGTATCTCCATACATACATGTATACATGTGTAATTGATTTTTTTATTGAATATATATATATATATATATATATATATATATATATATATATATATATATATCCCCATGTACATACATGTATACATATGGAATTGATTTTTAATCAATTTTGTGAGTTAAATTAGTTTTTAATAAACTTCATTTTTTATTTTTTAGGAGTTCAGAAGACAAGAGTATCCATCAATGGAGCCTGGCCATGGTTCACGAAATCATGGTATGGTTCATGCAATTTAATCAATAATATGTACATGTATTTATATGTATGTATGTATGTATTGTTGAATTGATTATAAATTCATATTTTTTTATGAAGCTTCCCTCTCGTCGCATGAGGGTGGCGGTGGTGCACATTCCCTTGTGGCCAATCAATAGGTGGTGGTCAATTGTGTGAGGGCGGTGATATGCATTCCCCTGGTGGCCAATCAATGGGTGGTCATGTTGGTTCTCAACCAATCGATTGTTATTCTGGTTTTCAACGATCTCAGGGTGGGCATGATGTTGTTCAGCCATGTCGAGGTGGCCATCAATATGAATATTATTTTCATTCAATTATTAATTTGTTAAATTATTTATATAATTTTTTATGGCTAAAAATCAAATTTGTACAAATTTTTTCACATGTTTTTTTATTTATACATAATTTTATATATTAATGTAGAGGGTGAAAATGTTGCTCGAAAAAGACGTAGGTCAGATTGTGTTATTCATGAAGAAGGTTGTACACCAAACATGACTTATCCTTCTAACATTTCTGATTTACCTTGCGAAAGAAACATCGAGCAATGCACATTACAAAGGTGTCAACAACTTTATTCAAAATTTAAGAAAGATCTTGTGTCTTTGAAACTCTCTGATGAGAGTCAAGAAAGCTTAGAAATAGTTACTCACTCTTTAAGCACACTTGTAGATGTGTACAGAAAGCATGGGCCAACCACTGATACTTTTGTAGAAGTGATGAGGAAAAGAAAGGAAACAGTGATGGGTCCCAATATATGGGACGATGTTAAACATAGAGTTACAATAGAAATGGCCAAGTCTATGTTTAATTTCAAAGAAGGGCCAAAATGAAATATGTTAAAGGTGAAATATTTCAAGAACCATGATATAGCTTTCCATTTGTATGATAGGCACCTCGCTGCCTATGGAATACTACCATGGAACAATGAGGTTACTCTTTATTTTGCAAAATTATTTTATGCAGAATTATTTTTGAGAATGAAACCCAGTTATAATGACCTTCCCTTTGAATTTTTTGGTCTCGGGAAAGGTCGATTATGTGACCGTAGGGGCGCTAAGCGTGATGTTGAGTTGTCTCACTCTAAGCCACCATTGGTAATCTGACCTCTTCGTGTGGAAACTTTGCAGCCATAGATGGATGTCACTTCTTAAATTAGTCGAGAAGCAAGGGATGTCATCATAAAAAATGTTTAGAGTGGAATTGGTGGAATTGATGTTTGTATGAATCGACAAAGAGCAAAAGAGAATGCACGTGATAATTTTGTGTATCATATAGATGATGAGATAGACAACATGAGTATTGAAGAGCTTAAAACATATGCAAAGCATTGTCGAAATAGTTGGCAGGACTTAATTATTCATGAGGAAGAGGGCATGGGATTGGTATGTGTTAATGGTTAGGGTGATCCAGGTGGATATCGGTGGCCTCCCACCTATTCCATTTGGACCCACAACATCAATTCTTTTAGTTTTTCAGCTTCAGCATAGCTTACTATTTTTAGCAGGTTTTCGAGTCCTGCACACCCGGAGCCGTTTTGGGGACTTAATGATCCAAGTGGATATTGGTGGCCACCCACCAAGTCCATTTGAAACCCCACCATTAGTTCTTTCAGTTTGTAAGTTTCAACACAAATTACTATTTTTAGCATTTTTTCGGGTCCTGAACTTCCAAAGCCATTTTGAGGCCCTAAACGACGATTTTTGGGAAAACAGGGAGCAACATGGGTCATATACCAATGTTTCTCACTCAAAAGTTGTAGTCCTTGGATATATCTTTCTAACGAGCTATTGAGCGTATCAAACGAATATCGGAAGCCAAAGTTACATCCCCAGGAAGTTGAAACACCAACTTACCCAAACGGGACCCACAGTTTTGGCGCTTCATCTCCTAGGGTTAGGTTTTTGGACGTTTTAGATTTTACATTGTTTCTCAATAATAAATATGCCTCCGAGTCTCATTGTAACATAGTTTAGGGGCTAGTAGCCATCACATCTCTTCTCAGGGATACGCTACCAGTGCCCTAGCTCGTACATTTCCATTATTTCTATAAGCATGCTTCAGTCAGTTGTTTTGTAACACAATCCAAAGGCCTGTAGCTGCCACATCTCTTCTCAGAGATAATCCTACCAGCGCCCTCGCTATTTATTTACATTTTTTCTGTAAACAAATTTCAGTTCTGTAACACATTTAAGAGGTCTGTAGCCGCCACATCTCTTCTCAGAGATACGCTACCAACACCCTAGCTATTTTATTTCAGTCATTTGATTATAATAAAATGAAGCATTATTTTTGCTGCATCTCTATATCTATGGCTATATGTGTATTCTATTGAGTTCCTACATCAAATATGGATCAGTGGTATCAGAGTGGTCTGCTCTTTCTCTGTTTTTCTTTTCATGTCCCCCACACGACCATGGTATAAGGAGTTCAGCCCCGCAACCCCAACGACCCCCCATGGTGGAAGGAAAGAAAGACAAGGGAGCAGAAAATCCTATCAAAATCTTGCTCAAGGAGGCCCTCGAGAAACAAAGAAACGCGAAGATGGATAAATTTTCCCAAATCCTTCAACGGCTACCCACCGGCGGCACATCTACATCCAACACATCTGCCAACAGGTCTGCGACATCCTGGACAAATCCAATACCAAGTTCAGCAAAATTCCCCCCCACCCCTCCCCATGGAGGAACTTAACGCAATGGAGACCATTGCTTCCTAAGGAGGGAGGAATGATCTAGGTGGATATCGGTGGCCTCCCGCCTATTCCATTTGGACCCGCAACATCAATTCTTTCATTTTTTCAGCTTCAGCACAACTTACTATTTTTAACATGTTTTCGAGTCCTGCACACCCGGAGCCGTTTTGGGGACTTAATGATCCAAGTGTATATTGGTGGCCACCCACCGAGTCCATTTGAAACCCCACCATCAGTTCTTTCAGTTTGTAATTTTTAGCACAACTTACTATTTTTAGCATTTTTTTGGGTCCTGAACTTCCGAAGCCGTTTTGAGGCCCTAAACGACGCTTTTTTGGAATAGATCTTTCTAAAAAGTTATTGAGCGCATCAAACAGAGATCGAAAGCCAAAGTTACGTCCCCAGGAAGTTGAAACACCAACTTACCCAAACGAGACCCACAATTTTGGCGCTTCATCTCCTAGAGTTAGGTTTTTGGAAGTTTTGAATTTTACATTGTTTCTCAACAATAAATAGGCCTTCGAGCCTCATTGTAATACAGTTCAAGGGCTGGTATCCATCACATCTCTTCTCAGCAATATGCTACCAGTGCCCTAGCTCGTCCATTTCCATTATTTCTATAAGCATGTTTCAGTCAATTGTTTTGTAACACAGTCCAAAGGCCTGTAGCCACCACATCTCTTCTCAGAGATAATCATACCAGCGCCCTCGTTGTTTATTTACATTCTGTCTGTAAACAACTTTCAGTTCTGTAACACAGTTAAGAGGCCTATAGCTGCCACATCTCTTCTCAGAGATACGCTACCAACACCCTAGCTATTTTATTTCATTCATTTGATTATAATAAATTGAAGCATTATTTCCGCTGCATCTCTGTATCTATGACTATATGTGTATTCTATTGCGTTCTTGCATCAAATCCGGATCATAGGGTGAATATTTTAACATGTACAATTTGTAATAAATACATATACATGTTTATTTTTATATGTTAATCTAACAAAAATTTATCATATGTGAACACCATTTGCAGTTAACACGTTTGATGAAAAAACATTTTAATATCATGGTCGAAGCTTCAGGTTCTTACAATCAAGATGATATGTTGGCAAATGTTAGTGTTTTTTAAGTGTTCATGATGTTGATGTACAATTATTAATGTATTATTATATCGGTATCATGATGACATATTTTTAAAATAAATAATTGTGTACACATGTACATGTATATAATTAAATGTTAACAGATTCTGATTTCGTCTGAGGTTTTCGCAATGGAGGCACCCTCTTCTTCCCTGTTAGGAGATGTGCCAAATCCACTGTAACAAGTATGAACAATTTTTCACTTAAATATTTTTTTAAGTTATAAATTGAAGTGAAAGTTTCATTAAAAAATGGGATCTAGATATTGAGTTATTTTACATTTTTAACTTTGTTGAATTTTAGGTTTGTGGAGATGATTTTCGTTCGGAGCCACCATCTTCTTCCCTATTAGGAGATGTGTCAAATCCACCATCACAAGTATTCAATTTTTCACTTACGTTTTTAAGTTATATATTGAAGTTCTAAAGTTCCATTAAAAAATGAGATCTAGATCTTGAGTTATTTTACAGTTTTAAAATTTTTGAATTTTAGGATTGTGGAGATGATTTTCGTTCGAAGCCACCATGTTCTTCGCTGTTAGGAGATGTGTCAAATCCACCGTCACAAGTATTCAATTTTTCACTTATGTTTAAGTTATAAATTGAAGTTCAAAAGTTTTATTAAAAATTGAGATCTAGATCTTTAGTTATTTTACAGTTTTAGATTTTTTTGAATTTTAGGTTTGTGGAGATGATTTCCGTTCTCCAAGGACTCTAGAAATGGAGTGTATGATGTAGATAGGAACATCCAAACAATTTGAACAAGAAGTTGTCTTACTTTTTTTTTAATATTATTGCAAATTAGTTAATGCATTTTCATTTGAAAATTTTTAACATATATATATATATATATATATATATATATATATATATATATATTGTACATTTTACTGTGGAGGATGTATTGATGGACGACCAACACAAGATAATGGAGAGGGAACTACATGAGGTATTGCATGAATTTTTTTTCTTCTTTTTGTTTTTTTACATGAATTTCTACATTCTCATTCAATTTTAAAACATTAAATTTTAATGTTTACACGTTGTGTATAGGTTCCCCATTATTCACAGGATAGCACAACGAGACTCAGGACACTGCTAGAAAAGACACTGGATCCATCTCTATTTTATTGAGGATGCACATGTGCAACATTTTTTTTGATAGATAGTCTTAAATTTACTTTTCTATATAAATACTCTTATTTATGCAGTCATGTTTACTTTTCTATATAACTTGATACTTGTAACGCTATATATATATATATATATATATATATATATATACTTTTATTGTTCATGTGATATAAATTTTGGACATATTTTACATTTTGGATATAGTTGAACTACACTTACTTTTGTGTGCAAAACCTTTCAGTGAAAATCACATCAAAGAAAATTTAGTGGACGTGTTTTGAACGAGGACAAGATGAGAGATAAGTAAAGCTCCAACTAGCCATTTGTAAATTAACGGCTCGTTTGACTAAAATAGGAAATAAAATCAAAATTATATATATATATATATATATATATATATATATATATATATATATATATATATATATATATATATATATATATATATATATATATATATAATTTTATTTATTTATTTTTAAAGAATAAATTAAATGTTTAATATACATATTTAAAAAAATAAATAACTAAATGTTTAATATTTATAGTTTGAATTTTATATATTTATTCTATTTGATAAGTAATTATATTTTACTTATTGGAAATTTTACTAAGTTAAATTACAATAAAATTTCTATGAAATTCATTCAAAAAAAAAAGGAGAGAGAAACCAAGAGCCAAAGTAGAGGAAAATATAAGGGGGCAGCAGGGGAAGAAAAACAAAAACTAAGAATGAAGGGCATGAATCCTAATAAAAGATTTTACACACAATTTATGGGTCATAGAAGCCAAATTCCTAATACATTTACTTTCATCAAGAATGATTTTAAATTTTGGATAGTTACATTTGGCATGTGATCACATGTTGTGATATAATGTTTTGTTTTTAAAACTCAAGTTGTTTTGTTATTTGTTAAATATAAAATGAATCTAGATGGAAATTTTAAATTACAAAACACATGTATATTTTGGATAGTTGAACTACATTTGGCATGTGATCACATGTTGTGATATAATGTTTTGTTTTTAAAACTCAAGTTGTTTTGTTATTTGTTAAATATAAAATAAATCTAGATGGAAATTTCAAATTACATAACACATGTATATTTTGGATAGTTGAACTACATTTGGCATGTGATCACATGTTGTGATATAATGTTTTGTTTTTAAAACTCAAGTTGTTTTGTTATTTGTTAAATATAAAATGAATGTAGATGGAAATTTCAGATTACAAAACACATGTATATTTTGGATAGTTGAACTACATTTGGCATGTGATCACATGTTGTGATATAATGTTTTGTTTTTAAAACTCAAGTTGTTTTGTTATTTGTTAAATATAAAATAAATCTAGATGGAAATTTCAAATTACATAACACATGTATATTTTGGATAGTTGAACTACATTTGGCATGTGATCACATGTTGTGATATAATGTTTTGTTTTTAAAACTCAAGTTGTTTTGTTATTTGTTAAATATAAAATGAATCTAGATAGAAATTCCAAATTACAAAACGCGTGTATATTTTGGGTAGTTGAACTACATTTGGCATGTGATCACATGTTGTGATATAATGTTTTGTTTTTAACACTCAAGTTGTAATTTTATTTGTTAAATATAAAATGAATCTAGATGAAAATTTCAAATTACAAAACATATGTATATTTTGGATAGTTGAACTACATTTGGCATGTGATCACATGTTGTGATATAATGTTTTGTTGATAAAATTGAAGTTGTTTTGTTATTTGTTAAATATAAAATAGATCTAGATGGAAATTTCAAATTACAAAACACATGTATATTTTGGATAGTTGAACTATATTTGGCATGTGATCACATGTTGTGATATAATGTTTTGTTTTTAAAACTCGAGTTTTCATTTTATTTGTTAAATATAAAATGAATCTAGATGGAAATTTCAAATTACAAAACACATGTATATTTTGGATAGTTGAACTACATTTGGCATGTGATCACATGTTGTGATATAATGTTTTGTTTTCAAAACTCAAGTTGTTTTTTTATTTGTTAAATATAAAATGAATCTAGATGGAAATTTCAAAGTACATAACACATGTATATTTTGCATAGTTTAACTACATTTGGCATGTGATCACATGTTGTGATATAATATTTTGTTTTTAAAAATCAAGTTGTTTTGTTATTTGTTAAATATAAAATAAATGTAGATGGAAATTTCAAATTACAAAACACATGTATATTTTGGATAGTTGAACTACATTTGGCATGTGATCACATGTTGTGATATAATGTTTTATTTTTAAAACTCAAGTTGTTTTGTTATTTGTTAAATATAAAATGAATCTAGATGGAAGTTTCAAATTACAAAACACATGTATATTTTGGATAGTTGAACTACATTTGGCATGTGATCACATGTTGTGATATAATGTTTTGTTTTTAAAATTCAAGTTGTTTTGTTATTTATTAAATATAAAATGAATCTAGATGGAAATTTCAAATTACAAAACACATGTATAATTTGGATAGTTGAACTACATTTGGCACGTGATCACATGTTGTGATATAATGTTTTGTTTTTAAAACTCAAGTTGTCATTTTATTTGTTAAATATAAAATGAATCTAGTTGAAAATTTCAAATTACAAAACACATGTATATTTTGGATAGTTGAACTACATTTGGCATGTGATCACATGTTGTGATATAATGTTTTGTTTTTAAAACTCAAGTTGTTTTTTTATTTATTAAATATAAAATAAATCTAGATGGAAAATTCAAATTACAAAACACATGTATATTTTGGATAGTTGAACTACATTTGGCATGTGATCACATGTTGTGATATAATGTTTTGTTTTTAAAACTCAAGTTGTCATTTTATTTGTTAAATATAAAATGAATCTAGATGGAAATTTCAAATTACAAAACAAATGTATATTTTGGATAATTGAACTACATTTGGCACGTGATCACATGTTGTGATATAATGTTTTATTTTTAAAACTCAAGTTGTCATTTTATTTGTTAAATATAAGATGAATCTAGATGGAAATTTCAAATTACATTTAACACATAGATTGGTACATGTTATGCATTTGAAAATGTGTGAATGTTATATGATTCTAGGATGTCTATTATTTAAGTGATATTTAGGTACATTTTGCATGATCATACATGTTAGGTGAAACAATCATAGATGGTTTTACATATTTAAGTTCATGACTATATGTAAAAATGACTGAAGTACATGTTTGAATATATGTAAAAATGATTGAAGTACATTTGAATATATGAAAAAATGATTGAAGTACAATACATATCGATGTATATATCTAAAAGCAATCATAAAATTCTAGGTTTTCATAGATGTGTCAAACAATCATAAAATTTTAAAATTGCATTAAAACATATATCCAGTACACAACATTTTTCATTAATGTACATAGAAAAGCTACTTTCAATTGATAGTAAACTGGAAATTACAAAACACGTACAACACATTTTGCATTCAAGAATGAATATTATAATTTGCTTGATAGATACATCTAAAACAAAATTGTGCAACTTAAAATTTGCATTATATCAACTATGATAGATACACATATATGTACATTTTGCAATAATGACATTATGACAAATTGTACCAGAGAATGTATGAAATCGTTTAAGACCAGATAATCTACATGTGTATGTGTACACATGTGTATAAATTAATCGTGTGCATGTACCAAAACAATGTACATGTGCAAAAACTTGTACATATAACATAAAATATACATATTATAATCATTGTAAAACTTAAGAATGAAAAAAAAAGGGGCTAGTTCAATTTCTAGTTGAGTTTTGTAAGTTCTAAAAGATGAATCCAAGGAGAAGAACTATTAGGCAGTTCAATAAAAAAAAATCTAATGGAATGCCATCTTCAATGATCCGTTCATGATCGGCTTTTGACATTTTCCATTTCTTAATTTTCAATTTTTTCTTTGATTGAAATTCTATCAACTTTATGTGTGCTGCACACACCAAGTGACTATATTGACAACTTATGACATCAGGTTCATAGTCTTGAAAGTAAAAAAAATCCCGACTTTGATGAGTTTTTTGGAAAAAATAACATTTCAGTATAATAGACACTATGTCATATATAAACCCGTTATGATCATAGTTTTCCAATAATTTCATCTTTCGTTCAATGCAACACATCAAATAATACTTCACATTTTCATCGTTGGTAGTAGGTGCAACTACAACAAAAAATTCTCCTGCACAATAAAACAAACTTACATTTAAATTTAGATCAAAATTAACATGAAAAATTAACTTTAAAATTAACATGTGTACTTAATTTTATTATCTATTTCTAGATCTCTATCATTTGAAAGCAATTGAAATGTTACCTTCTCTAACAAGATCAAAAACTCGATCACCTTCGGATGATCATTATAGTCTCCTCTGATTGCATTTCTTCAAAGTTTGCAACAAACATTTTCCCCTTTGTATTTAGTTTTGTATGTTTCCAATATTTTACATACATTTTGTTTTCACCAACATAATTGGATTCAGTGTTTTCTATGCAAATATGACAAAAACTAGAATATTTTATTTTTTCAAATGCAAACACATTTTGGTAAAAATTTATTTTAATTAAATGCAATTTTCAAGTCCCTTTTATTGTTTCAATATCATATACAATCAATCTATCTACATCTTGGACTCCAATATGCCAAAAAATCCTATATAGAAAATTCAAACAAGAATATAAATGTGTTATTCAAAATACCATCAAAGATAATCATTATGATAAATAATTTTTAAAATGAAACCACAAAATATCATGTATATATATATATATATATATATATATATATATATATATATATATATATATATATATATACTTTTTTACGTCCCTTGATCGGTTAGTCTCATGGCTTAGTGCAGCGATGCACCATTGAACAACTTGTCCAACTAAGACAAGTCGGTTTGCAGAGTGGTCCATTTGATATCTTCGAAGTGCTCGTTTTATACATGCCCCTGCACCATCATGTTCTACTTTTCCATGACCAATCTCAAATAAATTCCAACAATGTTTAATGTGGGTTTTCATATGAAGACGACACAACCAAATTAATGATTGTGAAGATTTGAATTGACCTGCGGATCCATCTGACCATATCCAATGTTCATTGAATTTTATTTCAAGACTTTTCAAGGAGTCATAAATATTTTCAAAACAATGTTGTACAAAATATGTATCATGTGTATGATCGTCATAGATATAAAAGTGATATTATTTAATAACATGTCGATTTTCACTGGTACTTTCTATTTGATCAATATTTTGTTCAATATGTCTATATATAATATGGACAAGCATGGAGACTTGGTCAGAATGATAGTACTCACTCTATATTTCTTGTTGTGGAATAACTATGTAGTTCTCTGCAAAATCAAATATTGACAAAATGGTCCCTGGTGGAAAAAATTCATGGGATTTTTTGAATTGCAAGTCCTGCCATCAAGCTCTATGGGAATGCTTAGTGTATTTATAAATTTCTGCCTCAAAATTTCTCAAAAACTCTATCACAAAAAATTCGTCTTCTTGTAAATCAATTCTTTTAGCACTTGTAGTACTAATTGAACCAATCCATGTATGAATATATTCATATATATTCCATTTCAATTTTATGTTGGACAATGATTAATCATTTATATTAGTACGATATTTGTTTTGAAATTTAGTCAAATTTCCACAATCATCGCAATTTTTACCACCGACACATTTATTTTGGCAAAATAATTCATGGCTTTCTCTTCCACATAGAATTTGAGATATGAAATCATGGATAGTGGAAGGAGAAGGTGACTCTTTCCAAAATGTTTTACCAAAATTAAGGAATGTGCCATAATATAACTGAAATTCCACATGATAACGACAACAACAAGTGTCGCGTACAATGATAGGTTTAAAATACCATGGTTTTTGTTGCACAAAAGCACTGATTGAGACATTAATTTCACGATTCTCTTTTATGAACTTGTTGAACAACTCTATCTGAGTGGTGTCCAAGAAATGTTTTGCATGTTTTTTGTACTGATTTCGTGTTATTTTTTTGTGCATCACATCCCTTGCTTTTGGTGAAACACGTGAATTTTTCATCCAATATTCATATATTATTTTTTTTAAATCTTCTCCAATTCTATATTTGTATGGTTTCCTACAAATAACTTTCCAGTAAGTGATTTCATCATTTACATCTATTTGCAATCGAAATTTCCGATGTTTGTGAAAAAAATTTCGTGAGGTTCCTAATGCTTGTGTCATAGATTTTACCAAGCGATTCTCTTTAGTACTTGATGAAACCACTGCCATAGGTGGGTTCAAATGGAATAGGTGGGTGGCCACCAATATCCACCTGGATCATTAATTCCCCAAAATGGCTCTGGGCGTGCAGGACCCGAAAACCTGCTAAAAACAGTAAGCTGCTGGAAGTGAAAAACTACAAGAACTGATGTTGTGGGTCCAAATGGAATAGGTGGGAAGCCACTGATATCCACCTGGATCAATTTGTATTGGGGAAAATTGTGGGATGTGATACCACCATATGCAACCAATATCTCTTCACATTTTGATACACTTCGTCATCTTCACCATCCTCAATAATCTCTTTGCAAGCAAAGAAATTATATATCTTGAAATATTTTATTGACATGTATTTGTTAATGAATTATTTTGTATCTATGTATGTTGGGGTTGAGGTTATGGAACTTTATTCTGACCCTTCTTCAACATATTTAGCAATTTTTTTTCCTAGTCTCCTCTTAGGTGGATCCATCTCTTTTGTTGATGATGAAATTTGGAGACACTCCAAATATAATATTCCTGACATTCCAAATATATTAATCATGATAAAAAAAATTATAAACTAAAGCAAGCTCAACGTGCAGAACAAGGGAGTGGGTATGTGTATGACAAGTCAGTGCAATGTTGCACAAGGTAGGATTATAAACCACAAAGAAAGCATGTGATGTTGTTGTGAGGAAATTGTAAAAGTGCAAGTTATTTTAGTAGCCCTGGATAAGAGGACTGCATTGTTGCACTACAATGAGTGAAAAAATAAACATAAATCTTTCATCGTTGTACAAAGAGACAAAGGGGCTATAGTGGTGGCACTATTGATTGTATCAAGTAAGCATTAGTTTTGGGTTATTGCACTACAAGGAATCATAAACTAAATATGAATATTGTGCCACTATGCTATGGGAAAAGGAGAACCATAGGTTGATGTTTATGCCATTGTGCAGGATCTTTTTTAAATTATGTGGCGTTGCTGCACTGGGGTGAAGGTGTAATATTCCAAATTGGAAATAGCAGCAATACAAATCATAATAATGTAAAACACAAAAAATCTGAATATGACATAAGAGAGATCAATGTATAGACGTCATTTTATTAATATATAAGTAGAAATATACAAAAATATCATGAGGTACAAGCCACTCAAGCAATAGGAACAAGCCTCCAATGATCAAAACAATCAGCACATGACTTGTTGCAATTGTATAGAATGCCGGAGAGCAGTGACAACGCTGTCTATATCAGTGTAGCTACTGTTGAATACATATATAAATGAAATGTGGCTGATAGAAACAAAATAAATTCCCAACAAAGAATATCTGGGCTCCAATACAAGATTTCTAGCCAACCCGGAAAAGATTGCTAGAAATACCAAGGAATGTACAATGTGCCAAATAACCCTGGGGTTGAGATGAAACTGTAAACTGGATCTGATATGAAACGAGGTTGTGAAAATTTTGAAATTTTAATTTCCTCCTCCAATGATATTTCTAAATAGAAGGTTGATCCCTCTACTCAGAAATAGACCCTCCTAATGAGCTCAATGAACCCTCCCAGCAATTGCTTCCAAAAATAACGCAGTTCATAATTGTGATTGCGTTGTGAGGGATGGTATATGGTTGGAATGATGCCAAAGATGTGAAAATATGCCTAGGAGCCCTCCTTGCTGATCCTCTAATGGATAGGCTACCTCTCCACTGAAAAACAAGCTCAGGAATAACTCAATGTGTTCCTCCTTTGCTGCACCCTGCAACACAACCCAACTCTAAAAAGAAACTACATTGTAGCTAAAGGAGGTAGCTTGGCCAGAATGCCAGAATGAGGAAATGCATCTCAAATCACCTCTCCTTCCCTGAGGATGAGTTAAGGATTCCTGATCGGGAACACCTTTGTACTAAACAGCACAACAGCCCTGCTAAACAGCAAGAGGAAACAAAAGTCTAAATGGACCGATATCAAAATGATAAAATAAAACATGAATAACAAAGGCTTCCATCCTCTCCATATATATAGAAAGTTAAACTCCTCACATTGGGTCCCGTCCATACTTTCCACCAAGCTCATTCAAGTTTTCCTCCACTAAAACTACGTTGTCCCATCATAAAGGCCACTCCTTCATGACAACGATGTTGACTTGGTCAAAGTTGACCGAATCAACATGATCCAATCCCTGTTCACACCCAAAGGTGGTTAATCCAGCTGCTTATTCTTCCTCATTTCACATTAGTAGTGTTATTATTCCTTCTAAAGAGGTTATGGGCCTCCCTACCCACTTATTCACCTACTTAGTGATAAAAAAAACTATAATATTCCATTTAGATGAAGGCTAAATTTTTGGAATATTACAGTCCTCCCCTCCAAAATGTTGCTTGTCCTCATGAAATTGTAAAGGTGGAGAAAAATTCCTCCCTTCCTCTTTTTTTGGCCTCCTCATCCATAGTTCCCACCACAACTCAACATAATCTGTAATAAATATGCCCTCTAATGGTCCCTCCCAAGTATGCAAACCCAAATGGTTTACATCATGAAAAAGTGGAAGGTGTAAGTGGAAACCTTCTTATTGTCCAATGGCCTCCTCAAGGTAGGAGTTATGATAAAAAGAGGGAATCTCATACCCAATTATATTCTCCCCTACCCATGATGTCATCCAAATGAAATGATTCATTCTAGGTAGCTCATCAAAGAAGTCCTCAACCCCCGGTTTATACAATGTATTGGGGCTGCATGGAGAGATTAAATTTTTCCACCCAAGTTGTTTCTCTCTCCATTTATGATAAGTATGGGGTTGATGCTGATCTTGGGCTGAAATTTCATGGCCTCCAAGAATGGCCCAAGTTACCCCACCAAACAAATCAGCCATGAAGTGCCTCCTCCAAGAACTCAAGTTCTCCAAATGGCTCCTCCCACATGAAGAAAAGAGATGTAGTATGGAAATCATGGTTTGCCCATTGTCTCTCCTGAAACATGCAACATGTAAAGTAGGGAGAATCATAATCCCAATGGGCACACCCAACTCTTGTGTCACTCTCCCAACAAAGCTTCCCATAAACATATGAACACCACCAACATATGGAAGCAAAAACCAATGAAAACAAGTTGACATATGACAACCAGGATGTGGATCATATTTCCTTACATGGACCAGCATAGTGCATCCCCTACCTACGTTAAAACAAAGAATAACAAGTGTCTTTTCAGCCACTTTTTTGTTTCCACAATCATCTTACAAGATAGGATCATGAAAGTAAAATGTGGTGCCAATGGTGCACACCAAGAATCATGTGGCCTCCCCCACAAACCACCAATAGAATAGCCAACCTCAATGCTACAATTAGCCTCAATTAAATCATAATATAATGTGAAATAATGGATAATCCTCCTTGGTACAACATGCTACTCATATAAAGTAAAGAAGCACAAATCATAATGCAAAATTGTACCTCCTCTACCATGTACCTTGGTCCTTGAGCTGAAATGGCTCAATTGAAAATTATCCCTTACTCTCAATGAGTAGGGAAGTGGTTGTGACAACCTCTCCATCAACATTTGGGCTATGCATCTCTCCTCATGCTAGTATACATCCTGTTGAATTCCCTCCCAAGTGAACTCCTCCATCAAAGAATGAAATGCATCAAAGTGAATGGAAAGAAAGTCCACATGTGATGCATGTAGTAGCTTCCTCTTGAGCTCAGAAACTCTATTCAAGAAGATTCTACCATAAGAATAGATGACCTCATCAACCACCATGTATCTATCATCTCCCTGCGGGTCATCAATAATCATGTAAGCACCAAGATCCTTGGAGTACTCTACCAAGAGTTGAGACCTCCAATATGGATCAATCCTCCTAAGGGACAGTGCTGAAGATCTAAAATGTGAAGCTCCCCACATGTTTTTGTCTTCTCCTTTGACATCCCCCATGCCAAATTCATCCTCCAAAGTGCTTCCATGCCCATCATTTAGCTGCTCATGCTCAAATATAAGTGGTGATATTTGGAAGTTGGCCTCCCATGAGAAGCTATCATCCAAAAAGAACCTCTTGATCTTGGCCAATGTAAGCATGAGTGGCCTCCATATACTCCAATGTATGGAGGATTACTTCCTCAAAGGAAGTACCCTATGTTTCTCCAAATCCATGGAGCAGCTCCCTTGCACCATGAAGGTGCCATCCTCCATCACTGCAGCAACTTCTGTCAGCGCAAAATATGTAGTGAGAGTGGGTAATATTGAAAATGGGATAATTTCTCCCTCCTCCTTGATTCTACCCCAGACTCTCTGCTTAATACTAGACCCCTCCAAAGTATCCACCCCTTTGGGATCTAAGAGTGGTGAACCAAATGGTAAGATGTCTCTCACCAACTTTAGATCTGGTGGCCTCCCAGGTGGAATGCCCCCATGTAGTGAGACATCAAAATATGAAGTGGATTGTATATGTGAGTGGACCGATTTGTCCCTTTCTTCACTGCGCAATACAGTCTCCTTATTTTGTGTAGAAACCTCTTGAAATATATAAGGGTTAATTCTCATCATCCCTTGATGTTGATCCTTCCTTTCTTCCCCTTCCATCTCACAATCCATAAAAACTGATGCATGATGCTCCTGAATTTTGTTTTGGATCCCACATGTTGAATAATTTGGAACTCCTTGCAAAGACACAAGGACTCCTCTAATGGAAGCAATGGCTCCCTTTGCACCTCCATGTGGTGATGGATCTTCTCCTAATGGTACAGTGTTGTTAGCTCTTCTCTGCTCATCCTCTTCATCAATATGTGAGAATGCCTCATCATCAATGAGAGACCATTGATCTTGGTCTTCCCTTGAAGGAGGAACCTCCATGTCATCTCCTATAGAAGAGGGCTCTTCAAGAAGTGGGGATCTTGCCCTTGGCAAGGTATCATGCATTTTTTTATCCCCTTCAATAGAAATATGGAGTGGAGTTGGCAAAATAGATCTCTCCAACTCATGCAAAGGTTTTGAGTTATTGGGTTTAATAGAAAATGTTTCACAATGTTTAACATAAAATCTTCTCACTAATTCCTTAGTGAACCTTGCATAAGTGTTTACATTTTCATGATAAAATGAAGCAGAACTACAAAACCACCAATCATGGGCCATACCTTTGAGGTGCAGCGCTGCTACTTTGATGGCCTCCTTTTCTGAAACTTGGTGTAGCTGGAAATAGGAATCTAGCTCCTCCACCCAAGCTTTGGTTGTGCACTTTTCTGATCCATCAACCTCTCTTGCTTCTATTATGGTTTTTGGATCTTCTGTCTCCCTTCAATTAGAAAAACCCTTGGAATTCCAAGTGCTTTTTGAATCTCCATGATTGAGATTCATACTCCTGAAGATAGTCACTCAAGGTCTCCTCCCTTGGTGCATCCTCTTCCTCCATCCTTCTTGCAGTGAATGTGGGAAATAGAGTACGTTTTGGATCTGCATGTGTGGTTGAATGCTCACACCCATCATGTGAATATCTAGTGCTTGCTTCACCTTCAAACCCTTTTGGAAATTTTCTACACTTCTCCCATTTCATCTTCTTGAGATCTTCCTTGATTTTCTTCATAGTTTGGAAAAGAAGTTGGGAGATCCTCTCTTCCTTCATTTCTCCAAATAATGGAGTCATTCCTTTGTTTCTTCTATGCAACTTCTCTTTTTTGTGAGAATAATCTTCTCCTTCTAATGGCATAATGTCTTGAATGCACAAGCTAAGCCAATATTATGCTTCGATACCACTGTAATATTCCAAATTGGAAATATCAGCAATACAAATCATAATAATGTAAAACACGGAAATTTTGAATATGACATAAGAGATATAAATGTACAGCCATCATTTTATTAAGATATTAGCATAAATATACAAAAATATCATGAGGGACAAGCCACTCAAGCAATAGGAACAAGCCTCCAATGATCAAAACAATTAGCACATGAGTTGCTGCAATTATATAGAATGTCAGAGAGTAGTGACAACACTGTCTATATCAGTGTAGCTGCTGCTGAATACATATCTAAATGAAATGTGGCTCATAGAAACAAAAGAAATGCCTATCAAAGAATATGTGGGCTCCAATACAAGATTTCTACCCAACCAAGAAAAGATTGCTAGAAATACCATGGAATGTACAATGTGCCAAATGACCCTGGGTTGAGTTGACAATGAAAACTGGATCTGATATGAAATGAGGTTGTGACAGATATGAAATGGTAATTTCCTTCTCCAATGGTATTTCTAAATAGAAGGATGATCCCTCTACTCAGAAATAGACCCTCCTGAAGAGCTCAATGAACCCTCCCAGCAATTGCCTCCAAAAATAACGCAGTTTAGAATTGTGAATGCGCTGTGAGGGATGGTAGATGGTTTGCCTAATTTCAAAGATGTGAAAATATGCCCAGGATCCCTCCTTGCTGATCCTCCAATGGATATGCTACCTCTCCACTGAAAAACAAGCCCAGGAATAACTCAATGTGTTCCTCCTTTGCTGCACCCTGCAACACAACCCAGCTCTAAATAGAAAATGCACTATATCTGAAGGAGGTAGCTTGGCCAGAATGCTAGAATGAGGAAATTTAGCTCAAAGCACCTCTCCTTCCCTAAGGATGATGTAGGGATTCCCGATCAAGAACACCCTTGTGCTAAACAGCATAGCAACCCTGCTAAACAGCAAGAGGAAGCAAAAGTCTAAACAGACCGATATCAAAATGATAAACTAAAACATGAATAAAAAAGGCTTCCATCCTCTCCATATATAGCAATTGAACCTCCTCACATTGGATCCCATCCATACTTTCCACCAAGCTCATGCAATTTGTCCTCCACTAAAACTGCGTTGTCTCATCATAAAGGCCACTCCTCCATGACAACGTTGTTGCCTTGGTCAAAGTTGACTGAATCAACATGATCCAATCCCTGTTCACACCCAAAGGTGCTTAATCCAGTTGCTTATTCTTCCTCATTTCACATTAGGAGTGTTATTATTCCTTCTAAAGAGGTTTATGGGCCTCCCTGCCCACTTATTCACCTACCTAGTGATAAAACAAACTATAATATTCCATTTAGATGAAGGCTAACTTTTTGGAATATTACAGAAGGATATTAGAAGGTTGGATTTTGTTGTATCGAGATGGAATGAGAAATGAAAAATATACTAAGTGTAAGGGAAATGAGGGTTTATAAGGTTTGAGTAAGAGTGGGGGATACTTGAGTAAGAAGGGTAAGTGAATAAAGAGGAAAAATGTGTGTGCTCGTGGATATATATTTGTATTCGGATAGTGAAAGGTTTAGGGCCCGAGAGATCACACAAAGTTAATTTAAACCAGCTGAGTATTACAAGGTTGGGCACGGAGGCCTACCTGACATGTAGCGTGATGGTTATGTCCTTGGTGGCAGCTCACTCCTCAACAAATCAGTAAATACACTAGAAATATGTGATGCATTGATGAATAAGATAGGGATCTTGCGACAAAGATGCAGTGTGAAAATGAATTTTTATTTATTTATTTATTTGGGGGGGAAGGTTGGCATATATATAGTTTTACGCACATGTGAAGGCTTTAAAGGTGCATTAAATGCTCTCTCACGAGAAAAATTGTGCGAAGAATTAAGGGAGTACACTATTTTATTATCTTGTGTTTTGTTTCACTGAGGAGTTGCGTTGTGATGTGTAAATGTGATGTGTGTAAGTGTGATGTGTTAAGTATATTTCAAAGTGCACAAGTGTAGCTATTTCCACCTTGTTGACCCCTGATATAAGAATGGGGTTTGGTAATCCCAATCATAGAGGCATTTATCATTTGAAAAGAAAAAGAGGGAGGACTCAAAATTTTGGTATATGAAAAAATTTGTGGTTGTTGTGGCTGTTACAAAAAAATCCTAATGCAATATTGACTAGCCAGTGTGGAAGTGTTCTAAGGTTAATATATAAAATATTGGAATGTTGAAAGGCATTTATTGATATTATTTTATCAAATTTTTAACCTTAAGTGTTTGTTCTCTATTCTAACATGTAGCACTAGAAATCAATATAGATCTTATTGCAATGGTAGATGAAATTCATGGGGTGTTCTATGATTGCTAGAGATGATATTCTAAAATTGATAGATATCGTATTTCAACTTTGAAGAATCTTTATATGTTGTTCTCTTGTCAAGTTCACATCTTTATTGATTAATTTATATTCAACACATTGTTGTTTACTGTGCTTGACTCACACTTATTATATATTTCACATTTACTAACCTTTACAAAAATCTATAACTTTTGAAAAAAAGGCTCTAATTACTCTTCCTTATGTTCTAGTCAATTTTTCCATCCCTTTTGTCTACCTCTCTAATCAAATTGATATTATTTTCCTTCATCATGTGCACTAGATTTAGGTATTAAACAAATTCAAATCTATGTCAATTCCATCAAAAAAATGGTTTTTTCTTTTTATTGTAGCATCAAACCATTCAACCCCAATATGTGAGAGAGAGAAAATTTCCTAGTGATGATGAAGACTAAAATCAATTAACTATAAGGTTGAGATGAAAAAATTCATGAAAATAGATCTATTCATTCTTATCATAGAAAATTCATCTCTAATTCATTTCCTTTTTTATGTGAATCCTTTTTTATGTTATCCTTCATGTGTCCAAATAATATAGTAGTTTACTATAAAACAACAAGGAACAATAGTTTAGCTTCATTCTAGGTATCCTATAAGCTTTTTAACTTCTACTTAAACCTTGTGGGCTCTGATATTACCTTTGATACATAGATATTGTCCCCATTACCTTAGTGATGCTTTTAAAACGAATTTATCACTGGGAGGCCACTCCAAATCTTCAACAAATCAAGCAGATTCTTTCTCAACAACATATTTTTGGTCTTGTGCTCACACAATTTATTCCATTAATTTTGTATCACGCATTTAAATTCAATCATTATATTTTGGTACACTTCATTGAATTTTTTTTAAAATATTTAAGGATTATTATAACTATCCAATAAGTCCTGCACTCCATCAACAATGGATTTTTGTGCACTTGATTGAATTCTCCATTTAATTATTCTAAGGATCATTATAACTATTCATTGAATAATTCACTTCACTATGCCTTCTAGGAGCTTCAAGGACTATGCCATGAGTTTAGGGATTTTAATTCTCTTAAGCTACCGGTATTTTTCAAATTCGTTTCAATAAAACAACATGGATATTTGACTCCCATATCATGTTATAAATTTCACAAGATTGTAAAAAATTGAAATGTTTTTCAATTTAAAAATGTTCTCTCTATATCTTGTATGTGGTTTCTCCTACACTTCAAAGGATAAGAAGATATTTCAATCAATCTAATGGTTTAGAAATTTGACCCCTATATCAAGTTAGAAATATACTAATACTATAAACTCTAAAATTCCTTTTCAATTAACTCTAAAAGTCCTTTTCAATTAATGTACATATGAACATGTTATTTATCCACTATAATTGGTATTTTTTTTCACTTGAGTGAATAAATATCATTTGTGTAACTTTTCTATTTGATTATATGTTACATTTTCTTATATTCTCTTTGGAATTTAAACATGGTGATAGGAATGTGAAAATATATGTGTAACACAAAATAAAAGTAGAATACATAGAAAAGAAAATATTTTAGATATTGATATTTTTGGAATATACATCATGATACTGATTTTTCAGAGAAAAAAAAAGAAAACAAAACAAAACAAAAAAACTACCCAATCGGAAAGTGGCATACAAAAAAGTTTCCAAGTTTGATTTTAAAACAATGGTTGATAGATGGCCTAAAAAAAAAATTCCTAAAAAATTAGATGGATGGTTAAAGGAATAAATACTCCTAACAAGTTAGAAGAATCAAGTGCCTATGATAACAACAAATTCTCTTAGTATGTGATGAACATGTTAGATTATGTTAGTTCAAAAGAAAATTTAGGTCAAGGTGTGAAAATAATAGTGCATATTGTAACCATTAATGTTCATTCATGGGGAAATAAATAATTCGCATCATGAATTTTAGTTTGGAAGTGTAATATTCCCAAATGGGAAAATCAGGAATATAGTGAAAATAATGGAATAGCAGTGTAAAAAAGCATGTTAAAGCAAGAGTCCAATATGGAGACCTTCTAATCATTATAACAACAGCAAAATATGCATAATAAATGGGCCATAAAATGTACAACAAGATAGAACAAGCCTCCAATGGAAAAAACCCTCAATGAGAGGTGTTTCTACTATATCAAAATGTCGTAGACACTGCTACAATGTAGTTTTAAAATAAATTCTATAGAAAATGAGTACACAAAATGTGTGGGGCTGATATATGCAACAATAGATGCAAAAATAAAGATATGGGTTCTATACAACCTCCAGAAAAGAACCCAAAAGGGTATCAGGGAAAAACACCCAATAATACAATGTGAGTTGCAACCCTATGGCTGAAAGCATGTCGCAAAAAATGGCTGAAGATTAAATGGCTGAAGCTAATATAAGAATGAATGTGCTCTCCTCCAATGAATCCTCTGAATGAAAGGCTGGCCCCTTCACTCAAGAAATCACCTACTGCAGAATTCCCTGCAACTCCTCCCTAAAATAATGCAGATCCAGACTGATACTGTGCTATAAGGGATAAATATACTATGGCATGATGCCAAATGTGTCAATAAAACTCCAGGGCCCTCTTTACTAGCCTCCAAAGAGAAATGAACCTCCCTCTAATGAGATCTAGCTCATAAATCTCCCAAATAAAACTCCACAGCTTCTGACCTGCAACACACACACAAATCCTCAACAAAAACTGCGTTGTACATTAAGACTGAAGCCTTGGCCAAATTCCTGATAGTGGAATGTAGTGAAAACTCTCCCAAGAGGCCTCTCAAGGAAAGAGGTGGGATTCCCAATCAGGAACACCCAGTGCTAAACAACACTTGCAATCTTAGCTAAACAGCCAAAGAAAGTTATATTTCTAAACATACCATATATTCAAAAATATAATAACCAATACATAATCAATATGGCTGACATCCTCTTCCTTTTATAAGAAATGAGCTTCCAAACCCTAAGCCCCATTCATTTATGACACTACTTGCATGCAAAGTGTCTCCATCTAAGACTTCGATGTCCCTCATTAAATGCCACTACTCCATGACAGTGTTGTTGATTTGGTCAAGGTTGACCCATTCAAGGTGTTCCAACCCCTTTTCACATCTAAGGGTGCTCAATTAAGCTGCCAAAATGTCTTTTTTGCACATTGACATTGATTTATTCGTTATTAAGGAGACTTATGGACCTCCATTGTCCTTTTATTCATAAAAAAAGACAACAATACAAAATTTAATATTCCAACTAGCTCATGGCTAATTGGGAATATTACAGTCCTCCCTTCCCAAATGTTTCTTGCCCTCAAGCAACTGACAATGTGAGTGCTGCAACTCTTCTCCTCCATCATTGGTGACACTGTCATGTGATAAGCTTCCCTCATAAGCTAAGTGCCTCCCAATCCATCCCTCCATGAAATTCTCCTCCAAAGTTCTCATGAGATGCAAATGCTTCATCCCATAAGGAAGCAATAGGTCCAATGAAACAATCATGGTTTGCCCAAGGTTCTCCCTGAAACATGTAGCATAATGAACATGGAGAATCTCTCTCCCATAGGGCACATATAATCCTCCCATCCTCCCTCCAATCATTCCCATAAAAAGAATAAGTACATCATCAATGTATGGGATCAAAACCAAGTACATGCAAACAGAAATATGCAAAAATGGAGGTGGGTCATAGTCCCACATGTGGAACCAGCATAGTATATCTCCTAACTACGTCAGATAATAATGTGGTAAGTGGTTTCCCCACCACTTACTTGTTGCCCAAGTCTTCTCATAGTTTCTGAAAAGGTGAGAAATATTTGGTGCCTTTAGAGTGCACCGACAATGATACAACATCTCCCTATATCCTCCAAGGGAGTGGCCACATTTAGAAATGTTTATGGCCCAAAGTTGGCCATGAATTTTATATGGAAGAATTCTCCTCCTTGGAGCAATTTCCTTGTTGGGTATGTGTTATATTCTTTCCACAACTAAGCATGCGCGGGGGGGTAAAAGGGGGGGCAATAGCCCCCCCTTTGCGCTGGGCGCAACGGGGGGGTCATAAGGGGGGCGGTAGCCCCCCCTGTCGGGGTCCGGAGCAGCACCCCGAAGAAAATTTTTGGTCCTTAATTTCCGGTGGGTGGTCTGCGCCCATGGTTTTGTGCATGGTTTTGCACATGTTTTTGGGGTACGATGGTTTTCAGCCCCTGGTATATTTTGTAAATCTGGTCAAGGGAACTACGGTTATGTTCTAATCCAAGATTAATGGATTGGGGTTTATGTATGCTTCGACATGTATATATATGTGTTGTAACACTAAAAGGAATATAATGAAAAATCAAGCTAGTCATCCTGATTTGGGATCCAGGGGAAAATCTCTGTGTTTATCTATTTTATGTTTTATGCTTTCGCTATTGTTTATTTTCTGTTATAGGATTTGTGTGTAGATAATTTATGTTTAGGGTTAAAACCTACATTTGGTATCAGAGCTGTTTCAGCTTCAAGGGGACGCCTTTGCTACTGAGGGTTTTTTGCTCAAGCCTGAGGTAGACCCTGTTCAGTGGGAGATCTGCAAGATCGATTCTTGCGGTGAAAGAAGATGGCGAGCGGCGGGAAGATAGAGATCGAGAAATTTAATGGTCAGAGTTTTGAGTTATGGAAGCTCAAGATGGAGGATCTGCTAGTAGATAAAGATCAGTGGATCGCGGTAGATCCAGGTACTAAACCAACGGCAATGTCAGATGAAGACTGGAAGAAACTGGATCGGAAGGCTAAGAGCACAATACGGTTGTGTGTGTCAGATTCAGTATTGTTGAATGTATCTGGGGAAGCTACAACGAAGAATTTGTGGGAAAAACTTGGGACTTTGTACCAATCTAAGTCTCTGGTGAATAAGTTGTTCCTGCGGAAAAAGCTGTATAACCCGAGGATGAAGGATGGAGACTCGGTGACAGAGCATCTGAACGCCTTCAATACTATGGTAAGTCAGCTGTCATCTGTTGATATTAAAATCTCAGATGAAGATAAGTGCATCAGTTTGTTGTGTTCTCTACCAGACTCGTGGGACAGTCTGGTTATTGCAATAAGTAGCAATACAACTACCTTGAATTTTGATGACATTGTCTCAGCCTTGCTGTCGGAGGAAATGAGACGGAGAAATATGGAGGGTCAAAATGGAGATGCCTTATCCGTACGAGGAAGGTCCCAGAATAGAAACAAGAATAAGGTTTCGAGTGGGAGATCTAAATCTAGAGGGAGATCTAAATCTCCTGGAAAGTTTGTAAAGGTGTGCTGGAAATGCGGAAAGGAAGGGCACTACAAAAAGGACTGCAGATCTAAAGCTCTTGAGAAAGGAAAGGGATCCGATGATGCTCCTTCTGCAGAGGCAAAAACCACCTCGGATGAAGGTGGGGATGTGTATTTGGCTTCTTCTTCAAATACACATGTAGATCATGAGTCATGGTTGATTGACTCAGGTGCATCCTTTCACTTCACTCCCCATAGGGAGTGGTTCTGCGAGTATGAGAAATATGATGGTGGTGATGTCTTCCTAGGGGATGATAGGAAGGCCAAAATCATCGAACGTGGAAAGGTCAAGCTGAAGCTGCAAGGTGGAAGGATTAGAACACTTCCTAGTGTTCTGCATATTCCTGCATTGTCCAGAAATCTGATTTCTGTAAGCAAGATGGATGATGCAGGTGTAAAAACAGTGTTCGAGAAAGATGCCTGCAAGATGGTTCGGGGAGAACTGGTATTAATGCAGGGACTTCAGACTGGAACTCTGTACAAGCTACAAGGTAGCACTGTTATTGATGGGTGTAACAGTTTTGTGGTTCCTGAAAGTGAAGTGGAAAGCCTAGCTATCTCTGGAGAAAAGATCATGCTATGGCATCAAAGGCTTGGACATATTGGAGAGAAGGGATTTCAGATACTGCATAGAAATGGTATGGTAGAAGGTATGTCTAATTTCACTCTGGATTTCGATTTCTGTGAACATTGTGTATATGGGAAACAGAATCGGGTGAGTTTTCCTTCTGGTGTTAAGAGGGCGAACAAGATATTAGAACTCGTGCACAGTGATGTGTTTGGACCTGTGTCAATTTCATCACTGGGAAAGTTTGTGTACTATGTTTCATTCATAGATGACTTCTCAAGGAATATGTGGATATATTTCTTGAGGAAGAAATCTGAAGTCTTTGACAGATTTAAAGAATTTAAGGCTCTGGTGGAAAACCAGACAGAGAAGAAGATAAAGGCGTTGAGGACAGATAATGGTGGGGAGTTCTTCAAGAAGGAATTTGAAGATTTCTGTAAGAAGTGTGGTATAGCAAGGCAGAAGACTACTCCATACACACCTCAGAAAAACGGAGTTGCAGAAAGAATGAACAGAACACTGATGGAAAAGGCAAGAAGCATGCTCAGTGGTACTGGGTTAGGACAAGAATTCTGGGCAGAGGCAATAGAGACTGCATGTTATCTGGTTAACAGATCACCTTCATCAGTGTTGGAGGATAAGACTCCACATGAGGTATGGACTGGTAAGAAACCCTCTCTTTCACATCTAAGGGTATTTGGATGTGATTCATATGTACATGTTCCAAAGCAGAAAAGGACCAAGTTGAATAATAAATCTGAAAGGTGCATCTTTATTGGGTATAAGGATGGTTTAAAGGGTTACAAGCTTTGGAACCCAGAAACAAGGAAGGTTGTGTACAGTCGAGATGTGGTGTTTAGAGAGGTGAAAGATGTTGTTAAACATGAATTCATACCAAAGGAA
The DNA here is from genome assembly GCA_034641835.2 of Pinus albicaulis. Classification (NCBI taxonomy): domain Eukaryota; kingdom Viridiplantae; phylum Streptophyta; class Pinopsida; order Pinales; family Pinaceae; genus Pinus; species Pinus albicaulis. The sequence continues at coordinate 1,824,358,230 of CM076575.1, read as the reverse complement.
CCTGAGAAGATAGAGTTTGAGCTAAAGTTGGATGAATCAGACTCTACAACAGAAGAAGACTCAGAAGATGAAGAGCCACAAACTCCAGCTATTAGAAGATCAGTTCAGGAAAGAAGGAAACCAGAAAGGTATAGTCCATTTGCTTTCTGTTCAGGTTTTGCCTTAACTATAACTGATGATTATCCCAGAACTTTCAGGGAGGCAGTAGATTCAAAGGATGGAAAACTCTAGAAGGAGGCCATGATTGATGAAATGGCATCCTTGCACAAAAAAGATGCATTGGATCTGGTGGAGTTGACGGCTGGAAGGAAGCCCATCGGGAGAAAATGGGTGTTTAAGAAGAAGATGAATGTAGAAGGAAAGGTGGAGAAATACAAAGCTCAGTTGGTAGTAAAAGGTTATTCCTAGGTGCCGGGAATTGATTTTGGTGATATTTTTTCTCCTATTGCCAAAGTTACTTCTATTAGATTGCTTTTATATGTTGCTGCTGCATTTGATTTTGAGACAGAACAGATGGATGTGAAGACAAAATTTCTTCATGGGGACCTAGAAGAGGAGATCTACATGAAGCAACTAGAAGGCTTTATGGTGAAGGGTAAGAAAGAACTGGTATGCAGGTTGAAGAAGTCTCTGTATGGGTTAAAACAGTCACCAAGGATGTGGTATCAGAAATTTGATACCTATATACGAGGACTTGGCTTCACCAGAAGCAAAGAGGATCACTGTGTTTATTTTAAATTAATTGGTGACCATGTTATTTATTTGGTCTTGTATGTGGATGATATGTTGCTGATTGGAAATGACAAAGAAATTATCCAAGATTTGAAGACCCAACTGTTCTCCAAATTCGACATGAAGGATCTTGGTGCTGCAAACTATATTTTAGGCATGGAAATTAAAAGAGATCGGGAAAAGAGGAAGCTCTGGTTAAACCAAAGGAAGTATGTCGAGATTATATTGCAGAGGTTCAATATGTAGGATAGTAAACCGGTAAATTTTCCTATTCCTGTAGGTGTAAAGTTGTCTACTGAACAATGTCCCAAGACACAAGAAGAAGAGGAGAATATGTCCCATGTTCCATATGCAAGTGCAGTGGGTAGCCTGATGTATGCAATGGTCTGTGCTAGACCAGACATTGCACATGTAGTGGGAGTATTGAGCAGGTTTATGTCAAACCCAGGGAAGGAGCATTGGACAACAGTGAAGCGGGTTTTCAAATATTTACGTGGCACTAGTGATTATGGCTTGTGCTACCAGGGAAGACCAGGATTGGAAAGAATGTTGGAAATTCGTGGTTTTGTTGATGCAGACTGGGCTGGAGATCTGGACCAAAGAAGATCTACAAGTGGCTATGTGTTTAGCCTATTTGGAGGTGCAGTCAGTTGGATGAGTAAAAGACAGTCTGTAGTGGCGCTTTCAACTACAGAGGCAGAATACATAGCAGCCACTCATGCAAGCAAGAAAGCAGTTTGGTTGCAGAGATTGTGTTCAAGTATGGGGTTGGTACAGCAAGCTATAAGGATAGACTGTGATAGCCAAAGTGCAATTTTCTTGGCTAAGAACCCTGCTTATCATTCAAAGACAAAGCACATTGATGTTCAATATCACTTTGTTGGAGATATGGTTGAGGCTAAAAGGGTGTTGCTGGTAAAGGTGGACACTTTCAAGAATGTTGCAGATGCATTGAAAAAGTCTGTGAGCACTCAGAAGTTCTCTTGGTGTAGAGAAACAATGGGTGTTGAAGAATTGGGCCAATGACTAAGCCCTCCTGTGGCCCCCCGTGGAAAGAAAACAACAAGTGGGAGAATGTTGGGTATGTGTTATATTATTTCCATGACTAAGCACGCGCGGGGGGGTAAGAGGGGGGGCGATAGCCCCCCCTTTGCGCTGGGCGCAACGGGGGGGTCACAGGGGGGGTGGTAGCCCCACCTGTCGGGATCCGGGGCAGCACCCCGGCGAAAATTTTTGGTCCTTAATTCCCGATGGGTAGTCCGCGTCCATGGTTTTGTGCATGGTTTTGCACATGGTTTTTGGGTACGATGGTTTTCGGCCCCTGGTATTTTTGTAGATCCGGTCAAGGGAACTACGGTTATGTTCTAATCCAGGGTTTATGGATTGGGGTTTATGTATGCTTCGGCATGTATATATATGTGTTGTAAAACTAAAAGGAATATAATGAAAAATCAAGCTGGTCGTCCCGATTTGGGATCCAGGGGAAAATCTCTGTGTTTATCTGTTTTATGTTTTATGCTCTCGCTATTGTTTATTTTCTGTTATAAGATTCATGTGTAGATAATTTATGTTCAAGGTTAAAACCTACAAGCCTACATATACATGGTAAAGGAATGAAAATATTCATCAAATGAAACATCATGTACATAAGCATGTTCCTTACCATAGTTTCTGCTCATACAAATGGAGTGGTCCATAGATAGATCCCCTCTCATTCTAAAAGAGGAAAGAAGTGGATGTGATAACTCCTTCATTAAGTTATGTATCTCTCCCATCTCCACATGGTCCATGCATATTTTCAAATGCTGATATAGTTCTTCTTCAAAGCCGTCCCAAGTGTAGCTCCCCATGATAGTGTTGTAGGCTCTCATGGAATAAGTATGGCTGAAGAGAAATTCTTCATGAGCTCTTTGTAGCAACTTCTCCTTGAGCTTGGAAGCTCTAGATAAGAATATCCTACCATGATAATAGATTACTTCATCTTGGGCTGAATAGCCCTCCTCTTGAAGCTGGTCATCAAGTATCATGCACGTAAAAAGATCCTTGGATTAATCCACCAATAGTTTGAATTTTCAATAGGGATCTATCCTCCATAGTGACAGTGTTAATGATCTATCACAAAGAACATATGTCATATGGCTGCCTTTCTCTTTGACATCTCCCATGACAAAGGTACATATTGGAAGGTTGCTTTCCTTCCCATGTTGCTCCTCCCACAGTGCAGAATATGAAATGAGAGTGGGTAATGATGATGTTGGCAGAATGTCTCCCTCCTCCTTGAGTCTACCCAAGACTCTCAGTGTTGTATCATGGCCTTCTAATGCTCCCATTCCTCCTCAATCTATGAATGGTGCATCATGATGTGAGACATGTCTCACCAAATCTAGATCAGGTGGCCTCCCCGATGGTTTTCCACAAAGAAATGATGTCTCATGGGCCAATCTCATATGCATAATAGATGGGACTATCATGTCCCTACTTCCACTACGCAAATCCAACTCTATTTATTATGTGGAAGTTTCATGATATTTGGGTACCACTCTTAATGATGCAAGATTCCCTCTAATTAGAGAAATTGCTCCATCCTCACCTCCTAGTGGTGGTGGATCATCTCCTGCTACTCTAGCGTTGTGACCCTTCTCTTGATTTTCTTCTTCTTCCTCCTCGTCATCTAAGAATACCTCTATGTAGTGTGCCTTTCCTGCTGCACATTTATGTCTGGGTGCCCAAGATTCTTGGCATGTGAAGCAAAGCTTCCTCCTCCTCAAGTCTCTTCGTACATCATCACCAGGAAGGTTTTTATTTTGGCTCTCCTTTGAAAGAGGAGCCTTCACATATTTTCCCTTTGATGGAAAAGAGGGCTTTTTTTGAAATTTTAACTTTGCTTTTGGCAAGGCATATTGCAAATCTATAGCCCTTTCAATGGCATCTTGAAGGGTAGTGGGCTTTGTATACTTAACCAACCCATGAAGAGGTTCTTCTAACCCATCAAAAAACATTTAGACCCTTCTTTCTGTTGAAGATTGCAACAAGAAATAGTGAAGGAGGCATCCTAAAACATCATTCCCGATCCTAGTTGGAAAGTGATCACCTAAACTAGGTGGGGCCCACACAGGTGATTTTTTGTCGCAAAGTCTATTTTTAGACTATGTATGTTTTGAGACATGTCGATCATATTCTATGAGTTACAGGATGCTATTTGTGGATGGTTGGTCAAGTTGGAAAAATAGATGGACTTCTATTTTTAGACATATTGGGCAGAATCTATTTTTAGATTGCCAGTCTAAAAATAGATATGTCGAATATTATTAGCTCTTAATAATATTTGGACTATAAACATTATCTTATTCTCCTGGAGCACTTCAGTTAAGTGCACAGATGTGGCACAGCAGCTGACAGAAGGAATTACGCTATTCCTGAGGGTTTACTGGAGCTAATTCATGAGGAATTCAGTTAGAACTCATGTGACAGAGTTTGGTGGAGTTATAGAAATAGTTGGTGGAGTTGTATTTAGTTTAACTCAGTTAGACTCAGTTGAGCTAGTTGTATCTAGTCTAACTAATTGATACACTAGTGAGAGTGGTGTGAATTAATTAATAATTAATTCACTAAATAATAACTCATTAATCAACTGAAGAATACATCAGTTAACTATAGTGCATGGACAGTTTCAGTGGAGACCAGTGGAGAGATAGGTGTAAGGGAAAGATGACTATCAGTTGTGACTATAATGTTGCATTTTTTGCACCACAAATTTAGTGGAGATACCTTTAAGGATTGCGTGAGCAAGGCTGGAGAAATTCAAACTCATCCAGAGCCATTCTTCAGCAGGGATTGCGCAGTAGAGGCAAGTTAGCAGGTGGCAAAGATCGGTGCATGGATTTGCAAGATTGGGCCTGATTAGTGTGTAGCGATTGGATTGTACTGAGAGCTTGTGAGAATCTTTGTATGAGTATTGTTACATGATATCTATGACATATATTATATACAGATAGTTGGGGTTTTTAGCTTCAGGCTTTCCCGTGAAAACAAATGTGTTAATGTGTGTGAATTTTTATGGTTTCATGTGTGCATTGCAATTGTGTTAATTTCCGCATGTGATGATCAATGGTGGAATAGATTCAGTATTGTGCATGAAGTTAAAATAGTGTGTGATCAGGAGAATCTTGGACATATGCATGCGTATTGCATATAATTTCTACATGGTATCAGAGCAGTTGATCATTGGAGGAGAATGCAATTATTGAAACGATTGAGTTTTGTGCTGGTGGAATTCGAATTTGCTGCAGTGTTTTCTTGGTGTCGAAGTTGAGCATTCATTGAAATGTCTTTCAATGGATTGCGATTGGATTATGCCCTTGAGGGTAGATCGAATTATATTTCATGGAAGGACAGGATGGAGGCGGTGTTGGAGGATAATGGGTTGAAGGAGTTCATAGATGTTGATATTCCTAAACCAGGTTCTAGCGATGCAGCCGCACTTGATGCATGGAAAAAGAAGGTAGCAAGGTGTCGAAGGATTCTGTTGGAAGGTGTGAAGGATCACATTTTGTCCAGAATTCACGGTAAATCCACTCCATTCTTGATGTGGAAGGCTTTGACATAATTGTTTTAAAGCAAAAGTGACCAGAGGAAGTTGGTGCTTAAAGACAAGCTCAGGAAAATAAAAATGGAGAATAATGACACTATTCCGATATACTTGACAAAGTTTTTCCACTGCAGGGATGAGCTTGGGAGTGTAGGAGTTAGTTTGGATGAAGAATACTTGGTGAGATTGGCTCTCCTTGGTCTTCCAAAGAGTTGGCATAGCTACGAGGACTCTGTCAATGGTCGGGAGAAACAGCCAGGATGGGAGTGACTTTGTTCAGATCTTGTGCAGGAGGAGATAAGGCGGAGTACCAAGGATGGCTCTTCATCAAAGAATGATGATGAAGAGGATTGCGCTTTGGCTACCAAAGAAAGGAAGGGGAAGGGGAAGAAAAATCCTTCTCAATCCGGTGCAGATGGAAAAGAGCGTGACAAGTCCAAAGTGAAGTGTTTTCACTGTCATGAACATGGGAATTTCGCCACGCATTTTCCACAGAATAAGAAGAACAAGCAGGCTGCTGGAGTTGCAGCTGGTGAGGCTCTTGCCTCACAATTTGAGCTGGACTTCTCATTGATCGCATGCATGGTGTCTAATGCATTGGGATCGGGGTGGTATTTTGATAGTGGCGCTTCCTTTCACATGATGGGAGATGTGAATATTTTCAGTGACTTGGTGGAGAAAGATCTCCAGTTGCATGTTGAGTTGGGTGACAAGATGTAGTGCATGTTCCAGGTTTAAAGAAGAATTTAATCTTCCAGGTTTAATGAATAATTTAATCTCAGTCGCAATGTTAGAGAATAAAGGGTATGATGTTGTCTATAGTGAAGGAAAAGTTTTCCTTCGGCATAAAGAAATAGGAAAAGTCAAGAAATTTTGGATTCGAGCCAAGAATCTCTATAGACTTGAAGTAGATGGGATTTCGACGGAGCTTCCTACTGTTGGGAAGTGCAATAAAGCCATGCAATTGAAGCTTGAGAGGGAGCTGGATTTGCATGTAGGTAAGAGTGAACCTCAGGATGTGGAGTAGCCACAAGATGAGGATCATGGAGTGGGAGCAACCACTCATGCAGAGAAATTTCGTGTCGGATGGGCAGAGGGAGTGCATGCAGCTATACCACCAGGTGAGAGGTGGGGCGACATGCATGAGTAATCCCAAGAGGAGATTTCTAGGCAGGATTCAATGAGATGGTGTGGATATCATGAATTGAACCTAGCTACGAGGAGCCCACGGAGAAGTAGTAGCAGCCCACAGAGCAGTAGTAGCATGATCATTTGGATTGATGCAGGCATATCAAAGTGATAGTGTCGGATACTAGAGCGTGATTCAGAGTTGACAGCAAGTGCAGAGTGCATGGGTGCAGAGTTCAACAACACAGAGGTTCTTGAAGACATGTGCAGTAGCTAAGCAGAAGTTGAAGACTTTGATGATAGATGCATCAGATTGATTGAGTTGTTTGGAGCCTATTAATTTTCGAAAGAGTTGCAGAGCATATGCATGGAGTTGCATGGCGCTTGAAAAGGTTGCGGGGCGAATGCATGGAGTTACATGTCAAATGAAAAGACAATCCTTTCTTGTTGAGAGGGAGTTTTGAAGATTGCAACAAGAAACGGTGAAGGAGGCATCTTGAAACATCATTCCTGATCCTAGTTGGAAAGTGATCACCTAAACTAGGTGGGGCCCACACAGGTGATTTTTTGTCGCAAAGTCTATTTTTATACTATGTCTATTTTTAGACATGTCGATCATATTCTATGAGTTGCAGGATGCTATTTGTGGATGGTTGGTCAAGCTATAAAAATAGATGGACTTCTATTTTTAGACATATTGGGAGGAATCTATTTTTAGATTGCCAGTCTAAAAATAGATTTGTCGAATATTATTAGCTCTTAATAATATTTGGACTATAAACATTATCTTATTCTCTTGGAGCACTTCAGTTAAGTGCACGAATGTGGCACAGTGGCTGACAGAAGGAATTACGCTACTCCTAAGGGTTTACTGGAGCTAATGCATGAGGACTTCAGTCAGAACTCATGTGACAGAGTTTGGTGGAGTTATAGAAGTAGTTGGTGGAGTTGTATTTAGTTTAACTCAGTTAGACTTAGTTGAGCTATTTGTATCTAGTCTAACTGATTGATACACTAGTGAGAGTGGTGTGAATTAATTAATAATTAATTCACTAAATAATAACTCATTAATCAACTGAAGAATACATCAGTTAACTACAGTGCATGGACTGTTTCAGTGGAGACCAGTGGAGAGATAGGTGTAAGGGCAAGATGACTATCAGTTGTGACTATAGTGTTGCATTGTTTGCACCAAAAATTTAGTGGAGATGCCTTTAAGGATTGCATGAGAAAGGCTGCATAAATTTGAACTCATCCAGAGCCATTCTTCTATACGGATTGCGCAGTAGAGGCAGGCTAGCAGGTGGCAAAGATTGGTGCATGGATTTGCAAGATCAGGCCTGATTAGTGTGTAGCGATTGGATTGTACTGAGAGCTTGTGAGAATATTCGTATGAGGATTCTTACATGATCTCTATGACATATATTGTATACAGATAGTTGGGTTTTTTAGCTTCAGGCTTTCCCGTGAAAACAACTATGTTAATGTGTGTGATATTTTATGGTTTCATGTGTGCATTGCAATTGTGTTAATTTCCGCATGTGATGATCAATGGTGGAATAGATTCAGTATTGTGCATGAAGTTAAAATAGTGTGTGATTAGGAGAATCTTGGACATATGCATGCATAGTGCATATAATTTCTACACTTGCTGTAGATAAATCAGGAACCATAACAGAAAGTTTTTAAAACTCAGAAATATAAGTTTTTGGATTACCTGATTTTTTGAGATTTGAAAGGCCCATGAAGGGTGCCTCAGGATCTCTTCTATCAAACCTCTCCACCAATCTCCTTGTGAAAAATGAATATTCAGTCACATTGGCATGACCCAACGTAGACAAGCCATGGAACAACTAATCATTTTCTTCACCCTCAAGGTGCATCGTTGTATCTTAATGGCCTCCATCTCTAGTACTTTGTTCAGTTGGAAGTAGATGTATAGCTTCTCTACCCATGATTTTGCAGTGCATTTAGATGACCAATCAAAGTTGGGTAAGAAAAATATGCCCATAGTGCAGTGTAGATCGTGATTCTAAATGAATTCTCCACCTCTATTATGATGCCCGAGTCTCCTATTGTGCTTGATTTGACAAAATTATTGAAAACTCAAGTGGTCTTTGAATCTCTAAGATTGAGACTCATGCTCCATGAAATATTCTTCAAGGGATTCTTGTTCTTTAAACCCTTCATTTCCCACTGCTAAGAATGTAGGCATTGTAGAGAATTGGGAAACTTGTTGCTACTGCACTGGTTGATCACTCCAGTGATGAGAAATTTCAGAGCCTTTACCATGTTGAAATCATTTAGGGGGTTCCTTGTATCTAACCATCCTCATCTCCTTTACTTATCTAGCAATGTCTTGCATAGCTTTGAGAATAATTTAGGAAACTCCTTATCTTCATCTTCTCCTCCTGATAAATGGGTTTTACCCTTGTCTTCTTTATCATTTGTATAGTCAAACTTCTGGTGTCTTCTTCTTTGATACCTCTTCTCTCTATCAGTAAGAGGATCTCCTTCTTCAAATGACATATTGGCTTTTCAAGATGCATTGGTTGTGCCAATATTATGCTCTGATACCACTATAATATTCCCAATTGGGAAAAGCAGGAATGTAGTGCAAAATAATGAAATAGAAGTGTAAAAAATCATGTTAAATCAAGAGGCCAATATGGAGACCTTATAATCATTATAACAACAGAAAAATATGCATAATAAATGGGCCATAAAATGTACAACAAGACACAACAAGCCTCCAATGGACAAAACACTCAATGAGAGGTGTTGCTACTATATCAAAATGTCGGAGACACTGCTACAATGCATTTTTAAAAGCATTGCTACAGAAAATGAGTACACAAAAGATGTGGGGCTGATATATGCCACAATAGATGCAAAAATAAAGATATGGGCTATATACAACCTCCAGAAAAGAACCCAAAAGGGTATCCGGGAAAAACACCCAATAATACAATGTGAGCTACATCCCTATGGCTAAAATTATGTTGCAAAAAATGACTGAAGAGTAAATGGTTGAAGCTGATATAAGAATTAATTTTCTCTCCCCCAATGAATCCTCTGGATGAAAGGCTAGCCCTTTCACTCAAGAAATCACCTATTGCAGAATTCCCTGCAACTCCTCCCTAAAATAATGTAGATCTAGATTGATATTGTGTTGTAGGGGATAAATATACTATGGCATGATGCCAAATGTGTCAATAAAGCTCCAGGGCCTTCTTCACTAGCCTCCAAAGAGAAAGGAACCTCCCTCCAATGAGATCTAGCTCATAAATCTCCCAAATCAAACTCCACAACTTTTTTTGTGCAACACACACAAATCCTCAATAGGAACAATGTTGTACATTAAGACTAAAGCCGTGGCCAAATGTCTGATAGTGGAATATAGTGCAAACTCTCCCAAGAGGCCTCTCAAGGAAAGAGGTGGGATTCCCGATCAAGAACACCCAATGCTAAACAGCACTTGCAATATTACCTAAACATCCAAAGAAAGCTATATGTCTAAATAGACCATATATTTAGAAATATAATAACTAATACATAATCATATGGTTGTCATCCTCTTCCTTTCATAAGAAATGAGCTTCCAAACCCTAAGCCCCATTTGTTTATGACACTACTTCCATGAAAATTATCTCCAACTAAAACTGTGTTGTCCCTCATTGAATGCCACTCCTCCATGGCAATGATGTTGATTTGGTCAAGGTTGACCCATTCAAGGTGTTCTAGCCCTTTTCACACCTAAGGGTGCTCAATTAAGCTGCCAAGATGTCTTATTTTCACATTGGCATTGATTTATTCATTATTAAGGAGACTTATGGACCTTCATTGTCCTTTTATTCATAAAACAAGACATCAAAACAAAATTTAATATTCCAACTAGCTCATGGATAATTGGGAATATTACAGGAAGGAAGCCATTAGTGGCACATTTGAGGGTATTTTTATATGGTGAGGATAGGAGATCAAACATAGATGTCAACGTACCTAGAAAAGAAAATTTATGAAGGAATTAAAAGGAATGGTGAATTGAAAGACACATTATTACTAAGATTAAGAGAATTATAATCTATGATGCTTTGAATGTTGGATGGATAAGACGTTGTCTAGACATCAATCTCTTTGTAACACTCCCTTTCATCCCCTTAAACTTCTTGGCTTGTAAGAGGTGTTACTTTTTAATTAACCCAACCACCATGGCCTACTTATGAAAATGGGGTTACAAAATCATCCTTCTCAAAAGTTTGCAAAATTAATTTCCAATATCGTCATCTTATCCGGCTCATCGATATATTTCCAGCGATATCAATTTTATCTCAATTTGACTCCTTGATTGGAATTTATGCCAATTTTAAGTTTTTTCAATTAACGGTTTTCTCATCAACGTGACACTACCATGTGGAAACCATGTGTGTACCCCATGTGGCCCTGCCACATCATCGCGAGTAGTTCCATCTCGCATGTGGCACCTATTGTGGCTCATTTGCAATATCCTTTATTTTTATTTTTCAGAATACAAAAAAATAGAAAATTATCAAAATATATGTTAAAGTATAAAGGTTCATATACTTTGGAATAAAAATGTAGTATTTATTGCATTAAATTTTAAAGCTAATACTTTAATATTTGTGGAAGCGGGTCCCAACGCACAGATTAAAAAGCGAGCATCTTATGGAGCGGGATCCGACAATTTGACAGACAAGGAATAAATTCGTTAACCCGTGGGCACTTTCAGCGCGTGGGTTAACAAGGAGGGTGCCTCCGTAGTTGACCATGTTGACTGCGAGGCCAATCCTAATCAACGGTTGAGATTCACTGTGGGGGGCATGAACCCGACGAGCTCTCCGTACCTCAAGACCTCCCGCAATGACGTATGCAGCCAGCTGTTGACAGATGTAATCCACATCGGAGTACTTTTAACAGTCTTTTGGCGCGTCTCATTAGCATTTAATTCTTAAGCCCGTGCCACCTATTTAAGAATAATTCTCATTTTTCTAAAGTTATTTTTGTTAGTTTGTGTTTGAAAGTTATGTCTGCACTGTGTCTTTCTCTACAGTCTACCACCTTGTCGATTTTTTGTCACCCCAAGTGAAACTATGGCCAAGAATCCATCTCTATCAGGTTCTTCCAGTCACATTCCTCTCATGGACACTGAGAGGGATATCCAGGATACTTTTTGTTCACTATATCACCTTTCATTTTACCAGCAGGTCTGCCTAAATGATAAAAATTCTCCAATTTACACCGCCATGGTTAAAATTGGTGTGTTGTCTGCATGCATCCCGAGAATTCACCTTTTTCCTGAATTTTTGTATTGGCTAGTGTCTGTTATGGACCCTAGAAAATGTTTCGTAATTAATTTTCAAGGGGAAAATTTTCTACAAGTCTTAGCCCAATTAATTCGTCAAGCTCTGTGTTACCCTGACTCAGAGTTGTATGTCCAATTCACTTATGATTCCTTGATATTACATTATGATAGCATTGCAGGTCAGAAGTTTAACCAATTCATAATTTTTCTAAAGCCGGATACACAACAATTTTCACTTGATAATAAATAATTTCCCATGGAGGTTTTTGATATAGAAGTCAGAACAGTGCTGAGGTGCATTGCAAATATTTTGGGAAAGGATGATGACAGTACAGTGGACAAATCAGTTCTAGGAATATTTTCCATGATGATGAAGCCAGGAGTGGTGCTGGATATTCCATCTTATTGGCAAGAAGCTGTCAACTCTCAGCTCATGAGCTTATTACTGACAGGTTCATTTAGGTTTCCTTCTCTTGTTATTTACCTATTTTTATATCAAAATGTAGAATAATTCATGCATATGGGGTTAAATATAATGAATATAAATAAGAAGAGGAAATCAGTAGTATTTTGGATAGACATAGTGAAGAGAGAATAGAATGAAGGTGGTTTGTTTGATTTTTCTAGTCATTTTATGTCTAATGCATATAATATTTTGAATGCAATTTCTCCCCCCTACTTTCTGCCAAAAGCTCAAGAGTTCTTGCAGTTGGGGACAAGTTGTAAGTTTCGTGATTGGTTTGTCTTTGAAGACTATTCTAAAATTAGACTTTATGGAGCTGGTGTAGAACCTTATAGGCTTTCTGTATTTGTGCCTATGAGATTATTTGCTTTGGAGTTCACTAGGCAAAGTTTAAACGTGGATCAAATACACTTTGTGCCTATGAAGAAAGGTCACATGTTTAAGTTAACAATGATTGTTGGTCCTTTTATAGTTAATATGAGACAAGCAATTGATGAAGCCTCTAATATGTTAGATGAAATGCACCTACTGTTAGGAGAGAAGTGGGATTATTACCCTCACAGTGTGATTTCTAATAGGAGAATTGAAAATGGCTATTCAATATTCATTCATGAAAGCAGACCTGATATAGAAAAAATGGCAAGTAAATGTTTTGCAGGTTTAGTTAGCTCAATTGTACAGATGCCTATCATATCAGAGAAGTCAAATAAGAGAGGTAAAGAAACAGTGATTGATTCAGAGGATGAAGAACAAAGGACTGAAAAGAGGACAAAGCTCAATGAGGATTTTTCAGATGCTCAACCTGGTTTCTCATTACAATTGGGAGATTAGAAAAATGTCCCTGCTTCACCAAGGAGACACGAAAGCACTAAGGAACAAGTGCCCTTGATTAAAAAAAAAATTTCCCAGATTGCAGAAAGAAATCAGAAGATGAAGGCAAGCATGGAGGCTCAAGCTGAATACCAGATAACCCCAGATCAAACGAGACTTCTAACTGCAATGGATCTTAAAAAGGATCAATTTAAGATTTCCCTTTCACATCCCTCTGATATGTCTATAGGTTCATCCAATAATTTTAATATTTTTAATCTAACTGTAGATTTGAATAAAAACCCATTACTTGACAAAGTAAATCTACATATGCAAACAGGTCAACTGATTGTGAATGACCTAACCAAAACTAATGCAATGGCACTGAAGGCTGAAAATACGCTTGAAAAAGTGATCAAGCAGTTGAAGTTAGAGAAATCCATTTCCAGGGTTTTTACAATCCATAACAAAGAACTCAAAAATATTATTGCGAAGATTGGGGTAGATCCCAATGATAGGTCTGTTGTACAGAAGCTTCTGCAAAGTGTTGAATCAAAAATATTTGTACTGAAGAAAACATTGAAATTGCCTACAGGGGAACACCCCATGGCAGCAGATTTTGTAGAGGTGGAAAATGAGAAAGAGAAACTTCTTTAGAAACTCTTGCAAAAGGAAGAAGAAATCACCAAATTAAAGCAAATTGCATTTTCATTGCAGAATCATATTGAATCTCATACTTGCACTTTTGTTTTTCCATCAGCTAATGAAGATCCATAAGCACAAATATCCCAATTAACCACTGAATCGGAGATGGCAGAGAGATTGGAAAAAGGCACAAGAGGATTTAGAAAAAACAACAAAGATCATACAAGCCACAGAGGGTGAAGTCGGTAAACACAAAATGGACTGCTAGAATGCAGATGCTGAGATTAAAAATCTCAAAGAAAAGTTGAAGGGAAATATATCCTTAATTCAGGCTAAATATATCATCTGGAATGATATCATTGCAAAGAAATTTGGGGTTTTCTAACTATTTTTGCGGAGGAAAGAAGTATTATCAGGGATTTTGAAGAACAAGTCATGATAGATAAGAAAAAGAAAATTAATAGGGCCATCTGGGTAAGAAAATTCATTGATTCCCTTGATTCCAAAACAGATCAAGAGTTGGAAGAAAATGAAATTAAAGACAGGATTTTATATACAGTGGAAATTAATAAGATGATTGTCAAGAATGATTACAGGAAGTCTACAGAAAGAATTTGATTGAGCTTAAGGAAGCAGTGAGCCAGTTTGATAATTTATTTGACAAAATAGCAAGAGTAGGTTTGCCATCATGTTGGGGTCTTGGAGGTATTCTTTTATCATGGGATTCTTATGAACCCTTACTGGTCTTGGAAAAAATTAAGGTAGGAAGCACTCATGAAAAGACTCAGGTTCTTAAAGGAGAAACAATAATCAATTTCCTTCAAAGACATTTTCAGTTGTTGTGGTTAGTGAAGACTTTATTTGCAGAGAAGCCATCATTCAACAAAGTCACTGCTTTCAGATTGGAATATCACAAGTTGGTCCATTCACCTAAGACAAATATCGAGATATGGAAGAAATGTAGTGCCTGGATGGCAGATTTACCAAAGGACCCCTCGACTTCAAAGAACGATAAACCAGCCAGTCTAGGAAATGCAGCAGCAGCATCATCCATTCACATTCAGCAAATAGATTAGGATTTATGTTTTATGTTATTTTCCTCTTTTAAAGAGAATGTAATTGTAATAAGACATTTTGATGACATGTAATAGGAATTTGACGAAGTCCTAAGTAGTTGAAGTAGTTAGGATTAGTTCCAATAGTTACAAATTGATTTCTATTGTATTTAAGGAAGAAAACAAGAAAGAAAAAGGTTCCAAGTTTTGGACCTTTAGACGACAATTTTTGTACTCATATTTCAAATGATTAATGAATGAAAAGAAAGGTTCTGGCATTTTTTGATATCGATAAGTCTTCCAGTTTACATTATGTGTTTTATATCTTTGAATAAAATGAAGTAATGAAGTTGCAGGTCACTTTTTACTTTTGTGAATAAGAGTTAAAATCCTTAATAGGCACTCCTTCATTTTAACTATTTCTTGTCTTATAATTCTTCTGAATTTTGAGGTGATATATTTTGTACATTAGCATATCAGTTTGGGCTTCTTTCCTTCATGTTCTTCTAGTCATTCCATTCTATATCAACAGATAATATCATTGTGAGACATTCATTATATTTGATCTTTGAGGGTTTAATGATAAACATATGAAGGTGATTAAACAAAGACCAATATTTCTATGACATATTTATATAAATGTCTTAAGCATTGATTCCTTACCACAACCAAGGGATTGTCTCTGAAGGTACAACATTTTTTGGCGTCATTGTCGGGGATGAAGAAGCGAATTTTTTCCCCTGGTTTTTATTTATATTTCCTCTGGTTGTTCAGAGAGGAGGAAATATCAGGTTGTGTCTTCATTTTATTATTTTGGTGTATAAAAGGCCACATACAAGGTCAGATACCTCTCAGCAAAAAGCTCTTATTCTTCTAGACCCTGAAAAGTTGGTTTCTAAAAAAGCTCAGAAATCAAGAATGTTTTCTACACCTGATGCCACACTGCCTGCACCAGGCAACAGTTCCCATAACCTTTCATCAAAGGATATTTCCCGGAAACTCACTTTCTAGGAACAAGAATCCTTTTCCCCACATATTCATTTTCAAGAACCAAAGTTAGAAGAACAATATTTTGAGTCTATTTCATTCACATTTACAGAAGCTCAGCCTAATACAGTTGCCAGTTCTTCAGCTATTTTTCATCAACCCCATCCTATATCAGGTGTTTCACCTCATTCATCCACAACTACAATTAGTACACAAAGCCCACCTACTCAAGGAGCAGTTAATCAAGGTATAAACATGGCAGCCCCTGTCCTTGCTTTCTTGATGAATAGATATGCACCATTAAATCTTCCACAACCTATGAATCCAATGCCTTAGGAATATCTTAAGTTGCTTCCAATATTTACAGGTGAAGATGAAGTCACTGTCGAACAACACTTGTCTTTGTTTTGCACTTTTGCTGAAATTTAAATGTTGAACATCTTGATGTTGTAATGAGACTTTTTTTACAGTCTCTAAATGGAGAGGCAAGAAAATGGTTTAAAGGATTTCCAAATGCCTCAATTAATAATTGGGAAAAATTATAAAGACAATTCATCCAAATATGGGGTGAAAAGCGATATCATGGTTATTCATTGATAGAGTTTAATGCTATTAAGAAAAATTCTGATGAAAGCATGAATGATTTCATTAAAATATTTAACAAACTGTATAATAGTTTTCCTGCAGAAATGAAACCTCCTCATGTTGGAGCATGAGTTTTTTTTGCTAGAGCATTTGTATTAGATTTTAGTTTCACTTTGAGAGAGAGAAGATATGCCACTCTTGAACAAATCCAAACCGATGCTTTGGAGATTGAAGAAAATATGATTGCTACTGGAAAAACACAAGAAAATCAGTCAGTTCAAGATAAAGGTAAGGCCAAAGAAGAGTCATCACAGTATCAAAGGATTGATGACATGACTAAGGCTATCAAGAACTTATCAAATAAATTAGTGAAGATAGAATTGGACAATAATAAACCTGCACAGTAAAACAGAGGAGTTTTCAATCCACAGTTCAGAAAGCAGCCTTTGCATATTTTGCAGAGGGAAAGAATAGACTAGGATCAAGTCCAAGCACCCTTATATATCGAAGCATCCCCTTCATAGTCTGCTGAGGATGATCAAAAAGATATTGAAGATCAAATATATGTTGTTTTTATGGAAGATGATGAAGAAGAAGAGAAATAGGAATAAGAATGCATAGAAGTTGATGTATCATTTGATCAAAAAGAAATGGATGATTATTGTAAGAAATTCACTAATTTTATCCAGAAAGAGCTGCATAAGAAGTATGAATTAAGATCAAAAAAGATATTAAGAACTCAAGATGATGAGGAAAAAGAGCCGGAGTCAGTTCCTTCTCCAATGGCGACTCCACAATCAAATAAATTAGTAAAATAATCAGACAAGGGAAAACAGCCTATGAATTCAGTGAGTGGAAATGAAAAACAACAGGCTGAGGCTTCCCAGAATAAGTCTATTGATTCTAATATTTTGCAGAATATTGTCACTGTACTTGAGTAGAATGCTAATCCTAACAAGAATCAAGAAGAGCCTGAAAAAATTATTAAACAAAATCAAACTTTCAGTCTTTCCAAAGAATTAGAAAAGATCAAAATTCAAGTACCCTTGCTTGAGTTGGCTAAGACACTTGGTTACAAGAAGGAAATTGCAGAATTTATTAATCTTTCTCAGTCTAATGATGTTCGTGATATTGTGAATTTGTAAGAAGAAAAACCAATGGTCACTTTTGATCCACATGTGGAAGAGGTAGATTCTTCTGTTCCTCCATTTTATATATCGGTGTTTCTTCATGATTTCATTCTGCATAATTGTATGTTAGATTCTGGTGCATCACATAATATTATGCCATTATCTGTGATGAAAGAACTAAATTTACAAATCACTAAGCCCTATAGAGACCTTTATTCATTTGATTCGAAAAGGGCGAAGTGTGTTGGGCTTACTAAATACATGGTGGTATCCCTGCCCAAATTCCAGCCAAGAGTATTATGATGGATGTAGTAGTTGCAGATATTCCAGCCAGATTTGATATGCTATTGTCTGGATATTGGGGAGAAAATCTTGGAGGGGTCTTAAAACTGGACTTCACATATGCTATCATTCCTATGTTTAATGGGGAAGAAAGAAGATTTTACAGAGAAACTAGATTTTTTAAGACTACCACAAAGAAAGATGTAGGAAATTCCCCTGTCTATGGCCAAGAGAAGGAGGATATCTCTTGTTTTATGCTGCATGAAGATGCAGAATTTTCTGAAGACTCATAGAAGTAGCTCTATTCAGCAATTGTACATAAGGAGTTGGATTCAAATAAAATTCGGAAGTGTTATTTTGATGGTGCCTATTCCAAGGATGGCACAGGAGCTGGATTTTTGTTGATTTCTCCAAAAGGTAATATTTTACCTTTTTCTTTTAAGCTTGAATTTTAATTGAAAAATAATGTAGTTGACTATGAGGCATTAATATTGAGTCTTCAAACTGCTAAAAATTTGGGAATTCAATGTATCTCCATTTTTGGTTATTCTGAATTGATTATAAGACAAATTAAAAAATTGTGTCAAATAAAACATCCAAGATTGAGGTCATATTGGAATGAAGTGTGGGACCTGATTGAAAATTATTTTGAGGCTTTGAATCTTCAATTCATTCCAAGAGAAGAAAACAAAATGGAAGATGCATTGGCAGTTGCAGCCAGTACTTTCAAGCCACCCATTAATATGATGCTGAGGTATGAAATTAATATGAGGCATAGACCCTCAATCCCTGATAATGTTAAACACTGGAAGGTCTTCGAAGATGATCAGTAGATCAATCAATTTTTAACAATGATTGGAAATTTTGAAGATAGTGAAATAGATCAGGAAAATGAGCAGGTTGAGCAGAATGAGGACTTGACAAATATTAAACAGTCAATAGGTGATCAGAAGATAATACAATTGAAAGACATTGTGTTACCCAGAGGTTTGGTTCCTCGTGAAAGGATGTTTGATGCAAATGATGTAGCACTGGATAAAAAGAAGATTTCTCAAGAAGGTGAGATGGAGGACTGTAATCTAGGAACTCGGCAGAAACCCAAGAAGGTCAAGTTATTCAAAGAGGTTTCTAAGAACTATAAATAAAGGTATATTGATCTTTTAAAGAAGTATATGGATGTATTTGCATGGTCCTATGATGATTTGAAAACATATGATCTAGATATTATTCAACATAAAATACCATTGAAGGATGGACTTAAACCTCATAGGCAAAAGCTTAGGCAGATTAATCCACTGCTTCTTTCCCCAATTGAAAAGAAGGTGAAGAAAATGTTGTAAGCAGAAATCATAGTTCCCCTTAGAGGAAGAAGAATGGAGAGATAAGGTTATTTGTTGATTTCAGGAACTTGAATAGAGCTTCTCTAAAAGACAACTATCCTTTGCCAAAGATGGATTATGTTTTACAAAAAGTCACAGGAGCTTATAGATTATCTATGGTTGATGGCTTCTCTGGGTACAATCAAGTAGCTGTTGAAAAGGAAGATCAGAAGAAAACAACTTTGACCACACCTTGGGGAACATTCATGTATGTTAGGATGTCATTCAGTCTCATGAATGCAGGAGCTACCTTCCAAAGGGAAATGGACATAGCATTTGTGGGTGACAAATTTTTAGTCATATATTTGGATGATGTGACTATTTTTTCAGGTTATAATGATGAGCACTTGGAGCATCTACAGAAGGCTTTCCTGAAATGCAGGAAGTTTGGGTTATAATTGAATCCTAAGAAATATTTGTTTGCTTTGGAGGAAGGTAAGTTGTTGGGACATATAGTTTCAAATCAGGGGGTGAAAATTGATCTAGCAAGAGTTGAGGCTATACAGACAATTCAATTGCCTAGAAGTAAGAAAGATATCCAAAGATTTCTAGGAAAATTTAATTTCTTGAGAAGATTTGTCCCAAATTATGCTGAGATTGTCAGAAACATAACAGATATGTTGAAGAAACTTTTTGAAATAAAATGGGATAAAGATGCAAGAGAATCCTTTGCCAGGATTGTTACACCATTTTTTGGTCATCTAACCTATTATCATTAGATGGACCCAAGTACACCATGTAAGACCAATTTTACCCTAAGTAAAATTGCTTTCACTATGTTAAAACAGGAAACCCCAAAAGAAAATATTAAACAAACCTATATTTGTTTGATTTTCCTCATGGAATAATTAATTAAACCATAATTTAATTATTATTCCCAGTCATGTTTAACCCAAAATCAAAGAAATTAATTAGATAAACCTTCATTTATCTTATTATTTTCTAGGAATAATTATTTAAACCTTATTTAGATAATATTCCTTGTTAAATATGACCAAATCACCCACGAATAATTAAATAAATAACTATTTATTTAATTATCTTTCAACCACTTCCTTAAATAGTTAAATAAATCATTATTTATTTGATTATCTTCTAACCGCTTCCTTAAAAATATAAATAAATCATTTATTTATTTATTTTTGACAAATTAAGGGATTTGACCCAAGTCAAACACCTTTTCCCTCCAACAAATATAATAAAATATTCCATAAAAGGTGGATCTAGATCTGGTTAACCCATGCACCAAGATTTAGAATGACCCAATATTTTTTTATAAATAGGAGGGTTTTTCCTACCATTCTTCACCTTTTGTTGCCTATTAGATCACTCTGGATCTATACACTTGGTCGCCATTTTCTGCCATTTGCTGTGTGAGCTCCCTTTGAGTTCCATTCTTTGTGTGGGTCTTCTACACCAACAAGAGAGAGAGATTTTAGATCTGAAGTGCTGAGGACTTCCAAGAACCCATCCCACTGAGGAGAATTGGATACGCCTTCTTGTTTTCCTCCCAGGTGCCCGATTAATACAAAAATTATTTCAAAAATTGTTCTTGTCTTGTCTATTGGTATATGGAGCAAACCCTTATTTTTTCTGCTTAATTCTTTCCATGCATAGATCTGGTTTTTGCAGCTCTTTTATGTTCAACTAACCGCATATCTGAAGATATTGGCGGCCACTTTTTTTGTTAGGGCTATTAGTTGTGCATAGCTAAAGTGGTCCTTTTTCGTACACTTCGACAAAGGATTCATACTAACAAATGGCGACTCCACACGGGTTTTAAATTACGACCGCTGTCGTTTTTCATATTCCTGCATATCCAGCTACTTCAGACCCTAGGGTTTCTTTTCAGCTGTTTATTTTCCTATTTTTATGTTGTTTTTCTCACATAAAACCCTAAAACATTAAAATTCTTAACTTCCGTGTGTTTCTGGCCCTATTGCGCAGGTAAGCGACATCAGCTGCAAATGAGACGACAACTTTTCCAAAAATTTGCCGCTGAGACAACCGGAACGGGAGGTCACACTTTTTAGCCCAAAAACTGCGACCTGGACCTCCAGGTCGCACTTTTCAGCCTCTTTTCTGCGACCTGCACTGAAAACAGGTCAGAACCTGCGACCTGCCAATTTTTCAGTGGTTTTTCTGCAATTTTTCTGGGTTTTGCTGAAGCTTCTGTCAGGGTTTTCCAGCCTCTGTCTCAGCCCGCTTTGACCTAGTTCTGATCTTTTTTTACTCATCTAAGTGGGAACCTAGCCCCCTAGGGCTTCAGTACCCTCCACTTTTTGTGGAAGAGTTTTAGCTGTTTCAGCCGTCTGTTTTTCAGAGCTTCAGCCTCCTTTTTTCCAAATCTGTTACCTCCCTTTCAGATCCATTGAAATCAGCTCTTCTACCTCTCAAATCACCTCCTGAAGATTTTCTTGGACCTACTTTTAGGGCCACCACCTTGCCCCCTCCGCTTTTTTCTGATTTCCTTCCTTTTTCCAGCCACCTTGCCTCTGTCTTTTGGCTGTGATCTGCACCTCTTTTCAGCAGCTTTATCCTTTAGATCCCTGTCCCTTTTGACCTTAGATCTATTGGCCTCTTTTCCATGTGTTTTGCCTAGATTTTTCCCTTTCTTTTCAGATTAGTTTTGAGAGACCCGCCTTCTTGGGTTAGATAGATGCACAAGTAGCTGTTATTTTTCTGTTATTTCAGCATTATATACTGTTCTCTGTAGGTTTATTTTCAACTATGCAGCACACTTTTTTCTTGCTATCAAAATGGAAAGGGTTTAAAAATTAAAATTAACGCACACCACACACTGACCCTAAGCGAAGAAGCGCCTGGTTAACACCGCCTGGCAAAGACTCTAAAATCAATCGTCACTGCACCTTGTCTGCCCTTGACTTCTCTTGATTTTGTCCCTTTCTGCCCCTGTCGGTTTCCTTCTTCCTGGCATCATTGCGCCCCATAGGCGCCTTTCCCGGAGACTTCTTGGCCTTCACCCTCAGTTTCCGGTTGATCGACCTGCTCCGCCTTGCCGTCGTCGAGCCAGTCCTCCTTCGAGTCCGCACTCCGACTCCTCTCCTGATTCATTGGGTTCTCCTTCTCCTCCTGGTTCTCCCCCTGCCACCTTCACTATGTCTGGTCCTGGGCCTAACGCTAGCGGTTCTCCCGGCCCTAATGCCGGCCCGACTACTAGTGGAACCGCCACAAGAACTACCCCGGCCACCCCCTTGCTGCCGTACATTGCAGGCCTCAGCCTCCCCGATTTCAATCAGTTGATCAATGACCCTATCCGCCACGATGTTGGTTGGCCTGCCATGCCAACCAAGCTCCCTTCCGACATCCATAAGTTCGAAGGCCAAGCTGGAGAAGATCCAACCAATCATGTCCGATCTTTCCACATGTGGTGTTCCTCCAATTCCATTACCAATGACTCCATCCGTCTTCGTTTGTCCCAACGCACGCTTACCGGCGAAGCTTCTAAATGGTATGTTGAACAAGCCACCTCTTCCCATACCACCTTTGCGACCCTTGCCCAAGCCTTTTTGTCTTATTTCCAGCTCCCTCTCCGATACAACACTGGCACGGAGCTCTTGACTTCCTTCAAGCAATCCTCTTCAACCCACCTTTCTGCCCATGTTCAGGAATGGCGAAGAAGACGGAACTTATGTCGAGCCCCTCCCTTTGAAGATCGGGTTTATATGGACTGGTTCCTTCGCACCCTTCCAGCTCCCATCGGCAAAGATGTCGCCTCCCATTTTCCTCAAACTGAAGAAGCCGCCCTCCAAATAGCCTTGAAATATGACCTGATCTATGGCCCGGTGGCGCTAACGCCCCGGGGGCATCTCATTCCGCCAACGGTATCGTTGGAGCCCTTTCCCATCCGTACGCTCAACCTCCTATGGGCTATGGTCTCCCTTAGGGAGGGGCCAGCACCTCCAGCAATCTTCCCCCTCCCGGTAGCATGTATCCAGGATACGGCATGCCTCCTCCTTTTGCCCAACCTCCTTCTTACCTCAATGTTGCCCAACCTAACCATTACCTTTATCCGCAGCCTAGTGCGCCAGCTCCTCCAACATATGCGCTTCCATCTCCCTTGCCTCCTCCAAACCCGCAACAACACTTACAGCCCCCCCCAGGGCAAGTATTTGCACAGCAGGGCGCGACTAATCCCCCTTCTTCTCAACGAAGGCGGAGAGGCAACCCAAACCAATCTGCCCCTCGTACCCGTGGACCCAATCCTGGTGTTGACCCTAACACTGCCAACCAGCAACAGGGCACTCAGCCCAAGCCAGACAGGTCGCTTCGAACTAATAAGCCTTGTTCGTGTTGCGTTGTTTATGGTCATTACACCCACGATTGTCCCCTCTTACCCCAGATGCGGCAGATGTGGGAGTCTCAAGCCACATTGCGCAGACAGCACACCTCCCCTCATGCTCCTCCTAATGTGGCCACTACCCAACCAGCTGTGTTTACTGATCCTTTCCCTCAGCAAGGATTCGTGGCTACCCAACCACCTGATAGCCAGGTCGCCACTCCCCCTTCCCTTTCTAGTTTCTCTGATTACCAGATCCTTATGATGCACTCCGATCCTTCCCCGACCATCGACCTTCACCTTCAAACTCGGTCTCGCCAGTACCCCAAGCCTCATGCTCAGTCTGCCCCCGAGCCTCCTTCTTCAGGTTCTACAGAGCCTCTTTCGACATCCAGTGGCCCCTTACATATCCCTCAACCCAAAGTTGAGGTTCATACCAAGATTCCTAAGGGACCCCTACGTCGAAACGCTACTTCTGGTCGAGCTACTCATTCGTATAGTATAGTAGATGATTTGGCGCAATCCCCTGCTGCCATTTCCACACTGGAACTCCTCCAGTCATGCCCTTCCCAAAAGAAGGCTCTAATATCTGCCGTGGGCACTGTAGATCCTGCTGATGACCAAATGATTGTTTTCGACGCCACTCAATCGGACCATCCCCCTCTTCCTGCTTCCGTCGCCTTCCAAATCCCAGTCAAAATCTGGAACGCCAACGTTTTGCGCTATATAATTGATTAGGGGGCATCCACCTGTGTGATGTCCACTTCGGTTTGGAAGCAACTCGGATCCCCTGAGCTGGCCCCTTCCACGATCACCCTTCGAGCGTGGGATGGCCATGCCTCCCAGCCCATTGGCCTTTTTCGTAATTGTCCTATCACCCTCGCCGGTAAGACTGTTTGCGTTGACGTCGAAGTCATAGACGCCCCGCTAGACTACAACATTCTATTGGGGCGAAGCTACACCTATGCTATGTCCGCTGTCCCATCTACGGTTTTCTGCAAGATGTCTTTTCCCCATAATGGAAAGATAGTCACCATCGACCAGTTGACATATCCTGAGCCAAAATCTCAGACCTCACCTGAGATGACCATCTCTTCTGTAGCCAACAAGCAAACTGTCGATTCCTTGACCAGTGTCTCCCCCGGCATTTACAAAGATTCCTCCCTGCTTAGAAATTTCCCTAACCTTCCCCCTCCTCCTATCACTGATCCCAGCTTATCGAACGTTTGCATGATGCAATCGTCTCAGGCTGCCCTTACGTGGCTTGCCTCGGCTAGTCATCAACCTCCCCCTCGCCCTCCGCACCCCGCTCCTAGCCATTCATCTCAGCCAGCCGGACCTCCTCCTTCTAGCCCTCCCCCTACAGCTGGTATCCCTGACCCCCTTTATCCTCCTGGCTCGGTTCCCCCAGGCCTTAACCATCTCGGAGCAGTCCCTCCTGGTCATTACCCTGCTGGGCAGATACCTTTCCTGGCTCCCCCTCCTGGAGTATTTTCTATCCCCGTCATGGCCACCCTCTCTCTCCCTAACCTGACCCTCGGTATACCCGTCTGGTACATTGACCCTCCAGCCGCTACCCCTCCCGGTCACCCCAAACCTTACCTTGCTTTGACACCGGTTCAACCGGTCCCCCTCACTTCCCCCGGGCCCTCAGCACCTCCACAAGACCCTACCCCTGTGGTGCCAGCCCCCGGAAAGAAAGGCAAAGCTCGTAAGGGGGCAACCCATCAGGACCAGTCTGCCCCGACAACCCCTACCCCTCCGCGACCGCCAAAGCCCACTATCCAATGCGCTTTGTGCGATATCGTTGGTCACGCCACCCATATCTGTCCTGAATTGCCGCACCTCAAGATTCTGGTCAACGAGACATTTCCCAACTCTGACATCCCCGAAGTCTACGTCACTATCCCGGACTCTATCCTGAAACTCAAAACCTTGCGCACAAACCACCCTTATGCTTTGTGCGATTTCCACGGCCATTACACCCACCTCTACCCCCGCCTTGACGAGTATCGTTCCTCCTTGGACATGTACCGCCAATTCAAGGCCACTTCGATAAGACCAGAGGATATTCCTACTCCCATTCACATTCCTCCTCCCGCTATCGAGCCAACAGAGTCGTCAACCACCATTTTATACCTGTCCTCATCCTTGTGAGATAGTTCACCTACCCTTCAACCTGCAGATACTCTCGGCTCCTCAGCCGACCTTGGATCTGTTGATATTGCACATCTGAGCCCTTCTCCTCCTGATGACCCGTCACACATCACTACCTCCTCGGGTGAACTTTCTTCCTCCAGTCTTCCCATCTTCCAATCCGATGAAGACATTATGGAAGCCATGACCAACCCGAGCTTTCCATGGGACGATATGCACCATCGCGCATACTTCCTCCCACAGCAGTCCCATGACCAATTTGCTGTGGAAACCAAAGACTTCATCCCCAATGCAGTCGATTGGTTCAAAAACCCCATCCCTGCACCTGATGCTTTCGAAGAAGGAAACATGGCCAATATCTCTCCTACCATCAAAATCGACATTTCAGTCACACCAGGTATCGAATAATATATCACCTTGGGCGCTCAATGCACCCCGGAAGAAATCGAAGCTTAGACCAAGATTTTCAAAGAATTCCGCGATATTTTCGCCTGGTCCTATTCTGAAATGCTCGGACTCGATCCCGCCATTGTCGAACACCATATCGACACATGGCCTGATGCCAAACCGGTCCGTCAAAAGTTGAGACCCATTCATCCTTCCAGACGTGACGCTATCAAAGCCGAAATCGATAAGCTCAAGCAGGCTGGTTTCATTTACCCCATTGAATACACCACTTGGGTATCCAACCCAGTTCCCGTTCTCAAGAAACAAGGCACCATCCGTGTCTGCACGGACTTTCGCGATTTGAACCAAGCTTGTCCCAAAGACAACTTCCCCACACTGTTCATTGACCAAATCATTGACGAGTGTGCGGGGCATGAGGTTCTATCCTTTATGGATGGTTTCTCTGGATACAACCAAATTGCTATCCGTCCTGCCGATCAACTCAAAACCGCGTTCATTAGTCCGTGGAGAACTTTTGCTTACCGGGTCATGCCTTTCGGCCTCAAAAACGCCGGCGCCACTTTTCAACGGGCCATGTCTTATTGTTTCCATGACTTAGCTCACATTATCCTTGCTTATTTAGACGACCTCACTGCACGTTCTAAGCATCGGGCGCAGCACCTCCACGATCTGCGTACCATTTTCCTCCGATGTCGCAAGTATAATATCCGCCTTAACCCGTTGAAATGCGTCTTTTGCGTTCCTGCCGGCCGTCTCTTAGGCTTCATCATGTCTAAGGATGGTATCACTCTTGACCCTTTGAAAGTTCAAGCCATTCTTGAACTTCCCATTCCGCGTACCCTTCGCCAGCTCCAAAGTCTCCAAGGCAAAGCTAATTTTCTTCGTCGATTCGTCCCTGACTACGCCACCACTGCACATGGGTTCCTTAGACTCCTCCGATCTACTATCCCATTCGTTTGGGATTCCTATGCTCATGAGTCTTTCGATGCCCTCAAGAAGGCTCTCACATCCGCTCCCTTGATCCGCCCTCCCGACTTTGATCGGGACTTCATCCTGTATATCTCCGCTTCCACCAATTCGGTCGCTGGAGTCCTTATCCAGGAAGATGACAATGGTATTGAGCATGTGATCTACTACGTCAGTAAGAACCTTGTAGGGCCCCCTGTTTCCTAATCACCTGAAGAAAAATTAGCGCTGGCTGTAGTGTTCTCAGTCCAAAAACTTCATCATTATATCCTCATGTGCTCCACCAAGGTTGTGACTAATTCCAGCCCCTTAGCTTTCCTATTGAGTCGCCGTATCCTCACTGGGAAGTACGCCCATTGGGTCATCATTCTTCAGGAATTCGACCTCGAATTTTTCACACCAAAGAGTAAGAAAGGCTTAGCCCTCGCTGAGCTCATTTCTGAATTGCCTACCAGATCGCACAATCCGCCAGTTAATGATGAATTTCCTGATGAACACTTATTTGCCATTACTTCCGACGACCCATGGTATGGCGATATTCTTACTTACTTGCGAACCCAAAATTTCGCCCTCCACCTTGATCGTGAGGCTCGCCGACGTATCTGACACCAAGCTCCCCGATACCTCCTTATTGGTGACGACCTCTATCGTCGCAGGGTTGATACTGTCCTTCGTCGTTGCCTCACACACGCTGAAGCTGAACAGGTCCTTAATGCCTGCCATAGCGGCGCTTGCGGTGGCCACCTCTCCAGTCTTGCTACTGCCCAGAAATTCATGCGCGCTGGGTATTTTTGGCCTTCCCTCTTCATTGATTGCATTGAGGCAGTCAAACACTGTCCCAATTGCCAACATTTCGCCCCTAAGGCGCGAGCTCCCCCAGCTCCCCTCCATCCGGTCATCTCCACTGGCCCCTTTTGTAAATGGGTCATCGACTTTATGGAGTGTCGCCTGCCATCCGCTGGTAACCACAAATATATCATCGTGGCAGTCGACTATTTCACAAAATGGGCCGAGGCCATGCCTACATTTAACAACACGGCAGCTACCGCGGCCCTCTTTTTCTTTAACCACGTTATCGCTTGATTCGGAGTTCCAAAACAACTGGTCTCTGACCATGGCAGACATTTTGAAGATGAGATATGGCGCGAGCTATCCTCACTGTTGGGTTTTGAGCACCAATATTCCTCCTCCTATTACCCCCAAGGTAATGGCCAAGTTGAAGCAGTCAACAAAATTCTCAAGACTATGCTTCAACGGACGGTGAATAAGCACAAAACCAACTGGCACCTCATGCTCTTCCCTGCTTTATGGGCCTATCAGACTTCTGTTAAAACCGCCACCAGGTTCACTCCTTTCCACCTCATTTTTGGAGAGGAGGCAGTCTTACCAATCGAGTGTGAAATCCCTTCCCTGCATCTGACCGTCGAACTTCTCCCTGACACCCAACCTCTAGAACAACGACTTATCATGCTCGAGCACGCTTCCGAAGACCGCCGCGTTGCCTTGCAAACCATGGAAGCGGCCAAGAAACGCACCAAAGCCCAGTATGACCGAAAAGTCCAGCCTCGCACTTTTCACGAAGGCGACCTTGTTCTAGTCTATGACCAGGCCCATGATGTCCTTGGTCATGGGAAGTTCAACTCATTATGGCTAGGCCCTTACATCATTAGTAAGGATCTCGGTAAGGGGGCATACCTCTTAGAGGATTTCAAAGGCAACCCCCTTACTAATCCTCGCAATGCACTCTATCTTAAGAAATATTACCCTTAGCATTTCCCTTCTAAAATGCATGTTTTATTTTCTTTTAGATAGCCAGCATATTTTTTCATTTTTTCACCAGGACACATTTTGTCCAGAAGGGTCACTTCCCCTCTCATTCAAATAGAATTTCCTCACTTACGACACTTGTACTCGGGGCACCACTTCGCCTCATTACTTGTCTTTGTTCGTGTCGATTTTCGTCATGAGTTCCCATCTTGTACTCATGTTTTTATGGTCCCCCAATGGGCCTTTACTGTGTGGCAGCACCATCGAGTCGCCCTTGTTTAGAGCATCCAAGTTGAGTCATCATCGCATTCATGGAGTCTATCCCGAGTCCCTTTGTACCCCGCTATAGCCCTCCATCCTTCATTGCTTGGTCTCTCTCTTGTGTCGCACATTATAACCTTCAGTCCCACTGTCCCCCATCCCTTATGATGTTGTGTCAGTCGCTGCCATGTCATTCATGCCCTTTATGCTCTAACAAGGGAAGTCGTCCATTCGCTACTCAGTCATTTCCATTTCACCATCATCATTAGTGTCAGTCTGTCCGTCGCTCTACTATTGTCTCTCGTGCCTTAGTTGAGGATCTCTCATTGCCTCACTTATGGCAGACTTCCTTCTATCGACATCAGCTCATTCTTTCCAGAAGCCGGGTCTAGAGGGCGGTGTACCTTGGTACCAGCTTCCACTCTTGTTCGGTGCCTCGGATCAGGCAAAGGGATCTCTCATTTCCCTTTGACTTGATTGTTTTTCCACTCCAGCTCCTTTCAGCATGGTCGAGATCCGTATACTTGATGGTTCAGTGATACAGCAGCAGCTCTTGATGATTCCCGGGTGTGTGTGAGATTTATCAACCTTCATGAGGGGGTGGCCCTGCAGGTAGCCCCCCACATGCCCGGATGACCTCCTCCTTGCAGCCTTCGATGCAGGTCCAGATATTTGATGATGTTGGCCTTAGCCACTTGCAACGCCTCTTTGATTTGCATGTATTAGTCAGATTTTGTGAGCCCTTCCCCATTTACAGGGGGCATTTGGGTTGTAGTTGTATCTCATGTACTCAGATGTTATTGTATAAGTCCTGGCTGTTATCCCAGGCACAGCATGTATATGGGATTCCTCATTGTATTTTTATCTGGCTCATGATTATGCCGGCTGTACTTTATGGTTCGGTCCCTTGTTTACTGGACACACTATTCTTTTGTACTTTGTCTCGGCGGGCATAGGTATGCCTCCCCCGCCGCCTTCAGCACAGGTACCCTCTCATAAAAAGAGACTTTTTGCACCTGCGAGTCTCGTCTCCTCAGGGTCTAGTCCTTCAGCACACTATCTACCTCACATTTCTCTCTCTGACATCCCTTTTGTTGTCTAGTGATCGTGTTCTTACAACGTACTTCGGTCATACGATTTGCTCCTGACACTCGCACGCTGGGGGGCAATTTGTTACACCATTTTTTGGTCATCTAACCTATTATCATTAGATGGACCCAAGTACACCATGTAAGACCAGTTTTACCCTAAGTAAAACTGCTTTCACTATGTTAAAACAGGAAACCCCAAAAAGGAAATATTAAACAAACCTATATTTGTTTGATTTTCCTCATGGAATAATTAATTAAACCATAATTTAATTATTATTCCCAGTCATGTTTAACCCAAAAACAAAGAAATTAATTAGATAAACCTTTATTTATCTTATTATTTTCTAGGAATAATTATTTAAATCTTATTTAGATAATATTCCTTGTTAAATATGACCAAATCACCCACGAATAATTAAATAAATCATTATTTATTTAATTATCTTTCAACCACTTCCTTAAATAATTAAATAAATCATTATTTATTTGATTATCTTCTAACCGCTTCCTTAAAAAGATAAACAAATCATTTATTTATTTATTTTTGACAAATTAAGGGATTTGACCCAAGTCAAATACCTTTTCCCTCCAACAAATATAATAAAATATTCCATAAAAAGTGGATCTAGATCTGGTTAACCCATGCACCAAAGATCTAGAATGACCCAATATTTTGTTATAAATAGGAGGGTTTTTCCTACCATTCTTCACCTTTTGTTGCCTATTAGATCACTCTGGATCTATACACTTGGTCACCATTTTCTGCCATTTGCCGTGTGAGCTCCCTTTGAGTTCCATTCTTTGTGTGGGTTTTCTACACCAACAAGAGAGAGAAATCTTAGATCTGAAGCGCTGAGGACTTCCAAGAACCCATCCCACTGAGGAGAATTGGATACGCCTTCTTGTTTTCCTCCCAGGTGCCCGATTAATACAAAAATTCTTTCAAAAATTGTTCTTGTCTTGTCTATTGGTATATGGAGCAAACCCTTATTTTTTCTACTTAATGTCTTTCCATGCATAGATCTGGTTTTTGAAGCTCTTTTATGTTCAACTAACCGCAGATCTGAAGATATTGGCAGCCACTTTTGTTGTTAGGGCTATTAGTTATGCGTAGCTAAAGTGGTCCTTTTTTCGTACACTTCGACAAAGGATTCATACTAACAAGGATTAAAGAGGCTCTTCAAGAAGCTCAGATGTTGATCAGCCTATATTATCAAAAGCCTTTCCAAATATTTTCATTTCCATCACCTTCTACCATTGCTGTTGTGTTGTTGCAGAAGAACGAAGAGGGAAAAGAGCAACCTGTAGCATTTTTCAGTAAATTTCTCAGAGATGCAGAACTCAAATACAATATCTTGGAGAAATAGGTATATGCCTTAGTTAAATCATTAAAATCCTTCAGGACTTATGTGCTACAATCTTAAATATTTGCATATGTACCTAATGTTAGCGCTCGAATCTACCTTAGGCTGAAATAAGGTAAAACTCAAGGCAACATCAAACCACGCTCAGCCTCGTAGCTAGCCCTACGAGGACAGGAGAGGGCTCTCTCCGGGTCTATCTCGGCAAAAGGTCTTCAAAGGGGCTGATATGACTTAAAATGGGAACTGATTTTAGGCTAGTAAAGATATAGGAAGGTTTGATTTTGATTTTTTGGGTTTTCGTTGGAAAAATGGGAAAAACAATTTTGGGCTCGGGGATGAGGCCAGATCTTTGCAGAATTCGAGTTGGGGCGAGGTAGGCAGTAGTATTGATGCTTTTTTATCATGTATATGGATGGATCAGAATGACAAGGAGCTGAAGAGGGCAAGGGAGAATAGGAATCCTCTCCAAACTGGCGAAAACATATAAAACTAAACAAATTTAAAGGCAGAGCACTGGAATCAATGGATTCAACCTCATTTACTCATTCATTTAGTTTCAGAAGAAAAAGAAGGGAATGGAATACATTAAACATTAAAGAACTTACAAATAACTGAGAGAACACACCATCAAAACTGAAAGCCACAAGAATCCCAACAGGTGCTGCAAAACCTCTGATCTTTGCTTAGCCAAAATGTAGAAAATATGTACAATAGTGTGCCAAACTTTTTCCAAGAGTCCAACCCTGATAGTGTCTCAGAAATTACATCATATAGACCATCCTAACCCCTTCCCATGCCTCTAGGGGTCGAATTCCTCCTTCTAGGAGCAGTTTCAACTAATTCTAAACAAGGAGCTAGAATCTAGGCAGCCAAACAACTTCCCTCTAAAAGGAAGGAAACTGATACTTTCACTTGATTTTCACTTTTTTGGGAGTGAATCATCTAGAACAGGTAAAAGTGAATCAAAGTTACATTAAAACAACAAAATTACATCAAGATAACTCAAAAATTACATCCACAATCAAAACTGGTCCAACTGGCCGAAATCCTGAGCTGGAAAATGAAAAATTGACCAATTTTCTCTATGCGTCGCGCGCTTGAGCTCTATGTGTTGCGCGCCGTTCAGCCTGCTTTTGGGGCACTTCCCGGCATCAAAATCAATCTCATGATAGCTTGTTGGAAAGCCCTGGATGTCTGCTATCCAACCCAAGTAGAATTTCCCAATTTGGAGCTCATTTTCCCCTCCAAAACTTCATTCTCCCACAAGTACTTCCTGCTGGTGTAAAAGGTGGTAGAAAGGTGATTTTCATGGTGTTTTTGGCCCTTTTGATCATCCAGAACTTGATGAAATGCTTTGGCCATTTCTAAGAATGCATAACTTACCATGAAAAATCCAAAAATACAAATTTTTCCTCCAGCAAGTGTCCCAATCATAAGCGCGCGTCTTGACGCGCTACGCGTTGGGCTGAAAAACCTGTTTTGAGACCAAAATTTTCAAAATTGACAAAAACTTC
This sequence comes from Pinus albicaulis, assembly GCA_034641835.2. Taxonomy (NCBI): domain Eukaryota; kingdom Viridiplantae; phylum Streptophyta; class Pinopsida; order Pinales; family Pinaceae; genus Pinus; species Pinus albicaulis. The sequence goes on along the minus strand of CM076575.1, from coordinate 1,824,325,295 downwards.
TTCAAATTTGCTAAAATTCCGAGAAAAGACCCTCCATCATGTATCATGCTCATCCAATGAAGCCTCGGCCAAAATCCGGAGTGGATCAGGCCTCTTCCGCCGTTTTAGTGCTCTGCTCAGCATTCTTTTCAGGATCTTCATTTTTGCCTTGCAGACGTGCATGCGGGCCCAATAATGACCTTTCATGTGACGGAGCATGTATTTGTCTCTATTGGCCTTTTCCAACAACTTCTCCAGATAAATGTTAACATGCATGAGTTCGGTCTCTCGCTCAACTGGTGTCATGTCACCAGGTCTCTTCCGGGCCAATTGTCGATCTTCACGGATTCGCCGCAGCTCTACAAGTGTGTGCTGATCCTCTAGCTGTTTGTTACACTGCTCCAGGTAGTTTATCACCCACTGAGCTCTCTGCAACTTAACATTCAGCGTGTCAATCTCGGCCTTCTGCTCCTGGACGATCTCTTTCAGTTTCGAGCTAGGAGAGCTCGCATCAACATCAATCAATGTGAATTCAGTATCTTGGCCTCCTCAGGGGCCCTCATCGTGCATAGGCCTCTTGCCTCTGTCCTGAATCTGTACCTGTGCTGAAGTCGAAGGCGAGACGCCTTCCACCTTGGGTGGAGATAATACTTGCGCTGCTGATGAAGTCAACGAGACCCCTTCCACCCCGGGTGGAGATAGTACTCGTCGTGTAGCTGCAAATAAGGCTCTGTGGCCTCGCTGATATGTCACATACACTGGAGCACTAATATGCTCGGTCTCAGGAATGTCAAGCTGGTGTGAAGGCTCTCCCTCATCATGAACTACCTCGAGAGGCGGCTGTGGCGCTGCGAAGAAGTCACGGGAGATGAAATCCTCCCAAGAAATGCCCTACTGTGTCAGCTGATGTACCACCATGATTTTGATCAGCGCGTAATGATATATACTGCTATGCTGCTGTGCTGGGGTCTTCTTCTGTACAAGAAATGTCATCCGCTCTATGTTGCGATACATGAAGTATGGAATGCTCATCATACGTACCCTCGTGAAATGCATCAACAAACGGATATGGTACGCATAGAGGCGCGAGAATCTGCCCTCACAACTGAAATATCGAATGATCAATCTCATCAATGGTGCATACTCATCTCTCAGAAATTGAAATGGAAATACCCTGCTCAGCTGCCTCATATATCCAGGTCTGATATAGGGCTCATAATAGGATTTCTCTAGCTGCTGTCGTTTGTTCCATTCCTCTCCTATGTTTGGTATCCCGGTGGCCTGAGCAATGGTCTCTGGTGACAGAATGAAGTTTACTCCGGCAAAGTTTACACGGCCATCATGTAAATGTAGAAAAAATAGGCGAGCTAGCTCATGATGATGCTGAGTTTGGGAAATCATCTCACAGTATTGGAAACATGACTGATGCTGAAAACAATCCATTGCAAGCGGGCAAGCCTGCAATTGAGCCAAAGAAGTAGGCTCCTCCCTGACATGTCTACCACTTTTGCCACTTTTGTGAGACCTCTGTGGCACATTAACCTCTGCTGTGGAATCACTGTCATACTCCTGCTCATAAACTGAATCCGTCTCTGACATGGCGCTGAAATCAAGATGTTTGCAAAATATATGCTGATATAGGTATGGTGAAAAACAAGAGTTTCAGTGTATGCTGAAATCCCAAATGTGTCACATGTGTATCAAGGTGCTATAGGAAAACCATAATGATAAAGGTACTGTCAAATAAGTTTGAATGGAAAATAGCCACTGCTGACTACATGGGGATTTTGACAAGTGAGTAGGAAGATGTATAATGTAGTGTAGGACAAAGAAACAGCCCTTGCAATGATAGTTAGGCTTTGTCAATGGAGAATGGGGAATAGTGAATATGGGACTGTGTTACAATATAAATGATAAACAGTGTGACAATGACAATGGTAATGACAGTAGTGATTTGAATAGGAGAGAGAGAGCGTGAGGCTATGGTAAACAATAAGCGACGACACCAATAATAATAGAGAGCATGGGCATATATATCAATAACACAAGTTTGGAAACCCCCACAATATCACTAATATGTCTTTCAAAACCCTATGGAGTGATTTTGGCAATGAACATAGGGTTTACATTTCACCACATCAAACACTTGTTTTCTCCACTTTCAAAACACCACAGCATGTTCATGAGTCACTAAGCAGGCATGAATAACTTACTTGCAAGTAAATGAAGTGATTTGATGCGAATTTGGGTGGTGAACTAAAGTTTTCCGGCCCTGAAACTCTATGCGCCGCGCGCATGCCCAGTGCGTCGTGCGCGGTGTGTGCGTCGCGCGTGTGCAAAAATGCACAGGCTTGTGATGCCCAGTGCGTCGCGCACCACTTTTATGCGCCGCGCGCACTTCCACTTCAACTCCACTGCTCTGAAAACGAGTTTTTTGCTCTCCAACACTCCAAACTCGACTTTGCTTTGGAAAGTTATGAAAATGATTTGTCTTCAATGGTTTATATAGGTTGGGAAATATCTTACAAGAATCAGATTTGATTTTAATTTTCTCCATAACCCACTTTGTAATGTTTGGCAATCTTGGCACTTTGTCATTTAATGCAATTCTGTCTTTTGGCTTTTCACTGTTTTTCTGAGTCTTGGACTGACGAAACTTGGTTGTTTTTGCAGGGATTTTGGCATTTTGATTTCGGCAAAGACCAGAGGCTGCTTTGAACTTTCTATGGTGGAACAAATACATAATTATTACAAAAAATAAATTTGACAGTTTCTAGTTCAAAACAGATTTTTGAACTAAAAATGTCCTCAAATGTTTTTGATGATGAAAACTTGAATTAAGAACTTTTGCGAAACCATCCTCATGGCCTGCAGGATTTTATTAATTATATCAAAAGACTGAAACCCTAGACTCTAGGACTAAAGACTCACTTTTACGAAAATAATTATTTATGACCATGAATGACATGACCTGAACTTCGATGATTTTGAGGAGTTTTAATTAGCCCTGCAGGTACAAGCATGAGGAAATACAAGACGACCAGACCCTCTCGTCAGTCAATGGCATGCCCCTAGCGAAATGCAACGAAGTGGAATGAGCGAGACACCTAAAAATGATATGCAAAAAGCGAAATGATCTCTGACGGAGGGCTGTAAGGACCGACTCTAACATTGGCTCCAATGGGGATGGTGGCTCCAAGGAGATGCCAAGAACGGCAGATCTCTGGAGGAGTCAGACAGTGCCTTCATCCATTGGGCGATGGAGTCATTATTTCAACAGATAACACAAAACCTTGGACACATTTATTGACTGAAAACTTGATTGAAACTTGACTGAAAACTGACTGAGACTGACTCAACTTTCAAACTGAAAAGAATGATAAGACCAACTTGAAAAACCTCAAACCAACTAACCTCCATCTCCAGAATTATAGCCTTCGCTTTGGGCCCCAGACTGAAGAAAAGAGATTAGTACACACTTGCGATGAAACAAAAGAAGAAAGATATATACAACGATGATGAAATTGGCAGAAAATACTCAGAAGTGGTATCGCTTGAGCAGCCGACCATTGATCGGCCCTCCAGGACAATCATCCTCATTCATTTCCTTGAGAAGAAAGGCGTTCTGACCACGATACGCTGCAATCTTAAAAGGACCCTTCCAAAGGTTTTCAAATTTTCCGTGCTTTCCCTTATCTTCATTTCGAGCATCCCACTTCAAAACCACCTCATCCAGCTGGAACTTATCTGCTTTTGCTTTCCTGTCATAAATCTTCTTAATGCGCTCCTGCAACTTGAATGTATTTTGAAAGACCTCCTCCCGTGTCTGTTGTAAATGAATCATCTGATTTATCCTTCGTTGCATGGGATCTTCCTCACTACCGGCTTCCTGAAGCAATTTGACTACCGGGACAGCAAGAGAAGTGGGAAAAACCATGTCTATCCCATACACCAACTCGAAAGGAGACATGCCAATAGATTTTTTCTGACTTACCCTATCAGCCCAAAGTGCATTCACTAATTTCTTGTGCCAGCCCTTTTTATTGATTTCCAGCAATTTCTTAATGATATTTACCAAAGACTTATTTGAAGATTCCGCCAAGCCATTTCCTTGAGGATGATAGGCAGTCGAATGTCCCAAACTAACGTTGTACTTATAGAAAAATTCAACCATCCTCTTTGACTTGAAGGCCGCTGCATTATTTGTGATTATCTTTCTAGGACACCCAAAACGTGACAGAATATTGTTTTCAAGAAAAGAGATAATTACCGCATCCGTGGCTTGTCAAGTCGGAATGGCCTCGATCCATTTCGTGAAGTAATCCGTTGCTGTCAATATCCATCTATGTTGTCCGGAAGATGCCGGATGGATTTCCCCAATGAAATCCAATCCCCACTGCTGAAATGGTGCACTGACTTCAATTGGTTTGAAAGGCAAAGGCTATAGTTTCTTCTTCCCTTCGAAAATTTGGCATTCGTGACAATTCTTAACAGCCTTATATAAATCAGAAAACAAAGAAGGCCAATAGTAACCTGCCCTTAGAATCTTATTCGCTGTGGTTTTCCAAAACATATGGCCCCCGCAGTCTCCTCTATGAAAGTCCTCCAAAACTCTTTCTTCCTCCTCTACCAAACAATTCAATAACATTCCACCAGGGTCTTTCCAATATAATGCAGAATTCAATATGAAAAACTTTGTAGCCCTCAACTTCAAGGTTCTACTCTTATTTCTAGGCATACCGGGTGGTGAAGACAAATTCTAAAGTACGTATAAAATGTCAGCATACCAAGGGGAAGAAATAAAAATATCAGATACCTGAAATGATGTACTCTCCTCATCTTCATCGGACATGGCAGCGATCAAATTTATATCTAGAGCATGCAGATTTGTTTCAGCCATGAGCTTGGCTAGTCCTTGTCCTTTGATCAGCTTGGTCGGCTTGATCTCCACATCATATTCTAACAACACAGCGATCCACTTACCCCGCCTTCCTTCTGGATCTGCCTGTACCAAAACATCTTTAACTGCTGCGCTAGGAACGTAGGCTATAATGTGGGAATGTAGTATATACACACGGAAATATTTCAAGGCCTTTACAAGCGCAAGTGCTTGTTTTTCAATAATGTTGTATTTCAACGCTCCATCCCTTTAATCCGACTGAAAAAATAAATGGGCTTCTCAACCCCATCCCTTTTCTGCATTAAAACAGCTGCCAAAGTGTGCTCAGAAGCAAACGAAAACAAAATGAAGTCCTGTGTGTAGTCCGAGCTGATTAAAATAGGGGCTGAAGAAAGAGCTAACTTTACCAAATTGAATGATTTCACCGCCTCTTCTTTCCACTTTACCTGACTATCCTTTTTCAGCATGTTTGTGATTTCCCTAAGATGCTCAGCAAGATTTGGAATGAAACGAAGAAGAAAATTCATTTTACCATTAAATGACTATATTTCTTTCTTGTTTCGGGGCTGTTCAATTTGCTGGATTGCTTCAACATGTGCAGGGTCAACACAAATGTCGTCTTTCGATATGATGTGGCCAAGGAGTTTGCCTTCATCCATGGCAAACAGGCTCTTTTTCGGATTCAGCGAAATGCAATATTTTTTGCACTTCTGGAAAACAACTTTCAAGTGATATAAATGTTCTTCATCGGAATTTGAAAACATAGTCAAATCATCAAGGTAAACAACCAAAAATACATCTTTCTCATTGGCGAAAGCCATGTCCATTGCACGCTGAAAAGTGGCACCTGCATTTGTCAAACCAAACGGCATCTTGGCATAATGAAACGTTCCCCATGGAGTGGTGAACGCAATTTTGTCACGATCGTCCTCATGCACTAAAATTTGATTATATCCTAAATAGCCATCGAGCAGTGACATCCTTGATGCTCCAACTACTCGCTGCAATATATGGTCCATTTTTGGCAGCGGATAATTGTCTTTTAATGATACCTTATTCAAATTTCTGAAATCGATACACAAACGGATCTCACCTGTCTTTTTCCTCACGGGCACCAAGTTTGATATCCAATCATAAAATCTGATAGGTACAATGATTCCTGACTTATACAACCTATTTACCTCCTTTTCAATCGATGGTAGCAGCTTCGGATTGATTCTCCTCAACTTCTGACGAAAAGGCTTCTGATTTGGTTTAATAGGGATAGTATGCTGAATGATATTAGTGTCATACGTTTTTAAATCTGAGTAATCCCACGCAAAAGCATCAGCAAATGAAGACAACAATCTCACATACTCCGCTCTTACCTCTGGTGACAACGACTTGGATAACTTTACCATCTTGGGATTTTTGGCTGTCCCAATATTTACTTCTTCAACACCTTTTTCAGTCGGCCTCAATGTCGGTTTGCGTGCTACATCGTCCTGATCAAAGAGTTCCTCTAAAGGAATCAACCCTTTAGGAATGATGTTATCTTTAAGTTGCATCACTTCCATTTGATTTATTTGTATATCATCATTACCATCATCATGTTCTGTATATATGGAGGTATCTTTAAACTTACCCTTATTCTGCAGAAAATCACTAATCTCCTCGTCGTCCTGAAAAACTTGCCAACATCTTTGATTGTCTGGAACGGTGGGGCGGTGCTTCACATGGATCTCGAACTTGTTGCTGGAATTCATTGGGATTTTTAAATTGCTTGCTGCCTTAGCAAGTCCATCAGCAACACCATTTTGTATGCGAGGCACACATGTCAAGGTATGATCAGAAAATAACTTCAAAATGTCTAAAACTGCATTACGGTAAGCCCTCATGCGAGGATGCTTGGCTTGAAACTCACCCTTTACCTGTTTTATCACCAACTCTGAATCACCATAGACTGCAATTATTTTCGCTTTCAACTTTCTTAGAATCTCAAGGCCAGCAATCAGAGCCTTATACTCTGCCTCATTGTTAGAACAGTCAAATGCTAGTTTGTAGGAAAATACTCTCACATTCCTTGGAACCTTATCCGAAGTGGAAAATGGACTACGAATCCAAACACCAATTCCAGCACCATCTCTACCCACTGCGCCATCGAAATCCATGGTCCAAAGACCATCTTCATCCTCCTCTAAGTGCTGAAATTGCGCCAGCTCTGTTTTTTCTGTTTGCTTCCCATCGTCTTTAGCTGATTGCTCAACAGTAGCTTGCTTTTCTCGTCTTTCTTTCTGCAGAACTTCTCTAAAATTCTTGGTGATCTTTGGTATATCTTCTGCCCGAACTAACTAACTATATATATTATTAAAACTATCAGCAAACAAAACAAAAGACTCTAAGTCGGTATGTACATAATTTACAGGATGATTGATTGGTTTCTCCTTGCTTGTTATCATGTATTTCATCTTCTTCTCTCGATATAACTTTCTCATTTTTCCAAAGATAGGAATTGTTGCATAGGAGAAATCTAACTGTAGTTTACCTTTCAACTTTGCTCCCCAAGATCTAGAAAGGAGCATCCCAAATCGAGGAGGAATGTCCGCCACAACCACGTCCATCAAGACATTCTTCGCAGGAATTTGATCTAAAATTACAACCAAATCTTTGATGAGTCCGATACATCTCACGCGGCTGGAATCAAATGAATACAAATCATGGTATTTCCTTGTAATATCTAAACCCAACTTTTCCATGATTTCCTTTGGCATAAGATTGTGCGAAGCACCAGAATCGAACATGGCATTGTGCAATACATATTCATGCAACCTCAAACTAATATAAAAGGGAGGAACATCACTGTCAGGGGACTCACCATCTAAAGCAGGCCCAAATATCAATTCAGGCTGATCATCTTCAATATTTACCGTGTCAAACATTGGATCAAAATTCAGAATTTTAAAGACTTGACCTCGATAGCTGCTGTTCTTCATAATTTATGTCAAAGGAATAGATACCTTCAATTTGGAAATTTCATTCTCCAAACTAAAAGCTAAAACTCTTTCAACCTCTTTGACCGGAACTTCTTTCCTTTCAGCCTTATCCTTCATCATGCTTGGCTGATTTGCCTTTTCTGCTGATGATGATTTATTAGCTGCGGGATCAATTGTCTCTTTTCCTTTCTTCTGTGGTATAGGTGAATCCATCTTAGGTGCTGAAGCCTCTTTTCTCTTCTGAATTGGGTTTATGGGCACATCTTTGTTTCTCAATGAGTATTGCTTCTGCTGAGCGGACAAAGCATTCATATACCCTCTTTGGTATTCATCTGATTCTTCCTCCAGAGCTGCATCGTTTGCTAAAATGAAATCCTCATCTTTCTGTGCAGTTGAACTTTCTCCATATTCTTCATCCTCAGTGATGTAAATGGGCAGATCATCGGGAGTAAAGAAGTGGTTTTGATCCCCTACTACATCATCGTCATCGTCTGAATCTTGACTGACAAAATTCTGCAAAAGAGGTGTTTTAACTTGCTGCTGGGCTGTCGGCTCTTGTGCTCTCTGTTCACGCCGCTTAATTCTGAACTGTGGCTGCTGCTGGCCACAGTAGTTTGGATTACGAATCTGCGTTTCTGGCTTATCAAGCGTCATTCTTTTGAACATTTTTTCCATCTCACGAAGCAAGTGTTGTTCTGATGCAAATGTGGAAGCTTCTTCTTTTATGGTCACTCTTTTCTCTACTTTCAACCTGGCTCTCTTATCATTCAGATTCGCCTCAACACTAACAGCAATCTTCTGCATATCCTCCAAGGTAGGTGGATCTCTGTCTCTTAGTGAATAAGCCATCTTCGGATCAAAACCGTCCGGGAATTTAAGGAGAGCTGACTTTCTAGATGGTCTTAAGACATCTGGAATTGCATTATAAACTGTATTGAATCTGATAATATAATCCTGAACGGACTCACTAGGATTACGCTTGATGCTAGTATACTCAGAAGTAATTTGCAGCAGATCTTTTTTCATCTCCCATCGATCTAGGAATTGTGTCTGAAGCTCTTGTAATGTATTGATACTTGCGGGTTGTAGAGCTCTGAACCATTTACGAACCTCACCTCCAAAAGTCTGGGCGAACAACCTCATGGACACATTCTCTTCATCTATTTCATGTAGGTCCAAGAAATCTATCATTATAACAATATGCTGCTGAGCGGACACACTTTGCGGAGTGCCATCAAATATTGGAATCTTACTCTGATAATCAGCGGGCATAGGATCCAAATTTGCAGGTAAAACAAGAGGTGCGAATCTCGTAGCCATGGCTCTTAGCGGATTTATAATCTGCTGTCTTGGAGAAACAGGTGGAATGGGAGCAGTAGATGGACGAGGTGTATGCAGTGGAGATGGAGGGGGAAACACCACTGATTGTTGATCAAAAATCTCAAGATGTATGGGAATGGTAGGGATAAAGGGAGGTTCAGTGGGAATCCGTGAACCGAATACAATTTCAGATGGTCCTAGAGTTTGTGAAGCAGATTCAATGAATTCAGGAATGTTGGTTGCCACAATGGAGTTTTGAATATTTAGAATATAATTATCGATAGATCTATTTGCTTGTTCAACTTCTAGATACTTGATGAACTCAGGATTGATGACGGTAGAACCAGTGGCACTTTCGGATTTGGTTTCAAACAATGATAACTCAAACTGATCGTCAAACTCAATATCTTCAATGTATTCAAAAACAGTGGGGTATGAGTGAGATTTGACCAAAGGAATAATGGGAGCTTTTCGATGGAAAATTCTTGGGATTAGGTTGGGGTTTTCATATATTGGAGGCGGATTTGGATCAGGATTTGATCTGGTATGCCTTTTTGAAGCCAGTGTATTGATCTATTCAAGAAAAATTCAAGGGACACAATAGATTATTTTCAGCCTATCGACTTCTAGACTCAATCATCCAAAAGTCTAGAACGAATAAGTATACTGGGGTAATTTGCAAATTAAGTGCTGCATTCACAAGCTAACTAGAGATCGACTGAAGCAGCGTTTATCTACTTCCGCTTATGCATGGAAAAATCATTTCGAAAGCTACCTGGCGTGACTTCCGACTCCGTCTATAACTCATGAAACGAACACACCAACAAGCAAACCATTGAGATTATCTTCCCCAGTATGGTCGCCACTATGTTAGCGCTCGAATCTACCTTAGGCTGAAATAAGGTAAAACTCAAGGCAACATCAAACCACGCTCAGCCTCGTAGCTAGCCCTACGAGGACAGGAGAGGGCTCTCTCCGGGTCTATCTCGGCAAAAGGTCTTCAAAGGGGCTGAGATGACTTTAGAATAGGAACTGATTTTAGGCTAGTAAATAGATAGGAAGGTTTGATTTAAATTTTTTGGGTTTTTGTTGAAAAAATGGGAAAAACAATTTTGGGCTTGGGGATGAGGCCAGATCTTTGCAGAATTCGAATTGGGGCAGGGTAGGCAGTAGTATTGATGCTTTTGATTATGTGTATGGATGGATCAGAATGACAAGAAGCTGAAGAGGGCAAGGCGGAACAAGGATCCTCTCCAAACTGAAGAAAACATATAAAACTAGACAAATTTAAAGGCAGAGCACTGGAATCAATGGATTCAACCTCATTTACTCATTCATTTAGTTTCAGAAGCAAAAGAAGGGAATGGCATACATTAAACATGAAAGAACTTATAAAAAACTGAGAGAAAACACCATCAAGAACTGAAAGCCACAAGAATCCCAACAGGTGCTGCAAAACCTCTAATCTTTCCTTAGCCAAAATGTAGAAAATATGTACAATAGTGTGCCAAACTTTTCCCAAGAGTCCAACCCTGATAGTGTCTCAGAAATTACATCATATAGACCATCATAACCCCTTCCCATGCCTCTAGGGGTCAAACTCCTCCTTCTAGGAGTAGTTTCAACTAATTCTAAACAAGGAGCTAGAATCTAGGCAGCCAAACAACTTGCCTCTAAAAGGAAGGAAACTGATTCTTTCACTTGATTTTCACTTTTTTGGGAGTGAATCATCTAGAACAGGTAAAAGTGAATCAAAGTTACATTAAAACCACAAAATTACATCAAGATAACTCAAAAATTACATCCACAATCAAAACTGGTCCAACTGGCCGAAATCCTGAGCTGGAAAATGAAAAATTGACCAATTTTCTCTATGCACCGCGCGCCTGAGCTCTATGCTTTGTGCGCCTTTCAGCCTGCTTTTGGGGCTAATCCTGGAATCAAAATCAATCTCATCATAGCTTGTTGGAAATCCCTGGATGTCTGCTATCCAACCCAAGTGGAATTTCCCAATTTGGAGCTCATTTTCCCCTCCAAAACTTCATTCTCCCACAAGTACTTCCTGCTGGTGTAAAAGGTGGCAGAAAGGTGATTTTCATGGTGTTTTTGGCCCTTTTGATCATCCAGAACTTGATGAAATGCTTCGGCCATTTCTGAGAATGCATAACTTACCATGAAAAATCCAAAAATACAAAGCTTTCCTCCAGCAAGTGTCCCAATCATAAGCGCGCGTCGTGACGTGCTACGCGTTGGGCTGAAAAACCTGTTTTGAGACCAAAATTTTCCAAAATGACAAAAACTTCTTCAAATTTGCTCAAATTCGGAGCGAAGACCCTCCATCATGTATCATGCTCAGCCAATGAAGCCTCGGCCAAAATCCGGAGTGGATCAGGCCTCTTTTGCCGTTTTAGTGCTCTGCTCAACCTCCTCTTCAGAATCTTCATTTTTGCTTTGCAGACGTGCATGCGGGCCCAATAATGACCTTTCATGTGACGGAGCATGTCTTTGTCTCTATTTGCCTTTGCCAACAACTTCTCCAGATGAATGTTAACATGTGTGAGGCATGTCTCTCGCTCAATTGGTGTCATGTCACCGGGTCTCTTCCAGGCCAATTGTCGATCTTCACGGATTCGCCGGAGCTCTACAAGTGTGTGTTGATCTTCTAGCTGTTTGTTACGCTGCTTCAGGTAGTTTATCACCCACTGAGCTCTCTGCAACTTAACATTCAGCGTGTCAATCTCAGCCTTCTGCTCCTGGACGATCTCTTTCAGTTTCGAGCTAGGAGAGCTCGCATCAACATCAATCAATGTGAATTCAGTATCTTGGCCTCCTGAGGGGCCCTCATCGTGCATAGGCCTCTTGCCTTTGTCCTGAATCTGTACCTGTGCTGAAGAAGAAGGCGAGACCCCTTCCACATCATGTGGAGATAATACTCGCTCTGCTGATGAAGTCAACGAGACCCCTTCCACCTCGGGTGGAGATAGTACTCGTCGTGTAGCTGCAAATAAGGCCCTGTGGCCTCGCTGGTATGTCACATATAATGGAGCACTGATATGCTCGATCTCAGGAATGTCTAGCTGATGTGAAGGCTCTCCCTCATCATGAACTACCTCGGGAGGCGGCTGTGGCACTGTGAAGAAGTCACGGGAGATGAAATCCTCCCAAGTAATGCCCTGCTGTGTCAACTGATGTACCACCATGATTTTGATCAGCGCGTAATGATATATGCTGCTATGCTGCTGTGCTGGGGTCTTCTTCTGTACAAGAAATGTCATCCGCTCTATGTTGCGATACATGAAGTATGGAATGCTCATCATACGTACCCTCGTGAAATGCATCAACAAACGGATATGGTACGCATAGAGGCACGAGAATCTGCCCTCGCAACTGAAATATCGAATGATGAGCTTCATCAATGGTGCAAACTCATCCTTCAGAAATCTGAATGGAAATACCCTGCTCAGCTACCTCATATACCCAGGTTTGATGTATGGCTCATAGTAGGATTTCTCTAGCTGTTGTCTTTTGTTCCATTCCTCTCCTATGTTTGGTATCTGGGTGGCCTGAGCAATGGTCTCTAGTGACAGAATGAAGTTAACTCCGGCAAGGTTTACACGGCCATCATGTAAATGTAGAACAAATAGACGAGCTAGCTCATGATGATGTTGGGTTTGTGAAATCATCTCACAGTATTGGAAACATGACTGATGCTGAAAACAATCCATTACAAGCGGGCAATCCTGCAACTGAGCCAAAGAAGTAGGCTCCTCCCTGACATGCCTACCACTTTTGCCACTTTTGTGAGACCTCCATGGCACATTAATCTCTGCTGTGGAATCACTGTCATACTCTCGCTCATAAACTGAATCCGTCTCTAACATGGCGCTAAAATCAAGATGTTTGCAAAACATATGCGGATATAGGTATAGTGAAAAACAAGAGTTTCAGTGTCTGCTCAAATCCCAAATGTGTCACATGTGTATCAAAGTGTTATAGGAAAGCCACAATGATAAAGGTTCTGTCAAATGATTTTGAATGGAAAACAGTCACTGCTTTGACTACATGGGGATTTTAACAAGTGAGTAGGAAGGAGTATAATGTAGGGTACAGCCCTTGCAATGATATTTAGGCTTTGTCAATGGAGAATGGGAATAGTGAATATGGGACTGTGTTACAATATAAATGATAAACAGTGTGACAATGACAGTGATAATGACAACAGTGATTTGAATAAGAGAGAGAGAGCGTGCGGCTATGGTAAACAATAAGCGATGACACCAATAATAATAGAGAGAATGGGCATATATATCAATAACACAATTTTGGAAACCCCCACAATATCATTAACATGTCCTTCAAAACTTCATGGAGTGATTTTGGCAATGGTCATAGGGTTTACATTTCACCACATCAAACACTTGTTTTCTGCAATTTCAAAACACCACCGCATGTTCATGAGTCACTAAGCAGGCATAAATAACTTAATTGCAAGTAAATGAAGTGATT